>JAJTUV010000971.1:0-600000 GCA_021653895.1 Mastomys natalensis
TGTATTCCCTACAGGCTGTGAGAAGGTGCTCCCAATCCCCAGGGGGGAGGCCTTCCCCTTACCTAATTGCTTCTGGAAATGTTTTCCCCGACACATCCAAAGGAGTGTTTTTTCTAAACACTTTCAAACCAATCAATTGGCAATCGAGATTTCCATTGTATTAAAGTGAAATAGGGGGAAGGTAAAAAATCAAAAGCCCCCCGGGTTAAACTTTTGATAGGTCTTGGATGGGGTATAAGGGGAGCTATGGCTTTCGGCTTGGCTAACTTAGAAACACCCGGGGAGCTTTTCACAGTGAGGGGCCCCCCAGGCATCCAGGTGACTTTAGTGTGAGCCAAGTCTGAGAAGCCTGCTGGGGAAAAAGCTGTAAAATCGAGTTTAGATTGTTGCAAGATCTCAGCTGTCTTTCCTGCCTATGAGATTGCGGCGTGGAACGAGTGAATTTGAATTTTTCTGTTGAATTTTTTCTGAAGTGTTTACCCCATTGCAAACACTAGGTGTCGCTGTAGAAAGGATGAAAGTTGTAAGACACTGGTTTGTAGTCTCTTCGAACAATGTCAGGAATGATTGTACACTGTGTGTTTCACAAAGGAAAACTGCAGACACAAGAGAAGTTTAATTCTATTTACTCCTTTTCTATAAAACATGCAAGTTGCCGGTGAAAGCATTTGGTTTTAAAAATATATCCTTGTTTAGCTTTCTAAGATTTCCTTCCGTATAATCTTAGTATTAAAATACATTGAATTAGGACATAATTCAAGTGCTGTCTAAGGAGAGAGATGGTTTAATCAATTGATTTTATGTAGATACGGGAAGTTTGAAAAAGGGCGTTATGAACAACTAGTTTAAAATTCAATATATAACAATTTGAAACTGTCTGACAAACAAAACCAACCAAAACCTATGCAAGGGAAAAAAAAACAAAAGCTATAAATTGAATCCTGAACATTGTTTACAGAAGGGGATGCATTTTATTTTGTATATGAACTTTGTAATTGAACCCCCAAAACAAGTCCTAAGTCCCTCTCTTCTCTCTCTCCTCTCTCTCTCTTCTCTCTCTCTCTCTCTCTCTCTCTCTCTCTTACACACACAAAACACACACACACACACACACACAAAACCCCTACACACAGACAAATCTTTTTTTCTGTTTTTCTTGAGATTCCCTTAAACACACATTGGGGCCATTTCCATTCCTGTTATTCTTTCATTTCAGAAACCTGGCAAGAGCAGCATGCTCGCACACAGCTGTGTTTTATATGGTGTGAAAAAATTTATCTTTATGCTATATTTTGTTCAAATTCTACTCTGGGGGTTTATAAATGGGCAGCTTGTGTTTTATTTTATCTCTGTGACAGGGTCAATAATTTTGGGCCCCTGAGTACAGAATAATTGATCTTGGGAAAATATAATAATAATAATAAAATCTCTTGGGTCGATGAGATGGCTCAGCAGGTAAAGGCGCTTGCCTCAGCAAGCCTGGAATCCGCGAAGACAGAAGGAGGAGAACAACTCCTGGAACGTTGTCCTCTGATCTCCACATGAAGCTTGTGGCTCTCTCTGCCCTGCCCACGTGATAAAAACTTCCCACAAAAGTAATGAGTAAGGAAACAAATATTGCTGGGTGACTAAGCCAAGCAGAACGTGATATCCATCTCTCAGGCCCAAACCCCTTAAGGGGAAAGAAGCACAATCTCATCTTTTAAAATAGTTATCAGGTACAACGTGTAATCACCTTTTAAAAAAAAAAAAATTCCTTTTTGGTGCAAACAGTAAATAGACAGTTCTTACAGAGAGGAATTTTTGTAGCAGCATCTGCTCAAAGTTCTTATCCTAGACTCTCCAGGTAATGGGTGCTTATCGGTGTGAGTTAATTGGGCTCATGCAGTGGGATAAAACAAACATCTACATGTTTGTGTGACAGATGGGGCTTTTGTACTTCGGAACTGAGGCATCCACCAAAGTCAAGCCCTCAAGTCCCAGGAAACAGAAAGAATCACATTGCCTTCTTTGATGTTTATCATTTAGAGAGGGCTGTAGGGTATGGAAAAGGATATTTATTTCTGTGTCTTAAAGTTGGTTTAGGTTTTCAAACATTTAAACAGGGTGGATGAGATGGCCTGGTGGGTAAAGGTGCTGGCTGCTAAGTCTGAAAATTTTATCCTAGGACACATATGGTGTAAGGAAAACCAACTAACTCTTGCAGGGTGTCCTCCGATTTCCAGATCAACAAAGTTTAAGTACAAATATTTAATCGAGTGTGGGATACATTTTCAAGGACACAGAAAAGGATCAAAGTCACACTTTTTAGTCAGCACTCCCGGAAAGTAAAGTAGTGAAATCTCCTCTTTACCAGCAGCATTGAGAATTTAGGCCTCTTAAACCCAATTTTGTCTTTTCATTGACAGTGGCCCTAACAGTCTCTCCTTAGACAGTTCTGTCAGAAGGCTTAGCTGTCCTCTCCCAGCCTTAACAGTCCCTACACTGATTAATGACCTGGAGGCCCTGGCAGCCCCACTACAACTTAACCAACGTCTCCTCTCCTTCCTCTCCTCTCATCTCCTCTACTTGACTTGATTGAGTTTGTAAGTTTTTACTTGGCAGAGATAAAACAGGTCAGAGGGAAGGAGGGGGAACATTTACCTCCAGAACCAGCATTCATTCTTAATTGCCTCAGCTCTTCACTGGCTCTATTGTCTACATCTGAGCTCAGACATGCTTAGTATACCATAGTCAGTTATGCACAAGCTTTTCTCTTAGAAGCTGGTCCCACGTGTGATAGCATCCTTCATGAAGCAACGTCCACGCCTGTCCTGGTTTGTATATGCTCCCCCCAGGGTGTGGCACTTTTTAGAAGGTATGGCCCTGTTGGAGTAGGTGTGGCCTTCTTGGAGCATGTGTGTCACTGTGGGTGTGGCTTTAAGACCCTCATCCCAGCTGGCCTGGAAGCTAGTATTCTGCTAGCAGTTTTCAGTATGAAGATGTAGAACTTTCAGCTTCGTTGCACCATGCCTGCCAGGATGTGCCATGTCCCTCCTTGATGACAATGAACTGAACTTTTTTAACCTGTAAAGCCAGCCCCAATTAAATGTTGTCCTTAAAGAGTTGCCTTGGTCATGGTGTCTGTTCACAGCAGTCAAACCCTAACTAAGACAATGCCTGTCATGACATTTAACTTTTACAACAATCCTGTGATTTATAATCCTTATTTTCTGTGACAGCTGTAGTATCCATTGATACTTTAGATACGAATGGTTATAATTTCTAACGTAGTTTATTTTCCACATATGGTTCTCAGCTCCCCCATCTGCCTTCTCCTCTTTGAGACAAGATTTCACCATGTTTCACAGGCTGGCCTGGAACTGACATCTTCCTGCTTCTTTCCTAATTAGGGACTTAAAAATTCTACTTTCAAATTAAATATTGCTGAAGAAGAAAATTTTAGAAAAAGGAAGCATTCTTTTATTGTTCTTGACATTAAAAACTCTGTTTTTACATAAAGGGCATAAAAATTGTTTATTTGGGTGTCAAAAATGAGTGAATCAGCCAGGAAAACAGATCCTGGTTACCCCAAATTCCAAGTTTCATTAAAGTCTTCCTCCCCCCTTTTAAATCAAAGATCAAAGAAAATCCTGAAGCAAACATTTTTCAAATACATTGGTGGGAACATCAAGTAGATGGGCTACAGCAAGTGTGTGGAAACCCCTGCTATAGATCCCCAGATGTTATTACCTGGTGAATGCTTGGGTTTTGGGTTGGCAGCGCTAGAAGTAATTGTCCCGTTGTACAAAAGGTGTTCACATGAGTAGACCTAGAGATTTGAAAGTCAAACAGAGGTGAGCAAGGAATGACTGTTAAAGGGTCTAAAGATTCTAAGGCCCAAAAGTAATTAGGACCTTCAAGCGTTTCCATCCTCTCCTTTAAACCGCCATTCAACTCTGTAGATTTTTCCATATGGAGTGCACCCTTTTTTCTGGGGAGTTCCAAAGTGGGACCCTGTAACATGCATTTACCCGATAGGGACAGCGGTGGACTAGCTTTCTTCATTTGTGAATAGAAATAAAGGGGTATAAAAACAGAGATTAACACCAGGCTTGTGGGGGTTTTAAAAAAACCCGAATTTAATTAAATATCTCTAACACTTGTCACTTAATAATTAGCCAAGGTTAATTTGTCCATTGAGGGGCTTTCAGTTTTATGGTTCAGTGGTTAGAGCCCGGGGTTAAATTCTTTAGAGGACCTGAGTTCAATTCCCCGCACCCACGTGGCAGCTCTCAAGGGTCTGAAACTCTGTTCCAGAGGAATCTGACAAATCAAAGATGTACATGGATTGGGAAAACCCGGACATGTACACTGAAAGAAGCAGATGCTGCTCAAAGATTTTTTAATTTTTTGTTTGTAAAAACATTTCAGTCTTATCTCTTTTTGGAGCTACAAAATTGTCCGAGAGCCTGAGTTGTTTTTCTAAAAAAAAAAAAAAAAAAAAATCAACAGGCTTCTTGGGTTTTTTCCAGGTTTTGTTTTTACCTTTAAATACTTTTTCCTTTCTTTCCTAAAAAATATTTGTTAGTTATGTGCTTCTAGAGGTTTTGCAGGGTATAAGGTGTAAAAAAAGGGATTATAATGGGCCCCCTTTTAGTCCAAATTTTTTTCCCCAAAACTGATGATTTTTTTCAGAGATAAAGAAAAAAGAAAAAAGCTCCCCTTTTAACTTTATCAAATGGAACAACAAAAGGACCAATTCTTTCCCCAATAAGGTTTTATTCATTTCTTTAACTTCCCAAAAAAAGGGAACCAATTCACCAGTGGAACCAGCAAAGTTAAGTAAGGGAAGGATGTGGAAAAAGGAATTGGGTTTCAATTTTCAGGGTTTTGGAAGGGGAGTAAAAATAATTTGGGGGGAGGCAGACGAGGGCTGGCAAAAAAAAAGAAAAAAACTTTACTGGTTTTTGAGATTCTGGAAAAGTGTTGGATTGAAGTATTAAACGTGGGAATCACCCACTTGGGAAAAAAACCAGGAAAACCAGGGGAGGCTTTTGGACCGCCCGGGTTTGGTCTGGAGGCGTTAATTTAGCTCAGCTGAGGCAAGAGACTTGTTAAAAAAAAAATCCCAAATTAAGGGGCAAATTAATTGGCCCAAAAACTCCACACATGTCTTACAATCCTCCCCACCCAGTTTAAAACTATTAACTCACTCGGCAAACTACAATTTGAATTTAAAATTGCAAAAGGGCCTTTTAAATATAATTAAAGGAAACGGGCAAAGTTCGGTTCTGGTTACTTTTAAAATATTTAAAATTTTTAAATTTTTTTAATCTAAGTTTTCACATGGAATATAATAATTGGTAATTATTAAGTTGCAGGAACATTAATTTTTATTTGGAAGTTGAGGGCTGGGGAAAACCCAGGTTCTTTCGTAAAAAGTTTAATTTTATTTTTTAGTTTCTTTAGTTGTATTTGTTTAAAATTCTGCCAAATCTTTTGGGTTAGTAAACTTACATGGAATCAAAAAGTTTGCTTTTGCCCAGGTGCTAAGAATCAGGCTCATCAGCAGGGGGGGGAATCTGGCTACTTGGGGTCAATTTTTTGCGAAATGCTTGTATCTTTTAAATCTTGCCCATAAGTTTTAACGACTGTCATATAAACTGGGGTAAACAAAAGGAAAGTAGGGGTTGAATGGCAAAAAATTTTTATCATTTCATGACTTGACCGTTTTCCCTAAAAAAATTTTTTTATTTTCTTGAGCAAAATTTAAAATCTATCACTTTTGCCTATGTGTTATGTGCAACCAAAAAGCACTCTATCCTGACAATGTGAACAAAAAGGTCATTTTTTTGACTCAAAACCGCAATTTCTGAGGTTGACCATGACTCTAAAAACTACCTCCAGGTGTCTGGATCCCTTCACCCCCTTTTTTTATTTTGCAAATCAGGACTATTATCCCCCTTAGTAGCAAAAGGGAGGGAAAAGGTTCGGAATTTCTCTTGTTGTCTGCCTTTCCTGATGTGTTTTAATTGATTTTGACTCCCTCTTTTGATTTACTGGGTTGGAGAAGCTTTTACTTGAAGCATGTTTTAAAAAAAGTTTCTTGTTATTTTTTCTCATTGTTGTGACAACATTAAATGATTCCCAAAACATCCTAAGAACAGAGGGCTTATTGTGGTTTATTTATCCAAGCGGGTTTTTTTTTCTGGGAAGGGGTGGTGAGGTGGTGGCCCCCCCCTACTCTCTGCAGGCAGAGAGGGAAAAGATTGTTGGACCCTTTACCCTTGTTTGCCTTTATTTTTTTGTTTTTTCCCTTTTTTTCAGTCTAGACCCTAACCCTTTGGGGCACCAAATTTCAGGGTGGGTTTTCCCTTCCAGCTAAAAAAAACCCCTCTGAAAACACACTCCAGGCATTGTGTGTTTAAGTGTATAAGTCCGGTAGGTTGACCGTGAAAAATGTAACATTTGTAGTTTTTTTAACTAGAAGGGGGAAGTTCAATTAGAGAAGAGGGGGGGAGGAAAGGGAAAAATATTTGTGATCTGAAGGAAAAAAACAGGAATTGCAAATTTCCCTTTATAGTTTCAATTCTTGTTATTATTTTTTGCTTGTTATTTTTTGCTCTTTATTTTTTCATGTCCTCAGGAATTTTGATTCAAAATCCCCACCCCCGCCCCCCGACTGGTTTTCTCAATGTAGCCAGGCTAATTCTGTCTATTTGGGCTGGGTTACCTTCAGTCCCTGATCTCCCTGATGTAGGGATATTGAGTCCCTAGGATTATATACGTTGTACCACCAATATACCCCGAAAATCTGGTATTTTATTCCAAATAACACTCTACTTTTTGGGGGGGAATGTTGGTTTTTTAGGGGATTGCATAACAAATTATCTTAGATCAGGGCTTACACTCACAAAAATATGTATTGTTTCAGTGGGTGTTTTAGTATGAGGAATCTCACAGGGTTTTGTTGGATATTCTGGATCAGGGCTTGTATGGATTACAGTCCTTGGGGGTTATGATTTCCCATCTAAGGGGACTACTCATTCCACTTTAGATCTCAAACACAATGACCCATTTTGGGTTTTTAATTAAACCCCTGCTCTGGAGAGTGGGTGGTGGTGAGGTGGGGGAAAGGGGGTAGCTTATTTTTGGGCAAGGTTGAGTTATTCTTTTTTTAAAAACTTGAAATCTACTTATTATATGAAACAATGGGTTTTGTTACAAATTTTTTTTGCATGTGTAGACCAAATTTGACCATACCCCACCCCATTACCCCTTTTTTTATTTCCCTCTAAATTTGTCCCCCTTTTACTTTTGTGCATTACAAAAGAACCACAAACAACCAGATTTTGCATAGAGAGGAAATGTGGTTTTTTGCCCTTTTGACATTGGTTTATTTCAATGAGCAGGTGATCTTGGGGGTTCCATTCATTTCCCGTACCAATTGATTTTGTTCTTCTTTATAACCAAATGACGCTCCATCAGGTATATCCACACCCACAATTTTTTACCCATTATCTATCGATGGGGGACCTATGCTTAATTCTGTACTTGACGTAATCATATAAAGTCTGCATTCTTTTTAGGTCATACACCGAAATATGTGGGAAGAAAATGACAGGGGTGTGAGTACAAGATAAGGGGGCCCTTTGGAAAGGCCTCCTGGAAGCCTTATCATAATTTCTTTTCTTTATTGTCAGGGGATTACATTGTTTAGAAACTCAGCATTCATTATGACGCTGGGTGTGGCAGCCAGGGTGTGACCTCAGTTTTGGGAGGATGAAAATAGAGTAATCTCCAAAGGGGTTTTGGCCCCTGGTTAGACGAAATGGTGAGTTCTAGTTCTAAAAGCCCTTAACCAAAAAAAAAGGCTCCCAAACTGGCCACAGGACCAGTGTGCACTGGCCCCCCCCGTATACCACGATCACATCTACACAGGAGTTTAAGTAAAATCAATAAACTTTTGTTTTTCATATTTTTTATGTTTTGGTAGGGAATATTCCCCCTAAAGAATAAAGAATTTAAATTTAGTAAAGCCTTTAAAAAGAAATTTTTTCATTTTATGTGCTTGTGAATGAGCATTTGTAGTACCTGCTTGTTTGCATGCACTGATAGGTCCAGGACCTGGAGAAAGTATAGATGCTCTGGGAATGGAAGTCACCAGCAGCTGTGAAATAAAAATTAAACTGAGGTCTTCTGCAAGAGAGGAAGTGTCTTAACAGCTGGCCAAACTCTCCAATCCCTACCCAAACCTTTAAATTTTAGTACATTTTTCTGCAACAGCAAAGATAATTGTTTAAAAGTAAAGAAAATACGTTTAGAAACACTAAAAGTAATTAAATTTAGAAACCAGGTGATTACACAATCAAATCATACCTGACCAAAGGAAATACTTTTTTCTTAAGAAATGCTTGGTGGGGTTTATTATGTTACCATTAATACAAGGAGGAAAGGTTTATGGATGGTTCAATAGGCAATGTGCCTGGGGCTATCATCATTGTCTGGAGTCCCTTCTGATTTTAATCGGTTCTACAGACAGGCTAGATTTAAGCTTTCTCGCTCTTTTGCATTTCTGCATTCTGTTCTTTGTCATCTCTATTCTTCAGTGTGTCTTTGGGTTTTGTAAGTTTAGCTTGGCTATATTAAGTCCTGGATACATTCTGGAGTGAAAGTTGCCAGAGTAAAGTTATCTTTCAGAGGGTGGGGAGGAAGTGGAATTTTTCTAGAACAAAATTTGCAGAGTATGGGGCCTTTTGAGAATGTTCAGTGGTCAAGGCGGGGCTGCTCGTCCAGGGGTTTTAGCTTTGTTTCTAACACCCACACGCAGTCACAGCCTTTTGTAACTCCCGTTTTTAGGAGATTGATGCCTTCTCCTGGTCTCTGGGTGTAGAGGCACTTGATTTACAGGTATGTGCAAGCAAAATGTCCATATGTGTAAATTAAAAAAAATAAATTTATGAAAAAAATTTTTAAAACCTTTTGGCAATTTCAACGTTTTTTTATAAAGGTGTGGGCCCTTTTTTTATGTAACCGCATTTCGAGGGAAAGTTGGCTCAAAATTTAATATTGGTTTATCATTCATGACTGTAACAAGGAGGATTACCCAGCATTACAAGGGGAAGGAGGCCTTTGCTCACAGCTTTGGAATCTCGGGCCTAAACGGCAATTGGCTAATTTTGTGGGGGGGTTTCCTTTGGCTGTATCATCATTTTTAGATTGCCACAAGCAGGAGCCTTTTGGTGACAGGAGGAATATGGCTCCTTAAATGGGACACCAAAGCTGGTTCGGGGGTTGGGTTTACTTTTTAAGAAAAATTATTCCTGGGTTAGAGTTCAGGAAGTATCATTTCAGTTGCTTTGCACATATCCCCAGTGTTAAAGACCTTGCTAGGCCCCACGTTTTAAATTAGGGCCCTTTTGGGTCAAACTCAAGAACTCTGGGGAACTAAGGTAAAACCAATCATAGCCACTCGCTTACTCTTTTTTCTGTCTAGCTGTTTTTCAGTCTGGTTCTCATGATTTGCAAGCCTGACGGGACCCCGGAAACTCACAGTTTTGATCTGCTTTGCCCCCTGAGTACTGGGAAATTAAAAGGGGTTTCCCAGCCACTTGAGGCTTTGATTAATTATAATTTTCCCGTTGTAATTTTAAGTGTAGGGTAAGTAGCTGTTTGAGGGGACAAGGGAAAAGTCACACTCGTGTGGTGTGCTGTGTGTTTGGTGTACACATTTTGTTTCTCTGTTTCAGGCCGGGGGGCTCACTATGTGGTGTAGGTGTGCTTCAATCTCACTACCCCCCCTTCCAAGTGCAGGGATTACAGGTGTCTACCATGTTTGGCCCAAAATAGTTGCCATCAGGATTATTTTGACTCCATGCATGTCATGGATATGGAACATTGATTGTATTTGTAGTATCTCATGTTTTTTTAGTGAAACCCGTGTTAGGGACAAGTTCTTTACACTCTTTAGGGCTTTCCCAGCGAACCAGTGTGCTTGAGTGATGTAAGGGCCTCTGTACTCAACCTTTTTAGCTCTTCCTTCTGTCTCAAAAAAGCTTTCTTTTTCTCTGTTCTGCCTCGCTGGTACTTTCTAAAATTAGGGGGTTAGAGAGATAGTCCTAGTTTAGTGCATTGGGTGCTTTTTTCCAGAGGACCTGGACTTATTCCCAAAGCCCACATCTTCATCCGTAATTTTTTGTTCCAAAAGGGAGTCCAATGTTCTTTTTGGTCTCCAAGGAAAACCCGTCACGTCAGTGGTACAGGCAGGGAAAGCACCTGGGTGCAAACAAAAATTAATAATATTATGGATTTTTTTATTTGCATCATGAGTGAGTGTTTATTTTGAACATGTGGGAAGTCTGAGGACATTTTGTAAAAATATGTTCTCTCACTTTTAATTTAATTTTCATAGATTTTATTATAAAACCAAACTTATGAGTAAAAGAAATCACACATAGAAATGAATGAACCAGATTCTAAGTCTAGACATCTCAATTGAATTCTGTATAATGAGGGGTATGTGTTTCATATTGGATTTTTTGTTTGTTTGTTTGTTGCTTGTTTTTTGAGACAGTTTTTTTGTTTTGTTTTTTGTGTTGTTGTTGTGGTGGGTGATGTTGTGTTTGTTGTGTGTGTGTGTGTGTGTGTGTGTGTGTGCTGCGCACGTGTAGCCCTTGTTAGTTTCTGGAAAGTACTCTGTAGACCAGGCTGGCCTCGAACTCAGAGAATTTGTCTGTCCATGCCTCTCCATTGCTGGAAGTAAAGGCACATGCCACCACTGCCAGCTCTCTTCACACTGGATTTTACACTTCCAGAAACCTAAATTAAAAATTTATGACAGAATTGGAAACAGAACAGAAACAAAACAAAAAAAAACATAAGAACAAAATACTTTCTTTTCCTTCTACCAAGTGGATCTGGAAACTGTGTTGTTAGGGCTTAATAGCAAACAGATTGAATCACTGAGATGTCCCTTGGCCCTAGTTGATACTTCTTAAACTACTTATACCAAAATGTGTCAAAATGTTGATTCCAAGGGAATAGAAAACACATTAGAAAATCATGGTTTTAAGGATTATTTAATGATCATCCAGGAGAATTCAAATGTGAAATCTCTTTACTTGCTATGTGTGCTATGGCCCTGTGTACATTCTCTGTCCAGTGTACTTTGGGTACTTCATAACCTTATTTTTCCTCTTTCCCTGAGCAGGCTCAGCACATGCACAATAGATGCTAACAAAATATTTTTTTTTTCAGACATGCTTTCTAACATGAAACACTAGTTCAGGAGAGATGTCTCATCATTCACCACTTGCTGTCGAGGATTCTTTGGTTTTCTGAAGGTCTCAAAGAGTTACTTTCAGTCTATTTTCTTTCTCTAAACAAAATATATGATATTGGATTATTGAGGTGGTTGATGTTATCTGGGAAACTGGGCCAGGTTCTCAAGAATGCAAGGCAATCCAGGAAGTGGCGGCCACGTGCCTTTAAACCCAGGCATCAGGAGCAGAAGCAGGCAGATCTCTGTGAGTTCAAGGCCAGCGTGGTCTAGAAAGAGTGTCAGGACAATCAGAGCTACACAGAGAAACCCTGCCTTGAAAAAAAAAAAAGAATGTCAAGACAAAGGAAGGGGAAATATAGAAAGTGGTGCAAAGAACAGAAAGAGCCCATCTGTCAGCTCAATAATTATGATATTAATTGTACACCATGGATTGGGCAGATTTTACCATTACACTACTCTATTGCCGGCTATGAGATCCCTTATAATTTACGGTTCATTCAGGCCTGGAGGTTGTCTCCATCGTCTGCTTCTTCTACCGCGGCTTCCGTCTGCTGCTTTCCTCCTGCTGCTGCCTTGCTTCTCTTTCTGCTTCTCTCTCCCGGAGACTCCTTCTCTTCTCTTCTAGCTTCTACTTCTACCTCCTTTTATATCGATTCCTCTCACATCTCTCCTCCCCTAAGCCTTTTTCTCACCTCCCCTTTTATGCCAATCACTGGCTTTAGCCTTTATTTTAACAGGTTTTAATGGACGGAAGGTTCACAAGATGTCATCTGTGTTCCAGATTCAATCAATCCTCTGGCAGCCCCTCCCAGAAGGGTGGAACTAGGATCAAAATACAAGCCTGGGCTATCTCACTGGGAACTAGGATCAAAATACAAGGCTGAGGCTATCCACAAACATGATTCAATCCTCTCTGAGCCCTCTCAGTGGGGTGGAACTAGGATCAAAATACAAGGCTGGGGCATATCCACAACAAACTTTCTCTTCCTCATGTCATACACATGCCACCGTCATGACTTCTAAGCACCACTATCTCCCATGAAGTCCTCCTTCCAAATTGTACCAAGGTATGAAGCTGAGGACTATGTTGCTTCAATAATGAACTTGTGGGGACACAGTTGTGAAACATTGCCCACACTGCATCTCTGGCAGCCCAGCATCTGTGTGTCACCTGCACTGGTCTCCCTAGAGATGGAAACTGAAGAAATTTGTGAACCTCTGAGCAGTCATTTCAGCTTGCTTTGTGTCACAGCAAGAACAGGTGTCTCTCGAAGCATCGTGTCTACGGAGTTCTTTCTGGTTCTGATAGCTAATGTTTTCAAATGTGGGTTATCCTAAAAAATAATTAAACATGGGTCCAGCCTGTTCTCTTTCCTCATCTCTTCCATTTCAATTGAAAGAATGAAATGTAAGTCTTTTGCTGGAATGGGTACCCCAAATTTTAAATAGTTGCTTTTAGTCTTAAAGGAGAGAGGATGCTTACTCCTTCCACACCTCCTCCATGAAACATTCAAATGAGAGGATTCCTACTTTCCTGTTTTGTATAGTTATTTTAGGATTACAACAATTTAAACATGCCTGGGTATGCGTGTTGGCCAACCACGTCTAAGCTGGAATTCCAGAAAAGCCTGTCCACAGAGACCATCCATAGCTTTGTTCTGTCTGATTAATCTTGTGGCTGTGGAAAATCCGGCACATGTTAAAAACCTGCTGACGATTTTTAGGGTTATCTTTCTTGCTCCCTTTTCTTAGATCTGGATGTCAGTACGCTATCCCATAGGCTCGCCAGGTCATGAGGATCCGGTTTTCATCCGAGGACAAAGCCTTTTTGCCTCAGTGCTTATCGGTTTCTGTGCTTATCAGTTTCTATGTTCTCCCTTCTGACCCAAGTCCTCTGTGGGTAAAAAGTCAAAGTCTGAAAATGGAATTCAATAAAACAGACAGGAGGGTGCTTGCTGCTTTCCTCTGCCTCTGATAGCCCCTTTATGATCTTGAGTTTAGCTAGCTTTGATTTATCTGGGTCATTGAAGTTAACCAGTCTTCTCTTTTTTCTAACATACAAAACATGTGCTTTTCAAGGCTCCTGATATCTTTTGGTCTTTTGAGTGATTTGAAGTTCAGTGGCTGGTTACAGCGATCAATAATCTCGGAGAACCAGCATCAGGTATCTGCAGTGCTGCGGGCTCATACTAGCAATAGTCCGTGCTACCTTCACTTTATGTTCAGGAAAGCTATGCAGTTATGATCTCAGTTCTGGGTGGTATGGTGCTGTGAAGTTCAGTTAGACAAGTCCAGGAACTTGAATCTGAGTTGAGGGCTCTTAAAGTCCGGTTTTAAAATTTGTATAACAAATATTGCAAGATTGGCCACTTTCTCCAGAAGTTTTTGGACAAGTATCTACATGCAGCATATGGAAATAGAATATAACACAAATTCACTTCAGGCTATGTCATACTTAGCCTGTGATAAGTCAAGGCCTCCTAACTTTTGGAAACCCCAGTGTCTGTTCCTACGGTAAGATTCAGTTATGTTTAGGCCATGTTGAAGCCAACTTTTGGTATGCCCCTGATCTAAGTGAAGGGAAAAGGGAAGGAATGATTGAGTCCACTAGTTCTTGGCCCATGAAAAAGACTAATTCAAGGAAGGGAACAACATAGGCTTCCAGAATCCTTAGAGGTTTAGTCTGGCTCTGTCCATCCTCTTCATATGCAGATGAGTGGATGTGGCGGCATGGGTTAGTCCAGACTATTGTGTTTGGGTCTTGCTATCAGATGTTGTGAGTCTCAACTTTTGTACTAGTTTCTTCCTTCTCCTTCTTCCTTCCTTCCTTCTTCCTTCCTTTCCTTCTTCTTCCTTTTTTCCTTCTTCCTTCCTTCCTTTCTTTCTTTCTTTCCTTTCTTTTTCTTTTCTTTCCTCTCTTTTCTATTTTTTATTGTTTTGAACTCATTGAAAATCCACCCAAGCTCCTCTCTCTGACTTCTCTCTCTCTCTCTCTCTCTCTCTCTTCTCGGCCGTGGCCTCTCTCTCTCTTACCACACTTGGCCTTGGCCTGAGGTCCCCAATGCTTGCCCTATCATATGATATCTCCCATTTGATGTAGAATATAGTGGTGGAGAAGAAGCAAAGGATGGGTCCCAATTCACCTCAAGAGGATTTCTCTCCTGCTTGTGTAACAGATCCTTCTATAGTTTAGAGTCTCACAATATCTATGTTACAAGAGAACTTATTCTTCTTAGGACTACTTAGCTTTGACACATACTTTCCTACTACAGTGCACAGGACTTGTATACATTAAAGTTTTCTGATTCATCTATACAGCCCTTGCTCCCTGCTAGACTAGTAGAACTTTTACCTCAACCAGTGCTCCATATCTGTCTAGTGCTCATGTAAAGGCTGCTGCTTATTGTCAGCATCAGTCTTGTATAACCAATCAAGTAAGTTTAGGCATTTTCACTGTTGTTTATTTATTTATTTATTTATTATTTAATTTATTTAATTGTGTATGAGTGCTCTGCTGAGGGTGTGTAAGTGCTCCAAGCAGGTACCTGGCTATCTGGGAGGTCAGAAGAGGCTTCTGGATTCCTGAAACTGGAAGTGGCGGACAGTTGTATGTTCCCTTGGATCCAGGGAACAAAACCCTCTGTAAGAGCAACGAGTGCTGATAGCTGCTGAGGTATCTCTCCAGCCTGGTCTAGGCTTTTAAGTAATAGCCTGAAGTGACTGTCTAACTTGATTACCTCTTTAGTAGACTATGAGTTGGCTGTTACCATCCATTTGCTACTGAGAACGTCACTTGCTCAGAGAATTTAGGTCAGTGTCCAAAGTTAATCATCTGGTAAAAGGCAGATTCAGGTTTTCCGCTCAGTTTTCTGGCAACCATTCCAAAGCTATTTACCATAACCATGCTTTATTAGCTAGGAATTAAAACGCATGCTTCTATCAGAGGTCACTGTATGGATGGGGTTTGCTAACAGACTATTTGCTCTAAGTAACCTGGAAGATGCGTTTCTGGGCTCCTAATTCTAAGTGGGCTCTTTCGCCAGGCATCTTGCATCTGCCTCAGTTGGTACGGAGCAAGGCGATAAATTAGCCACAGTGTTCAGACTTCGTCCTCTGCCAGCCTGGTGTGTGCATTGTGTTTCCTTTCCTCTGTTGTCCCAGCAGCGATAGCCTTCAGATTCACCATTTTCTCTTTTACGGTTTGCATATGGAATTATAGCCTATTAAAGTGCCTGTGTGACGCTCTCTCCCTGGCCCTCCTCTTTCCTTCTGAGAAGGTGTTGCTCGGTGGATTCAACCCTCCTGGCCTCCATCTCCAAGTATTTAAATTCTATCCCTTTTCCTCATTAGGAAAGTACCAAAGAACATTTGTCTACCCAGAGGTTCAAAGGCTGCTTTGTTTGCACTCTTGCGATGTAGCGCACAATGATTGCTGCTAACTTCTCTCTCCGCTTTAACAAGAGGTCTCTTGTTTGGGGTAATTAGCTCTAAGTGAGCATCTAACTGGTAAAGTTTCAGGATTTCCTCCTCTCTCGGTTACTTTCAATATCTTAGCCAGAAGCTCAGGTCTTTTCCTTTTTAAATGCTATTGAAAAAGTATTGGCTTGGTAGTTACTTTACTGTGCTAGCTATTAGTCTAGATTGGACGTGTCGAACTGAAGTTGTTTTTCCTGGTTTGGAAACCCTTGGAAGATTGAGATCCGTGCTTATCAATTTCCTGTTTTCATCTCAGGGCCAGAATGTGATCTCTGGGTGTAGCTTCCTCCTTGAGGTCCAGGATAGAGGAGGGGTGTTCTCCCTAGAGGAAGCAGAAAGCTTATGCCAAACTCAGAAATCAGGGAGTTGCTTTATCTCGATTCCCTGGGATCTCTCTCTCTCTTTCTCTCTCTCTCTCTCTCTCTCTCTCTCTCTCTCTCTGTGTGTGTGTGTGTGTGTGTGTGTTGAGTGTAAGATCTTTAATACTTGGAAACCTGGGGGAAGAGAGAGTGGTAGGCAAGAGCTAATACCAGGATGTACTGTGGAAATCAGGGTTGGGGGTTGAGAGCTTGCGGGCAGACCCAGTGAAGGTGTGCAGAGGCGGCCTGACCCAGCACACTGGCCTATCAGACATATCACCTTATGCCTGGTGAGAGGTTTTTTTTTAATTTTGTAAAAAAGTTACTAATTCCAGGTTAGCTGATAAAATCTAATGAATGGATGATTCTACTTTTCTAAGTCATTTCTGATATTTACATATTTATTTTGCCATAAAGAGGAAAGGGTTGTAACCATAAACCAAGGCATGTTTAATCCCACCACATCACTGATACCCAACTCACGCTAATACATGTGACCTGCAGGAACCTGGTCAAGTCTCTGATATTAAGTTTCTTCCAATGCAAGAGTGAGAGGAACAACTGCTCTGTCTCTGTTATAAAGGTGTGGTGAGGGTTAACATGGTTTCATTCACATTTTTCAATGGTTATCAAGAGTCTTCTCTGTGTCCCCTGTGCTGTGAGGCTTCTCAGTGGGGCAAGACCAACAAGAGCTCTGTCACCATAGACACTAACATCGCAATGTGTTTTCTCAGTTATAGCCTTCCCTGGAAGTCCAATAGGGAAAACAAACAAAAAGGATGGAAAACAGGGGCTAAAGTTCTGCTTGCTTATCCCAACTCAGCTTCCAGTGGACTTTGGAAGATCTGCTTGAAACTCGCATTAAGAGTTATCTTCACACACTTGATGGACTTAAGCTGAGAACCACTCCCTGCATCTGAAGCTTTGTCCTGGGCTTTTGAAGCCTCCCTGTTTAAAGGTGGTATGAGAAACTTTCTTTCCTTGACTTAAGGTGGAACAGTTTCAGAGTGACCTTGGAGTCAGCCTGAGGCTGGGCTTTGGCTGGACTCTTATGGTTACCTGTCTGCTCTGCCTGCTTCTCCTATTGTCATGACTCCATACAAGTTTTGCCAGTGGACATTCCCTTGACCATTCCTTTACACAGGAATCCTTATCACAGAAGATGACACATCTGTCTTTTCATTTGTTCCCCATTTGGATAATGAAAAAAACAAACAACAAACAAACCAGAGGATAAGCACAAAGATGTGTTACCAACTTCATGAATGTTCTTTCTTAAAACCAATCCTAGTTCTTTAAGGTCCCAGGCAAATAGAGAACCCTGTCCTTGTGGTGAGGAGATATGGGGTTGGGAACAGAGTTCATCTCTTTGGGCTCTGATCATGCGTTTCCATCTTTCACTGAAGTTCAAGTGACTCGGTGAGCCATGAGCAGATGTGCTGTCTGAGTTCTCTCTGAATGATTAAGATTTCATCAAGGCTGAGCAGTAGATGAATTACTGATGAACTATTGTCACTTTTTATTTTGTTTTAAAAAATTCACTTGAATACTTGAAATGTTTGCTTTTGGTCATATTTTAGTTCTTGGGCCAAGACAGAAATATGTAAAGCAGAACAATTTGTTTTTCATAAATTATTCATTTTAAACAAAGACTACAACTAGATGAGGGTTTTGTCTGAAACAAACATTTATATTGCGGGAAAAAATATGTCAGTGCTTTACAGTATCTGCTGGTCAGCTCTGTGGTTAGGGGAGACTGTTCACAGGAACAGGGCGGTTTTGAGAAGAGAATTCAGCACAAGTTGGAAATCCTCTTGAAGAGAGCAGAATGTTAAGTAAGCAGCAACTAACAAAGAATGGTGATGTGGCCAAGAGCCGCCACCAAGGAGGAAGGCTTTGTGTTCAGCCTGAAGGGGGAAGACAGGACACAGTCTCTAGTTAGAGGGGAAAGAGAGCTGTTTGGTGGTCCTGGTGGCCTTTAGCAAAGGAATGTGGCCATGCCAGGGACAGCCTCAAGTCAGGCAGCACCAAGATATATCTCTCTCCCCTCTTCTCTTTCAACCTCCTGCTTGTGCTCTGATGGGCCAAACTAACTAGGAGATCAAAGTAAAAACGCCGTTTTGGATACAGGCCTGGGAAAGGCTGAGAAGATTGGGGTATAAGGAGACATGGTGGGTATTCTGCAAGGTGCTGGCAGAATCAAATGAACTAGTCACAGAACCTTTAACAGAGTCAGCAAGTCGGCTTCTAGTCAGGAAATACTTTAGTGATGAACATCAAACGGCAGTTCAGAAACAGGCGAGAAACGAAATCCTTACACATAATGTGACTTTTATGTTCTAGGAGACTAGGGACCCCAATGTAAGGATTTGTAATATCGTCGTTGCTTTTTCCTGTGATGGGGTTCAGTCAGGAAATGCAGACGACTCTGGCCCTAAAGTTATTCAGTAACCTAGTCTCCTTGTGGCATAAAATATCAGTAGCATGAAAGAAGAGTTTCTAGTATATAACAGCAACATAGAGACCCGCACAGACACCCCCCCACACACACACACACACACGCTTCCACCCTGCCCCATGAGCCACATGAAACACAGAGTCCTGTCAACTCAAATGCTGAAAAACAACTGGCCATAGCTCAAAAGGGGTGACCTGCGGGTGATCTGTCAAACCCAGCAGCACATAGCATCTGCTAGTGGAGGTGTGAAACCTAAGCCCCAGACCTGTGTATTTGGCAACCGAGTAGACATCACATGATTGTGTATGTGTGTTCACGTATACGTGTGTGGTTTCCAAGGTTGGAAACAGGGCTGGGCTGTAGCTCAGTGAAAGAGCCCTTGGCTGGCATGCACGAGGTCCTAGTTTTTAATCCTATGGCCAAACCCAAAGCCACTGAAACCAAAGTTGAGTAAGGAGGGAGGGTGATGTGGGCCCACCCTCACAGGATCCTATTCAGTTCTCATCACAGTGAATCTTTATTAGGGTTTGTGGGCATGGGGCATCCAGATGAGAATGATAGGGCTCCTGTCTCCTTAGTACTGGGGACACTTTGGTACCAGGAAACCCCTGTTCTCTGTAGGCCGAATACTCTGTAAGAGCTCAGGCTTGGTCTATAAGAAGTTTTATCCTAAATTTTGTAGCTCAATCTTAACTTGAAATTCCATATGAAGAATGAAGAATTGACGTAAATTCTTAGCCAAAGGAGAGAAAGCATGAAAAGAATAGGGTTTTGGCGAAACAAGAATTTTGACTTTCAAAAATGCCTGATAAAAGGGGCTTTTCAAAAAAGATCACCTGATAGCAAGGCTGTATACGTAGCTCAATGGTAGAGCATTTGCCTAGGATTTGTGAGTCCCTGGGCTTAATTCCAGCATGAAAAAGAATGGACCCAAGTCAAAAATTCTTTAAGTGTTCAAGGCTCTGACGTGTGTTCTCTAAAAATTGGAAAGAATTATTATCCCACAAGGAAGAAGAAGGTTAACTAGCTTTCTCTGAGCAATCAGTTCTCCCAAGGAAGAGGCCTGTCTGAACCTGAGAGAGGGGCCAGTGCTACTCTGGCAGAGCCTTCCCTGGGAAAGGGGGGAGGAATTACAGGATGCTGGCTTTCTCTGCAGAGCAAAACAGAGATGGTGCTCCCAAGGTTTTAAAAAGGTTAAAGGGCAAGTAAGACAAAAGGATTCATCAGGCATGGTGGGACATACCTGTTATGTGGAAAGCCGATAATGAATTCAAGGTCAGTCTGTCCTTTTTAAAAAAAAAAAAAAAAAAAAAACTGTCAAAGGGATCAGGAAGCTGTGCAGTGAACAGGCTGTTCCCATTCCGCCTTTGTTTTCAGAAGCTTCTGTGTTTCTGGTAGAAAATGTGCCTTTCAAGTGTGCGTTGTAAACAGTGCCCTGCTGGGAGAGGGGGATCCCACTTTAGAGGCTGCAAACAACAGATCATTTAACAAGTATGTCCAGCTGGCCCCTTGAGGACCCAGGGACATGATAAGTGACAACACAGAGGTCAAGGGTCAGTCAGTGAACTTCCTAGCTTTTATTTCTGGCAGCAGCAGGCTAAAGAGTTCTCTGAACTGATCAGGGGACTGCTTCAAAGCCAGCTGCAGTCTCTCTTCCTGTCTTCTTAGCCAGTAACTGGAGTCAGCAGGTTGATGCCTTAAACTTTGCTGACTGTTTGTCCAGATTGTGGAAACGATACTTAAAAAAAATATATATGGCATTTTTCTTTTTATGTTTGAGGTTTTTTTTTAAACTAAAACTTGCATTTATTTTATTTTTTCCTCCTTATGTTTATTAGATCTTTGAAACCTTCTCATAATATTTTTTTTATCATATTCACCTCCCCTGACTCCTCCTAGATCCACCCCCTTTCCTATCCACCCATCTTTGTGTCCTTTTTAATTTCAATAAAAAATATTGGTGGTTTAAAGTATACGTTTTATTAATGGGAAATTTGGATGGAAGAAAGCATTTGGACTCAACGCTGGAACACAGCTTCCTTTTGGGTTCACTTATGAATTAACGCATTTAGCTGCTGAGAATTGAGAAAGAGCCAAAGGAGACTTGGCTGGGCCTGCCAGAGAGGGAGGAAGCCAAGAAGCCACTGCCCTGGGGCACAGGCAGGTGGGAGAAAAGCAAGATAGGACAGGCACAGCAAGAGAGAGGCAGGGGCTTCCTGCTCATCACTCTCTTCACGACTATCCTTCTCATTACACCAGTGAGCAGGTCTTCTTCCTGGCTTCAGGGGTCTTTTCAATCTCCCCAGACAGTTATGCTCAACACAACTAAGTAACCTGTGTTGGTTCATACCTTGGGAGTCTGCCCAGGACTGGTTTATTTTAGGCATATTTAAGCACAGCATGTCTCGTGAAGACTTATTCTGGTGATAATGAACTCAATCTTGTGTGCATGATAAAGAACATATAAATCTGTTTGAGGAACAGGAAGCCAAATAAAGACTCTTTGTAAAGTAAGTGTGCCGCTTTCTGTACAGATAGGTTCTGTAGATTGGCTGAGAGGAGCAAGGGTCTGTGGGAGGGTCTGGTATGTGATCTCTGGTCACACAGACAGCACAAAGGTCACCAGAATGCACATCCATCCACTCCCAGCCTTCTGGATGGAAAACAGGTACAGCATTCCTTCCCTTGATGGAATAACGCTATAAGTTAACGTTCCGAGTTCCCCTAGTACTTATTGATATATTTCTCTGCAGCCAGTGAAATGAGCCAACTGAAGCCAGATTAGACTATATTAAAGGCGGGTTTATTAGAAGCTGCTCTCAGGTGGGTGAGTTCACTGGGCCCAAGGATTGAGGCCAGAGGAGTCGCCATGGGGAAAGTGGAGGGGAGGGGAGGAGAGAGAAGGAGAGAAAGGGAGAGAGGAGGAGAAAGAGAGAGGAAGAGGGTGAGGAGAAGAAGGGAGGGAGGGAGAGAGAGAGAGAGAGAGAGAGCACAAAGTGTCTAGATTATGTAGGGAAGAGCCTCTGGGGGAAGGGCAGCCCAGCCTCTGGGCTGGAAAGCTCAGGGTTGGCAGGGTTAGGGGCAGGTGTGACAGGTAGGGACTAAGGGATGCTGGGAGGACCCGGTCTGCTTTGGCATGTTAAACATGCACCTCAGTCTCCTGTCTCTGAAAGCAAACACTCCTCTGTGACCACAAGGACCCCTTCGACACCTACTTCCTGTTTCTTCTCTGTGGTTGGCACACACACCACTATTGAATGTTTCCCTTGGTTGCCTGCTCCATCAACTACTGATCTTATGTTTTCTCTCTCCTGATTTTAAATTTGTTGACTGAGGCCCTGTGAATAAGATTGGCAAATGATTGATCAGTTTAAAAAAAAAAAAAGCACAAGCATTAACATGTACACTGTGTATCCGTGGGGGTAGGGATGGAGGTGGTGAGGTGGGGTGGTGACTCTGAGGGAGGGTTACAGCCTGAACTCATACAGAATCTCTGGAGAAAACAATGGACTTGTAGAGAACTGAGAGAACAAAGGGAAGGAGGGATCTTGAGCTTCCAGTGTGGCTCAGTCTGCAGGAAGGAATCCTCTGTGGGTGACCAATGGAGATAGAGACCGGTTAGCTGTGTTGGCCACGAATATTCTTCTGTCCCTTTTTCTGAGTTGATAAAGCATGGCGCTGTCTTCAGCCATTGAGGAAAGAAACCTAAAATAAAACTGAAAAGAAAGAAGGAAAGAAAGAAAGAAAGGAAGGAAGGAAGGAAGGAAGGAAGGAAGGAAGGAAGAAAGAAAGAAAGAAAGAAAGAAAGAAAGAAAGAAAGAAAAAGAAAGAAAGAGAAAAGAAAGAGAATTGCTGTCCCTCCTGACAGTAAAAGGGAGGTAAAGGGACTTTACTTGTGTCTGCTTCTTTTAATTTGCCTTACCCTACAACAATCAGCATGTGAAAGTGGCATGCTTCCGGGTGATATATTCTGCTACTTCTTCTGAAAGAAAAAAATTACATAGTTTTGTGGTTCTCTTCTCTTACTGTAAAAAGCAAGCAATAACATGCCCCTGGGATGCTGAGGACACCAGAGTAATTCATTCAAAGCACTTAGCACCCAACTAGCAAACAGCCAGTGGAAGCAGACAGCAAATGTTATCAAATTTTCTACTTAGGAAATCCTTTGAATTTCTCTAATGGAGGGCGGGGGTAGGGTAAGAGACAGAGAAGGGTGAGGGAGGGCAGAGAAGGGTGAGGGAGGATAAGGGAGGGTGAAGGAGGGTGAGGGAGGGTAAGGGAGGGTCATGGAGAGTGATATAGGGAGAGGATTTGATCACTGCCTGGAGGGTGAGGGAGGCTACAGGTATAAACATCTTATTTGTTAGACTACTCTTCCTTCTAGAAATATCTGGAGATTGTTGAGCTCAGTTGCAACAGCTAACCACACCCAATAGTAGTTGGTTTTTGCAGGTAAAGATTCTTGCCTCCAAATTAGATGATATGAGTTTGAGCTCCAGGATCCTTATGGTGGGAAGGAGAGAACTGACTCCTGTAGGTTGTCTTCAGACCTCCACATGCACACCATGGTAGGCAAGCTGCACACATGCACACATGTATACACAAAATAAATACATAAAATACATGATAAAAAAAAAAAGAGCAATACTTAGGAAGGCTTGCTTCAAGTGAAGGTGGTGGTACTTGGGCCTATATAGGTCTATAGAGGGCCATGTTGAAAGGAAAATCACAATGGAAGCATCTCTGAAGAGCTTTTCAACCTGGAGCTGAGAGGCCATTAAGTGGATGGGACTTATGGATGAGTTTAGCTCCTACCTAGAAATGTGAATGTTTATCATTTCCTTGACCACAGACACCTGAACAATCAGAACTATTGGATCTAAAGGATTGGGATAGCAACACTTGTAGTAGACTCTGTCTTAGGGACACTTCCATTCTGTTTCTGCACTCTTTCCTCCCATCAGTCTTCCTTCTTTATCCTACACACTCAATAGCTCACATGTGCTCCTGCTTTTTCTACAGTCTTCAGAATGTTAGTATTCTGTCTAAACTCCACCTCCACAGTTACCTGGCAACAGCCAGGTATGCTCCTCCCCACAGTTACCTGGCAACAGCCAGGTAGGCCTGGCCCACTATAAAAGGGGCTGCTTGCCCCATCCTCTCTCTCTTGATCTCTTGATCTCTTGCCACTAGCTTCTCTCTGTCCCCTCCCCCTCCCCCCTTTCCTTCCCCCTCTCTCCATGTGGTCATGGCTGGCCTCTACTCTTCTACTTCTCTTCTCTCTTCTTCTCTTCTTCCATCGTCTTCTTCTACTTCTCTCCCCCCACCTTTGCCCTATCTCCTGAATAAACCCGCCCCCCCCCCCCCCCGGAACCGTTTGGTCTGGTGCGGTCTGTTCTAAGCTGCATGTGGACATCTAACACTGGTGCACTGGGTGGAGAGCAAAGACTTCGGAAACCGCGACCTCCGTGCAGCTGAAGAATATTAACACAAAACACTCGTTCAAAACTCTCTGAGCCATTGCCCCCAGGTCTACAGTCCTCAGACCTCAAATGAGGTGCTTTTTTATGGGTTGATTAACCCAACAGATTAAAAAAAGCATCTATCCAGGCCTAGAGAAGACAAGTGTATGATGTTAAGGAGTAGGCCTAGGGAATGTCTACAGGGGACCAGTCCTCTTGAGTTTTCAGAGAAAGCCCAATTTAGCTTGACTTGAAGCTGTGGGAAGAACTTTGCTTCTCCAAGTATAATGGGGGATTTGAGCCCAGGGAAGCAGGAAAGAGCATCAGGACTTCACAGGAGAATCCTGAGACAGAAAGGGTTAAGGTCAGAGATCATGCCGGGGAACTGACATTACTTCCACCACGGAAAGCAAATGTTTACTTTTCTCTGACCACCCCTGGACTTTGAAAATATACTGTTTACCTGGAACAAGTTGTTGAAAACCACAGAAGGACTTCGAGACTGGGCTCTTGTATTAGTATCCAACAGCCCAGATTAAAGCTCAAAACAGTTACTCATGCTGGCATCTCCATGACTAAACTGAAACCAAGTTATTGTCATGTCTCCCCAGAAGTTAGGAGAAAGGAAATGATCATAGTTCTGGAACATTTTTGAGTATGTGACAATGAGTTTCTAGTTCTGAAGTACAATTGAAAGACGTGTTGAGGCGGAGCCTGTGACACTTACATATAATCTTAGCACTGAGGCAGAAAGATCATAAATTTGGGTACAGGTTGGGCTACATAGCAAGATCCTGACTCTACCATCTATCCAAACAACCAAGCAACCATAAAATATCTATAAAGTCTTTCAAACTAAACCCAAAACACACCGTGTTAGTAGGAAGTAGACTCTCCTCCTCCTGAACCATCTCTACAGCTGCTTACCATCTGAGCCAAGATCTTACTATTCAGGCCCAGTGAGTCTCAGACTTTTCTAATCCTTCTGCTAAGGTTGCAGGCATGCACATACATGCCTAACTAGAAAATCATCCTTAATGAATGAGATCACTCTGGTGATTCCTGATTAGGAGAACAGATTTGTTTTTCAGGAAGAAAGCCGCCTCCTTGGTGTGCAGAGTTTCGGCGAAAGAGAAAACTCAGAAAATTGAACATAGTGTTATCTGAAGACCCAGCTATACCCCTCCTGGGCATATACCCAGAAGATATTTCAACATGCAACAGGGCCACATGCTCCACTATGTTCATAGCGGCCTTATTCATAATAGCCAGAAGCTGGAAAGAACCCAGATGTCCTTCAACAGAAGAATGGATACAGAAAATGTGGTACATTTACACAATGGAGTACTACTCAGCTATTAAAAACAATGAGCTCATGAAATTCTTAGGCAAATGGATGGAGCTAGAAAATATCATCCTGAGTGAGATGATCCAATCACAAAAGAACACACATGGTATGCACTCACTGATAAGCGATATTAGCCCAAACACACACAATACCTAAGACACAATGCATAAACCTCATGAAACTCAAGAAGAAGGAGGAAGACCAAAATGAGGGTGCTTTTATCCTTTTTAGAATGAGTATCAAAAGATTCAACCAGAGCTCCCAGGAGCTAAACCTCCAGCCTGAGAACAGACAGGGGCAAGCTGTCCTCTGAGAGGCTCTAACCAGCAGCTGTCTCAGACAGATACAGACATCCAGAGACAAACAGAAGAATAGGCAGAAGGATTGTGGGCCCTAAGGAGATAGGAACTGCACAGGAAGATCAACAGAGTAAACCAACCTGAACCCTTGGAGCTCTCAGAGACTGAATCACCTACCGTGGAGCATACCTAGTCTACACAGGTCTAGTTCCATGGGCTGGACCTAGGCCTCCCTGCACATATGTTGTAAATGTGCAGCTTGGTTTTCATGTAGGTCTCAAACATCTGGAGTGGGGGCTATCCCAAAACATGCAGCCTGTATATGGAGTATGGTCTTCTAGCTGGGTACCTCATCTGGCCTCAATGGGAGAGGAAGCACCTAGCCTCTCAAGTGGCAGGGTGGGGGATACAGGAGGAGGGGGGTACTCAGAAAAGAAGAGATGGGGAAGGATTGTGGGAGGGGGTGACTGGGACGGGTTATAAAGTGAATAAGCAAAAAAATAAATAAATAAATAAATAAAATTAAAAAAAAAAAAAAGAAAACAATTGCCCAAGAAGAACTGGGCCTTCCTAATGAGAAAGGAAAGGAATTGCTCTATACCGTTCCTTGGGCTGTAACTTGGGAAACCTGTTTTAGCAGTTCACAACCTGTGTGTTGCAAACCCTTTGGGGGGGTTGCATAGCAGATGTTTACATTCTGATTCATAATAGTAGAAGAATTACAGTTATGAAATGGTGACAAAATAATTTTGTGGTGGGGAGGGGTCACCACAACATAAGAACTGAGCTGTATTAAAGGGTCACAGCATTAGGAAGGTTAGGCTGAAATGAAGTCTGTTGATAGAAAAGGACACTGTAGCCTTCAGAGACCAGACCAGGAGGACAGTGGGTTCTAGGCTTAATGCAATCCTCTAAGGATTTGGGATAAACACACATTGGTATTTATTCAAGTAATAGATCCTCTTGAGACAGCACACTAAGTTTACTGTCGTCCAATTCTTTGTATGAAACATAGCTGGGCAGCAAAGGCTGGACAGTTAAAATGGAAAAGTTAAAGCCTTAGAGACTAACCTAGAGTAGGGGCCAGGGCTGGGGTGTCCTCAGAGGGAGCAGGGCTAGGGTGTCATCAGAGGGAGTAGGGCCCTTGGGGTGGCAGGGATGCTAAGTAGACTGGTAAAAATTTCTAATTCTCTTCATTTGATTCTTATAAGCTTCAGTGTTCTTGGATAACCAGGAGCGTGTCTCATTGGAGAGGCCGGCCATTGCCTGGGAAGAGACTGTGGATGTGACGTACATATGAAGATTGGAACAATTCAGCGAAAAGGACAATGCCGCCATGTTTCCACTCAGACTCATAGTGGTATTGAGTGTCTCCAAAGAAAGGATGGGATCAACTCTTAAAACACAGTAGGGCATTATGGGATTGGAGCTGCAGTCAAAGAGTTAAATAAATCAGGGACACAATTTTGGCTGCATTTCCAACTTGGTCTGGCTGGCCGTGCGATCGGGGTGCAGAATGCATTAGCTGACAATGACGTCTATTCAGTAAACCGAGCTAGGTCTGAGTTTCTACAACAGAATTCAAACTCTTCTCACAGCCGCACTGACTGAGAGGAGAAAGACAACTCATTTAAAACAGTCTTTACAAAAACCTGTGGACAGTTTTAAGGAGAAATTGTTGACAGATTTCCGCCATTGACTTAAATTACTTTTGCTATAATGGTATGCTTTCTCTTTTTTCCCCCCTTTGTGACTGTGTTTATTGAAATTGCTCTATTCTGAGTGTTTATCTTTTATCATATCCCACAATATGTTAAGGATGACCTGAGAGTTGTGGCACATAACTTTTGTTCTAGCACATGTCGGGTAGAGACATGAATCTTTCTGAGTTCAAAGCTAGGTTGGTCTACATAATGAGTTCTAGATCAGCCAGGGGTAACAGTAAACCCCTGTCTCAAAAAAGATTTGTAAGAAAACATTTGTTTATTTAATGTTTGACATATATAGGTGCTTTGTCTGCAAGTATGCACACCAGAAGAGGGAGAGACTGGATTCCACAGGACTACTGTTATAGACAGTTGTGAGCTCCTATGTAGGTGCTGAGAATTGTGAACCTAGGACTTTTGGAACAGCAGTCAGTGCTCTTAACTGCTGAGCCCTCTATCCAGCCCCAGAAGAAAGATTTTTAAGTTGGGTATTGCATAACATCTATAATTGGGCCTTGTTCATTTTTGTGTTTGGTGAGGTTAAATGATAATGGAAAGAGCACAGGATAAATTTGTGGAAATTAAGAGACTATTTTTGATATCTTTGTTATTTTATGATGTGTCACACTTCTGAACAGAATTAGGGATAGTCTCCTAAGTACCAATATATAGTCCCTGACAAGAGCATCATTAGGAGATGAACTGTGGCCCATTTTTGCTGGGCTCCTAAGAAGTAAGTTGACCTTCCTCTAATGCCAGGTTCACTGGGGATAAATACAAAGTTAAAGCTTAGTTGTTGGAGCTTTTAAAAAATTCAATGGAGATATCATTAAGCTCCATCTGTTGCTTCCCATATAAACATGTGTCTTCTAAATAAAACTATTAGAGAGTCCTGCGTTTTTTGCAAAAGTACTTCTCAAATGATTATCTTGCTTCATGCAAAAACTCTTTGTGACTCAGTTTTGTTTGTCATCTTTCCATGCTGTGACCAAGTACTTGACTTAACCTACTTCAAGGAGACAGGATTCGTTTTCACTTACGGTTTTAGAAGTTTCTGTCTGTGGTTAGTTGGCTCCATTGTTTCTGGGTGGGTAAGGAGATGGAAGGTTATAGTGAGGTAAGTCTGCTTACCTCATTTGATGGAAAAGGAGGGACTTGGGGAGGGGAGAAAACATAGTTCTCAAGGCCTCACCTCCAAGGATCTACTTCCTTCAGTTTGGTCTCACTTCCTAGATTATATGTTACTCCAAATATCATATCAATAGTGAGTTCATCAGCAGAGGAATCAACTGTACTCTAATGATTGATCCATTTGAGTCCCTTCAACCTCATGTCTGAATCTTACTACAGTGAGACCCAAGCTTGCAACACATGGAGGGGGGACATTTCATATCAAAATGATAATAGTATTAATATTATTGTGGAAATTGATTCTCAGAGCTTTAACAATTTAATCAAGGCCGCACAGATAAGTGAACAAGCTGGAGTCTGATAAGTTGATCTGAGTACTCTCATTCTAAGTCCCTCCATGTTTTAATCTGCGTTTTTAGGCAGATAGCTCACAGAACATGAGGTATTTGCTGTTTGCTCACTTGCTGGATGTGCCTTGGGTTTCTGGAAGTTGCAGTGCACATTTTAGTGTGAATGTGGAGTCACTACCAGATAGTCCTTGTTCTTGCTGTGGTATTACGCATTCTCCGAGAGCATTCCTCATTTGGGATCATTGATTATACAGCTAGGGTTGTGTGTGTTGCTTCCACAGACAGCCTGCTTCTAACCTTCTTGGGATACCTAAATCCTGCCTTAGACAAGGCTAGCTGCTTCATTACAGTCTATAGGATTCTTAAGTGTAAGGAAAGGCTTTGGTACTTGAGGGTGACCCTTAGATCAAAAGTGCTGGAATTATCTAGACATTGTTAGCAACAAAGGATTTCTGACCATACCTTAAACTTTCTTAAAATGAATTTGCATCATAACAAGACCCCTGTATGACTCATATACACACTAAATATGAGAAACAATGTACTAGATCCAGTCATCCTCAGTATCTTCTCAAAGTCCTTCCTACTGTTTTTTTTTTTTTTTAAATCAACATCAGCTGACCTGGGCGATTTTGATAATTCCTATGGGCCGTGTCTAACCAATGTTATGGCTGTTGCTTGGGCAATTAAAGCTGTTGTCCACAGACAAGGTCCACTTTAAACTGTTTACAATATGAACTCATGAAAAGGTGCTTATCTGTTAGATTACTCTTCCTGGAACTTGGCTACACTGACAGGTACAAGCTGGCTCTCAGAATCACATAGGGACACGGTCTCTGGAGCCAACTGCATTACACTTTCAATATCCCACACGATTTAAATCGAGGTGTCTCTACATTTGATTCATTGCAGGACTTTTATGGGCAATACACTTCATTCTGCAGCATCTCAGGAATGCAGGCGTTATCTTAATAGAATGATAATAATGATAGATCTGCAATCAAACTTCCAGGTTTGTTGCTTAAGAATTTTAAGTGAAGGAAATATGGTTTCTCTGGCCACAGCTTTTGTAAATGAAGGGATCAGATGCAAGGACTCTTAATATAACCACATTAAATCAAAGAAACAGGTCATCACCAGACAGGGTTTGATCAATTATCTTTATGTCGGTTGTAAAACAAGCCTGCAGTCATGGGATATCAGTTTACGAAAATTTCCTAATTTGGTCATGACAATGATTAATATAAGGACCTGGGAAGGACTTTGAGAGATTGTTTACATTACTCATTGGGGAGAAGCTAAGTGATAGCGATGAATTAGATCACAGTGATTGCAGATGGTGGCTGTGAGCTTGACTCATGAGCTCAAAGTTCATAAGCCTCTGGGACACTTTATAGAAGCAGAAAACAATAAATCTATTCCCACTTCTGGAGGGACCTGCCTACCTAGGCGAACCCAGCTTTATCAGTTTGGCTTCTTTATATACTAAAGGCTAAGTGATTATAGCTTATACACTTGAATAAAAACTTACTTGAAAGCACCATACACATTCTTAGTTCAAAACAAGTTAATTCTAAGGTATTTTGAAAATACAGAAAATAATAACTAAGACATGCAGCTATTGGCTGGTAAAAACATTTTTCCATTTTTTTTCTCTGTAGAAATTTGTTATAGCCACAGTTAAAGTCATAGCTTTGCCTACATCTTCCTCAGAACATGATTTTGCAGTGTGTGTGTGTATACACTGCCAGGTCCCCTTAGGCAGTTTTCCTTGAACCTCTTTACACTTCTCTGTGACTATGTTTTCTGTGAAGTTCTGGAAGTTCCTTGATTGTGTAATCATAGACTCTTAAGTGTGGAGCAACAATACCAAAGTAAGCACACTGAGTAAAGAAATACCAGGGCAAATGCATATAATGTAAAGGCCAGTATGCCTTTGTCTCAAATAAGGCATTGACTGATGAGAAGCAGAGTCAAGGATAACATTTTCAGGATCTTGTTGTTTGACAGAAATGTGTGCTTTGTAATGAATTAGGGAATGCTTTATATTTTCCCAAACAAAAAAGTACCACAGCTGTCCAAAGAAATGACCAGCTGACTTACATATCCTGCATTTTCTTCCTTCCTTCCTTCCTTCCTTCCTTCCTTCCTTCCTTCCTTCCTTCCTTCCTTCCTTCCTTCCTTCCTTCCTTCTTCCTCTCTTAAATCTTCTTTCTTCCTTCTCCTAAGTCTCTTTTCTTTGCTTCCCAGAATTCTTTGCTAAATAAACCAAGTCCCTATCCCACAACTGACTTCTGGTTCAAATAATTTGGGAATAAATTATAGGGGGTTTTATTGCATAGTCCAAAAATGTGATCTAATTATTGTTGGTTTTCTTTTCTTTTTCTTTTTGTGTGTGACTAGTTTTGTGTTTTCTGTTTATTTGTTTTTGTTTTGTTTTGTTTTCTGAAACAGGGATTCTCTGTATAGCCCTGGCTACCCTGGAACTCACTTTGTAGACTAAGCTGGCCTCGAACTCAGAGGCCTACTCTTTATTATTAAGCTTAATTCACCTTCCAAGTGCTAGAATTAAAGGTTTGTGTCACCAAGCACAGCTCAGTTTTGTGTTTCTAATATTTGAAAAATATTTCATGTTTGAAAAGGAGTGTTCCCTAATTTTCTGAGTGTAGACTGCTACATATGTCATTTAGATTAAGTTTGCTAACTGTTGTTGAAATCTTCTAATTACTAGAGCTTTGCCTTTTTGATAATTTTTCTGAAAGAAATGTATGCATGTTGTCTTATAATTGTTTATTTTTGAGTTTGCCAGTTTTGATTTCTATATTCTTAGGCTATATTGGCAAGTGCATATAGTTTAAAGATTAGCATGTCTTTTGTTTCAAATAGTACAGTTTGCTCTAATAGCCATTATATTTTCTAAAATAGTTTATTCAGTTGTGGTTTTTGTTAATGTGTTCCTAGTTAAACATCTGCCATCATTTTCTTGCAAATTTATTAGCATAATTTTGATTTATTATGTATCTCATGATCAACACATAGTCTCTTTCTCTCTCTCTCTCTCTCTCTCTCTCTTTTTTTTTTTTTTTTTTTTTTTTTTTGCTTTATCCAATTTGCAAACTGCTTTGTGTTTAAATGAGAACTTTGATGGTCAGATTGTCTACCATCTTATTGCATTTCTATCTTACATACTTTCTTATGTCTTTTTTCTTCTTTTGACTTCAGGGCTTAACAGACTTACATATAAATAAAGTTTTGTTGAAGCATGAGTAGAGCTTATCTAATTATGTCTAGTGTGGTATAGCATAGTGTAGTGTATAGCAGTGGTAGTGTTGTTGAAACAGATGCCATGTGGCCCACAAAGACAGAAATATTTACTACTTACCCTTTACAGAAAAAATTCCCAATCTGTTTCAATGGATTCAAGTATTCTTTATCTTTCTCCCTTTAGAGTTAAGATCATAATCTTGTCCTCATAATAGTTAACTTTACATTAAAAATCATATTCTGAGTCAAAATTAATATATTTACTTTTAAAAGAGAAAATGAATGTTGTTAAATTTATTGATTTATTTGCATGTGAGTATATGGTTTGTGTGCACTTTTTTATGTGTGTATGGATGTGTATGCAGGTGTGTGTGCATGTGTGTACATGTATGCATGTGCTCATATGTGCACTTCATGACATGCTAGCAAAGGTCTGAGAACAAGTTTAGGAGCTAATTCTCTCCTTCCACCATGTACAGTCAGATGTCAGGCTCAGTGATAGGTGCTTTTACCCATTAAGTCATAACATTATCCCTACCTAATTTTTTTTTCTTGGACAAAACAATTACTTCAGAATCTTTTTAGTCTTAGTCACCTTCCCTAACTTCTAGTGTTTTAGTTTTATTCCACATAAATTTCTCTCTCCAGAAGCAACGTTATTTTCACAAAAGACCGACATGTATTTGCCTATCGAACACATCTTTGGCTCATGCAGAGTTGTATGTCCTACTCTTTCTTTTTAAGGTTGATTGATTATTTCTAATGCGTTTCTCTGCACAGGTCTTTTAGTTGTCATTGCGCATGGCATACGTGTAGAGTTGTTTTATTCTCTCTTTCTCATATATATATATATATATATATATATATATATATTATATATATATATTTTAAACAGTCTGGAAATAGAGAATAACAATCGTCCTGGATCACCCCTGGCTTCTTGACTTCTGTCATTAGAGGCATACTCTACTAAGCTGGGCTTATCTCTCTTCCTGAACTATAATTTAGCAGATACTTGTCTTCATTATTTTTCTATTATTTTGGGATCCTTTTCCTTGTGAGAATTCTGCAGTTTTCAGAATGAGTGGATGAAGATTAAATTACCTATTAAATAGCAAACAGCATTTTTTTTACTGATTTGTCCCAGAGACTCCAAAGTACAGATTTTGAGCATAGCTTCCTGTTCTTTAGAAACATGTGATGTTAGTCTGCAAACATGAGCAAATCTGAGAATGCTCTATTATTTATTTATTACACAATCAGAGACTCACAGCCTGGTGAATGTTAATATTTTCTGGGAGTGACAACAGACTTCAGAACAGATAACAACTATAAAGGGCCCAGTTATTCACAGTGCAGGAGCCTGACTTCTTTGCAACAGAAGTGGCATTGATGAAGATTCTGTATTGGTAATAACTTCACCTGGGTGTGGCAGAGCTGGACAACCATGTTCTCAATGGCTGTTTCTCTTTGTGTTTCTTAATTCTTCTCAAAGTCAGTCTGAAGCTTTCCACCTTCCTCAAGTCAGATTCCTGAGGAGTTACTGGTTTAACCAATGACCATCTTCCCCTCTGTGTGCTAGCTGCTTCAGACTGCTACCTGCACTCTGTATGTACTGGCCAACAAAGTCGGTCCTCAGCTTCTGTTAGTTGATCCCACTACTCCCAGAGCTGAGAATGGTGCTTCTCTGTGCCCATTGCTTATACAAGTAACATGATTTATGTGTGAAACATATTTTATTTTATTTCAAGGAATTTGGGAGTTTGGCACATACCAATCAGAGAGCAGTTGTGGTCAGCCCCAAACAAAAATGCTGAATGTCTCTACTGGGGGAGACATCACTCATGTTAGTGTATGCTTTTTGTTGTTAGAGAAAAGCACATACTTGAGTAATCTCTCCCAAAAGGAGAGGACATAGACTTTTGCACATGGATTTATCTGGATTCATCCTATCTTTTCCCTTAGGATCTGACTGTGTGCCTTTGTAATTAAATCGCTGTAAAAGATCTTAGCCATGAGTCCAACTGTGTTAAGTTCTGGGAGTTCTAAACAGTCTCTGCAGATAGAGAGGGTATTGAGCATTCTAACACAGGTTGCTGCAACTCATCAACCCATTTGACTGTACGTGAGGGATGGAGAGAGAGCCATAATTTATGTTCTTCCCAGTTTATGGAATGCTCTACAACAATGGTGCTCAGTTTTGTCTAAAAAGCAGAATATTATTTAATGCCTATACAAAATTAGACACCAAGCAAGATTCGTTAGAATTTTAGAATTAGAATCTCTAGGGCCTTGAGGGTGATGTGTTTTAAGGTTCTGTATTGATTCTAATGTGCAGAGTGGTGACCAATGTTCTGAAGTGATTTTCCTTTGCAGAGCTTGAGGCAGCAGCTTCCCTTAGAAAGAGTCTGTAGGCCTGGAAGGGATCCATCTAGTACAGGGTGAATTTCATAAGTGCATTTTCAAATTCAATTCAGTATGAATCTCCATACTGAAAAAATAACTGGGTTGCTTAATTGAGCATATAAGCAATGTTCTTGGAAAAAATGTCATGTTGGGGTTTTTATTAGAGCCATATTCACAAATACTGAAAGGTATGTAGCTAACTGAAACAACATTCTGCTATTAACCTATTTTTTAAACAAATGAATGCATTATAAAATAAATAGTCACATCTGTTTCTTGGGGTTATTCAATAATCCAAATTCAATTGAATTCTGATCAGAAAGTCTCTGTTAAAAACATGGTTGGTAAGTAAGTTGTAATAAGCTAGCTTGTAGTGTTTTATGTGTTTCTCTTTCCTCAATTTCACAGCCAAGTGACCCTGTGGGGATGGGGTGGAGGGTGTTTTCCTATGTCTCCCTGTCTCTGGCTTCCCCATATTCTGCAGTGAAATCCTCTCAGACAGAAACTGCACAAGCATTCCCAGCTCCCTGCAGAATTCTGTCTGGCAGATCTCTGTGCTACACCCTGCTTGTAGCGGATGCCTGGCAACTGTTTAAGATGACCAGACATGATGACAGTACTACTAGAAGAAAGAGCTGCTGTAAAAAGGTGGGAGACTATAACCCTCCCTGCCACGTGTCTTTCTGTGCAGCCCAAGCTGCTTCTTCACATGCCATTAGATAATAGCAGTGGCTTTCCAAACGGAGGAAGCTTTATCCGGCATGTCTCCAGGAAGCATTCTGATGCTCTGTCAAAATGCAGATTTTTCTCATATCTTTGGGGTTTGTAATAGCCATCAGCACCCCCAGCGCTACCGCGACACGCCTTCTTTCAGTTGCCCTTGCACACTTGGAGATAAATGGATGTAACGATGTGCTTTTAAAGGTTCAAGCTTCATCCTTCAGCACCCCATTTATTTATTTATTATTTATTTATTTATTTATTTATTTATTTATCCCCCAACCCCATGTATAAGGTGCTGACTCAAGCTATTCTCTTTCTCCCATCAGAACTTGCTCTGGAAAAGGACTGAAACACTTTCATCCTAAGAACTTCAGATTAAAAATCTCCGAGGAGTTCCTGCATGTTAGGGAAAACACAGTGAACAAAGCTTCTGAAGGTAGAAGCTGCTTGATGGTGGTGATGGTGTAGGGGACTTCTGGATGCTGACTTTCTGGTCACCTTGGTACCTTACTGGAGTATCCTGTCAACTAATCTCATGCTGTCAGCCTGCCTGGGACTCAGATGTGTGGGCTTGGGGTATGGATGGTCCTTAGCCATAAGCATTCTAGAAGAACAAACCTCAACTCTATTCTGGTCTCCAAAGCATCTTATTTCATAATTTCATGTTTTTCTTTCGACATGTCAACCAGTGCATCTGGCAGCTGTGCGGCAGAGTCAGCAAAAGTCTTAAATTCGGCAACTCCTTAAGTTTAAACAAGAGTTCTCAGGCCTGACTCTGCTTTTGCAAGTGTTCCAAAACACAAGAGTCTTAAACTTGCATGAAATTATACACTAAGAAGCTAAAGAAAAGAAAAGATTGTCCAAATCGAACACCATAAGACCGGAAGACATTCCTATATGTGAGTTACTTTTATTTTTAGAAATAAAATATAATAGATAACTAACAGAAAGACCATGCCAAACATTCTGCAAAAGTAATATGCAGAATGACCTCATTGTGTTAAAACACAGGATGCATAAGTATATGTGGACTATTCATTGCTTTCTTGCGAATGGTCCGATGTTTTGCTAAGTGCTTTATATGCACAACCGACAGAAACATTGGGATACTTCTTCCTTGCTTCCTTCTTTTCCATGCTCTTCGTAGTACCACTCACAAAACCCAAGTTATACACCCAAGCTACATGCCTACCAGCAGATTAATGGGTGAAGAAGATACTGTGGCACATGTGTGCAGTGGAGTTAGTCAGAAGAGAATCAACAACAACACAACAAAAATGATCACAAGTCCACAAGGGAACCTACTAACAACCAAACCGCCAAAGAGGGTGCAGGTGGAGATCATGAAGTTAACCACTAGACTGAAAAAGTAATTTTTCTATCAGCTTTCATCAGGAATATTAAACCAAAGTTTCTTTCTTTGTAAAAACGGACCTCCTGTCAAAATGCCTTCAGATTTTTATGTTTATACCTATAGAGCTGGACTGGTCTCAGCCTTGGTGACTGTACAGTAGTGAGTGGAGAGGCTCCTAACTGATCAAAGAGCGAGTGAAGTTCCTAAACACATGTACACATGTACATACAAGCGACCAGAAATGGACTTAGGGTGTACGTATATGTATATATGTGTATGTGTACAAATGTATATAATAGTAAGAATTATCAAAGAGGTTTTGATTTTGAGAGATAGTTGGGGAAATGAGAGGAAATAGAAAGGAGTAGGGCGGGATAGAAATTATGGAAATATAATACATACAAATTTATCAAAAATGTTTAAATAAAGAAAGAATAAATGGCTGTGAGTGCTCAGTCCTAAATAGGATATTGTCATTGTTGTTTATTTTTGAGACATGATCTCATTGTATAGCTCTGGCCGGTCTATGATTTGAAATGTAGACCAGATTGTCCTCGAGCTCACAGAGATCTGCCTGCCTCTTGGTGCTGGGATTAAAGACATGCACCCTCATATCTAGCTAAACAGGACATCTTCATTAAACATCACTACTACTACCAAGTCTCAGAGAGCATCTTGGACGAAGTAGTCATAATAATAATGCAAAGCTGGAGGATGGGAAGTGTGCTGTGACGTGAAGCCATCTGGATGTGGGTTCTTGCACCTATGAACTCAGCAGCTGTAGCCACCTGAATAAAACTGGCACAAGATCAAGCAAAAAAAAAAAAAAAAATCCCAGAATAGTTGGGGTGTGTGGGGGGTACTTATGAGGTCTGCCTTATTTACTTTTCTATTGCTGTGATATGACACCATGACCAAGGCAACTTACAGAAGAAAGAGTTTATTTGGGGCTTGTAGTTTCATAGGGTGAAACTTTCGTGGTGGGAGGCATGGCAACAAACAAGAAGGTATGTTGCTGGAGCAGTAGTTGAGAGCTCACATCTTCAAATACAACCACGAGGGAGAGAGAGAGAGAGAGAAAAGAGGAGGAGAGAGAGAGAGAGAGAGAACAAGAGAGCTAATGGTGTAGGCTTTTAGAACCTCAAAGCCTGCCTTTGATGACACACCTCCTCCAACAAGTCCTTACCCCGTAATCCTCCCAAAATAGTTCCACCAGCTAGGGACTAAGATGGGGAGGGATATTATTATTCAAATTACCACAAGCTCCACCTGAGACGAAGGAGCTATTGGTAGTTGATTGTCCTTGGGTGCAGGACATCAGTCTTCTTTAAGGATGTGGCCACTGGTTTGTTCCTCTTGCTCTAGTGCCTGTCCCAGGACCCATGCACATAAGGACAGTACAGAGTGAACTTAATGTTAAAAAAAAATAACAAAAATAAGGGGGAAACGCTAAGCAACAAATAAATATATTTTTAGTTTATTATTGCTGAATCTCATGCTTGTATGCAGTGTATTTTGGTAATATTTGACCCCCCCTTCTCCAACTCCTCTAAGATCCCTCCTCCACATGTACCCTTCCCAACTTCATGCACTTCTTTAAAAAATAATAGACCACTGAACTTAATTAGTGGTGGAGAGTTCTTAACATCTCCAATTTACAAATAACAAAACTGAGGTGAAGTTTATTTAGTTTGACCAAAGTCACACAAATGATACAGTAGAGGACTCCATAAGAGACTACTTTGATACATTAGTGTGTCTATCTGCAAAGGTGAGCCTCTTTTAATAAACATTAGTTGGTGCAGGGTAATAGGTCATATATACCATGTTTGTTTTGATTATGTATATATTCTGGGTTTATTTCCAAAGAATTTCTTTGATTGATGAAAAATTATTATTCTTATGAATTTTGCATAGCTGGTGATGGAAACTAAGCCCTTTCACATGCTAGAAAAAACAATTTTCTTTTCTTGGTTCCTTTTATTTTGAGACAGGATCTCATATAGCCTTGAACTCCTTCTGGATTCTCCCGCCGCTACCTCCCATGTGCTGGATTTCCAGGAATATCAGAACACTACACCAAACCACTTAGAGGGGAGTTAGGTATATTTACTGTTAAAGGATGATAGATAATTGTTAATGCATTTTAAAATTCTGTTTATGAAACTATAAAGATCTCTATATTAGTTTGCTAGAGTTTTCATAACCAGGGCCACTGTTAGCATGGTTTAACAAAAGCAACTCAGCTTTTCACAGGTCTGGAAACTTGAAATAGTTTCAGATGAAGGAGTAGTCCCTCACTACTCCTCACTAGAATCCCTTAGCTCATCACCTCTTGATCTTTATGCCTGCCCTCTGTCTGTCTGTCTATTTAGTGTTTTCTTCCTATCAAGCTACCAGTCATACTGGACACAACTTCATTTTACCTTTTTTAAGTCCCCATTTATAAATCTAATCATATTCTAACAAGCATTTCATCTCACTGTCTCTGGGTCTATGACTCTGTCTTAATGTCTCTTGTTTAAGAATTGCTACAATTTGGTCTTAGGTTTCTTATTTAAGAATTGTCTGCTGAGAAGTTGAGTGTAATTCTGATAAGTCTGCCTTTATATGTTACTTGGTCTTTTCCCTTGCTGCTTTTTAATATTCCCTCTTTGTTCTTTACACTTAGTGTTTTGATTATCTTGTGGTGGGAAGATTTTCTTTTCTAGTCCAATCTAATTAGTGTTCTGCAAACTTCTTATATGTTTATAGCCAGCTCTTTCTTTAGGTTAGGGAAATTTTCTTTGAAAATATTTTCTGGGCCTGGAGCTGGGAGTCTTTTCCTTCTTCTATTCTTTTTATTCTTCGGTTTAGTCTTTTCATAGTGTCCCAGATTGGATATTTTGTGTCAGAAACTTTGTAGATTTAACATTTTTCTTTAACTGATATATCAACTTCTTTAATCATATCTTCTATGCCTAAGATTCTTCTGTTTTCTGTATTCTGTTGGTGATGCTTGTGTCTGTAGTTCCTGTTCTCTTCCCTAGGATTTCCATCTCCAGAATTCCCCCAGTTTGTGTTTTCTTTATTGCATCAATTTCCATTTTCATGTCTTAAACAGTTTTATTCATTTTCTTCACCTGTTTGATTATATTTCCATGTATTTATTTAAGGGATTTGATCATTTTTCTGTTTAAAGACCTAGTATCAGGGGATAAGGAGCCTGAAGTGGCCACCTCCTATAGCCAGGCAGGGCTTCCAGTGGAGGGAGTGGAGCACCAATCCACCTCCAAAACCTTGACCCAAAATTTACCCTGCCTACAAGATGTACAGGGATAAAGATGCAGTAGAGATTGAGAGAATGGCCAACAATTGGCTGGCCCAACTTGAGACCCACCTAAAGGGAGAAAGCCAACCCCTGACACTATTAATGATACTCTGCTCTGCTTGAAGACATGAGCCTAGTGCAACTGTGATCTGCAAGACTTCATTCAGCAGCTGATGGAAACGGACACATAGACCCATAGTCCTAAACATTAGGCAGAGCCCAGGGAGCCTTGTAGAAGAGTCAGGAGAAGGACTGAGGGGGCTGGAGGGATCAAGGACACCACAAGAAGACCCACAGAGCCAACTAGTGTTTTCCCATTGGGGCCCACAGAGTCTGAACCACCAACCAAAGAGCATGCATAGACTAGACCTAGAACACCTACACATTTGTAGCAGATGTGCAGCTTGGTCTTCATGGGGGTCCCCCAACAATTAGAACTCTGTTGCCTACCTTTGGATCCCTTTCACCTAGCTGTGCTTACTTGTCTGGCCTAAGTGGGAAAGGATGAGCTTAGTCCTGATGAGACTTGATGTGCCAGGGTGGGTTGATACCCAGGGAGCGGGACTGCCCTTCTCCAAGAAGAATGAGAGGGGTGAATGGAAAAAGGAGGTGGAAAGGTGGGACTCGGAGAAGAGGAGGGATCAGGGTCGTGATTGGGATGCAAAATAAATAAATTAATTAGTTAATGAGAAAAAGAATTGCAATGAAAATGATAATAGGGTTGTAGTCTGCTGAAGTCTCCACTGACTTTCTAACTTTATCTGAATGTAGTGTTTCCTTTTTTCCATTTTAGTGAAACAAAGTTTTTCTATGTGCCTTGGACCTCAGAATTCCCCTGTCTTTTCCTCCTAAGTTCTGGGATTACAGGTGTGCATCACATGTCTGGTTTGCCCTGAGGTTTCTATAGCTATAAACTGAGGGTCAGAAGATCTGTCTCTTCACAGGGCTGAGAATTTGGTCCAAGTCAAATGTCACATAATAGTTTGGACTAGGATCAGGAGTATGGCTCTCAACCTTGGGGACTATCCTAGTCAGGGTTTTATTGCTGTGACAAAACACCATGACTAAAAAGTGAGTTGGGGAGGAAAGGGTTTATTTGGCTTACACTTCCATATTTCTGTTCATTATTGAGGGAAGTCAGGACAGGAAGTCAAACAGGGCAGAATCCTGGAGGCAGGAGCTGATACAGAGGCCATGGAGGACCATTGCTTGCTGGCTTGCTTCCTCATGGCTGTTCAGTCTACTTTTTTATAGAATCCAGGACCACCAGCCCAGGGATGGGTCCATCCAAATGGGCTGGGCCCTCCCCCATTGCTAACTAATTGAGAAAATGCTTTATAGCTGGATCTCATGGAGGCATTTCCTTAGCTGAGGCTCCTTTCTCCGATGACTCACAAGTTGACACACAAGACCAGCCACAGGGATCTCAGAGAGCACGACTGTAGTCACTAGTACCTGGAACAGCATGGCTGCTTAATAAATGTTCACTAGCTTATAAATAGTTTTTTAAAAAATGCATAAAGCCAGTTTTTCTGCTATGCAACTTACCTTCAAGTCATATATAGATTCGGGTTCCCTAGACTGTCAATATTGGGCTAATGATATTTTCTGAGTGAATTCAAAATGGCCAACATGCATATTCCGAGGGTTCAAGTTTGCTAGAGAAGTTGATTACAGGCTATGCCAGTTTCAGCCTCTTCAATTTCCCAAGTAATCCCAACTTCCCTTGATAGGATTAGTGCCAACATCCAGAGGCCAATATTAGGTAGTTAGCCATTCTGCCTCACAGTATGCTGTTCTCATTTTATGCATGAGGAATCTGGATGTTGTGGGCTAAGTATTTTATCCAAGGTCACACAGTTAATAAGTAGAAAACTTGGATACAAACCCAGGCTATGTGGTTCTCCGAGTCTGAACATCTATGTGCTGGATTTGAATGGAATAGCGGAGGGAGGGACATTTCAGAAGAGTTACTCACAAAGGTAGGACTGGTTATGGGCAAGTGAGAATCTTGGACTGGAATGAGGTTTTCTGGTCATGGAGAAGCAGCTCCAAGTAGGGTGGAAAGGGTCTGGGTTCCTGCTGTCACCATAGTTAAGCCTTTGGGGTTGGAGCCTTGTTAGTTCTGTGATTGAAAAGACGATAGCTAAGAAACTTTGGCAAGAAGGCAAACCTTGTCTAGGAGGCAAAGGCCAGGCTAAGGAATGTGTACAGGGTCAGTATGATGGGAAATGTCAAATATGAGCACAGCCAGACCCCAGGACATGTGACATCTCAGAAGCTGAAGCCTGGAACATCCTTGGAGGTGTTAGCCAAGACCAAGTACATGATGTTCCGGAGGTGAAATGTAACCAACAGCCTTGAGGCTAGAGGAACAGAAGGCCAGGGTGGATGGTTTTAGTTTAGACAACTGAGAACCTGCAGTAATGCACACTGATGATTTTCTTTTTTTTCTTTTCTTTTCTTTTCTTTTCTTTTCTTTTCTTTTCTTTCTTTTTTTTCTTTTCTTTCTTTCTTTTCTTTCTTTCTTCTTCTTTCTTTCTTTCTTTCTTTCTTTCTTCTCTTTCCTTTTATTCTCCTTGGTGGAGGCTCTAACCCAGGGTCTTGCATAAACTTGGCAAACATTCTATCACTGAGACAGATCTTAGCCTTGATTTTCTGAAACAGAATCTTGCTATGTAGCCAAGGCTGGTCCTGAACTTCTTGTCCTCTTGCATCCCTACTGAACATCCCAAATGCTGATTTGTGTGTGCTGAGGATCAAACCTGGAGCCTCTGTGTGCAAGGCAAGCATTCTCTCCCTGAATTATGTTCCCAGCCAGAGTTTGCATTTCAGTAACAGAATTCTTCACGGAACCAGAGTTGCATCAATACTAAGTTGCAGCAAGAAGTCATCTGAAAACTCTAAGAGACGTGGAAAGGACCACACTTCTATCCGACATCTTAATGGAATTAAAAAAATAAAATTCTTTCTGCACTCAATTTTATATTGCTAATAAGATAAAATGTGCGCTATGTAATCTTCATAAGTCAATATACCAAACAACAAAGAAAAACATACTGAAAGCATTTCACTAATATATAAATAATACATGTAATAATTAGAAAAGATGGGACGGTTAATAGGAAAATCATCAAAACACATAATTGACATTACAAAAAGAAATGAACAAACATAGTTAATATTATGTCTGGAAATGTGTCCCTCAAGTGCGTATGTTGATATCCTAATTCCTCATTCCTCAGAATGTCACGGTATTTGGAGATGGGCTTTTGAAGATGCAGTTGTGAGATGAAATAATTAGGGTGACCTTAATCCAACATACAGTTCCAGGAAAAGTGCTTATGCCATACACCTATGGAGGAAGGTCACATGAGGACAAGCAAGGCAGCTGGCAGCCAATGAGGAGGACTCAGGTGAAACACACACGTTAACGCTTTAATCCTACACTCCTGGCCTACAGAATTAGGAGAAAATAAAAGTCTGTTGTTCAAGGTACCAACTCTGTGGCGTTTTATTATGACAGTCTTAGCAACTAAACCAGTCAGCAAATGTAAATACATTCTAATTAAACAATCATTTGAGCACATACTGTCACATATTTGTGTCATATACTTATGGATGAGACTGTTACTTGATATGTATTAGGAGAGCAGTTAGGAATACCAATAAAAAATTAATATATATCAGGGAAAACACCCTTAATCTCAGAACCAGGGAGGCAGAATTTTGTGAGTTTGAGGCCAGACTAGTGCATTCCAGGCCAGCTAGAGCTATAGAGTGAGACCCTGTCTCAAAACAAATTGCTATCTGCATCCCCTTTGATCCAACAATTTTACCTCAAGAAGAAATTGTATGTGGAACACATTAAAATTTACAAATGAAAAACAACTTGTGTGTTCATTCAAAAGGATAATGAAATATGAAAAAAATCTATAGGATGGAGAAAGCAGGCTCTTATAGAAAGGGAATGAAATAATTAAAGAGGTCCAAAGACAGTTCTCTATGGATGTCTACGACATAGTGTAGTGATGGACAGCTGGGAGACAGCTCAGTGGGGATAGTGTTTGCTGCACAAACATGGAGACTTAAGTTTGTATTCCTAGTACCCATCAGCAAACTGGCCATTGAGGTCCTTATAGTCCCAGCACTGAAAAACGGATACAAGAAGAACCCTGGAGGCTTATTGGTCTGGACAATCAGTGAGCTCTAGGTTCATTGACAAAGCCTGCCTCAAAAATATAAGATGCAATGTAATCTAAAGACACCTAATGTCAACCTTTGGCCTCTACGTGCATATACTACCTCTCCATTATCTACACTTGCACATACGCATATGCATACACACACACACACACACACACACACACACACCTATACACAGAGAGTAAAAGTAGCAGTGGAATAGCACAGATAGACTGGTTGCATTAACTTATAGCTACAGTATCCTTTTTGCTGGTTTAAGACACAAAATAAGACCACATTTACATTTTCAGTTTTTGGAAAGTTGAGTTAATTTTAATGAGCATTATAGTAAAGACATTGTGATGATTACTTTTGATTGTCAGCTTGATGGTATTTATAACCACTATAGAAAAAACCCCCTACGCATGTCTTTGAGGGATTTTTCTGATTCTATAAATTGAGGAAGACCTACACTCAAAGTGGATGTCACTATTCTATGGGAAGGGCTCCCCAGATGAATAAGGAGAAAAGGAACCAAATACCAGTAGTCCTCTTCTCTGTGTCCCGACTGTGGATGACATGTGACCAGTCATTTCTTTCTTGCTGCCATGCCTTCTCCATTGTGGTAGACTGGCCTGTCTAAAATTATCTATTATGTTAATTGACTATTCTATCAGAAGGCTTTGTTTTAAGATTCTCATAGTTTGAGACAGACTTATTGGCAAAAATCCTAGAAGACTCTTTGGTAGCACACATACATAAAAATGAAGCAACAAACCAAGATCACCAGAAAATAAAGTGTCTTGTAGTAGCCACTTAATTAAATGGTACAAATATTCTGGAAAATGTTTTTTATTACTTAAGCCTTGTCTCTTTGCAAACTGGACAACACTCAGAAGTCCAGCAGATAAAGTCTCTTAGCTTTAAGGGAAATAGGAAGGAGTGTTTTTTGGGAGATGGTGTAAGATATTGTCAATTTTGAATGATGATCAGAAGACCGTACATCCACAACAGGAACGTGTGAGGACGTTAATATGTACTCGGGCCTCACTGGCAATATGGTAAGTCTGACTGTGGCAAATACCCATGTAGAATAATCTCAAGAGAGAGATCAGTAAATGATTTACTTTATTCGGGGCAGTCTGGCTCATAAGGAGTTCCTAGTTTCAAAATTCAGACTTTCCAGTTCTTAAGTGTCCTGGAAATGTTTACTATTCATTGATCCATTCTTTCAGCAAATTATTAAGAACCAAAAATTTGTGTCAAAGTGCTCGATGAATCTCCACTGCTGTGATCCAGGCCACTCGTGTCCTTGAGAGCACCTGCCACAGGCTTCTAGTTTCTACCTAGAAAAGCCAAACTGCATCCGGCTTTTCTCACCCACCCTGCTGAACGTACACGAGCCAACTACTGTTAACGAATGCCTGAATAGGTGTCTGGACAGACATAGGTCCCACTGACTTTTCTGATCCCAACTCTCTGACTTCACCTTATGTGGTCACTTTTGAGAGATTAACACTATTTCAGAAGCTGCTTGATTCTCTACCCTTGCTTCTAAATGTGTTATATTGTTGATATTGATGCTTGAATGTCTGAGAGACACTGTGGTTTTGGTTTGGGTAAGGTTGTTCTTTATTTTTCCCCCCAAGCAACATTCTTTTGATGTTTGTTATTCTCTGAAAGTTCTCAGCTCCCTCATGAAACTTGGCACTGTAGTGAGTAACTCCCCGATCGTTTATGTTTGATTCATCAAACAGATTTTAGATCTAGTATACTTGTGAGCTTGAAGGAAAACTCCCTTCAGAGCTCATTTCAGGATCCTCTTGAATGTCAAAGGCCTTTCCTAAAATAACCCAGGCCTTATCTAAGAGCTGCTTTCCCAAGCCTTCCGCTCGCCAGTAGGCTGTTTTTACTTAAAAACACTTTGTTTTTTCCTAAACATCCTTTCTGTTAATCTTCGATATGGATGTTTAAACGATACTATATTTGGAACCATTTATTTGATAAATTCAGGATAACTTTGTGCTTGCTTCGAGAAGGGAGAGATATCTTTTGGGTCAAAAGGCTCTATTCCTAATAGTATTGTGGAAGTCTTATTTCCCTTTGGTATTTAACACAGCCTAAGCTAGAGAGGTCAATCACTTGTAGAGGTATTTTATACAGGAATGGCATTTCTTCACGTTCCACTGTTTGAGACCTCAGTGCTTCACAATTGTTAATTAATGGATGGATGCCATGTTATCCGCTGTCTTATAACTGGTTTCTAAAATCACAGTGCATAGTCTATAGCTAATTTATCACAGACTCTGATGCTTTATAGAAGTTACTCATATCATTATAAAAAGGTAAGAATGCTTATTCAAGACGCAGGTTAAACATGTGTCTAAATGTCCGGGTATAGGCAGAGGCACTAAGTCTTGACTCTGGGTTGGAATGGATGAGACCATTAGGATAAAGTTAAACTTAATAGTCGTACTCTCAGCAATGTTAGTAATTGAGTGTGTTTGCATCACCAAAGAGATCTGTCAGGAGATTATAATTGCTTAAAAATACTGAGGTGGTGACAAACAGGCAAGATAGTGCTGAGTTCAGGTGTGCTGGGAGCTCTGGAGTGGATGGTAAAATGAGGCTAACGAGTCTGCTGAGCCTGCTTGAATGTGTGCTGATCTCACCATGCCCATCTCATCCTCTGCCTGAGGTCACAGATTATGTATGTATGTATGTATTGTATGTATGTATGTATGTATGTATGTATGTGACAGGGTCTCACTATGCAGTTGTCTTGGAACTTGCTATGTAGATAAGGCTGGCTTTGAACTCTTAGAGGTCTTTGCCTCTGAAGTGCTGGGATTAAAGCTTTCTGCCTGACTTTTTTTATTTCCAAGGTTTCTCCCTAGATTCAATTATACTTTAGGTTGTGGTTTCATTTATTTTTCTGCTTACTTGTTTCCTCCATTTTGACGTCCTTGACAACAAAGAACACAGGTTTTTTTTTTTTTTTCTTTTAAAGTTGGTTTTTGAATCTTCATTTCATTATTTAGAAAATGTAATTTGATTTAGTGCCTTATCAATGTGTGCCTAAAACATCTTCTTTCTCGAAAGCGCTCCATGGTCCACGCTGCCCAGCACCTCTTCCCTGGCTTCACAGGTTCTCATCTTCTTCTTTTGTGGTTTGCATTTGGCTCGGCACACACATTGCTGGTATTTTTTCTTGGAGCCAGCCAAACAATTGACAGAGATCCTTTTAGGGAAAACAGGTACTTGCTAACTACTGCACCAGAGGAAAAGAAAGTGAAAAGACTTGCTTTCCTGATACATACAGACCATCTGACTGTTGAAACCAGTCAAGAAAATAAATGACAGAGAAATTTACTGGCTTCAGAGAACAGGCATATGCACCTTATTTTGGGGTAGAAATTATTTCACTTGGACTCTTATAGGGACCTGAGACCCCAGGAAACCTCCTGGGTACTTGGTACAAGTAAACAGAATGGGACCCTCAAATGCCTTCTAATTTCAAATGAAGTTTCTCTATGGGAAAAATAACAGCTGAGACTCTCTGTGTTTTCTGTACCCTGTACAACAGTATTTAGCACAAGGCAATCAGTGGGGGCTTGTTTGTTCAAAATGCATGAACTATACAAAGGGAAGAATGGCTCACTTGAAAACATCTCTACCAAGAATGACATCATCTATCATCCGTGTTCTGTCCTGCTGGCCTCACGGCTGCAGTTAGGCAGGAAGCTGAGAGAAGGTCTTAAGAGACATTAAGCAGTAGGGTGTCATCCAAAGTGTGCTTACCAATGATGCAGCACATTCTTGAGACTGTGGAGAGAGAAGAGAGGTCCTACCAGGTATTCCCTCAGAGTGGGGTTGAAGTATTGAGCATATATGAGGGGTTAAGGAACTTTGGCTCAAGGTTAGGGGTTAGCTTCTTTTCAGTATTTTATTTAATATCCTAAACACTTTATCCATGATTGGAACACTTAAGGCCTTGGGGACTTGGACTCAAAACCGCTGAGAAAATTCAGTGGCTGTCTAGGGTCACAGTGTGGTTAAGACTCCTGTGAATTTCACTCAGGACATAGAAATCAGGTAGGGTGGGGATGCTACATATTCATTGCCCTTTCCCTCACGTAAGCATGCCACAGTGCAGCAGCTACAGGAAAGAACTGTTCCCTTCCTGACAGTGTAGGAATCTTCTTTTACTCTGAAATTTCTGTTCCTTCCCCAAATCCAACTAATAATTTGTTTGTACAATACTTATCTTTGTAGATATGTCACATCAGAATCTTTAAAGTTCTTTGGGAAGATCAGTGCTGCTCACTGCCCTCATCAGAGAAAAAGTTTCTTTTTTGCAGTGGGGGCGGGGGTGGTGTAGACAGTCACACTGGTCAAAGTGCACAGGATCAGTGACTGTGGGGTGTTCAGCCCAACATCTCTATCAACTTCCTCATCTAAATGCAGGGAGCACCATAGAAGAAAGGGTGGAAAGTTGTATTGTCAGAGTTGGGAAGAGATAAGTGCAGGAGCATCACAGAGGTGAAGTTGTATGCGGGTGAGGAGCTGATCAGATGCGGAGACCGAGGGTGGAAGTTATGCAGGTGAGGGGTGCAGATTCGGAGCACCACAGAAGGGGTGGAAAGTTTGTAATAGCCAGAGGTTGAGGAGGACTGCCCAAGATGCAGGGAGCATCACAGAAGGGGTGGAAAGTTTATAATAGCCAGAGGTTGAGGAGGACTGATCAAGATGCAGGGAGCATCACAGAAGGGGTGGAAAGTTTGTAATAGCCAGAGGTTAGGGAGGACCACTGTGAAGCAGTGTTTTTTGGATACCATAGGTCCATTGCTCTCAGGCACCCTCTCACACAGCTGTTGTTAATCAAGTCTGTTTACATTCCACATGTGTGGGGGAGGGCTCAGGAGGCTCCCACCCAGACTCCAAAGCTCTTGGCAGTTGATGGCCGCTGAGGGAGAGTCATTTTTCTTCAAGGGTGTGGCTTGCGTTAGGTAGCTAATGCTCCAATCATGGCCCCACCCAATGCCTGTACAGATAGTGACAGCATTGACTGGACTTGGTTGGTTGAAAACAAAACAAAACCAACCAACCAATCAAAAATCAAAACAAAACAAAAACCCACATGAAGCTGGGAGGAAAATGTGTTGGGGAGGGTGGGCAAGAGTTGAGGCGGGCAGTAGGGGTCTTTGGATCAACATATATTGTATACATGCATACAATTCTAACGATAAATAAAAAAAGCACAAAACAGAACCCTGAAGCAACAGCTAAAAATGATTCTGCTGGGATTTATAAGTAGCACTCCAGCTGTAAGCAGACTGTGGTTTCAGGCCCTGGAGGTGGCTTCAGAGGGTGGAGGTTGTTGCCATGCAAGACCTGAATTTGATTCCTGGAACCCAGTTAAAGGGGAAGCCAATAAAGGAGAAAGGAGAGCATGCAACTCCACAGAACTGTCTCCTGTCCTCCACATTTGCACTGTGGCAATCATGCAAATGCCCCTCCCCCTTCCTTAGTGTGTGCATGTGCATGCGTGTGTCTGTGTGTGTGTGTGCGAGTGTGTGTGAGAGAGAGAGACAGAGACACAGAGATACAGAGACACAGAGAGACACAGAGAAGAGAGACACAGAGACAGAGAGACAAAGAGACACACAAAAAAGAATGACAATTACTATATATATTTTAAATGTGACCTGGTTTCTTTCAGATTGGAGACTGCTTTCTTAGTTCATTATAGTAAAGGAAAAATACAAGAACACAGGTCCCATGGGATTGCATACCAATTGAGCACAGCCAAACAAAGAACGTGGGGTCTGCAGTAGCAGGACACCAAAGTAATGTGACAGCAGGTGACTTTTCTAAAGAAGCTTACAGTGTGGGTTTAGCATAGAACTTCCTCACCCTAAAGGAAAAAGAAACAAACTGTTTTTCCTTCTTTTAAAACAGCTGCTTAACTTGCTGGCTAAGCAAATGTTTTTCCCTATTGTAGTTTAGAAAAGAACAGCACTTGGAGAACCTCTCTCCCCTTAGCCCTTCCTTCCACCTCGGACTGTACCATTAATTCTTAGATGATAGGGTGAGCAAAAGCAGAAACTAAGTTAGTACTTGTCAAAACCCGTCCCTCTTCCCTCGCCTGTTAACTTTCTTCTCCTTGTGGTCATCGGAATCTGTTCAGGGGCTTGCCGCGCTTGCAAGGTCGCTGCAAGAGGGAGCACCGAACTTTGGACCGCACCTCAGAGGGCGAGGTAAACAAGAGGGCTATAAATGTCAGTGTCAGCCTGTGGCTTTGTGGAGCTGCCCTAACTAGAGCAAAGGGACAGAGGACTGCAAGCTAGTCCGAAGGGGTTGCGTAAGTAGCACTTGATTCTTTCAGACTTTGGGAAATATTTTCTGAGGTAAAATATGTTTCTTCCTTGCCTTAAAATAGGCTTAGTACAAAGATGACTAAAAGTCATTAAAGCATTTTTTTTTTTTTTAATGAACAAGAAGTGTTTGGGAAGAACAGTTAACTTTTTTTTATTATTTTGTTTAATTTTATGTTTTTATTGTTGTTGGTTTCTGTGCTCATGGGAAGCTGGGGCAATGGAAAATGTAGCTGATTCTCCCTGCAGGAGACTGGTTGTCATATGGGCATCATTATCTGATTAAATCCCAGAGTTTCCCACCGAAGGTTAGAGTGGGGACAAACAAGAGGAAAAGCTAGTGAATTTCAAGAGCAGAGATGGGACATAGGCCCATCCTACCGTACTGTAGAGATGTCCAGGGAAATCGGAAGCAGTTTCAGAGTAAAGAGCCAGGAGGGAGCAGGCTCCATCCCCAGTGCAGGAGTCCGGGGCTTTTAAGCAGTGCAGCCGTGTTGCAGGTGGTGGGAGTTTGTGAGTTCAAGTAGAGAGTGAAAGCTTGAAGGTAGATGAGGGGCTTTAAACCGCTGGTCTGAAGTTCAGAGGGAGAGGGTGTGTGGCAAAGAGCATGTGTGCTTTCCTTTTAATGGGGTACAATCAAATGTAGTTCTGGACAGGAACAGCTAATCTAGGCTTGCAACTGAAGGCTATAACCAAAGGCTATAACCACTGTCCGGCTGTTACTGGATCTAGTTTTGTTACTTGCCTTCATTCTTTTTCTATAGCTCTTTGACAGTTACAGTTAAAATGCAAAGCTTAGTCCATAAAAGCAACTTTAAGCAAAGTCGAGCAGCCTGTTGGTTAATGGTGGGAAAATGTGCAAGTGGAAACCCATCCTCCCCAGTCTCCCTGTCACCTTCAGATCATTCTTTTCATTAGAAATGTGGGTGAGGGAAATACCCTTCTCATTTATGTTCGCCACTTAGTCATTTGAAAATGTCTACTCTACGGCAGAGTATCAAGGGCCGTGTCTTCATGCTGGAGTTCTATAAACTAAAAATTCATAGAATTTTTAGTTTAGTGTTTTGAGATGTGTGTGTGTGTGCGCGCACTCACATTAGAGGTTGAGCCCAGAGCTTCACATGAATTTAGTTTAGGAAAGAAATAAAAGGTAGACGTTCTATTAAGAAACTAAATAGCTTTTTTTTTCTCTCCCAGAGCATATAAAAAATTGGCTGCTATAGTTATTGCAAGGTGATATATTTAAAAACTATCAATATACCCAGGTAGCTGAGATATCCATGGTTTGGATTGGGCAGAACCAATTTAAATCTGCTCTTGTGGATTATTACCTGTCTGGTCTTAGAGAAGGCACCAAAGTCTCTCTAAGTCATAGTTTCCTCAACCGCAGAGAGGGTAGTAGCATACATATTCTGAGGCACTATTGGCCTCTGGAAATGTGCTTAAGGTTTTTCTTTTCTGCCTTTATAGTTCTAGCAAAACCCAGTAACTGACCGATATAAGAATGAGCCCGTTATTATGGTAAATATCACCCTAAAGGAACTTCCCAGGTTAAACATCAGAATTAAAAATGTGCTAGTACAAACAGCTGAAGTGGATTTAAAAGGCACATTTTCTCTTTCTCGTCTTGTTTTACTTTTGGGCATCGCCTGACAGCGTGACCCTGGTTGACCTGGACCTTGTTATATGTAGACTTATTACACTTATGTAATGTTATGTACACTTGCCTCTGCTTTCTGAGCACTGAGATTAAAGGCGTACACACCGCACCCAGCTCCTCCTCCCCCCTCAATCTCTCTCTCCCTTCTTCCTTCTGTCCCTTCCTCTCTTCATCCCTCCTATTTTTTCATTCTTTCTTTTTGGTTTGATTTTTCAAGACAGGGTCTCACAAGCTGCACTGGCTGTTGTGGAACTCACTACCTAGACGAGGCTGGTCTCGAACTCACAGAGATCAAACTGCCTCTGCCTCCTGAATACTGAGATTGAAAACATAAGCCATTATACCCAGCTCCCTGACTTTTCTTCAGTGAGGCTCTTATCTTTCCTTGGAGAGAGCTGTCTCACTGTATAGCTGAGGATGGCCTCTAATTTGAGTTCCTCTGCCTCAGCTCTCAAATGCTGGGTTATAGGTATGATGGTTATGACCAGCTAAATTTGTATTCAGAAGCACTTTCACACTGTGAGGCCTGTTCTCACGCTATATTCTAGAGAAGTCTAGAACTCACCCTATAGCCATACTATTCTTGAACTCAGAGGTATCCTTCTGCCTCAGCTTTCTGGTGTCAGCTTTGCAGGCATGAGCCACCACATCTGACTTCTTGCATCTTTTTTGTCAAAATGACTCCGACCAAGTTAGCTGTGTGGATAATCTTCTTCTTCCTCCTCCTCCTCCTCTTCCTCCTCCTCCTCCTCCTCAGGAGTTTTGCACATTTTTCATATCTCTGAATTTACCTTTAAAAAATTCTGAGAGAGGTGGCCCAAGTTTGGGGGCTATTTCTTGTTACTATTTAATATTTTAACTTTCCTGTGAGAGGGGACATCTTTTTATCTGAGACGGTTCTATCTAGTCACAGAAGCTTCATGAAGGCAGCAGTATTAACTACTACCGTCTTTTTGGTTTGTAAAATACTGTAGAAAGGGTCTTAGGTGGGGCAAGAACAACGACTTGTTATATTGCTCCTTGGCTAGGATTTTTCTCTCTTGGTCACACTTCTCATGAGTATGGTAGCAATATCAAAGCAGATAGTCTTCTATCTGAAGAGATTCCAATCCTACATTATCATGTTACTATGTATGGAGGACTAACACACCAAAATATCGAATGTACCCAAGATGTTTATAAATGTGAAAGACTTGAACTTGAAGCCATGGCTCACTGTCTGCCTTTTGCCTGGCACCTTACAGGAAGATTTCATGCAAGAAGAGCTAAGGGCCACCACGAGCCACATTCACCGTGTTGGTCTCCACTGCCATGCCCTCACTTCTCTTTCTGGGCTGATTTATTTTTTCAGTTTTGTGCAGAGTTTGCTACTAACATTTCCTAGATTGACAGAGGACAGAGCGAAGCAGCCAGAGCTCAGTTCATCTCACACGTGTCAGAACGTGTTTGTAGAATGTTCTGTGCCCATGCACTACAGTTGGAAGGTGTTTCTGAACATGTGTCTTCTCCCAGAGAGGGGCCTGGCTGTCTAATCAGGCACATTTTCATAGGCACGCTTCTTATGGAAATACTGTATCATGCTGCAGGTAGCTAGCCGATCATATCATTCCTCTGCCTTTTAGCTGGCACATTTTACAGGAACATTTAGTGGAAGGAGGCTCCTGACAATGGCGTAATGAGCTAACAAAATGGAAATAGAATCCATAAGCTAAGTTATAATAAGAAGCATTGTACCTACTATGTTTAAAGAAATTTGTAGCAATGACTGTGAAGTTATCAATGAAGACTACGTCTCTTGTTTTATAGGACAACCTCAGCAATGTGGAGAAGCCTAGGGCTTGCCCTGGCTCTCTGTCTCCTCCCTATGGAGGGGCAGAGAGCCAAGGCCAAAGCCCTGTTTGTGAGAAAGCTCCATTCTGGAACATAGGAGATCAAATTCCAATGGTAAACGCTGAGGGCACAGTGACAGTGGTTGCTCTTCTTCAAGCCAGCTGATACCTGTGCTTCTGCAGGCATCCAGGTAAGTAATCTTTTAAGGTTTAGGATTTCTTTAGGGAAAGGTTATTAAATACAAATGTAAACATATAAAATGCAATACAAATAGAAATAATGTAGTTGTTCATGATTTTGAAGACAAGTATGTTTGTATAGCACACATCTGATGAAAAGATGAGGAGGGCATATTATATATGTACACACACACACACACACACACACACACACACCATGGATATATACAATACTACCAAAATGTTTACTGTGGTATTCCTGGGATTTGGACATGTTCTCCTATTAATGGAACAGATACTTTAAGAAGCAGAGGAAGGCTGCCAGCCAGCACACACACTAAATGCTAAAATGCTAATAGAGGGTCTTGCATCATTTAACAACCATAAACAAAAAATATTGGTTGACTTACCCACCAAATATTAATTGTGAAACATTCTGTATATATGCAAAGTGAATCTAGATTTATTTAATTCGGAGCTCGTGTTCATGCAAGCATTTATCATTAAGTTTCAAGTTTTAAACAACTATAAAAGGCTCAGTCTTATAACACAAAGACAAATTACAGCCAGTTAAAAATAATAAGAGCTTCACAGAAAGTAAAAACAATGTGGATGGTTGGAACAGGTAAACAAACTAACGTCATCATTTATTTTATGTGTTTTCTCCCTAGATTGGAAGACCTGCGAATAAAACTCGAGAGCCAAGGCTATTTTAACATCTCTTATATTGTTGTTAATCATCAAGGATCTCCTTCCCAGTTAAAACACGCACATCTTAAAAAGCAGGTGTCAGATCACATTGTTGTTTACAGACAAGAAGAACTGACATCGATGTCTGGACTCTCTTAAATGGAAACAAAGATGACTTCCTTCATATATGACAGGTGAGCTGTCCTCCAGGCCCTTCCTATTTATTTACTTTTCCTCACACAGTCTTTTTCGCTGCTGAATGCCATAGTTCACCTTTCCTGGTCTCATGGGATTCCTTACTGTTGGAGACACTTTCAGTTTCCACCTGGTGACAGGCACTACCTGCTGTTTTTCTCCACAGCTTTCTTCCTCCTCCCCCTCCTTCCTCCTTTCCTCCTTCTCCTAAACTAATCTGGTCAGTAGTAAAGTACAACGCTTTGGTACTCGTATAAAGATGTATACTTTGGGTACAATGTCGATAAAAATGGACATTTTGGCCCTATCATTTTTGAGAATGTCAAATTATAATTCTAGTTCTTTTATTGAAGGTTTTATTGTGTCAGGAATGTTCCTTTGAATAAATGAGCTAGCGAGCACAGGGCATGCAAGTGTTATATACTCACAATGCCCGTACTTGTGACATTCAGTAGACAGGAGACACATCGAGTCTCAGGCTAGCTTAGATGTCACAGTGAGCCCAAGGCTAACCTGAATCACATTATGAGAATTTACCTAAAAAAAATAAATATTGAGGGCTGGGGATGTAGCTCACTGACCAACTACTTCCATAGGATACGTGAGGCCTGGGCTTGATTCCTACACTACAAAAATAATAAATAAATAAGATTCTGCCCCAAACTTGATACTGTTTTTGTTTGCTATGATTTCTGCTTCTGTGACATTTGTCTTACCTAAGCAGTTATGAAAAGGTCCATGATTACTCTTTGGCAGAATATAAAATTAAAATTAAATATGTATTTGAGTCAGTGCACATTTTTTTTATATTATTATTTAGTGTCGTGTATACCATTTCAAAATACTAAGATTAGACTCGGTGTATTCTTGCTATAATCTGACCTGGTATACATCCTGGAAACTCAGTTGTAGACTCCACTCAAGGAAATCTATTAAAGGCATGGAAGGGTCTAGGCTATAGTATCTAACGCTATCTAGCCCTAGTAGGGTCACAGTACAGAAACTACAATAGTAACCTTGTGTTTGCCTTTTAGATGTGGCCGTCTTGTGTACCACCTTGGTTTGCCTTACTCCTTTCTGACATTCCCATATGTTGAAGAAGCCATCAAGATCGCTTACTGTGAGCAGAGGTGTGGAAACTGCTCTCTCACGGTAGGTACTTTTCTCGATTGCTTTTACTGGGGGATAAGGAGAAAACTTTAAAATCTCTCTAAATAAGTGGCTCACCATCTAAAGGAAACTTTCAATGCACATTAAATGCATTCTGTTGGGTAACACACTTTAAAACATACCTTCAAGTTTCATATTGATGCCTTTATCTAGAAAGGCTTTCAAAGCAAACAAACCATGACTGGAGAAATGGCTCAGTGGTTAAGAATACCTGCTGCTTTTGCAGAGGAGCCCCGTTCAGTCCCCAGCACCCACACAGCAGCTTAGAGCCATTGTAATTCCAGTTCCAGTGCTGACTCCTGACCTCTGAGGGTACCAGGCACAAATGCAGTGCACTCAATACTCGGAAGCAAGGCCCTCATTCACATGAAGTAAAAATAAATATTTAAAAATAATAATAATAAAAAAAACAAAGTAGATCACTATGCCAGTTACTAATGAATGTCATTGCATGGAAGAATAAGTGCTCGAAGAGTTTAGTCAACATTTAAAATATTATGACTGTGGTAACATAGACATGTTCAGAGCAAAGCTCATCTGTGATGTTAACCTGTCAGGGAGTTGAAACTAGATAACTATTTATTTGTCAAGAATTCAGGACAACCAGCTTTGCTAAAGAGCTATCCTCTTTTCCATTCTGTAAGTTGAATTATTGCACTCCCATGAAAAAGAAATATGTACTACTAATTACTGACATTGTCTAATGACCATGAAAATATTTATTTCTTGTTATGAGAAGTACTACATTTAAATATTTCTATAAAAATTTAATTTTATTGACTAAAAGTTTTTCTCTCATACTTAAGAGAAATAATTTTAAATAGTATTTCCTAATTTGGGCAGATTTAAACATTTAACATTTAAGTTCAGGTTTAAAAATGTTCTGAAATTATATAGTAATCAATTAGTTTTGTTGGCAGGCTACATTAATCATATCACTTTGACATCTTAATATTTATAAAATTCTGAGAGTTATTTTCAGATTTGAAAGATGAGGAGACTGGGTTTCAAATAAAGCTCTTAAAGTTGAAGCGACACTAAATAATTAGTGCCATTTAATTAAGATTCAATTTTTCATATTTTGGGATTACTTCTGGTTTTGCATTTGTGGAAATGCTTGCTATAAATATGCCCAGCCTTATTGAAATAAAAAGGGAAAAAGACTTTCCATAATAGACTTAAAATATATGAACTGTTTGTAAAGGAGAATATCATAGTGTGATATCTCTGTCCAATCGGCACCTTTCTGTTTTGCTGTCTCCCAGATGCCATCAATTATGATACATTATTTGTTCAACTGAGAGAGAAAAAAACTGCTGTCAATTAAAGTAGGCCATGATACCATTTTTACCCAACAGAACTGTCAAACATTACCAAAGCTTTGGTGAAATTAAACACATTTTCTCACACGTTACAGAATGAAAAGTTGCCAGTCTTTACTGACATTTTTGAGTTGTCAGAGAGAAGCTATTTAGCTTTAGAAAATGGGATTAGATCAGATGGCAGGCTTGAAAAGTGACTTGTAGCACAACTGATGTAAAAATTCTGAATTATTTGCCTGACTTCATTACCATGTAAGTTTTCTCAGCCAGTTGACTAAGTTTTGATTTTACAGATAGAAATGTGGTAGTTTGGCTTCTTGAATCTTTTTACAAAAATTGTAGATATTAAGACTAGGATCAGGCTCCTTTTTGTTGGTCTACTAGTCAAGTGTATAATTCACTTGTTGGAATAACAGAGGTTGGCTCTATAAGTAATTTGTTCATACATTCATGGTAATTCCATAAGCTCATTAATAAGTGATTTATAAATTTGTTCCAGAGTCTTGAAGATGAAGACTTCTGTAAAAATGTGTCCTCAGCTACTGCGAGTAAAACCGTGGAGCCCTCAGAGGCACATAACCACCACAAACACCACAACAAACACGGGCACAATCATCTTGGGAGCAGTAAGCCTTCAGAGTATCAGCAACCAGGGTCACTAGATATTGAGGCAACTGTACCTCCTTCAGGCTTGCACCACCACCGCCATAAGCACAGGGGCCAGCACAGGCACGGTCACTTAGAGAGCTGAGACATGGGGGCAAGTGAAGGTTTGCACCTTTCACTTGCCCAAAGGAAGCTCTGACGAAGGGGATGCATCAACCAGCTCCTGTGTAAGTTGTCTAAGGAGTCTGGGGCAGAGACCAGTAGCTGCTGCTGCCACTGCCGCCACCTCATATTTGAGAAGTCAGGGTCTGCAATCACTTGACAGTGTGCCGAAAACCTCCCATCCTTATGTAGCTGACAGGGGCTTTTTGCGGAGGAGAAAGTCATTGAATCCTGTCAGTGTCGATCACCTCCAGCTGCCTGACACAGTCAGCCTGTGAGCCCCACAGAAGCCAACCCCAACTGAAGCTGAAATAATAAGACCAGGAAGTGAATATGACATTCAAACTAAATATTTAAAATAAAGTGTACTCTCCCCAGTTCCATTTAAAGACACAATTTCATTTCGAGAATGTTTACAACCCATTTAATTAATCAGTGAACTAAAAGTAGTAGAAATTGGATTTGTGCAAAGAGAGAAATCTACCATATTGGCTTTTAAAGTTTAAAATTTTTATGCCACAAAACATTTCATCCAAATCAGATTTGTACAATGGGGCAACTGAAAAGTGATTGCGGCCTTTGGTTAATATGTCCTTCTTTTTCCTTTTTCCAGTGTTCTAGTTACACTGATGAGAACAGAAACGTAAACTATGACCTAGGGGTTTCTGTTGGATAGCTCGTAATTAAGAACGGAGAAAGAACAACAAAGACATATTTTCCAATTTTTTCTTTACTTAAACTCTCAAAACAACAGAAACTTTGTCTTTCTAATCTTACATTTTAAACCAATTAAATCTTTAACAGACTACATTTTAAATATCTACTTATCTTTTTTTATCTCTAAGACTTCTAGCTTGAGTTTCACTACATATGTCTGTGTATCTTGTTTTCATCTAATGCTGTATTACTCTACTGAGTTGTGAGCAACTGTCTGGAAAGATGTAATGGAAGAAAAGTATGGTGTTAATCTGCGGACTGCTTGAGATAGTATTTCCATAATCAATGATGGTTTACTAGAGAAACTAAGTCCTATGAACCTGAACTCTTTTATGGCTAATACAATTAAGCAAGAATGGAGTACGGAGTTAATTGGCTACAGTACAGATTTATAAAAATAAATGCAATTTAAAAAGCTTGCAAGTATGTGTCTTTATTGTTAAGCATGCTCACATTGAAAATAGAAGTGAATTTTTAATGTCTTAAAAAAAAAATCTTAAGTCGTAGCTAATGCATTAAGCGCTCTGCTCAAAACCGTCTCCGTGTGAGGCGGGTGTCTTTGGAGGCTGCAGGCGCTGTTCTAGGTCTCGGATAGTGTTCTGGAGACTTGCAATTTCCTTGCTTTTTTCTTCCTGAAGATGCTGAAGCTTCTAAATGAGGGAGAGAAAAGTTTGTCACAGCAACTTAGAAGCAAGGCTAAGTATAATGAACTACAAAACAACAATGACAACACTTGTATTTTTATTTCATTTTTGTGTATTTTAAAGAGAAAAACTACTATAAGGTTACAAAAATAATTTAATATATTTAAAATAAATATTAGATAATTTTTATAGGAAGATACTAAGACAATTTACTGAACTTATAGTTATGAGACAAAATGCACATACCCTTCTGTAGATACTTTGCGGCAAAATATGATTTGCATCCAGATATGATTTTGATTTAGTCTGAGCTCTTGCTAGTTTAGTGTCAAACTGAACCAAATTCAAAAAGACAAAGTTATTAAGGGTGTTACAGTTTAATACTTATGAATGGTTTTCTACAGGAACAGCACACCTTTGCTATGTATTGTGTAATTGAACACACTCCATTTAACAGAAAGAGAAACCTTTATGAAACAATTTGAAAAAAGAACAAGAAACATCCAAATAAGAGTCAGCTAAGTGTGGGGTTAAAATGGCTGTGTTGGCTTTATAAAATCTCCTAGGTGGCACAGGACTTTCCCTCAAAACACCATTGCTCTCCCACCCTCCGTGTGAGTCATGTGCTTGACCGTGAGCCAGAAAAGATTTTCATGTTACAATTGGTGTACTTTTGTCAGTAAAAACCAGTGTGATCCACAGACTTAAGAGAAAAGCTCATATCTTTCAAATTTTGAAGCCAAACATTAGAATATGGATGTGATTTAGTCAACTCAGTCTTTTTTTTAAAAATTAAATTGAGTCAAATTAAAAGATTTAGTCTCTTCTCATAAGCCATTTTATCTATCTATCTATCTATCTATCTATCTATCTATCTATCTATCTATCTATCTATCTATCCCAATATCTTTATCTGAGAAAACTAAAATAAACTTTCCATGAGATTGTGTTCTGGCTTAAGGAGAGAAAGGATAGTTATAAGGAAGATAGGTAAAGACATCTAAGTAATATTCAAAACGGATAATCAGACTAGACTAGTGACTTGGCCCAGATACCAAATCAAATGCAACTCCTAACTGATAGCTTACAAGTTGGTGGTACATCTTGAAATATGGCCTGTTGTGTGTCAGCAGGCCATCCAGCGCTCTATGGACATACTTGACTAGGATGTGGCACCAGCAGTACAGCAGCACAACGGCTGCCATAGCAACAGCAAAGTTCCTCTGAAGCAACAAACATATCCCTGCTTCTGCCCCAAATTGTTACATACAGACTCCCAACAAGTACCCTAGGCATAGCAAAGCTCCTGGTAAATAAGTAGTAAATTATATATATCAATTAAGATCTGTGATTTTTTTTGCAAAATGTAAAGTAGAAGTAGAGATGGGTGGAAGCCATGGCATAATAATAATAAAAAAAAGACATTTTGGTAGAATTTAGAAAAGATGCCAAAGGCAAGTATTGTGTTAAGACGTCAGTGTCCTTGTGATTCTTACACATAGCTGAACAGCTCACTGAAAAGAGCAAAGAACTAGAAAAAATATGAGATACACTTATTTAAAATACATTTACAAATGTTTCAAAGTAATTTTGCCTCTTGAATATATATCTTCATAGGAATATATTATGGAGAAATTTATCTGTTTTTATCCCAAATAAAACAAAAGGGTTCCATGGTTCCTTCTGGGGACAGAGAAGTACTGAGGATTCCTTGCACTCTCCCCATGCTGGGATGGTGGCCTTAGGCTTCCTGCACAGACTAGACTGGAGGTCAGGTGACGCCTGAGCTGGTCTCATTCTCAGAAGAAGCAATATCCTTCCTGGAAGCTAGGACCTTCTTTAGATCAAGTGCTGGAAAACATATGTCCAGGAGACTGAGCATTGCTTTTGCTGAAGAATGAGAAAGTGTAATGTCTTCTTTCTAGGTCTGAAATTTATGTCATTGCAGTGAGAAATAACAAAGCACGGTTTACACTAAGGAATGTGCTCCCGTTTAGCTGACTTGTAAACACCTACTTCTAGATGTAGTCTGAATATTTCAGTTTGTTTTTCTTTCTCTTGAGTTCTCAATTTTTCATTTAACTCTGATATTTCCATCTCCTTCTTTGCCATTAGTTCCTTGTGATTTTCTTCATTTAATTCAACTAAATAAAACAGAAACAAATTTATTCACTTAACAGTTCAAAGTTACGTGATTTCATGTCTTTAATTTTACATTTACTTAGTCAACATGTTTTATTGCTCACCTGTGTATTAGGCATTATACTAAAAACTCCATGCAAACTACATGTGTTGCATGTTTTCACTGAATTTCTACTTTAGGTAGGAGGCAGACATTAATTACAACTGTGATTGGGATGATACAGGAGAAACCTGGCAACGTGCTGACAACTTGGGGTAAATTGTATTAGTTGCATTTTCCATCACTGAAACAAAATACCCACTAGACTAGACTAGTGACAAAACTTAGGGGAAGAAAATTTTATTTTGGTTCATGGTATGGTGGATTCAAGCCACCATGTGGAGACGATAGCCATGGTGGCTCTGTGGTGATGGGAGTCGCAGTAGCTGGGTGATCTCAGTGGACCAGGAAGCAGACAGATGATACAAGTGGGACTGAAGTATAAAACTCAAGGTTTACCACCACTTCCTCCAGGTAGGCTCTACCTCCTAAAGGTTCCACAATCTTTCAAAACAACAGCAACAGTTTACATTGTTAGTTTAGAAAGCAGACCTGAAAGTCCTTGCTGCACTTTCCCAAATGATTGATTGGGAAAAATCAATATCACATCTCTATGCTTCATCAGATTTCCTATTTTCTTAGCTTTCTTATTCTTGCTAATAACACGTCATCAAGGATGGGAGCCTCAAGAAAATCTCTTATTTTAATAAGAGCTAATCAGATCACACAACCCACCACTATGGCCTTCTACCCACAACTCCTCCATGACTTAATTTAAGACCTCATTTTCCCTGGGTGGACTATACATCTAACTCTCTACTGTCACTGCTATATCAAGATCCCAAAGCCACTGCTGCCATGTCAGTCACTCTAAATACAACTGTAGTCATGGCTATTCCCTTCTCAGAAACCTTCAGTCACTGCAGATTTTCTTACCCCAACAAAACTGTCAAATAATACATCCTTAAGCAATGGTCTTTCTCTTGCTGAATCTTTCTGTATAATATAAAGAAAAAGCAGGAAACAGGCATCACTCCCTAATATATCCAATGTCTTCCTCTCTGAGTGTCTGTCTTGAGGCCTGTGGTGCTTTGAATCAGACATACCCCACAGGCTCAGGTATTTGCACACTTTCCCCCCAGTGGATGGTGCTGTTTGAGGAGCTAGTGTAGTCTTGCAGCAGGAAGTACATCAATGGCAGTGAACTTCCAGTTCACTCTGCCTGCTTTGTGCTTGCAGTTGAAGATGTGATCTCTTGGCTTCTTGCTCTGGCTACCTGATGCTACTGTGGACATTACTATCCCTTTGAAGCCATAAGCCAAATAAATTCTCCCTTTTATAAGTGGTCTTGGTAATGGTATTTGATCACAGCAGAAAAAAAAAAGTTACTAAGAAGCTAATGCCAGAGAACCTGTGATGACCCTAACCATGATGGTATTTTGAGATATGTAGAAGACTGGAACTTTGAACTAGAAAAGCAACTGAATGCTGTAAGCAGAGCTTAATGGGCTGCCCCAGTAGAAACCTGGAAGACAGGTAGTGCTGAGGGGTGGACTGTAGAGGCCCTGCTCAAGAGGTTTAAGAGGGAAACACGGACTTTATCAGCAGCAGAGCTAGAGACCATTCATGTGATATTTTGGCAAAGTAAATGGCTGTTTTCTACCTGTGCCCTGAGATGAGGGAAATTTCTTTTCTTTTTTTTCAAGACTATATAATGTTGGGTATGTGGCATGGTTGCTACTGATTTCCCTTATGCAGGTCTATTATGAAAAAAAGTAAGTGGGGCAAAAAAAAAAAAAAAAAAAAAAAAAAGAATCAGAAGTATCAGTTTGGAGAGGAAAAGAACACTAAGAAGTTTAATGTTACAGCCAAGGCAAGTGCTGGAATTGTTAATGAGATTAGCATAGTTAAGGAGATGCCCCTTGACAATTAAGCTTTCAACTTGTAAAAGGATGAGGCCTAAGAGGAACTGGATTTTATAAAAAGCTACTAGTACTGGAGAGGTGATTCACCAGCTAAGGTGTTTGATGTTCTGGCACAGGACATAGCTTCAGGTCTTAGAGCCCACCTAACAACTAACAACCATCTGTAATTCCAGTTCCACAGGATCTGACACTGGCTTGTGCAGGGAGTGCATACATATATTACACAGACATCTATGAATGCAAAACATCCATACATATTTTTTAAAATATTGAAAAAAGAAGCTGCTGCAAATATGATTCAAGGGTTGAGAGTAGATCCTAAGCTAGCTCTCAACTTAGTAGTGTCATCCACATGCTACTGGCTTTGAAGGCGTGAATACAAGTGAGGATGTGTTGGGATTCTTCCTCTGTGGCTTTAGAGAGCCACCAAGGCCAGGCAAAGTGTAGCTGCATTGGAGAAGCTGCAGGAAGGCTCTGAAAGGCCATTGCATGAAGCTGTGATGGTAGAAAATGCAGTTATGGGACATGGTTTCCACCTTTCAGTTACAGTGGAGACCCGAAGACGATAGAGTCATGAGACATCTGCCAAAGAGAGCTCTACAGAGTGGAATAGAGCCTGCCCAATACTCAATGCTACTCACACACTACTCAAAAGTCTGAAATCTTTTCTGAGACTCAAGGCAATTTCTTATTTAATTTAAAAGTTATAGAATTCCAACACACAATGGCACAGGATATACACTATCATTTTAAAAGCTAGGAATGGGAACACAGTGAGGAAACACTGAACAAAGCAAGTCCAAAGCCCAGGAGGGCAAACTCCAAATCCTGTAACTCCATGTGCGATGTCTTCAGTTTTAGGGTGCTATCTGAGCATTTCAATGTCTGCCTTATACGATCATATCTGAATTCACTTCCCAGGCTTTAATGTTAAAGCCTGCATGTGGTTCTTTCTGGTTTCTGACTACCAAGGAATACTGTGTGTCATAGATGGACTTGTGCCATTAGAAGCTATATTATAGAGGTTCCATATCTGAAGTTGAAATGACCTTTTGATTTTTATCACACGTGACAAACGTGCTTCATGTAGTTTGAAGTTTTCACAACAGTGACATGAGAAGTTCCTAGCGATAGTGAACTGTTTGTGTTCCTCTTAAGGAGACACTAAACTAAGGATTTACAAGGACGTTTATCTATCTTAAAGATAATTTGTTTTAATATCCTTTTCTAAAGATAAAGGGAATATTTCTTCCTTCCTTCCTTCCTTCTTCCTTCCTTCCTTCCTTCCTTCCTTCCTTCCTTCCTTCCTTCCTTCCTTCCTCTTCCTTCCTTCCTTCCTTCCTTCCTTCTTCCTTCCTTCCTTCCTTCCTTCTTTTCTTTTTTCCTTCCTTCCTTCTTAAAATAAGAAACTAAAAATTTTATATTCATGTTCTTTATTGAAGGGCTTAATAAAATAGTATCTGGTAAGTTTGAGGAGATCTTATTTTTCCAGAGCACATTAGAGTTTCTTAAATAAAGATAAAAGATGAAAACTAAAGTGCTTTCAGTACCAGTAACAGCAGTGTTTAAAAAGCTGATGGTAGAACATATATTTGCAATAGTATTTTATTAATCACTGTGGAAATATATACTAGATTAAAACCAAATATAAGCCATTTCTGTAGTTCAGAATATATCAGCTTTATATGTATTAGTTTGTAGCACTAAATTATTATTATATTTAGCTTAAGGATTAAAATAGTGTTCAAAGAAATTACTGAATATTAATCTATACAAAACTGAACTTTTTGGTGCATCTCATAAAATTTATTTCTAAATCAGTACCTTAGAAACTATTCCTTTTTTAACTTGGTATGAAAGGAATAATTAGGAAACTAAATAGAAAAATGCTTTTGTACCACTTACACACTGGAAAATATTCGTTTGAATTTTCTCTTTTTCTAGAGCACCATAGAAACAAAACACACTATTTTGTGTCTGGATTTATTTACATATTTGCTTGAGTTTGCCTCTTTGAGACAAAGACCAGAAGTACAGCCCTGGCTAGAGGAGAGTTCACGCTGTAGATCAGGCTGGCTTCCAGTGTACAGCAGTCCTTCTATTTCTGCCTCTTGAGTGCCACTGTAGAGGCATGTGCCACCACACCAAGCTTCATTCATTTACCATAATGCTTCTGAAATGGTCACACTGTGGAGTGGAGTGCATTACTGTGCCATGTGGCACCATGCTAGGCCTTATTCATTTATTGTAATGCTTCTGAAGTGGTCACACTGGAGTGCATCAGTTGTCTGTTCCTTTTTATTGCTGTGGGTAGATGTACTATGAATTTTAAAACACTAGCTCTAGTTAACAGTTTGTATAATGACAATTCTGGGCTACTATCAGTAAAGCTGCTATAAATATTCAGTCGTTCTTCCCCTAACTCCTCCATTGGGGTCCCGTGCTCAGTTCAATGGTTGCTGCAAGTATTCGCATTTGTATTGGTCAGGCTCTGGCAGAGCCTCTCAGGAGACAGCTGTATCAGGCTCCTGTCAGCAAGCACTCCTTGGCATCAGCAATAGTGTCTGAGTTTGGGGGCTGCATATGGGATGGATCCTCAAGGGCTGTAAGAGCTGAAGGGGTCTGTAACCCCATAGGGAGAACAACAATATCAACTAGCCAGAGCCCCCAGAAGACTAAATCACCAACCAAAGAATACACGTGGAGGGACCCATGGCTCCAGCTGCATATGTAGCAGAGGATGGCCTTATCTGGCATCGATGGGAGGGGAGCCCTTAGTCCTGTGAAGGCTCGATGCCCCAGTGTAGGGGAATGAGGTGTGGGAGTGGGTGGGTTGGGGAGCACCCTTATAAAGCAGGGGGGAGGAGGGATGGGATGGGGGTTGCAGAGGGGAAACAGGGAAGGGGGATAACATTTGAAATGTAAATAAATAAAATAACAAATAAAAAAACCCATTCAGTCAGGTCTTTATGTTGTATGCTTTCATTTCTCTTTGGTAAATACCCAAGAGTGGCATTTTTGGGTTTCATTAAAAGTGATAGTCATGGAAATGAACCTCTCAGATCACAGGAAAACAATTAAAAAGACTTTTAGCTGTTTTTAAAGATTCAAAGTTATGTCTAATTAGAGTCTTAATTTGAAATTTTGTATTACTCAGGTTAAACATCTCCTCTTCTGCTTATTTTCTTCCTGTATATCTTTGGAATAGTGTCTGGTCAATATTTTGCCACTTTCCTGTGGGTTGGTATATTCTACTGAGAGCTTACCATTAGTTCTGTGCCTCTCTCCTCTGCCTCAAGTGCTGGCATCATAGGTGTCTAGGTTTGACTTCAAGTCAATTTTACACACAATGTTCATAAAGAGAGGGTCATTAAACATGGTTTGAAAAACAAACCAGCCCGCTGCCTATGTGCAATGAGAGCTGCTTTACTGAAGAAAATTAGTAAAGTTATATTCTATATTGCTAAGGATATAATTAAAAACGTATTTAAACCTTTTATAATTAATTATCTAAAGATGCAGAATTGAGCACAAACATGAATAGAATTTAGAATGATTATACTTATGTTGCACAAATATACGAAACAAATTGAAATGCATCATGACAGTATTCATTCAAGAATATTACTATGTGGAAAAATAATATGCATCTTTAAGTTGTCATGCTATGTCAGAATTCAATAAGTTAAAACTTTAAAATTACCTTTTTTCTGCATATCCTGATAAAGTTTGCTCATTTCAGTTTTGTGTTCCTCCTCTTTGACTTTCATTTCACTTATAAGTTTGGCAACATTATTCCTATATTCCTAGAAAGTAAAATATACCCACTTGCAATAAAATATTTAAACTTTTTGATAATTAAAAAGGTAAATTTCCCAGCTTGACATGCAACTATATCCAATACTTTTATTTACTTTCAATTAACTTTTTAGTAGGCACACATAAAATAACAAGTTTTATTATCCACACATACATATCATTGTACCTTGCTCCTGTGTGCCCATTTTTCCCCTCCCTCAATTGGTCCTTTCCCTTTGTCTTCTGCTAAAGAGACCTCTAGATTCTGCATCAGAGGATGTGCTTTATTTGGTTTTCTTCCTTTTTGTGGTTTCGATGTGGACTCCTAGGCTCATGTGTCTGGATACCTGGCCCCCAGATGGCGATGCTGTTTCCAGAGGCTGTGGAAAGTTCAGGCCAGGCCTTGCTGGAGGAAGTGAGCCACTGTGGATCAGCTTTGAGATGTGAGAGCCTGCCTCCACTGTCTGCTTCAAATCTGCTTCTTGACTATGGCTGCAATGTGGCTGACTGACTCATGCCTCTGAGGCTGTGCTTCCTTCTCTGCTGTGATCAGATGTAGCCCCTTAAACTGTAAGCCTAAAGAAAACCTCTCCCTCTCTGGAACTGTTCCTTGTCAGGAATTTAGCCGCTGCAACAAGAAAAGTAATTAATGCACTGTCCATTACTCTTTCTTGTTCTTCTTTCCCATTTCCTTTAGATTCCTTTGTTGTGATGGTTTGTATATGCTCACACCAGGGGTGGCACTATTAGAAGGTGTGGCTTTGTTGGAGTAGGTGTGTCACTGTGGATGTGGGCTTAAGACCTTCACCCTAGCTGCCTGGAAGTCAGTCTTTCCACTAGCAGCCTTCAGATGAAGATGTTGAACTCTCAGCTCTGCCTGCACCATACCAGCCTGGATGCTGCTGGCCTTGACATTAATGGACTGAACCTCTAAACCTGTAAGCCAGCCCCAATTAAATGCATAAGTCTACATAAGACTTACCTTGGTCATGGTGTCTGTTCACAGCAGTAAAACTCTAACTAAGACATTTGTCCTCCCCATCATACCTCTTTTATTTTCATCACACACACTCACACACACACTCTTACACACTCTCTCACATACTCAAACATATACACATACTCACTTATATACATACACATTCTCTCACTCATACATACACACTCTCACACATATACACACACTTATACATACTCACACTCACACACTTACACACACTACACACACATACTTACATATACTCACAAACTTTCATACACATTCTCTCACACACATACACTTACACATATACAGAGTCTCACACATACACTCACACACACACTCACAAACTTATTTACATACACATTCTCTCACACACATACACTTACACATATACAGAGTCTCACACATACACTCACACACACACTACAACACATACACATTCTTTACACTACACATACACTCTACACATATACAACTCTACCATACCACTCCAACACATATACACACACTTATTACATACAATCATCACTCACACATCACACTTACACACATACACATTCTTTGACACACAAACACTCACATACACACACTCCTACACACACATACATACTCTCACACACTCATTCTCACACACTCACAGTGTGATTTAAAAACAGGGAAGAATTAAGGAAGGAGGGGTAAGAAGGCAGAGAAAAGATGGGGGAAGAAGTATTCTAGAGACACTAATAAATAAATCTCCAAATCACAGGCAGATACTTTTTCTTACTGGTAAAGATTTCTCAAAAGTCCAGGGTTGGGTGCTAGAACAAGCTGGTGTTTCTCAAGAGCTCTAATATAGAAACTTGTCAAGTTAAAGAGAAGACCCTTCAAGCTAGCCTGTACAGGACTAAACTTTATTTTAGAGATTTTGACCTTGATATGTTGGCTCTTGGTTTTAGAAAAAGGTATACAAACCTCTGAAGGGTTTGTATCAGAGAGATAAATATTGGCACTTATTTTGTGTTTTGTATTTTTGAGGCATTGTGTTATATGTTCTGCAGTTGCTATCACTGCACTGTTCCTGACGGAGAGAAGAAAATGTAGCAGAATATCAATGGCTCTGGGGAGGAACTAATTGTGCTCTACATAAAGTCCTCCATTATTTGGTTACCCAAATCATAAAGAATACAGACTCATTTCTTTTATAGTAAAATAAATAAAACTATTAACCACCAAAATATGCTCTAAAGTAAGTCTGTTAGCACAACTGAAAACCATGTAGCAAAATAATTGCATCTCTTCTTGGTAAAAAGAAACAGTATGTAAGTGGTATTAGTACATTATGTTTTGCAAAAGAGACTAGGATTTGCAAAAGTTACTGTTCATTTATTAAAATTTTTATATATGTAACACACACATATATATTACACTTACATAATTTTTAGTGATTTTTAAAAAAGATTTATTTATTTTATTTACATGATTACACTGTAGCTGGCTTCAGACTCACCAGAAAACGGGGAATCAGACCCCATTACAGATGGTTGTGAGCCACCATGTGGTTGCTGGGAATTGAACTCAGGACCTCTGGAAGAGCAGTCCTATTAACCGCTGAGCCATCTCTCCAGCATCTTTAGTGATGTTTATTGATTAAAACAACTTGCTTTTTATTTGGATGAACAAACACTTTTCAAGAGTTTAACTGAACACAATAGCATATAACTCACCTGCTCATGAGATCTTAACTTCTCTTTCATAAAATCAACATTTCTTTTCAGTTGTTCATTTTCAGCTGTGTACAAACAATCAAGGATATATTACTAAATAACACGTAAAATTAACGTGGGGATATCTGTAACACGTAAGTTGCTGTTCATGCATGAGCTCATCGAGTATGCGCCCTAGTGGAGACACTAGAAATGCAGGAACATAAGAACTCACTGCTTTTCATAAAACTTAGTGATGTCAGGTGCAACAGCTGTATTAGACAGACCTTTTACAGTGGCACTGTGTTTGAAATACTGTGAGAACATGTGGGGGAAATCTTGGTTATCTTCACATTGGGAAAGGTTAGGGTTCCAGACACAGAGAACGGGGCAGCAGAGGATGGGTTTGAGGGAAACATGTTCAGAGGCCAGTGTGATGGGTTCCATTGTAATTCTAGCTCTTGGGGCACCGAAGCAGAAGAATCGCTGCAAATTCTGGGCTGACCTGGGCTAAATGATAAGTTCCAGGACAGCTTACACTAGAAAATGAGACTATGTAGAAACCCAGGGGACGGGTATGAGATGGCATGATGGTTCGATGGACAAAAGCTCCCACCTCTAAGCCTAATGACTTGAGTTCAATTCTAGGACCCACAGGACAGAAGCTTCTGCAAATTGTCTTCTTACTTACACACAAGCACCACGTGATGTGTGCCCCACCACCCACACGCACCCCTTGTTCCCTCAAGTGAGGAACATGCCAATAATAAGAAAATATTTTCAACTAAACAAAACAATATTCCCAGTGTTCTTTCTCCTATGGGCTGGAAACTAAACTTATAATACATGGACCTTTGGGGCACATTTTATATTCAATCTGCAAGAGGCTACTTCTACCTGTTTGGCCTTTGTTTTAATGCTGCTATGAATATTAATGTACAAAAACTCATGTCTTCGATTTTTATTCTTTTGTTCATATCTTGGTATTTTTCTGAGTAATCACCAGTTTGTGATAACAGCTACATTATACACAATATACAATATACCTTGTGTTTTGAGACAGGGTCTCTCAGAGGTTTGGAGTTTCCTAGGTAGGTCAAGCTAGGTCGCCCCTGAATGAGCCACAGTGGGCCACCTGTTTCTGCCTCTCACCAGTGTTGGGTTTTGTAAGCGGGTACTGCCACACCTGGCTTTGTTTTACTTTTCCTCCCCTCCCTGTCTCCTCCCTCCCTCCCCATTCCCTTGTTTCCCCTCCTTTTCTTCTTTCACTTCTTCCTTCTTTCCTTCCTTCCCTTCTTCCTTCCTTATTTGAAACATGGTTTCTACAGAGTGTACTCATGTGAGCACTTTATCAGTCAACTACCTTTCCAGTGCCCAAACCATGCTCGTAAGAATGATTTCCCTAACTTACCTTTCAAAGTGTGTTGATATTGAACAGTCTGTTGTAGCCCCTTTATCATAGTATGCAGAGTAATACATTCTAAAACATAAGACACATTTGTTTTAAAATCTTTCTAGAAAGAACTGAAACAAAATAATATTTAACTCAAAATGATGTGATCTTAATAAAGCAACCGGACATCTCAAGACGAATTACATCGTGATGTTTTAGTTAGGGCTGCTTTTGCTATGATGAAACCTGGAGGCAAGAGTTGATACAGAGGCCATGGAGTAGGGCTGCTTACTGGCTTGCTCAGCCTGCTTTCTTATAGAACCCAGGTCCATCAGCCCAGGGGTGGCACCACCCACAATGAGCTAGGCCCTCCCCATTGATCACCAATGAAGAAAATACCCTAAAAGCTTGCCTACAGCTTGATCTTCTAGAACCATTCTCTCTCTCTCCCTCTCTCTCTCCTCCAACTCCATAATATTTTTATTGATTTTATTGATTATTTTGGAATTTCACATCATTCACCCCATCATATTCATTTCCTAGTCCTCCCAGGTCCAGCCCCTCCCAACTTGATGACTTTCCTACCAGAAGGAGGAAGGAGGAAGAGAAGGAAGAGGAAGAAGAGGAGGAGGAAAAAGAGGAGAGGAGGGGATAGGAGGGGCTCTCCATCACCTTCCCAGTAACAGAATGCTGGTTAAATTGCATTTGCTTGGTAGGCATTAGCTGATAACTTGCTTCACATGTTACTGTGTTAGATGATGTAACAGGAGAGATGTGCTCTGTCAGTACTTCTCCTTATCATAATGAACATTATTTATTTTAAAGAATCTAGCAATTAGTGAAATAATGTAGCTGACGTTTCCTCAGTAATTAGCAAGTGAAATCACCTTGATGCTCTGTGCATACTGGAGTTTTTAAAAGGTATTTTAAAACTTTGAACACAAGATGGCAGGCTCACCACATTTTCCCATTAGAAATTAGGTCGCTAAGGAAATCATGACATTCAGTGATTGACAGTAAAAGTTTTTCATTGTCTTTGCAAACTTTAATCTACATTATCTTTTCTTCCAGAATTTATTATGTTGTCCTATCAATTTTTTGTTGATTATTAAGTGATTTCTTAATAATTTATACCAATAACGATTTTAGTGTAAATTCAGGATCCAGTATTAATTATCAATTTGTGTATTAGTAACTATTTCATAGAGTAGTTTGAAATAATTAAATGCAATTAAAGCATCACTTCCAGCCTTGGACCTGAAATGTCTCCCAAAGGGTCATGGACTAAAGGTTTGGTTCTTAGCTCATGGAGTCATTGGGAGGTTGTAGAAACTTTATGAGACAGAATCTAGCAAGTAGTTAGGTCACTGATGCATGCCTTCAAAGGGAATTGTGGACCCAGCTCTCTTCCTCCATTTCATATCCAGGCATAAGGCTATGCATCATGCTATCATGAGGTACCAAGCCCAAAGCAATGGGATCACATGGTCATGGACTGGACACTCCAAAATGTTAAGCTCAAATGAACTTTTCTTCTTTTTAGGTTGATCTAGCCCAGTTGAGATGTCGATTCAATTTTGCTCCAGGAGCTGTAACAAATGCAAGGTGTTGATGATAGGGAGACTGGGGAAACCAGAGAACATTTGGGAATTTCCTATACATTTTTTCCATTCTTCTCTATATTTAAAACTGTTCCAAGAATAACTACCAATGACCAAATTTAAACTAAATTTGTTATGATTTTGACATAGCTTAGAATAGCTTTTCTATGTGTATTCTTTTGTGACTGGGTTACCTCACTCAGGATGATATTTTCTATTTCCACCCATTTGCCTAAGAATTTCATGAAGTCATTGTTTTTAATAGCTGAGTAGTACTCCACTGTGTAAATGTACCACACTTTCTGTATCCATTCCTCTGTTGAAGGATATCTGGGTTGCTCCCAGCTTCTGGCTATTATAAATAAGACTGCTATGAACATAGTGGAGCACGTGTCCTTATTATATGTTGGAGCATGTTTTGGGTATATGCTCAGGAGTGGTATAGCTGGGTCCTCAGGTAGTACTATGTCCAATTTTCTGAGGAACCACCATACTGATTTCCAGAGTGGTTGTACCAGCTTAAAGTGGATATTAAGCAAAAAGCTCAGAATACCCATGATACAACTCACAGACCATATGAAGCTCAAGAAGAAGGAAGACCAAAGTGTGGGTGCTTCAGTCCTTTTTAGAAGGGGGAACAAAATATTCACAGGAGGTAGATGGTGGGAAGGACTTGGAAGGAAGAGAGGAGGTGAAGGGGGGAAAAGGGGGGCAGGATCAGGTATGGGAGGAGATGGGGATGATAGACAGAGGGTCAGGAAATTGAACAGATGTGTGTAGCAATGGGGGATGGGGAACTGGGGGTAGCCACCAGAAAGTTCCAGATTTCAGGAAAGCAAGAGGCTCCCAGGACCCAACAGGGATTACATTAGCTAAAATACCCAACAAAGGGGAAGGAGAACCTGTAGAGACCATATCCTAGAGGTTAGACAAGGCCCTGGGCTGGGGGATGGGGCCACCCACTCATCTCCAAATTTTTAACCCAGAATTGCTCTTGTCTAAAGGAAATATGGGGACAAAGTGTAGAGCAGAGACTAAAGGAAAGGCCATCCAGAGATTGCCCCACCTAGGGATCCATTCCATATACATACACCAAACCCAGACACTATTGCTGACACCAAGAAGTGCTTGCTCATAGGTGTCTCCTGAGAGGCTCTGCCAGAGCCTGACAAATACAGATGTGGATGCTCGAAGTTAATCACTGGACTGAGCATGAGGACACCAATGGAGGAGTTAGGGGAAGGATTTAAGGAGCTGAAGGGGTTTGCAATCCCATAGGAAGAACAGCAATATCAACTAACCAGACCCCCTCAGAATTACCAGGGACTAAACCACCAACCAAAGGGTACACATGGAGGGACCCATGGCTCCAGCTGCTTATGTAGCAGAGGATAGCCTTATCTGGCATCAGTAGGAGGAGATGCCATTGGACCCGTGACGGCCTGATACCCCAATGTAGGGGAATGCCAGGGAGGTGAGGTGGGGAGCATCTTTTATGAGGGGAGCACCTTCATAAAAGAAAGGGAGGAGATGGGATAGGGGGGTTATGGATGGGAAACGGGGAATTTATTTATATTTGAAATGTAAATAAATAAAATAACCAATACATTAAAAAAAAAAGAAAAGAAAATCTTTTCCATAATAAAAGTACTTTATATAGTACTTTTAAAACTTTTTTATGGTTTTATCTTTTTGACAATTAATAATGGTTTAGATGTGCAGAAAATGGCAAAGATTATATACACATATACACATACATATATATGTATACACACATATACATATATACACATCCTATAGCCAGTCAATAGTGGTCTATTATTATATTAGCATTTTACATTAGTACAGTGTGTTTATTACAACTAATGAACCAATGTTTATATGCTATTAACTAAAACTCATACTTTATTCATATTTCCATATATTTACTTCTTTTGTTTTTCCTAGGAAGCTCCCACCATTCCACTTTACATTTATCTGCCATGTCATCTGCTCTGACAGTTTGTTTCCATTGTTTTAATGGCCTTGACAATGTTGTGAACTATTGGTCATGTCCTTCTGTGGGAATCTGTGTGACACTTATCTTATGATTACAATGGGGCTGTAGAAATGGGAGAATTTACAAACATAAAGCATCATTTTCATCATATCATATCACATCAAAGGTACACGGTGTTAGTATGGTATGCATTTTGATGTCATTGATCATGTGGCTGAGGTAGAATTTACCCATTTTCAGCACTATGTAATTTATATTCTACTTGTTATGCTATGTAATTCCTATAGAAAGGGAATTACTTTTCTCAGCCAACTTTACAGTGTGCATGGAGTCATGTCCACCTATCTGAGAACAAATTATCTATAGAAACCACTTAGAATTCTGCACACTGGAGAGCTGTTTCTTTTTACTTTATTATTATTTATAAGAGTGGATTAAGGCTATTTGTTTTTGCATTATGGGTATAAATTCAACACTGTTCTATTTTGTTGCTGAAATCATTCCAGCTTTGGCACTGAAGCTCCTCTCAGTTGTTTTGACAAATTCATCTTATGTAGATTATTTTTTCATTTCTTTCCTCTTTAAAAAATATTTTGATGATAGAAAGTCTCTCTCTGCATCCATAGTTGGATGAATTCACAATCCTCTCCTCAGTCTCCAGAGTGCTGAATCCTGTAAATTCACACCACACCTGGCTATTTCTTCTGTTGGAGTACTGTCTGTCTTGTTACACTACAAGATACTTCTTCAATTTTATAGTATAAATTTAATCCTGATCCTACAATAACCCAGTTCTGTTTATTAGAGAAAGGTATTAGAAGATAAGATCTGGGAGTGGATTATTCCTACTTAGATCCTCTTAGGAGACACAGCAAGAGTGTATGTTGTTAAACAGTCAACCTTGAAAACATACATACAAATAACTTTATATAGACTGAGCAGGTTGTGCACATATACACAACTTCATATAACAACAATAAAAAAAAAGAGGCTAAGTATTTGAAAGAAAGCAAACAGGGATACAGGGGAGGGGGATTGGAGGAAGGAAAGGAGAGGGGAAATGATAAACGAAAGACTAAATAAAAAAAAGAAAATATATGCCTATAGTTTCATTTTAAATGTTTCCACATTTTACCACTTTCTTTGTGTGTGTGTACATGTGTATATGTACAGCATGACATGTGTAAGTCAGGGATAGTTTTGGATAGTTGATACTGCTTTTTCCAGTATGTGGATTCTGTGGATCAAATTCAGGTCATCAGACTTGGCTGCAGATGCCTTTACCCACTGAGCCACCTTGTCAGCTCACAGCCTCATTTGTAACTCTTAAAACTGGTGACTCACCTTACATTTATGTAGTAGGAGGTTAAGTTTTGCCCCATGTGGTTTTATAGATCTGTACTAGGCCTTCAATTTGCCAATTCTTACATGGGTAGTACCTGATAGAGAGACTTTCTTCATCTCTGTTCTTTTCACATATTTTGGAGTTATACTATAGAGTACTGTGCGACAACACTCTGGAAAGTCTGTATGCACGTACGGTAGTGACAAATGCAGGGTATGATGTCAGACACTGCAGTGAGCACCCTCCTTGATTAGTATTTCTTTAGGCGGCACAGAACTGACCTTCTTTCACCGCGGTCTCTTTTGTTTGCATTATCTTTAGTAAACTGTTAGTCTTTTCCAGCTGAATATCCAGAAGGTTGTTCTTCCCAGTGGTTTCTATCATTTCTGCAGTAGAAATTGAATACATGCTATCACAGAGTCAATGACACTATTTTGATTCTTCTGTTAAGAATATGAAGACAAATGAGAACACAAACCATTTAACATCTGAAAGTCTAATAACTGAATTTGGGATACAATTTCAAATAAATCATGCTGTACTGAGGCTTCAATTTGTCATTTCTTACATGGCAGCATCTGCTAGAAGACTCAACTTCCTTCAGTCTAGGTTTTCATGTATTTTGGAGCTATACTAAAAAGAGTTCGGGAAGACAGCAGTCTGAAAAGTTCTATGTGCACTTAAGATAGGTTACAGATGCAGGGATAATGTCAGCTGCTGCAGTGAGCACCCTCATTAGATGAGTATGACTTTCTGATTTACTTTCAATTTTAAAAGTAACACAGGCAGTTTGAGAATGTAGGCCAGAGATAAAGTACTATGGTAACATTCATGAGGCCTCTTTAGATTTCAGTTCCAGAAACACATAATACATTCTCTCTCTCTCTCTCTCTCTCTCTCTCTCTCTCTCTCCTCTCTCTCACACACACACACACACACACACACACCACACACACACACACACTCGTGGGGAGCAGCATGGTAAAATATTAAATCAGCTGGTTATAAACAAGAAAAATATATGAGCTAACCTGAGCAATTCTCTTTCAATTATTCAACTTTTAGCCCCATGTCAATCACAGGCATCTATCAAGCATGACGGTCGATGCCCACTGTCAGCTCCTGTGGAAGCTGATGCAGGAGGGTCTCCTGAGTTCTGGCGTTTAGGTCCAGAATGGACACTACAGTGAGCTTTTGTTTCAAAACCTAAACCAGCACAAACCAAAACCAATGCCTTGTATTTGTTTCCAGAGTACTCTGTGATAGCATGACTATGCTATTTATTCCATTCTGCACTTAGCTACTTCACTTAGCATTATTATCCAGGAGGCAATGTCACAATCACAGATCTACTGCATTGTTTTTACAGCTATTTTGAGTTTTATTTTTAAAGATGCTATTAGGAAAAATTTATTGCTTATGGTTTTTCTATTACAGACAATAAATAAGCATTTTGAACATGTCTCTGGTTTCTTTGTAAACAGTACAATAAGCTTCATTGAACTCTTCAGGTTTATCAATTCACCATCAGTCTTATGTTTTCCATACATCGATCCACTTCCCTATTTCTATCTTTAGCAACTCACACTGTATTACGTCACCTGTATTACCACTCATGTATCTAAGAGGTAAGATTCTAAATATCAGGACACCATATCAAATTAAAAATGGTCAATTATTTTTATTTAAGATGCTTGAGAGTATAATAGTGTATATTCAAATCGTCTAAACATATGGCATTTCTTCCTCATACAAGTATTTATTTCTTTTCTCTGGTGCTATATTAATCTCAGGACTAGAGAAAAGGAAAAGAGAATAGATAGAATAAGAAAACTAAATACATCTATGTTCTATATTATAATTGATCGTTATGGTGGAAGACTGAAACATGAACCTATTTCACTTTTCGTTAAAACTATTCTGGAGTTTGTGGGGAATTCTGCCATTTCCCCTAAACATTGGTAAAATACATCTGTCATTTGCGTCCTTGCCCCAGGAACATTTTTCTATGTTAGTATGAATAAGTTATAGTAAGACAGGGCTTTGTGGAGGAGTAGGTAGAAAGCATGTAGGAGCCCAAGGATGAGGACGGGTGCTGTACAACACTGTCTTGTGGGCAGGACATGGCTGATCTGCTCATGGACTCGAAGCAGCCACGGCCTGTACAAGAGCAAGCCAGTCAACACTGCAGTGTGACAGGGAAGGGCCCGGGCCCATGAGACTCGGTTTCTAGTTGAGGAGCTCCTGACAACTGGCACAGGTGGGAGAGGGGTAATCTCTTAGGGGTGCAGTGGTTGCTGGTAGGTGGACCAGATTCTGGTGGGTGACCTCACATCCCTATGCATGTAGGATACACTAGCTGCACTTAGTGAGCTAGCAGAGGAAGAGGAAGAGGAGAAGGAAGAGGAGGAGGGGGAAGAGGAAGAAAAGATGGGAAAGGGTAGTAGGAGGACTGGGGTTAGGTGTCCATCCTCCACAGCATGTGTGTGGGGAATTTGGGTTGGATATGATCAAGAAACATTGTACAGATGTATGAAATTGTCAAAGAATAAATAAAATATTAAAGTTTTAAAAATACAGGAAAGGGATTAGCAAAACATATTTTCATTATTCAAATCTGGCTCGTTTTCTTTTAAATTAAAAAGTATGTCATTAAACAAAACAATACATTTTAGTCTAATAACGTACAGTGAAAAAAGTTTATTGGTGATTTCAAATTCATGGCATGTTATTCTTTGAGATTTTGGGACAATAAATCAGCATTCCTATGAATTCTCAGCAATCCTATGAATTTTCAGCCTTCACAGCCCCCTTTTAATTTCTTTAGACAAGGTTTCTCTATGTAGCCATGCTGGTTTTAGAACTCGCTTTGTAGAGCAGGCTGACCTTGAACTCAGAGATCTGCCTGCCTCTCTCTTGGGAGTGCTAGGATTAATGATGTATGCCACCATGGCTGGCCACACATTTTTATTTAGCTAACATAGTTAATATTCATATTTAAAGACTAAAATACAAAATATAGCCTGCATGAAATACATTACTTTCTTTTTTTGTTTGTTTGTTTTGTTTTGTTTTGGTTTTGGTTTTTCGAGACAGGGTTTCTCTTTATAGGCCTGGCTGTCCTGGAACTCACTCTGTAGACCAGGCTGGCCTCGAACTCAGAAATCCACCTGCCTCTGCCTCCCAAGTGCTGGGATTAAAGGTGTGAGCCACCACTGCCTGGCTATGAAACACATTAAACATGAAAACCAGAACAAAATTTGGGTCTCCCAGTAAGGTAACAGTCCCTCATGGAAGCCAATGTAGACACCGACCATTATATTTTTAAAATTAAGACTTTTATTTATTTGTATTTTATGTGTGTGTTTTGACTGTACCTAAGTGCACTATGAGTGTATAGTTCTCTTAGAGGCCAGAGGAGGATGCTACATCTTCTAGACCTGGAGTTATAGATAGCTGTGAGCTGCCAAGTGGGTGCTGGGAACTGAACTCTGGTCTAACCACTGAAAAATCTTTCCAGCTCTAGTTCACTTTTTTTTTAAAAAATGAATTTTCCTTTCTTCCCAGTTTCCCAGTTTCTCTCCTTGACAAAAACCTCTTTTGTTTCTCTATAGTCCTTTGCTATCCTGTCCTTACATACCTTTTCTATCTGTGAGAAGTCATCTATAAGTTTGTCAATATTTACATTGCTGATCTTCTTCATGCTTCCTTCATTGTTTTGATCCATGCCTGAAATAATGAAAAATAAACAATACTAAGTAAGAAAGATGCAAAGCTTTACAAAATTGGTCATAATTCAGACACTAAAGTATTTGTCCTCTGAGCTCCGTTTTACAGGGAGGACTTTTGATGTACTCAGGATTAGCTGCAGTTAAATGCATTGTTTTCTATATTCTTTTCCACCCTCCCCCCTGCCAAATTTTCTGTAAACATATTTAAAATTTGTTTAGGTATGTGTGTATGTCTAGAAATTATTTGCTTCTAATATTTAATAAAATCTAAATCACTGCATTATTAGATTTTTATTATCTATTATATCACAACTATATATGCATATAATTAACATAATATATAATTATGATATATCATAATTATTATATTGTCTTTGCCTTTTCAGCATGACTGTATTTAAAATCTGATATATTATTTGAAGTATAACTTTTAAACATAAGCATTCTCACTTAATATTCTAAACATGCTTGTTTAAGTGCTATTCCACAAATATTCTGTTAGCCTGCTTAAATTTTATGTTTTGTTTAATAAATAAATAATACATAGAAAATAAAGTACTCACAAAAATATTCCATAATTTGTATGCTTTTGGAGGTAGGCAGATATGATTACTTTTAGTAACAGCTGAAATAAAGACAGTTTCAGTTTTAACTCTATGGATCCAATTACAAAAATGCTTCAGAATCCCATAGGTGAACTGGTCCACACAGGATGCAGAAACAGAATGTAGCCAGTATTTAAATGTGAGAGTAGGAAGGAGTCTTATTAGAATCAAGATTAATATAATATCAAAGTATGAAATACTTGCCATTAGATTTTTCTTACATAAAAAAAGGTGGTGAAATACAGTTTTGAAACTCAGCTATTCTAGATTTGGGAAAAGACCACAAGCCATGTATTGGATGTGAACTAGTCCAAAATAAATGATATTCAAAATACTTTTTTTGTGGTCATATTCTTGTCAAACCAGACATTGACTGATGTTACTCCGTCAAGAATTTCCACTTTCTTCTTTTTATGTTACTTGATTGTAGCAGCTTTTGAAATCTGAATTTTGGCTATGTACTTCCAGTTTAGTGAACAAAATTAAAAAAAAAAAACACTATTTGATATTGTTACTTAAACTAGAGGGCAATCTGAAGTATTTAAAAATTTCTCCTTTTTTTTTCTTTTTAATTTCTAATGTTTTAAATAAAATTTAAAAACTAGTTCTTAGAACCAGAATCCTGAACCAAATGCATTTTAATTTGAGTCTGAATCTTCTCCAACTATTTTTCTTCATAGAACATCTATGTAACCAAAGATGAGGATGTTGCTTAGTGGAAATGCATTTGCTTTGCAGGCCTCTGTGTGTGTGTGTGTGTGTGTGTGTGTGTGTGTGTGTGTGTGTGTGTGTTGTGTGTGTTGGGGACTAGGCAGTGGAGGACTGGACAGGAGTCCCCATTATGGAAGCTTAACATTAATATTCCGTGTTTTATTTCTTGCTATCTATGTGACACATTCGTTTCTAGATGCTTTTTGAGACAGGGTATCTCTGTGTATCTCTAGCTTTCCTGGAATTCATTCTGTATAACAAGTTGGTCTGGAACTCAAAGAGATCCTCCTGCCTCTGCCTCCTGAATGCTGGGATTAAAGGCGAGCCCACTCCCCCATCATTTCTAGATGTCTTAATTGCCCTCTTCTCCCAATTTCCTAGGTCCAGATTATTTCAATGAATTTGGTTTTTCCCAGAGAAACTTGGTGACAAGTTAGTGACTCAGTGCTTATTAAGTTCTCTACTTCACAGAGACAGATAATGACTCTCAAGGCTCAGTCTCCACCATGTCCACTGGCAAGCGATAGTTCCATTTCCTTCGTCAGCTCTGTGGCTGTTGATTTGGGCATCCCAGGGCTTGCCTTTCTCTCCAGCTCCATTCAGTTGGGCCCTGGCCAGTCCTTGTAGGCACTTCCTACAAAGTTGTTTCCTCCTCTTTCTTCTGAGCTCTCCAACACTTTGCTCTCAGACCCCAAGGCTAAGCCCGCCATGGCATCATCCCATGGTCCTCGGGGCCCAACCGAAGCGCAGGGGTGTGGGTGAGGGCCTCCGGTGTGAGAGGAGTGGATAGGATAAATCTGTAGGAATCCGGGACACTTCAGGAGGGTGTCAGGAAAAGAATCGATGGAAAACTGGGATTCGAATCTCCCAGGAAGAGCTTGGAACGTACCTGCTGCCAAGGCGCGATGTCCTGTCTCCTGCAAAGTCCTCCGGTGCCGGTGGTTGGTCCGTTCCAAATTGTAGTCCTCTTCCGGGTGGGAAGCAGGGTCCCTCACCTATGGGTCCGCCCTTCTCCGGGCCGGTCAGGACCCTCTCTGAGAGCCTCATCACTGGGCATCCTAGCGCCATTCACCAATTTACAGCCTCCTAGGTACCTTCATGTATTTCTTAGACCACAGAACAACACTCAGTGACTGCCCCATTAATCACTGTTTTGCTAACTCACGAATGAACCACAGTTTTGTTTGGTTTATATGTCAGCACAATTAAATAAATAAGAACCCATATTCATCCCTGTGATTTATATGCCCTTTAAAGTAACAGATTCAATTAATACAGTAGTTTCCTGTCTAGCGTCGTTTTGGCTTAGTGATTCAGGGCATGGACTCTAACGTAGGTTCTAGCTCAACTCTTTATCTACCAATGTCTTTGTCTTGGGCAAATTCTTAATTTTTTTTGAATGTCTCAGCTTTTATCCATATAGTAAGATTAATAAAACATTCTACCCATTAAGGTTGTTGTACCAATTAAGTGAATTTACTCACTTAAAACATGATTGGGTTTCTTGCTTCAAGTGTCCAAAAATTATCATAATTTCCAATGTTGTCCAGTAGTAGCTAAAATGTACCTACTGAAAAGTTTGTTGAATGAGAAATAAAAACTTAATTTCATTAATTTGATTTTTCTATAGAATTAAATTTTTTTTTCAAGCAGAGCAATGTAAACAATAACAGGATTATTCATATTTCATTATTTGAAAGGTTAAAGTATGGCAAAACATGAGAACTGGACCCAGGTGGAGGATTCGAGTCCTCACTGTGTGTTCAAGAAAGGTTTCCTTAACATTGGTACCAACACATAGATAGGAACATTAAAAATAAATGGCTGAGATTCTTTACATGTTCATTAGGGGTACTGACCTGCAACTTTCTTTCTCTGTAAAGTAAAGACACAACTTGGTTTGAGTATTAGAAAAACGGTGCTTCATAAAAAGAGTTCAGAAATACTCTGCTTTCTCTCTCTCTCTCTCTCTCTCTCCTCTCTCTCTCTCTCTCTCTCTCTCTCTCTCCTAACTTAAGAAGCATTGGTTGTATATATTTTTTCTTTTTTTGGTCTTTTGATGGGCTGGTTGAAGTTGTTGATCCTTTTTTGGTTTAAATTTGATGATTCATGCCGATCTAGATGTGTCCAATTCTTTTTAGATTTTATAACTGAATGGAATGCACATCTTTAAAGGATCCCTTTATAATATTCAGAATATCTTTGAGTCTGTTGTAATGTTTCTCAACTCATGTCTAAAGCTGGTAATTTGGATCTCTCTCTCTCTCTCTCTCTCTCTCTCTCTCTCTCTCTCTCTCTTTCTCTCTTGTTAATGGAGTTCAGGTTTTGTTAATCTTATTTAACTTTTCAAGGCACCAACTCTTATATTAATATGTATTTATGTCACTTAAATGGGCATGACTTGGATGATAATGTTCCCTCAAGAGATAGACTAACAAAAACTCAACTGTCAAACATATAAAACTTCCTTCTAGTTGTGGGTTAAGGGAGCCTTCAGTTGATGGATAGAAAAGTTGGCTTCTTATTTTGGCTACTGTGAATAGTGTAGCAATAAATATAAATGTAAAAATGTTTCTGTGATATGCAAATTCATAATCTTTCAGATATATTTGGAGGCATGGATTCAGTAGATCATCTGGAAATTTTATTTTTGTATTTTTTTTTTGAGGAATTTTCACATTGATTTTCATATTGGCTGCACAGTGTTTATCACCACAAGTAAAGTAAAGAAGTTCCCCTTACCACACATACTCACTAGTATTTGTCTTCTTATGGTATTATGCTTATTCATTTATGTATGTTGTATCAATCCTGCATCTCTAGAATGAAATAGTATTGGTTGTGGTACATGAGCCTCTTACTACATTCTTAAACACAGTTTCAAGAATTTTGTTTATAGTTGTGCATGTTCATGGAGGCCAGAAAGGGGCTTCAAATTCCTTGGATTGAGTTACAGGCATTTGTGGGCTGTTGATATAGATGCTGGTACCTAACCTCTGGTCCTCTTGATGAGCAGCAAGTGCTCTTAACCACCAAGCCATCTCTCCATCCCCTGCACTCAGTTTTGGTATCAGGTTAATGGTGGCTTCATAGGATCAGTTTGTGAATTTTATTCACATTTCTGTTTTTGACATTGTTTGAGGACTATCGATTGATGTTACCTCTTCGTTACAGGTTTGTGGAACCAGGGAGTGAGACTCCTTTTAGTGCAATGTGCTTTTCTTTGTTGAGAGATATTCCAGTTCAAGATCATAGATGATTTTGGATATGCTTCTTTTTAGCCTTTATAACCTTGATATAATTTTGGTAGGTCATATTGGACCTTAATCCTTTGAGGCTTAAGATGTCTTTATGAGTTGTGTTTCTTGGTAACAACAGACAATTGGATCTAACAATTTTTTTTAATACAGTCACCCAATGTGTGTCTCTTTACTGATAAGCTGAAGCCCATGTACTTAAGATTTATGTTTTGTTTTTTATTGGATATTTTACTTACACTTCAGATGTGATCCATGTTCCCCATTTCCCCCCAACCCAGGAACCCCCTATCTCATCTCCCTCCTCCTGCTTCTAGAAGGATGTGCTCCCACCAACCCACCCACTCCCACCTCACTACCCTGAAATTCCCCCACACTGGGGCATCCAGCCTTCACTGGACCAAGGACCTCCTCTCCCACCTATGCCCCACAAGGCCATCCTCCCCTACATATACAGCTGGAGCCATGGATCCCTCCCCATCTGCTCCCAGGCTGGTGGTTTAGACCCTGGGAGCTTTGGTTGGTTGGTATTGTTGCTCCCTCATGGAGCAGCGAACCCTTTCAGCTCCTTCAGTCTTCTCTCTAACTCCTCCATTGGGAACCTCATGATCAGTTCAATAGTTAGCTGTGAGCATCCACCTCTGTATATGTCAAGCTCTGGCAGACCTCTATAGAGGTCTCTATGGAGACAGCTATATCAGGCTCCTATTGGTATGTACATCCTGGCATCCACATCAGCAGCTACCTTTGGTGACTGCACATGGGATGGATACCCAGGTGGGACAGTCTCCGGACAATCCCTCCTTCAGTTTCTGTCCCATGCTTTGTCTCCATATTTGCTCCCATTAGTATTTTGTTACTCCTTCTAAGAAGGACCAAAGCACCCACACTTTGGTCTTCCTTCTTCATGAGCTTCATGTGGTCTATGAGTTGTATCTTGGGTATTCTAAGCACTTGGGCTAATAACGAATTATCAGCGAGTGCATACCATGTGTGTTCTTTTGTGATTTGGTTACCTCACTCAGGATGATATTTTCTAGTTCCATCCATTTGCCTAAGAATTTCTCGAATTCATTGTTTTTAATAGCTGAGTAATACTCCATTGTGTAAATGTACCACCTTTTCTGTATCCATTCCTCTGTTGAAGGACATCTGGGTTCTTTCCAGCTTCTGGTTATTATAAATAAGGCTGTTATGAACATAGTGGAGTATATATCCTTGTTATATGTTGGAGCATCTTTTATGCATATGCCCAGGAGTGGTATAGCTGGGTCCTCAGGTAATGCTGTGTCCAGTTTTCTGAGGAACTGCCAGATTGATTTTTCAGAGTGGTTGTACCAGCTTGCATTCCCACCAGCAATGGAGGAGTGTTCCTTTTTCTCCACATCCTCACCAGCATCTGCTATCACCTGAGTCTTTTATCTTAGCCATTCTGACTGGTGTGAAGTGAAATCTCAGGGTTGTTTTGATTTGCATTTCCTGATGACCAAGGATGCTGAACATTTCTTTAGGTGCTTTTCAGCTACTCGAGTTTCCTTAGTTGAGAATTCTTTGTATAGTTCTGTACCCCATTTTTTAATAGGGTTATTTGGTTGTCTGGAGTCTAATTTCTTGGGTTCTTTGTATATATTAGATATTAGTCCTCTATCGGATATGAGATTGGTAAGATCTTTTCCCAATCTTTTGGTTGCTGTTTTGTCCTATTGACAGTGTCCTTTGCCTTAGAGAAGCTTTGCAATTTTATGAGGTACCATTTGTCAATTCTTGATCTTAGAGCATAAGCCATTGGTGTTCTGTTCAGGAACTTTTCCCCTGTGCCCAGGTATTCGAGGGTCTTCCCCACCTTCTCTTCTATTAGTTTCTGTGTATCTAGTTTTATGTGAAGGTCCTTTATCCACCTGGACTTGAGATTTGTACAAGGAGATAAGAATGGATTGATTTGCATTCTTCCACATGCTGACCTCCAGTTGAACCAGCACCATTTGTTGAAAATGCTGTCCTTTTTCCATTGGACGGTTTTAGCTCCTTTGTCAAAGATCAAATGACCATAGGTGTGTGGGTTCATTTCTGGGTCTTCAATTCTATTCCATTGATCTTCCTGCCTGTCTCTGTACCAATACCATGTAGTTTTTGTTTTTGTTTTTATCACTATTGCTCTGTAGTACAGCTTAAGGTCAGAGATGGTGATTCCCCCAGAAGTTCTTTAATTGTTTAGAATAGTTTTAGCTATCCTGGGTTTTTTGTTATTCCAAATGAATTTACAAATTGCTCTTTCTAGTTCTGTGAAGAATTGAGTTGGAATTTTGATGGGGATTGTATTGAATCTGTAGATTGCTTTTGGCAAGGTGACCATTTTTACTATATTACTCCTGCCAATCCATGATCATGGGAGATTTTTCCATCTTCTGAGATCTTCTTCGATTTCTTTCTTCAGAGATTTGAAGTTCTTGCCATACAGACCTGTCACTTGCTTGGTTAGATTCATACCAAGGTATTTTATATTATTTGTGACTATTGTGAAGGGTGTCATTTACCTAATTTTTTTCTCAGCCTGTTTACTGATTTTTTTGATTTGATTTTATACCCTCCACTTTACTGAAGTTGTTTATCAGGTTTAGGAGTTCGCTGGTGGAAGTTTTGGGGTCACTTAAGTATACCATCATATCATCTGCAAATAATGAAATTTTGACTTCTTCCTTTCCTATTTGTATCCCTTTGTCTTCCTTTGTTGTCTAATTGCTCTGGCTAGGACTTCCAGTAGTATATTGAATAGGGAAAGAGTGGGCAGCCTTGTCCTCAATTTTAGAGGGATTGTTTCAATTTTCTCTCCATTTAGTTTGATATTGGCTACTGGCTTGCTGTATATTGCTTTTACTACGTTTAGGTATGGGCCTTGGATTGATGATCTTTCCAAGACTTTTACCATGAAGGAATGTTGAATTTTGTCAAATGCTTTCTCAGCATCTAGTGAGATGATCATGTGTCTTTTTTTTTTTTTTTTTGAGTTTGTTTATACAGTGGACTATGTTGATGAATTTACATTTATTGAACCATCCCTGCATTCCTGGGATACAGCCTACTTGATCTTGATGGAAGATTTTTTGATGCGTTTTTCGATTTAGTTTGCGAGAGTTTTATTGAGTATTTTTGCATCAATATTCATAAGGGAGATTGGTGTGAAATTTTCTTTCTTTGTTGTATCTTTGTGAGGTTTAGGTATGAGTGTCATTGTGGCTTCATAGAATGAATTAGGTAGTGTTCCTTCTGTTTCTATTTTCTGGAATAGTTTTAAGAGAATTGGTATTAGGTCTTCCTTGAAGGTCTGATAGAATTCTGCACTAAAACCATCTGGTCCTGGGCTTTTTTTTGGTGGGGAGACTGTTAATGACTGTTGCTATTTCTTTAGGGGTTATGGGACTGTTTAACTGGTTTATCTGCTCCTGATTTAACTTTGGTACCTGGTATCTGTCTAGAAAATTGTTCATTTCATCCAGATTTTCCAGTTATGTTGAGTATAGGCTTTTGTAGTAGGATCTGATGATTTTTTGAATTTCCTCAGTTTTTGTTGTCATGTCTCCCTTTTCAGTTCTGATTTTATTAATTTGGATACTGTCTCTGTGCCCTCTAGTTAGTCTGGCTAAGAGTTTATCTATTTTGTTGATTTTCTCAGAGAACCAGCTTTGGTTTTGTTGATACTTTTTATGGTTCTTTTTGTTTCTACTTGGATGATTTCAGCCCTGAGTTTGATTATTTCTGGCTGTCTACTCCTCTTGGGTGTATTTGCCTCTTTTTGTTCTAGAGCTTTCAGGTGTGCTGTCAAGTTGTTAGTGTATGCTCTCTCCAGTTTCTTTTTGTAGGCACATAGAGCTATGAGTTTTCCTCTTAGCGCTGCTTTCATGGAGTCCCACAAGTTTTGGTATGATGTGTCCTCATTTTCATTAAATTCTAAAAAGTCTTTAATTTCTTTCTTTATTTCTTCCTTGACCAAGTCATCACTGAGTAGAGTGTTGTTCAGTTTCCATGTGCCTGTGGGCTTTCCATTTTTTTGTTATTATTGAAGAACGTGGTGATCTCATAGGATACAAGGGATTATTTCAATCCTTTTGTACCTGTTGAAGACTGTTTTGTGACTAATTATATGGTCTATTTTGGAGAAGGTACCATGAGGTGCTGAGAAAAAGGTATATTCTTTTGTTTTAGGATGAAATGTTTTATAGATATCTGTTAAATCCATTTGGTTCACAACTTCTGTTAATTTCATTGTGTCTCTGTTTATTTTCTGTTTCCATGTTCTGTCCATTGCTGAGAGTGGGGTGTTGAAATCCCCCACTATTACTGTGTGAGGTGCAATGTGTGTTTTGAGCTTTAGTAATGTTTCTTTTATGAATGTAGCTGCCCTTGCATTTGGAGCATAGATGTTCAGAACTGACAGTTCATCTTGATAGATTTGTCCTTTGACGAGTATGAAATGTCCTTCCTTATCTTTTTTTTATTACTTTTGGTTGAAAGTCGATTTTATCTGATATTAGAATGGCTACTCTAGCTTGTTTCTTGGGACCATTTGCTTTCCATCCTTTTACTCTGAGGTAGTGTCTGTCTTTGTCACTGAGATGCATTTCCTGTATGCAGCAAAGTTCTGGGTCCTGTTTATGTACTCAGACTGTTAGTCTATGTCTTTTTATTGGGGAATTGAGTCCATTGATGTTAAGAGATATTAAGGAAAAATGATTGTTGCTTCCTGTTATTTTTGTTATTAGAGATATGGAATTATGTTTGTGTAGCTATCTTCTTTTTGGTTTGTTGGAAGATTACTTTCTGGCTTTTTCTAGGTTGTAGTTTCCCTCCTTGTGTCAGAGTTTTCCATCTATTATCCTTTTTAGTGCTGGATTTGTGGAAAGATACTTTGTAAATTTGGTTTTGTATGGAATATCTTGGTTTCTCCATTTATAGTGATTGAGAGTTTTGCTGGGTATAGTAGTCTGGGCTGGTATTTGTGTTCTCTTAGGGTCTGTATGATATCAGTTCAGGATATTCTGGCTTTCATAGTCTCTGGTGAGAAGTCTGTTGTAATTCTTATAGGTCTGCCTTTATATGTTACTCAATCTTTTTCCCTTACTGCTTTAATATATTTTTTTTGTGCAACCATTGCTCTGATCAATCAGTAGCCATCAGCATGAAGGCAGGACACCCCACCAAAAGAAAGATATGATTTACCGAAGGCTCAGATGATAATAAAACAATGAAAGTCTTTTTAAAGTGCATACATTTAAAAAAATAATGCTCTTGCCCACTCAATAAAGCACTGTGTAGTATCAATAACTTGTTATATGCACCAGGAAGCCCTCCAAAGTTGTGTGTTTTCCTCTATTGTTTTGGGTTTTTTTTTTTTTTTTCCAAGACAGGATTTCTCTGTGTAGCCCTGGCTGTCCTGGAACTCACACAGTAGACCAGGCTAGCCTCAAACTCAGAAATCCACCTGCCTCTGCCTCCCAAGTGGGATTAAAGGCATGCACCACCACTGCCTGGAGATTTCCTCTATTGTAATATTCACTTTTTACACTGGAATTGAACCATCACATTTCTGAACTATGGGATATATTTCATCATTAAATAGATTGGAAAATAATGTGTCAAGTTTAGTTTAGTTTTTAATCTTTTAAAATCTAAAATGGTGTCATGACTGTCTCAGAGAGGAGTATAATTTAAAGCATATTCTAAATTTGTTTTGCCTTAAAATTATTCATTTCAAAATATTTTAGGATCAGGCATTTCCAAGAAATATATGTTAATTACCCTACCCTAAAAGGCTGCTAGGCCAGCCGAAGGGCAAGGAATGAGAAATTGTTGGAGAGGATCCGAGAATGGATTCCTCATGGAGGCATTTGAATTGAACCTTGATTGAAGAAGCATTTCGATACACAGGTTGGATACGTGGGAGTGGTTCTAGTGGAGAAAGTGCCAGGAGCAAAACACAGAGCTAGGAAGTCACAAACATTGCTCAATAAATGGTAAGTGTTTCCAAATACATCTATGGAGAAATCTTTAAGCTCAGACAAGTCACCAGATGGTCACAGAACAAACGAGGTCCCAGTCTACTCAGTGGGATGTAGGAAAGTAGCTTTCTGCTTCAGAGTCATAATGTTGGCAACAGTCCAGCTGGCAGCTGGTTATACAGCTCTTCAGAGGGGAGTTTATCCTCCTTCCTTCTGCAAGTGGCAGCTTATTTGCAAGGGGAAGAAGTGTCAGCATTGGTGAAGGGGTCTTCCTGGCCTAGAAACTTTTACTCCAGTGTGTTAATAGCTCTTTTTATAATTCTGTAAGCATCACCTCCATCATCCCCATAAAGTCCCTGCTCACCTACAAGAGTCATACTCAAGTCTAAAGTATAGCATATCTCTAGATTTTATAGTTTCAGTTCATTTGCATCTGACTTACCTGTGAGAAATCATTTTAACCATAAGATATTCTACCCATATAGCAAGGTAAATGCAATACACTTAGTATTTTTCAAAGAAAGTGGTCTTACATGTTATCAAAGGTCAAATTCTATTTGCAAATGGTGCCCTTTATTCCCAGCTCATAAATACAAAACTGGCAAAGGTGACTGGGGACATATTATATAAGAACCTGGATTCTAAACAAGAGTTTAGATTGAAACTATCTCTAGCTTTTATGCTTGTGATTTTTTTTCTCATTTTCTTTTGAGACAAGTTTTCACTAAATAGCTCTGGCTGTCCTGAAACTCACCTTGTAGAACTGGCTGACCTCGAACTCACAGAGACCTACCTGCCTCTGCCTCCTGAGTGCTGGAATTAAAGGTTGTGCCACTACACCACCCAGCTTTGCTTGTGATTTCTTTTCATTATTTATTTTATTTTAATTTTTTTTTGGTTTTTCGAGACAGAGTTTCTCTGTGTAGCCCTGGCTGCCCTGGAACTCACTCTGTAGACCAGGCTGGCCTCAAAGTCAGAAATCTGTCTGCCTCTGCCTCCCAAGTGCTGGGATTAAAGGCGTGTGCCACCACCACCTGGCTTTTCTAGTTTTTATTTCATTTATTTATTTTAAATTTTTATTTTTTTTTGTTAACGTAATGTGATTTCTTATTAGAATAGATTTACAGTCAAATATGTTCTGCTCTAAAAACATGTAAATATTTTCTGTTGGTATACATCTTGGTAGATCGAACCATCACAATACGTAAGTACAGACACATACATCTAATCACGAGCCAACAATCTGAAATAGGCAAGATCTCTTTTAGCTTCAGAAGATTGGATCTTGTCTAGCACCTGTAGGCAATCAATACCAAGTGCTCAAAGTAGTGGGGACCTTTTATTTGTTTTTTTTTTTTTTATGTAAATGCAAAGGTGGAATACCTTCTCCTAGCCCTGTGAAAGGACACATTTTTTTTTTTTTTTTCAGAGTATGTAGGAAACCTAAGAGGCTTCACACCATAGTTCTTTTAGGTAATGATCTCTCAAAGAGTAGAAGTCAACTGGTAGAAAACTTTTTTATTTTTAAATTGAATGCAGTCACAAAGTATTCTGGATAGTCTTGGCAGTTTATGGAACTGGCTGAAACAGTTAATAGCTGTTCAGTGGTTGAGTAATTCTAAGGCCAACCTTCTACCTCCTAGGACTTACTGCATACCTGAGAGCATGCGATCCAGCGCTTGAAAACTCAAGTAAGAATCTAAGCTTCATGGCTCTACTATCCTCTCCATCTTGACTCTTCCAAGGTTGGTTCCTTGCCTAACCAACCTTCCTCTCAGGAGGAAGAAACTCAGGTTTGACTAGGATATGTCTTCCAGAGGCTCTAGTGTTTGGATACCTGGTTTCCAGCTGGTGGCTCTGTTTTAGGAGTTGTGGAACCTTTGGGTCTAAGGACATAACTGACAAACCCAGGTAGCTGGGGGTAGGAGCTGAAAGTCATATTTACTATAGCTTTCTGTGGCCTTATCCTCCAACATGTGGATAAGTCATGTTGCAAGCTCCCACTGTTATACGCCAAGCCACTCCAGCTGTTCTGCCTTTCCCATCCTCTGAACTGTGGACCGTAACAAACCTCTTGCCCCTAAGTTGCTTACTCAGGCAATGAGAAAAGCAGCTAGTATACAGACTCATTCTTGGCCTCCTATGATGACAAGTCATCAGAATGAAAAACTCTGTCCATACACGAGTCCAGGAAGAACAGCTCTTCCCGATTCCAGATAACACACTCAACCTCGTAATGTAGCTTAGAGACAATGCCAATCATGTCCCTCTTTCCATTTCCCACAACTCCACATCAACTTGGACACACCATTTAACTTTTAGGATGTGTTCAAAGCATGGCTCTGTAAGTCTGTCTACATAAGTGGCACCCTAAGGAGAAGGCATGTCCACAAAAAAAAAAAAAAAAAAAAAAAAAAAAAAAAAATGGACGTATTAACCATACCCTGACCCTTTGGATCTGCTGCTTTGCCATCCACTACACATTGATGTATTTAAATGAACTCGTGTTAAGTCCTTTACAATATGCTAGTCTTAGTACACAGTCTAGGTTTCCTGCTTCATGGTGGGACTAATAGAAACACATGATCAGAAATCCAAGAAAATAAATTTATTGAACTTTGAAGGAAAAAATCCACAGACATAAAAGAAAGTTAAATATAGACTGCAGGACACAACTAGTCATACGGTGAATAATGGCTTGTGTGGCCAGCAAAGTACCAAAAAATGACATTCTGGAACTGATTGAGGTATTTAGCTATTTTTGGCTATAGAAACATGGTCAGCCTATGGTGAAACGGTAAGATAGTTCATCAAAACACACATCTTTAAGCTGAATAGATGCTTTAAGTTGATGATACTTCATATGAACTAAATCATGTAGCCATTGGAGAAACCATAGCAGCAAGGTAGCAGAAAAACCTATTAAAATCTATTACAAAGTAGCACGGTGAACCTTAAACATCTAAGGCTAGATTTTCACTGACTCTTTTACATGTAAGAGATTTTAAAATCACTAAACATTAAGCTTGTCTCCCCACAAAGGTCTTGGCAAAATGGTAAATACCATTAAAAGTTAAAAGTAATTTTAAAGTTTCAGGCATCTAAAAAATATTTAAAATGAGATGTAGTCTTCAGTCAGCTGAGAGTCCTATTTCTCCCGTAAATCTTTTAGGGGGTTAACTCAAAGAACTATGTTTATGTTATTACAGAATCGAAACGTGATTTTTATATTGTATGTTTTTCTACCTTATTTGAGATCAGTCTTCCTGGGAGTGTAAGAAACAATGAAATATCACTTACTATTTAAAATACATCTTATCAAAGGTTAGATGACAAGGTTTCTGTTACTTGTTTAATTACTTCTGAGTTGTGCTTTGTGACTGGGTAGTCATTTATTCTATCCCTTCTTCTCCCTGAATTAAAACTATATGTCTAGCTGTGGAACAAAGAGCTAGGTCTTTAATCTCCTATGCTATTACCTGCTTAACTTTACCCCATCTGCTATTGGATTTCACACATGTGAAATGTTTCCTCATATACACTAACTCTTAGGTTTCAATAAAAACCAAGCTGTGTTTGAAAAGACGGCACTGTACAGATGTGAGAGCCTCCTCCTCCTGATCCCTGAACTCTCAATCCATGTGCTCCGGTAGCTATTCTGCATGCTAGCCAATCTCACCACAACACTTCTACTTCTCTTACATATAGCCTCATGGCTCGAACGGAAATTTGGCAAAGAAAGTGTTTTTTCCATTATTATAATTTCTGTTACTGTTTGGTGTATTATATGTTGATCCGTATTAAAAAAAATTAAAGTTTTCAAACTTAAAAAAATATTCATTTACAAATTTAAAATGAGTTTGTTCCAAGAATGCAGGTTATTAGACAATTTTTAGATTTAAGAAGTTTTGGGAGTTATAAAAAGGGCTTTGTAAAAATCTAACTTGTTTGGTTTTCTTTAGGTTCATTGATCAAAGCATTAAATCTTCTTTACATTGTTAGAAGGATTGTTGTGAACTACAATTTATATGTAGCATATTATAAAATACTCATGCTTAAAGTGTAAATTATTAAAAATATCTCTATCAATTTCATGTCAAAATAAATGTTTTGAATATCCAAACTAGTTTTACCTTCTCACCTAGAGTTTAGTTCCCAGTTATTAAAAAAAAAAGAAAGTGATCATCCTGTGCTATAATCTGCATTCAATTCCTGAACTGCAAAAGCCACCTGATTATTTTGCTTTTTCAAAAAGCATGATCTACATACATGAAAAATGTAGCTATTTAATGCTTAGTATCACAAAATTAAGACCCACAGTACAGACAATCACTGCCACTAAACAGTCTTAAAGACAATTCTTTAAAATATTTATAATTCACAATGGGAGTATCTATCTGATTATGTATTCTTGATTTTCCACGTTTTGATAATGTTTCGACATTTCCAGGAAAGGTATTTTAGAATCCACACTCACTCTCACGCTCTCCCAACACAGATTTAAAACATAGTTTTGGTTTAAGCATTCATGTCTAGCCATTTCTTTGCCATTAAAGATAGGAAAGGCTACTGCATGATTTTATTCAGTTGGTCTGTGCTCACATAGCCACACGAGGAGAGAAACTTCTTTTTGTCAGGCAAAGGCAAAGCAGTCGCGTTGAGTATAAGGCCCCTTGGAGACTGCACGGTGTGAACCGTGGTGTAGTCTGGGACAGGCATCTCAGCATCTGGAGCAGTATCTGCTGTCTCGGACATCCGGGGAGTAGTGGTAAGGCTTTCTGTGGTGATGTAAATGTCCTCTTGGTTAAAGCTTGGTTTTACACATGACGTGGCCTCCATGCAAGGGGCCACAGCGATGCACTTTTTGGCATCTGACTCACAGAAGTAGGCACTGTTCATGCTGTAATTCTCTTGGCAGGGCGTGGCTACCTCTGGCTGGGTATTGCCCTGGGCTATCCCTGCCTTAATCTTTTGGCCTGGGGAAAGGACTACACCACCTGCTGGTGTAATGTCGCTTACTTGGGCATAAAAGTCAATGTTTGCCAGTGACACGGGATTGCTCATCGGTGTAGAGGTGAGTTGGTGGGTTGACTCAGTTTCACTGCCCAGAAGTGGCCGTGGCTCATCTTCCCCTGTCAGGGTAATGGAAGGGTGCAGGGAGCCAAGGGAAGCATCATAAGGCGAGTTCTTCAGATTCTTCTGGTCAAGGCACAAGAGATCAGCTTCCGCATTTAACTTCTGTGGCTGAGCAAACTCCGAGGTACCATCACACATGTCACTGGTGTGGAAATCAGTATCCAGAATGTCAGGGTCGTAACAGCTGGTACGTCCAGAATCATCATCCTTTGCTCCAAGGATACCAGCTGATTTCTCATGGTCATCGTTTAGAAGTCTGTCTGTGTCTGACCCTTCAGTCTTCTCATCCGCGTCATCAATATCTAGCTCAATGAACTCAACCCAGGAGTCATCATTGTAGAAGTCAGGTTTGTAGTTATCATGAATGCCTAAGATGGTGTTCACCTCCTCCAGTTTTCCTTCCTAGGAGGCAGAGAAAGCAGGAGATCTATAAAAAGCAACTCAAAACCATAATGTAACTTTAAATAGGATGCATTGAGATTTCAAAACAAAACAAAAACCAAACCAAACAAAAAAACAGAAAACTCAAAAGCCAAAGCCAACAACAAAACAAAACAACAAAAAACCCAAACAACAAACCAACCAACCACCAATAACCCTCTCAACAGAGGATAGTATCCTTAGGTACTACATAATTGAATGACCAACAATTTAGACTTAGTTACCTTGAGAAGATCTGGATCAATCCCTTTAATCTTTGGAACTGGGACTGGGGTAAAATCAGCATCTTAATCCTTGGAAACAAATAAAGTGTTATTTTTACAACTTCATTTTACATCTTAAAATTATCTCAAAAAGGTAGAAATGAAATATTGCCAGTATTATCATTATTCTAGGCATTCTTATATCTTTATAAGCAGAATATTTGACAGAGAGGGAGAGTTCTAAGCAGGAAGTAGGTGACAAAAGTCTCAGAGGAAAACATCACCCAAAGGCCATCATTTAAGATCATTTAGCTAAGCTGTGTTTTATCTCTAATTCTTCTTCTTAGCACTATTGATGAGTAGTCAATTTTAGTATTTGGCGAGAGGAATCTAATTCTGTCTAAAGCCAACTTTCATGTAACTTATAAATAGATATGAATAAGATACTTGTAAAGCATGTAACACCAAATAGAAAACAAGACAATCAATAACATGGAATCAAAGTTATTTTTAACCTTGAAAAAAAATGGGCTGGGCTAAGTACTACACAGTCCATAGTAACCAAAAAACATTCAAGATGATTTCTAGCCAACATAGTACTGCATGTATCACTTAAAATAGGGCAGACTACTCTGAATCATCTCTAATAAGAATAGGTTTGTATGTATACTATTAAGATGTATTTATATTTTCTCTTTCAAATATTGAAATTACTTTTTCTTTAAAAAAAATCTATTACTAATAATTTTAATTGAAATTGAATTCTCTTTCCCGCTTCCTTTCTTTCCTCCAGCCCTCCCCCTCGTCACCCTCTCTAAAACCTCTTCCATTAACCCCTCTCAAGGGTTATCATTTTTATTTTATTTATTTTATGTGTCCCTCTATGATTATATTCCATGAATGAGTAGGGTGCCTAGGAAGGGCAGAAGAGGGTATCAGATTCCCTGGAGCTAGAGTTATAGACAGACTGAACCACACCCTCTGTAGGGGTTGGGACTTGAACTTGGCTCCTCTACAAGAGCGCTAGCTATCCACTCCCAGTTGCTGAACTACCGCTCTGGGCCTGAAATTGTTTTTGACTGTGATTAATTTCAATGTTTATCCTACAGATTCTGTGTCTGGTTGCAATTCTATTACTTAGGTTTTGGAACCTGCTCCAGAAGCATTTCTTGACTAAGTTTGAATAAACCATCTATTTTGTTGCTAGCTAACCAGTGTTTATGCCTTAAACCCAACACAATTAGCTCTGAATGCTTCATCTTCATTGAGATGCTGAGTGGTGATACTGATATGGTCCCTAAAGCCTAAAATCTCACTACATGATTATTTATAGAACAAGATGATCCACTCCTGCATTAAACGTTTCATCAAATCCTTACAACTACCAGGAAAGGAAATGATATTATCTGTGTGCTCCAATTATACAAGACCCTTGGTAGAGCTGGTGTTAGGCCAGAGTGATTGCTCCAAGGCTGTCCTATGCTATGTCACCCTATTGTTGCTTCTGCATCTATAAATGCATCCTTCAAGCTTTCAAAAGTTTAAAAATGCAAAGAAACTTCAACAATACGAAACAAAGATGGGTAATGTTTCATTTTGTGATATGTATGTCTTGTTTTTGAAAACAGTGATCTGTTTTGACACGATAGTGGCTTTCTGTAGTAGCTCAAAGTGTAAATCAATCAATCAGTGAAGATAGCAGATGATAAGCAGGGAGATGATGGGAGAGCAGGGCAGCTCTTCAGCTCGTGAACAACACAGGAAGGTCAACTTGGTTTAAGGACACATTTCAACATTTTTTAAAATTGAAAATAGATTATTATACAATGCATTCTATCGTTTCCCTCCCTCCACTCTTCCTAACTCCCCCGACTGCTGCTCTTCCCAGAACCTCTCCCCTCAGTTTCCTCTTTAGAAAAGCATAGGTCTCCAAAAGAAGATAAAATAAGACAAGGCAAAAGCCTTCTATCAAAGCTGGACAAGGCAACCCAATAGGAGGACAAGAGTCTTAAGAGCAGGCAAAAAGAGTCAGTGATACACCTGCTGCCACAGCTAAGATTGTCACAAGTTCTCACCCTTTTAGCAAAATCCTCACTCCAAAATAGGAACCAAATTACAGTGTGGACCTGCAGTCACTCAGTCTCCCACTTCTGCTGTGCCAGGATGCAGCTCTTTCATGAATAACTCTGGGTTGGCCACATGGTGGGAACAAGCTCAGAGGAAAGGTAACCTGGGTTGAAACTGTGTCCAAATTTACTTGATTCAAATGCAAATGTCAATACAAACCTTGCCAGATTTCAATTTCAATTATTTCGATTATCACATAGTAAAGTTCTTTCACAAAACTCGAAAGACATATTTATCCTGGAGCCCTCAACATCCCTGGGATTTTGAGCAAGATGGAAAAAAAAAAAAACCAGCTTTCTTTGGAATATTTTAATTTGGGATTCTGTGTTAGTTCTGTGCCAGTTGGTGCTATTTTTTTTTTTTTAATCATTTCGTGCTTTTATCACAACAGGCAAGTCTGGGGAGTGATGCAGGTTTCTGTAGGAAAATGGGAGAAATTGATTCTTTTTTTTTTTTTTTTATCATCACAGGAAAGTGGGAATGCAATAAAGATTTTGAACAAATTTCACAACCTGTTGATTTTGAGTGAGCATTCCAGTTTGGTCAGAGCCTCATTATTCATAGAAAAAATGTATTTCCAGAAAGTATGGAGCATATATTTATTTATCCTACCACAGAGGAAATAAAACCGCATTTGTAGGAAAATGGATGAAACTGGAGACTGTTACGTTCAGTGAAACAAGGTACACGCAGAAAAACAAATGTCCCCGTGTTTTCACTCAGATACAGAATGGAAACTTAAATTTCTCTATATAAGCATATATACCTAGGAAATGAAAGTAGAAAGGTGAGGTGAGGAAGAGCTCTGGAGGAAGGCAGAGAACAGGGAAGATAATGTGGTATATTCGGAGAAAACAGAAGAGGGTTCTGCTTGGGAGATAAAGAGAACCAGAAATGGGAGGCTGGTGGAGGAGGAGGAGGGTGGAGGGCAGAATAAGAGCAAAGCAGGATGTTGCACATCTATGGGCATATCACTGTGAAACCAGTTCTGTGTCTCCTAACCACAATAAATTAATAATAAGAAACCAAAACATCTTCTTATTTAGAGGCCGATGACTGATCTCAGTTAGGAAGGTGTTTGCCCAGCACGCATAGGGTCTTGGGTAGAACTTTTAGCACCACATAAAACTGAGATGGTGGAAGCAGGATCAGAAGTTGAAGAAGTCTGGGTAAACAAAATAGAGGCTAATATATATATATATATTTGAAATTGTACTTATTGAGAGGATGATATTTGTTTCATATATTGTTAGTTAGTGTTAGCAGACAACCTCTTGGCATTCGTGACCTGAAATGAACTAGTGTTAAGGGAGAATGGTTTATATACAGAGCAATTTTATTTATCACAGTTCCATATAAAATCTGGAATTTCACTAGCTCTATAGACTTATGAAGTCAAATCAACGAATTTGACTCTGGTTGGCATAAATCAAGCTCATGTCTTACTTAAAATTCTAAAGATAAATTTACTTTCCTCAATCAACTGAAAACTCCGCTATTTCAGTTGTAGTATATGTTTTTTCAAAACAAGAATGTGGCTAAAAAGCTAAGTTAAAATGAAATTACACGGTGAGGTCCCCCGCCCCCATTTACATTATGATATTGACTATGAAACCCTGTTGAAAATGAAGTTCATTCAGTTGAAGTCTTCCAGTATCGACACTCAAGAATGCTGGCATTGCCTGAATCACTTCTGCTAACATTCTATTTAAGGATGGCTAATTCTGAGATGTGAGAATGCTGGATTACTACAACGAAAAGCCTATACCATGTATTTGTTCCTACATTCCATTTTGAGTCACTGATGCCTCCTGACTTCAGAAGAAGAGTTTGATTTCAATTTCAGGTAGAGCAACCAATTATTGGTGGCCCAGAACTCACAGACTTCCCAGGACACAGGGCTTACGGTGCAAAGACCAACTGAGTCCTGGGATCTTGAAAGTGGTAGTCTTAGAAAGCTCATGATTACACACAGTGTTGAAACTATGTTAAATGCAAACAAAAGGCAAACGATAGCAGTATTTTTTTCTTGCATGTTGCATAAAACATTTTCTTCAATCTGAGTTTATTTCCAAGAGGAAAAATGGATTCATTTCAAAGTGATTTAAAAGGTCATTTTGTGCATACATACAGATGTAGATTTTCAGAGAGGTTAAATAATACAAAGAAGTCCAAACAGCAGTGCTTGAATAGCTGTACTCAACTCTTAGACTCCAAGAGAACACAAAATAGAATTTCTTTAAACTCTGAAGGCTCCTTCAACTGAAGAATTAATAAAGAAAATGTGGTACATTCATACAATAGAGTATAGTTCAGTTGTTAAAAACAATGACATCATGAAATTTTCAGGCAAATGGATGGAACTAGAAAAACATCATCCTGAATGAGGTAATCCAGACCCAGAAAGACAAATGTGGTATGTACTCACTTATGAGTGGATATTAATATAAAGTAAAGGATAATCATGCTATAATCCACAGACCCAGAGAGACTAGGATAGAACCAAACAAGACTGGCAAAAAAAAAAAAAAAGTCAGTGAAATGATGCCTAATGATATTCTGCTATACTCATAGATTGGTGCCTGACTCAATTGTCATCAGAGAGGCTTCATCCAGCAACAGACAGAAACAGATGCAGAGACCCAACAGTCACACATTAGGCAGAGCTTATGAAATCCTATTGAAGACGGGGAGGAAGGATTTAGGCGCCAGAGGTGTCCAGGATACCACAAGAAAACCTACAGAATCAACAAACCTGGACCCATAGAGGCACACCGACACTGAATCAACAATCAGGGAGCCTGCATGGGTCCAACACAGACCCTCTGTATGTATGTTGTAGTTGTGTAGCTTGGTGTTTTTGTGGTACTCCTAACAGAGAAAGCAGAGGTTGTTTCTGATGCTTTTGCCTGCTTTGGGGTCCCTTGTTCCCCTACTGGGTTGCCTTGTCCATCCATATGAGAGGATGTGCCTAAACTTCCTGGTTTAAACCATCCATTTTCCAATGTGAAGAGGACAGACTGAGTAAAGATGTGGTAAAGATAAAACCAGAAATTAAAGTTTTCTGAGTTAATTAAGATAGCCACTCATGCTATACAAGAGAACATTTCAAATAACACACGGGAGTACACATGGAAATGAGGACTTGTACAAACATATTAAAGAGAGTGCTTCACACCTACCTTTGCTGCTTTGAAAATATAACTACAAATAGCATCACTGCTACTCCAAATATTCCAAAGATAATAATTAAGAACCATGGAAACCGGAAATCTAAAACAGGAAAAAAAATTTCACTAACAGAATTATGAATAATCCAAGCAAAGTTTACATTGCAGTGTCCTTTCCAACTTAAAAATATCTGTTAATTGGAATTCATATGTCAAAGTTAGCCTTTCACTTCATAACCATGGAAACACAGCAAGATGGCTTTGGATTTTTCGTTCCTAAGCATACAGCATGCTTGTCCATTGCTTAAATCCCTTTACATATATATACATATATATTTACACATATACATGTTGCATATATATGTACATATATGTATATATACACATGTATAAAGATATATATGCATATATATGTATATACATGTACATATATATGATGATTGTCACCTCCTCACTTTCCCTCAAATTCTTGGCCTCTTTTTCTTTAACTGTTTTTAAGTGTATATATATTGTAAAAACATATACATATATATACATGTATATATGTATACACCTATATGTATACATGTAAGCACATATGTATACATATATTTTTATATGTGTAAAAATATACATATAACATATTTAATATACATGTATAAAATATATTACATATGATTATATATATACATACATTATATATACATATATATACATACATTTTTATATATATATATATATATATATATATATATATTATATATATATCAAAACAGTTAAAGAATAAGATGCCAAAAATTTGAGAGAAAGTGAGATGATGGCAATCCTCAAGATGGTGGTGGTACATGGGAGGGTTTAAGGGAGGAAAGAGAAGGTGACATGATGTTATTATATTACAATTAAGAAATAAAGTTATCAAAATGAAAAAAAATCAAAATCAAAAGCACAGGTTTCAAACACATGGCATAAAATCCAAAACCTATAAGCTTCTCATATGTCCAAATGTCTAAGGAATATCACCAGGGCTTTAGCACTAGAAAGAAATGTTGCTTGTTCAACCTAAGTAAAGAATGTCCATCTGATATTTTAAATTGTAATGATATCTCTTAATTTCCACATTGAGGATATATCAAAGTTATGAGGCCAGAGTCACCGTGACATACCTAGGCACGTAGAACACGTTTATAGTTTAATACTTTGTGTTTGTGTACACTGTGCTGAGGCTGTTCAGGTACTGACATACTTTAGGAACCATGGGAGAATTTGTCTGTGACACTTCCATCTCTTTCCTTAGGATTAAATGCCCCCAGTCCCCTTGAGGTCAGTTCCCAATATTCCTATCACAGAGGCAGAATCTATTTACTTTTAATACAGACGCAGAGCAACCCTGCATCATCCAGGTAGTTCTCCTGTATAGGAGCTCCAAGCGTGTCCCATGTCCCTGGAATATGACTAACACATGACTTATGATAATACTTACTAGCCATTCTCTAAGTAAACACAACACCAAACCCATGAGCACCACATTTCCTTCTTCAAACTTTAGATAAATTTGTTTCTTCTGGATACAAATTCAAAACACCCACACTGTAGAAAAAATTGGGAATATAGAGACATACAAAGAAAAATAAAAAGCAACTCCCTGGAATTCTATTGTTCAGGACAAACACTGTGTTCCTTCTCTGAGTTTCCACCTGCCCTGAAACCATTCCTAAATCAAATAATTTGGAAACAAATTCTTTTGTTAATTTTTTAAATTTTATTTTATTATTTTTAATTATGTGTATGCATGTATGGGCATATGAATGCAGGTGCTCGCAAGGCTAGGAATGGCGGATCCTCTGGTGCTGGTGTTACAGGTGGTTGTCAATCTCTTGATGGGAATTGAACTTGGGTCCTGTAGAAGAACAGGAAGTGCTCTTAACCACTGAGCCATATCTCCAGCCCCTCCTTTTGTTTCTTTTTCATTGCATATATCTTCTATAGAGAATGATTTCAATGCCTTGCCCCTGATATGTGATACTAGAGTATATTGACCTAGACAATATACTAACAAGTGGAGGCATATGTTAGCATATAGCATATATTGCCAAAAGTCCTGCTAGCTGTCATTTAGACAGACAACACACAAACGCACACAACACCACACACACACACACACACACCCACACTTTACCTTCTTCACATGCTGCCAGTGTGTTTGTCAGAGGGAATATTACATGGAGCACTTCGCTGAACTCGCTGTACTTTTCAAAGCTCCGTTGTCTGGATCTCACACGCACTTCATGTTCTTTATCCAGTCTCAATGAGTACAGCGGAACGGTTGTTGACCATATAGGGCCCATCTTTCAAAACAAAATATAAAAACATATTGCCTCAGGCATCAACAACTCCATGCACAAATTCTTCAAGTGTTTTCCCTTTTCCCTTCAAACTGGGATTCTAGAAAGTGAGTAATGTTTTAACATGCCCAGAAGAAATTGGCTATTAAATAGGATAGACTGAGACAAATTACATAAAGAATAATTTTGTTAAAACCATAATCCTTAAATTTATTTTAGCATCAAAAATGCAGCCATATGTTTGCATTAGGTTCTTAAATGGTTGACTAAGATTAAGTCCTAATAGACCTAGGCATGGCAGAGTTGTAAGATAAATTGTAAGTATGTTATTTATCTGGGACATTATAGTTTTGTATGGAGCAATATATTAGAACAGGAAACCCATATTTCCACATCAAAACAAATTATGGTCACAAGCAAATCATATATCTGTAGCATATGTATTCCCTGAAAAATCTGGGTAGCAGTCATTTATTAACAATCTCAGAATTTGAAATGGTCCTATATTTCTACTATAGTTGTGTCTTGAACTGCCAAAGAATTGTATTAAAAGCGGCTACACACTTTATTTACTCTAGAAATCTTAAACCTGCCTCAGAGTAGTCTGCTGTCCAAGAATCTGCATAGAAAAAGGTGAGGTAGCTATTTCCTCAGAACGGAAATACTCTTTTGTGGAAGAAGGGTCTTCAGACTCAGGAAGTCAGTAAAACTCAGAAGGCTGGAGGTTTCAGAAACCTGACTAGTTTACAAGGTCCCTCTGTAAGGTCACACACACAATTCCTGTTGCTGAGGAGAGGAAACAGTCCAATCAGCTGAGCTTCCTGTAAGCTCTGTAGGCAGCAGAAGGGATGTACCCTTTGGGAGTCATCCTGCCTGCTGTGAGGTTAGCTGTGTTTGAGTCAAACGTACTCCTGTAAGTAAGCCTCACGTGTTCTCCTCTCAGCACTGGATAACCTCACTGGTTCTGGGACCTAGAAGTAGTAGGTGGAACGATTTCGTCGACCTGTCGTTGGTACTCTGCCTAGAGGGACTAAATTGTCACATCTCCCCAGGAAAATGCACATGACAGGTCTCAGGTCTCACTAGAGACCCTGAGCATTGAGCATCAGTAGCTTCACAGTTTTGAAACTTAGGCTATTCCCTCTCCCTGGACCAAGGAAGTGAGAGTAGAGGATTGGCTTTCTAAGATGTTGCTATTAGAGAGGCAGACCTATGTTATCACAGTCCTTTATGGTAAGTCAGTAGTGGTTGCATAGCAGATATTGACATGATATTCAAAACGTAGCAACATTACAGTTATGGAATGGCAGCGAAGTAATTTCATCTTTGGGGATCAGCATAACATCGAGGAACTGTGCAGCATTAGGAACCTGAAAACCACTGCTCTAAGTCAAACACACAATACACGTGGTGCTCAATGTGTTTTGAGTAGGACGCCTTATTCCTGTTAATAAACCATGTGGAATACTCACCTTTTCAACAGCATAGATTTTCCTATAGATACACCCCATGATTTTTTTTTTTTTTTGTTAAGTTAGAAGCTGTACTCCAGCATCTGAAACAAATCTGTTTTCACCTCAGTTGGCTTCTATGCACAAAGTACTCATTTCTCCTCTGTGTATACGTGGGTCTTCTTACAGCAGCCTCTGAACATACGCAGGATTTGTGTGTCTAAAATGTTTTCTTTAGAGCAGGACTCTGAATTTTAAACTTTTTCAGTTTTCATTAAGTAGTTTTGAAAGCTTGGGTTTCATGATTGGAGCAAGGCCTGGTTTCTCAGCCACTGTCATTGGTATTATTTAAAGATTTCACTAACAATTGTAAATGATCCATAGGGAGCCCCAGAAGTCAACCTATGACCCCTCTCATCTGTGTCTTTCTGTACTATCTTTCAGTTTTCTGAGGGAACCTTCAACTGCGTCAAACAAGGACCAAATGTTATACCTCAGGAACTAGAAAAACCGACAGAAGCCTGATATAGCTGTCTCCTTAGAGGTCTACCAGAGTCTGACATATACAGAGGTGGACACTCACAGCTAACCCTTGAATGGATCATGGAGTCCCCAGTGGAGGGGTTAGAGAGAAGACTGAAGGAGCTGAAGGGGTTTGTGGCCCCATGGGGAGAGCAACAATACCAACCAACCAGAGCCACCAGGGTCTAAACCACCGCCTGGGAGCTCTTAGGAGGGACCCATGGCTCCAGCTGTATATATAGTGGAGGATGACATTGTCAGGCATAGGTGGGAGAGGAGGTCCTTGGTCCAGTGAAGGCTGGATGCTCCAGTGTGGGGGAATTCGAGGGCAGGGAGGTGGGAGTGGGTGGGTTGGTGGGGCACATCCTCATAAAAGCAGGAGGAGGGGGGATGGGATGAGGGGTTTTGGGTGGGAGGGGAAATGGGGAAAGGGGATCACATCTGAAATGTAAATAAAATATCCAATAAAAAAAGAAAAGAAATGAAACAGTACAAACCGACCCCAAAGGAAGCAGAAGGAAGAGGCGGATTGCAAGTGTGTCAGAGCAGAAACAGGTGCAACTGAGACTAGACAAATATTGTAAGGGATTGACAGATAACATGTTTTTAAAAAATATTTTATTTAATTGTGAACTTTGGACTTTAATGACCAACTAATATAAACCAAGAAAAAGTCTATTTAGTATTCCTAAATCCATATAATGTTTTGATCAAACTCACTTCTCACCTCCCATTCTTTCCTTAATCATCCAGTACTTTTCTTCCTCAACTTAAGAGTAGGCACATAAGTTCTCTTCCTCCCCACCTCTGTCTCTCTCTTAAAGTACTCAGTGTATTTTCTGCTTTTATATGCATAGGTGTAGGACCACCTGCTGGAGCACAGAATACCTCTCAGGTCTCACATCTCTGAAGAAATCCAGTTGCTCTCCCAGTAGCTATCTCAGGCAGTGGAGGAATTTCCTGAGGCTCTCCCAGATACATGCTGGGATTTTTTGCTGGTATGATCTTGTGTAAACCTTTTGCTCATGCCTTTTCAGCTGCTGTGTGTGTGTGATTGCGTGGCTGTAACCAGTAAATAGTTTCTCTATAGCCATCTACTCCTTTAGACACTCTTAATATTTCTTCCTCAATAATCTTTGAATCTTGGGAGGAGGGGTAGGATATGGACGTTCCATTCAGTGCTGAGTGCTCTGCATGTTGAGTGAATGTGGTTCTCTGTTTAACGACTATCTGCTGAATAAAGGACGCTTCCCTAACGAGGGTCAGGAGCTGTATTCATCTATGGGTAGAGTGAGAATAGCTTGGGGAGGCAATTAATTACTATGTTCTCCTCTCGGGCTTATAACCAAGCCAGCCATGTTGTTTTGGCCCAGTTAATGACCTCAGGTATGGGTTCCATCTTGTGTAGAAGGCTTTAAATCTAACTAGAAGGTACTTAGTTATTTCTGTAACACTACTATCAGTGGACTTATCTTTCCCAACCAGAATCTTGAAACATTCACAGCAAGGTAAGACTATTGATGGCTTTCTAACTTGTTTATCTAAATGAAAATAATACAGTAACTATTGAAAAGAGTATAGAGGTTGCTCAAATAATGAAAACTAAAGTTACCATATGATCTATTGATTTTTTTAAACTAATAATTTATATCCCAAGGAAATAAGATTAATATGTTAAAGACACATTAGCCTTATCATGATAACTGTAGCCAAAATATGGATCAACTTGGGCACACTGATGAACAAATGGGAAAAAAAAAACAGGATATATTGGAATGTACAAGAGAGTAGATTTGAAACTACCAATTCAAAAACATCTGTGAAAAAAAATACATCCATTAATATGCTGAACCGTCTTACCACATGTAAACATTTCAAAACATCATCAATGCGGTAATTAATAATGATAATTATTACATAATATATGATTATATAATTAGTATAATTACTATCTAGTTAACTGAGATGTAAGCATCAGAAGTCTTCACAGATTTTATTATATAACATAAAGTCACCATTTTTGCTAATATCACTATGATTCCTTTTGGGGTAAGTCTTCATATGTTGGAAGGCTAGTAAATCATGGTTGCAGATATACATTTTAAAAAATTCTATATTCTGCCTGGAGGTTAAAATTTATCCTTGGTTCAAACATTGTCAGATGTTCACTGGAAGCGTAAACTTTTTCTTGAGAAATCTTTGACAATTCAAATATGAATGATTATCTACTCGCATGTGTGTTGTCCTTCGTATAAAATTTGTGCTTCAGATAAAAGAGCTGCTGGTCCAGCTGCTGAATCATTTAAGTGTTTTGATCCATCATTGCCTTGGAATGAAGATGAGTACAGTGTGTCCTCTCCATGTGCCACATAGAAGCTTAGACAGCAATACACTCCAAGGTTGATATTTAAGCAGAGGCTCCTAGGAAACAGCCCCAGCCTTTAATGTGAGCTTCACAATGTAACTTCGTAAACAATGGAACTGTTGCCTTGATTCATGCCAAGAGCCAGCAGTTTTCTTACCACTGTTTTTGTTCTATGGCACAAACATGTTATTAGTGTGAAATTAGTGTTGACCTCATATGCTCCCTTGACATGGTCTTAAGAGTCCTCAGAGGTACATGATTCTAATTTTCAAAACTGCTACCTCAGGTGCCCTTGGTACCTTGTGCAAAGTTCCTATACTTGGTTGGTGAATAAATGTTTGATTATGACTCAGGTTTAGAAAGCCTTGTTTGAATTAACATCTAACCAGCCCCCTTTTGGTACCAAGTCATAAACCAGATATCTAAATTAGAAGTTGAACAGAAGAAGTTGCTGTTTGAGGCAGCCTAAGTTGTATTCTCTGCTAATGACAAAATTGGCCTCTCTTTTGGTGCTACACTGAATAGACAGGGCCTCGTGTCTTGAATTTTGGGGAGTGAACCCTGCCAGGGTGCTGGGTACAACCTCATGCCTATCCAGAAGCTGCTTTGATTGGCCAAGGCTGTGGCTGTGGTTAGACTGATTTAGCATTAGTTATATTTGGAATGGCATGGTAATCCTGTTTCCCTTCTTGTTGTGTGCCATGTGGAATTTATCTCAGTGCCGAGTTCCCAAGTGCTTGGCAGGGAAGCGAGAGGTTCGTGGGCCAATTTGCTTTCTTCTTCTCTATGTAGTGGCCTCTCAGCTTGATTTTTCTTGGAGGTATGTAAAAGAACATCTTTCTGAAATCTCTATGGAGTAAACTCCTTCTTTATGCCTCTCTCCTGGAGAGATCCAAGAACAGATACTAATATAGGTCTTATAAGTAGCAGCTGTTAAAATCATGGGATGACATTTGGCCATAGCCTACTATTGACCTTGATCATGATCCTAGCTAAGTTCAGCCACATCTCTAAAGATAGCAAAGTAGTGAGTCTGTGACCTTGCTCCATGGTTAAACTGAACACCAAAGATGACTAGGGAAATGATTTTCTCCTCTCAATACTCTTCCATATGTCTATATGGAAGATTCACATCAAAATTTGCTGTCTTAGACACTCTTAAAGTATGGAGATTATATCGGTCTTCCTCTAATAACGAGTTCTAGGGCACATAGCTTGGACATGTGATACTAGGTGAAAAGAAAGTGTTATTACAAACAAGAAAGTAATTATCAAATTAGGAAGAAGAAGAAGTCAAAGTGTAGGAGGGAGTGATTCTTACCACTTTCCATTTTGATTCATTTACTTCTTTGTACTGAATTTCATACTCCAGAATTATCCATCCCTTCAGAACATCTGCACTGGGTGGTGGCTGCCAACTCACTTGGATGTCTCCACGAATCCCAGTCAAGCTGATGTTTAGTAAAGTCCAGTTGAGGCCAATGGGTGGATCAGGTTGCACTGTGAATTCAATGGAGAATCAATTAGTCCCCAGAGAAACACTCTCGATAGTGATAGTCTGCTTCCTTCAGAGACTAAATCACTTCATTCATTTTTTGACCGTGCCCCTAATTCTTCCAACAATCCACATCACTAGAACTCTACTTTATCACAGAATAACATTTTTAATATAAGAATGATGTTTCATTTAAAAAATATGTATAAAAGCTCCTCCAATTCCTTTTTAAGTCTCAAAACAGAAATTCACTGGAAGAGTTGTTGTGCTACATATGTGTTTTAGCTCTGATAGCATTCATATTTTAGGGTTTTGGCACACAAATATACACACAGAAAAACAAACAAACAAACAAAAAACAAAAATCAAAAACCAAAGAAGTGGAGAATCAGAAAGACTTCATTTTTTTAAATATGGACCAGTACAGGAAGCAGAGGATTTTTCCTTCCAAACTGTGTGTGATCCGAGGAAGGACCTTGCATGATGCATCTCTGTGTTTCTACAGTTCAGTCCTCTGAGCCCTCTGCACTTGCTTTCTGGTTTTGCTGTCTTCCTGACCATCCTACTTTGTTTCTTAGTCATAAGAAAGAAGGCATTTTGCTCCTACCTTGAGTTAGTGATAATTCCGTATTTTCTCTCTTTGCTTAACTGTCAAGTGAGTAATTTGAAATTGCATCTTGCTCAGTTTCTGCTAGTAATTCTCTATTATATTCTTAGATATATTTCTGTATTCTTATGAGGTCCATGAAGACTAGAGCTTCATAAAAGGTGATAAAGACAAGTAGAGATTCCAAAGCTAGGATTTATATCTAAATTTTGCTATGTCTCAGGTAAATTATTGCTGGATAGGGCTTATTACCAAGCCTTCTGAAACTACTTGAAGATACAGAATTAAAACTTAATTTATTTCTTAACATATCCAACTTAGAAAGTTTGGATCCCTAGAATAAACCAGAGAGAAGCCTACAGATACATGTTATAAGGCTCCTTTTATTAAAACAAAGAGAGAAACTTTTGCACTGACCAAGAGTGGACACAGACCTATAATGGAATCATATATTATGACCACTGTCACATAGTCTTTTTTTTTTTTTTTTTTAAGAAATAAGAAAGATTTTCCTCATTTAAAAATATTAATTACATAGACACATGAATACATTTTGGAAATTGAATGTAAACGATATTCAAGCTATGTGGTCCTATACAATGACAGTATTACCTTGTCCTGGATTTGTTAGAAATTGAGGAATAACCACAAGCTTAACTTTTTAAGTGACTAGTTTCAAATGTATATTTGCATTTCAATTAACTTTTTAAAGTTAGCATAAAAAGTAGTGCACTCATCATATTTTCACCTGTATGTATTAATATACATTGTTTTTTATTCAACTCGCTCCTTCATTGGATTTCGTCACTTCCTAGAGTCTTCCACTGCTAGTCCCCTCCATCCATGAACATAGTCTCTACTTCTGCTTTCCTGTTCCATAGTCTACTCTTTGTCCTCCTCCCACAAGACAGTCTCCTGTTCTTCTATGATCCCCTTTCTAACTCCATGGAAATCTCTTTCCTCATACTTTTAACTTTATTTTTTGTTTTATGTGTATGAGTGTTTATCTGTATGTACACATATATACCACATGAATGAATGCCTGCAGAGGCCAGAAGAGGGCGTTGGAACCCCCCTAAAGTGGAGTTATACAGTAGAAAACACTCTCAATAGCTAGCCCACCTCTCCAGTCCATATCTGCCTATCTATATACATATGTACATGTACATATAAGATTTTTGAGAAAGGATTTTGTTATGTATTGATGATCCTCCCAACTCAGCCTCCACAGTACTGGGATTACAGGTATCCCATCATACTTGGGGCTTTAAAAATATTTTTTGATGGAAAATTTTCTGAAATTCATCACTTATGTGTATTCATAGAAATTTCCATTTTCACTTTAAATAGTGTCTATGGGAGAAGGCTCAGACCCTCTATTAGAAGCCTACAGCAGCCTGCTCCTCACTCCTACACACATTTACATGCCTTTGAAGCAGAAATTTCTGGTTTTGTTTTAGAGATCCAGTTGCGTCATGTGATACTTCTCTGGACACTGTCTTATGAGAAGATGTGTTTAGTGAAGGAGACACATGGGAAGATGTTTTGCTGAGAACAAACATGGTATTTTTCTGGGAGCAGCCTGGAAAAAGGGCATGTGATATTTTGCTGGAGTGGATGCTTGAGAGAACATGTGATGTTTGGAAGAGGTATAAATATAGCCCAGCAGACAGTGGACAACACTGTGTGGTATTGGCTCTCCTTGCCTCTCTTTGCTGGTCATCGTTTGTCATGACTTCATAGATTAAAACACACTGAAATACTTTTGGTGGTGTTCTGGTGGCTTCTTACTGCTTATTACTTACAACTTATTACTTGGACTGATTGGTAGAGCCTGGAGGTTTCTTCTGGATAGCACTGCCATTGCTGATTTGTGAATGGTGTTTGTGAGTAGATTGAGCTACCACTACTGATTCCTGTGAACTGAACTGCTGGTATCCTGACAATGCAAATTAGATTCACTCCAAAAACACTATTTCTAAACAGGTCCACATCCTCCTTTGTCCTATTAGCCTTTCCATTCCACTACTTCTAGTGAGTGGTGGGCTAAAATAGGGGTTCAAGTATTTAAGTACACTTATTAAAGTCGGTTTTGAAAATTATAAGCCTACATGCTTTATCTTCTTAGATATTTTAGAGTACTTGAAGCTTAATATTTGCAGAAAAGGTTTCTGGTCTTCCTGCCCAACACTTAGCTGCTCCTCTTTCATCTTTCATCTCTCTCAATGGTGACCTTACCCTTCCAATTACTTAAGATAAAAACTGTGAACTCTCATCTTTTTGTCAGGACCACATGTTCTGTCAGCTTCTCTTTGAGAATAGAAGTGTCCCTTTTCACTTGCCTTTGCCCCTTCCCTGTTCCCTTCCTCAGGTCTTTGTTCCCTTTCTTCCAGTCTTAATCTCCACACAACCCACAGACACAGCATCCTCTTGCCTTTTAAGTTAGAGCATCACAGCAATCACCAAACACTATCCCAGCTTCTCGATCTCACTCCAAGGGGAAGCCATTACTAGAGTCTGAAAATGGCTCTCTCAAATCTTGTCTCTTCCCACTCCTCTCCCTCCCCAGTCTGTGCCAGCTCCTCTGCTGCCTGCTGCTTCCTTCCTGCAGAAGGCATGCTTACATCTCAGAGTGCTCACCTTGTGCCTTCCAGCTGAAATGTTTTTCTCTCAGAAACTAACAGGTGTGTTCTTTCCTCACCTGTATCTATCATCAGGGAAACCAATCCAGATGACGCTACTTGCCCCTGCGGCCTCCCCACACCCTGGCGGGGCCTCCCCACACCCTGGCAGGGCCTCCCCACACCCTGGCGCTCTTGCTCTGCATTTCTCTGTGGGACTGGCCCTTTCCACCCTCTCTGGGACTTAGTACTACCAGGTAGACATTTTCTTTTTCAGCTCATGGAGCACTGCCTGGCCCAAGGGAAGAACATGGTATTTGCTGAATGAACTGAATGGATGGCACACATCAGACTAATCTATGACTTCATCTAAATCCAAAGAACAGCCCCGTGGAGGACAATGCATGCACAATGTATGAGTCAGCTGTGGGTTCAGACCACTGATTATCTTTTCTCAGAATATACCAGGGTCATCAGAGACTGACTTTTCACCCAGTTCCTCTTCCCTCCTCTGGGTTACTACTGTGACTCTTTTTTTTATTTCATGCGATTATTGAAGTCTTCTAATGGCTCTGCCTCTTTTTTGTCCCACTTCAATCTATCAACATAAATGGCTAAGGCAATTTCCTTAAGACACTAACAACATAGAAGTGATAGGTTGAAATCATAATTTACTATCTTATTTTACCTTGATATCATCATTTAACAGTTCTGAGTTTCAGTGGCATTATGTATATAATGGAGTTTATAATAGAACCTATCTCTTATGACCATTATATGAGACATAAGTGCTCTGGGTTAGTTATTCCCTTAAATACATGCAAGTATAACTTTTGACAGTAAGATCGAGCCCCTCCCCCACAAGGGCCTGCTAGGTCTATGCAATTGCTGTTGAGTCCTTAAATATTTCTTTTCTTTTGCCACTATTAGAACTGAGTAGTTTCTAGAAGGTCTGTGACTCTTGGTAAATCTCATTCACATTTTATGAGGTAACTGAACTGTTGCAGTTCTGTTCAGCTGGCTCCTCTTCATCCCTCAGACACAGCAGATCATTCATGCATTTGATCACTACCTTGTTTTCTATGCATCCAAACACCTCAAGTCCAGGACCCGCCATACTGTGTTATGATACACTGTCCTATGATTATTTTTGAACTGCCCAATTCCACTACTTGACTGTATCATATAGAATAGTCAACATGAATGCAGGAGCTCAGTGAGAGACAGATAAAGGCTTACTACTGATAGGGGCAGGGACAAAGTCTGGATCTTAAACCAGTGTCCTTACAATCAGCCCACCACTCCCTCGCTTAGCTTCAGCTCTGCAGTTGGGAGGAGGCCATTAAATAAGTAGCCTCTAGAACCCATGAGTTTTCTCAACCCTCTCTCTGGAAGGCAGACTTCCAGGTTTTGCTTGCTTCTGTCTGCAGCAGTCAGCCACATTTCCCACTGTCTTCCAGGCTGTTGCTGCTGGGGAAACAACACTTGTCTGTGAGAAAGGACAGTTCATGTGAGAAAACAAATGAGATCTTATGGCTAGATTTCAAAGCACCAGGGTCAGCTACTGAAAATCCTTTGTTGCTTTCTTTCCCTTTGCTGTTGAAACAATTAGACTGTAAATCTGATATCACAGTTATGGTTACTTGTTTCAGTTCCTCTGTATGTCCACAGCATGGGGAATAAATCATCCGAATGGCTCTCTGACTTGTTTTCTCGAGATGATTTTCATTAATGTTTGTTTGAGGTCATAGAAACAAGACTTTGACCTGATTATGGCAGTTTGGTGAATTTTGTTTTATGGCTATGGTTGTTTTGTGATCAAGAAAATCTAGGCTATGATTCTATTGTTTGGCCTGCTTGTATGGATGTGCACCATGTGCATACCTGATACCATAGAGATTAGAAGGATCCTGCAATTAGAGTTACAGGGGGTTGGGAAGCATCGTGTGGATGACGGGTCCTCTAGAAGAGAAGCAAGTTCTCTTAACTTCATAGCCACCTCTCAGTCTCTGATTCACTTCTTCATAGCATCTACTATCAGGTGTCTACTTTTTAAACTTAAAAAAAAAATTTTATTTTATTTGTATGGATGCTTGGTCTGCATGCATGTCTGTGTACTGTATGTTTTATATTTGGAGGCCAGAAAAAGGTATCAGATTTTCCTAGATTCAAGATGGTTGTTAGTTGCTATGTAGGTGATGGGAAGCAATCCTGGGTCCTCTGGAGAGTAGTCAATGCTCTTAGGCACTGAGTATCTCTTTAATTCCATTGCCAAGCTTCTTTAAGCTAGAATCAAGTTAATTGTCTTTTTAGACTCTATTCTTTTAAATTCCTGTGAGACAGACTCCATATACCTAAAACCACAATGTCTTTATACTTGATTAAACTTGGAAATTAGGGCTTCCTTAATATTTAGTCTAAAGCTTTGTCAAATGAAACAAACCCATGGCTTACCTATTTCATCAACACTGAAACACTTTTGGTCCAACAAATCACCATTTGTAGTTAGCTTGATGCAGTAGGGTATCCAAATGGAAGTATATGATGAGTTGAAGTAACAGCTGTTTTCTCCAGCAGAGACATAATCAGGACATTCTTTCCATTCCTGGGTCCATTCATGAGCAATTCTGAAATGAGGGTATAAAAAGATTAATCATTCCCCAAAATATGCCATAGCTTTAGTCAAAGTAAGGTATCTGGGAGCCAGATCCCGTAAGCTAAGACACAAGTATCTTACAACATAAAAATGTAACATTTCAGCGGTTCCTTTTCCTAGAAACATCAAATCTATAGACAGTGTTAGTAAAGTCTGAAGATTGTCAGGAGCCTATATGGTACTTCTGCCTAAAATAAAAACATCTGTTTATTGAGTGTATACGCTGTGAGTTCCCAGTTGGTAGACCCAGTAATTCCTCAGTGACCCAATCACTGAATTAATCATTGATGAAATCATAATTTGATGGCGTTATTGGGAGTGGTAGAAAAACAGAAGGTGGGCTGGCTGGGGGAAGCAGAGAACTAAGGAGTAACTTTGGATAGTGTTATCTGCTTCTAAGTCCCTCCCCCTGACTGGCTCTCTTCTTCCTTGACAGTATAAACTGAGTAGTCAGATTTGTACATGATACTGCCACCACTATTTTCTGCCTTCCACTGACCTATAGCAGCATATTCAGGTTACCATGGACTGAGATGTCTATGACATGGGGTAAAGTAAACCCCTCCTCCTTTAAATGGTTTCTTTCATGTGTTTGCTGCAGTGATGTGATGGTTGATAAACACAGGTGGGATAATTCATTCTCTCTTTGTTTTATTGACTAGACTGTTTCAGTTGAGAAGAGGGTAATTGATGAAGAGGATGCAAAGCCATGGTAGCTTTGGTTAAGAAAGAAGGTTAAAAAACAGGGGCCAGCAAGTTGCTTCAGTGGGTAAAGTGCATGTTGTACAAACATGGGGACATGGTTTTGATCCCAAGAACCCATGAAAAAGCTGTGTGAGAAGCACATGGAATCCCAGTGCTAGGGAGGTAGACAGGAGTATCCCTGCGGCTTGCTTGGCCAGCTAGTCTAGCCAACTGGGCAAGGCTCCAGGTTCAGTGAGAGACTATCTTAAAAATTAAGAGGTAGCAAGCAATGAAAGAAAACATCTGACATCAGCCTCAGCCTTCTACATCACACACATTAACATACATCTGTGCACAAGTATGTACATATCTGAACATATACAAACACACACATCTGTGCATAATATGAACATTACATACACAGACAGACAGAGACAGAGACAGAGAGACAGAACACACACACACACACACACACACACACACACACGGTGACTGACAGGAGTGTCTCTGTGCAGGCACAAGTGTTGGGGCTGGCAAGCTAGATGTGGATGTTAGAGAGTTTTCCACTGTTTTGGGGTGCTGGATGCAGTGAGCAATAAGAATGTAGGCTGGGGGGAGGGCAGGGCCTAAAGGAAGGAATGAAAAGCCCTGAAGTCAGCTGCATTTACATTTCCTTTTTACAGCTGTTTCTCAGGCTAGTTATTTGGTACTTGGGACTTAGGTAGAATCAGAGGCCAGTGAGACAGCTGCTCATCAGCTGTTTGAACACACTTGGGATTAAAACAGCAGAGATTTCAGAATCGGAGACAGTGAACCATTGCTTAAATTCTAGTTGAGATTCTTACATGCTGCATACATGCTGTATGTCCTTGGGTGGAAAGGAGACTCCTCTATTACAGGGAAAGTGAGTGGAGAAAAGCAACGGGAAAGATAAAGTGTGCTTGTGCATGCTCGTGAACTGTGGTGGACAGTGAACAGTCAGCTAGGTGACTCTCTGAATGGTATGACATTCAAACTGAGTGTAAATTATAAAGTTCTACAAAAATTGTCCAGAACACTGGGCATTCAACAATACCAGTGAAGATATCAAGGGTACCTTATGTGATTAATTGTGTCAGTTTTAAAAAGTAAGTCTTAGGGTGATGTGAAAATTCAGGGCAGCTAGTGGTCAGCAGGTCTGCACTGTTCTAAGGAGCCACCTAGCTCCGTTGTGCTTCACAGTTTCTGTGAGGTTTTCTGACATTTGACATTTGGCAAGCCCTGTTCCCGGGTCTTGTGTGTAAAACCCTGGTTAGGATTTCTAAATCCATTAATTCCACAGGACATAGCACTTATAAGAGTTAATCTGAATGTGAAGCATGGTAGATCAGGAATAGCTAGTTTAAAACACAACGCCCAATCTCAGGATCTCTCCCTCTTCCTCTTCCTCTTCCTCTCCCTCTCCCTTTCTCTCTTTCATGATTTTTGAGACATGATTTCAGGACAGCTGTGTAGTCCTAAGTGTTCTGAAACTTGCTTTGTAGACCAGGCTGGCCTTGAACTCAGAGATCTACTTACTTCTGCCTTCTGAGTGCTGGAACTAAACACATGCCACCATACCTGGCAAAAATGGATCTCTTAAGTTAGTAAATCTCTGGCAAAACCCAAATAACTTCATGAAACATGAAGTCACCTGTCTTCCCTGTGTTCTAGACAAAACATAATATCATCTAAGGAAGCCATTTTCTTCTTTTTCTTTGCCCTCAAATGAAGTTCTTTCGATTTGCCACAAGACTATCTTGTGACGGGAGTAAGGACCATAAGATATTTCATTAAAAATAGAGAGTAAAAGCAGTATTTCTCTCTAAAGGTTTGGATTGGAGTAAAAGAAAAGAACAGAGAAATCATACAAATAAAACCAGGCCCACAAACATTTAATAATTCTAAGTAAGGGATGCCAACTGTTAACCACCGTGACCAACTCCTTCAATCAAGAACTGCTGGGTCATTTGGAGTCCCTTGTACCCACAGGAGATACATATATCCCACTTCTGTCTGGCATAAACTTCAGGGATGGACATAGCCAACCAACCTCCTCTAACAAAAAGGAGACAGATTAGTCTCCTTTTTTAGACCCTACATCCCAGTGATTTGGGTCTCAAATTCTTTAGGATGAAGTCTGATGATATATTTTTTTTTCAGTTAAAATAAATGGTAAAAAGAGTGGAATGGCAAGGCTGACGTTAACAGGCTTCAGCTCGCTTGCAGGAAGCCTTCTCAAAGCTCCACCATACTTGGCAGTGCCTCTTTGTGCCATAGCTCTGCTTTGCATTCAGGCCCAGTTGCCTTCAAGTGCGGAGGCTGGATTTGGCAGGATCTCAATCCCAGGGCTTCAGAGACTGCTCTGAATCAGCTGCTTTCTTAAGCTGGGCCATCTCCTCTGCCAGTTTACCTGGCTAGGATTGGGTCTAAGCAGAACACATGCAGGCCTGTGCCTTCTGTCGTGTTGACAGCCCAACGTGCTTAGATTCATGTATGCTTTGGGTTCCAAGAACAGTCCTGTCAGACGACCACATCTTTTGGTTCTTTCTGTTTCCACAGACTATAAGTGTTGAATTAAAGTATGCTGTAGTGTTATGGGTGAGGGATGAGAGGCGTGATTCTATAGTTTTAGGAATTGCCTAGGAATGAACTCTGAGAAATAATAACAAGAGTTGGAAGTCCCCTCTGTGCCTTTGCTTCTGTGTAAGTGGGAGCCGAAAGCCCATGCATCAGTGCAGACCCATTCTGACAGATTAACCCTTGATTTTCCACTTGATTCTTGGACAAACAGAGCCAAGGGCTTTTGTGGGTTTGGCTAGAATATTTAAAGTAGTTATGTTTTTGTAGAGAAAACACAAAATCTGATTTGGAGAGTTTGGTTTGGCACTTAATCATGAGTTTGTTTGTATTCATGATATTTAGGGAGGTGGGAATATTTTTCTCCTGAGATTATAGGTTCCACTAGGGCTTAAACAGGATTTCGTTTGCATATGTCTGAGATTTTTTTTTCCCCTGGTCACACTTGCAGCAGATTTCTTGTTAGTTCCCAGGGTGAGTGCAGACATGGGATGCTGGGAAGATTGGGATGTGAGGAGGAGGCCTGCAGACAATTACTGTGTCTCTGATGGAAGAAAGTAAGAGACAAGGATGTTTGTGAGGGCTTCATGTCTCTGGATTTATCCTTTGGCTCACAGCTAGGTTAGGTGACTGCTAGGAGGATAGAAAAATCATTTTACTGGAGTGGAACTGATTCAAGACGTTATTCCATTGCTACTTGGATCAGTTTGGTCGGTGGTGCCTGTATGAAAAAAATCTCACTTGTTTTGATGGCTCTAAGTTGTCTGAGCTACTGAAGCAAAGTGTAAAGATGGCATCTAGTGAGTTTCTCTCTCTTCATATTAGAAATAACTGAATCAATTCATACATATTCAAAAGTGTTCCCAAACTTACTCTATCATCTATCTGTCTTTTATCTATCTATCTATCTATCTATCTATCTATCTATCTATCTATCTGCCTCTACTTTATTGGCCCATACCTCTTTACAGTATCAACCTCAAGATAAATAAGTGTTGTGTTTGGTGCCAAACTCCCTCATCTCTATGTGCCTTTGGCAGGGGGTATGTCTGTGATGCCTTTCATAACTAGAAAGTACATACAGTCAGTCTTTGTTGTTCACTTAAAGTTTTTTTTGTCTGTAAATTACTCAGGTAGGCATTGGAAAGTTCTCATAGTCTATTAATAACCATAAGCAATAAGGAATTACTTTTAATAGCTTAGGAATCTGGGTTCTATATCATTATTGTTTTAATTATTATTATATACTAAGAAAATCCTGCTTATTGATTGATGGCTTGATTGATTAACTGTGTACTTCCTATGCAAAATGCACTGTGTCAGGAATTCTAACAAAAATCTTCCTAAGAAGCTGTGAGCTAAGTCTACTACTCCTAGATGCAAGGAAGCTTAGTTTAACTAATTTGCTAGCTGTTACTTGGTGAGCAAGGACTGAAGCCAGGACATACTGAAGGAGGCTAGCTCGGACTAACTGCCCTCTCACATCTTCCTTCGATTCCCTATCATCTATGGAGTGGAGCACATCACTCTCAGATCCTTGGATGAGAGACACAGGGTCCTCACTAACCTTGAAGCTTGCCGTTGGCCTTCCCTGGAGGTTTATGGAGGAAAGAAAGATAAGAAAGTATTTAACTCTAACATTTAAAACAGTGACGTTTTATTGTATAGCACAGTAGGGTAATTATAGTTGACAACAATAATTATGTATTCAAAATACCTAGTAAAGAGGATTTGGATGGCACTGGCACAAAGAAATGATAAATGCTTCAAGTGTAGTACACCAATTGTCATGGTTTGAGAATTATGCACCATATAGATATATTAAAATATGACAGAGATCCGTAATATCCTGGTAGTAATGGGAGAGAGGAAAGGAGGACATGGCCAGGGAGTGAAACTTAACGACTGGGTGCTGACCACATTTTCATATGTTTGTTTTCCTCATCCAGTGTCATTCCAGACGATATGAATAAAAAACGAAAGAGCATGTTCCCTCACTTATTGTAATTAATTGATTTAAGACAAGGACCTATTCTTATAGAAAAACCAAGTAATGGAGGCTCTTAAAACACATTTTTTTTTTTGAAGCACAAAGTAAGCTTCAGTGGTCTTCCCTGGCTTACAAGCATTGGTACAGTCTCTGAGTAGCCCTCTGACTCCATCACATGTCACTGTCCAAGTTTCAGTCTCATGTCACATGTACAGGCTCTTCTGATTCTCAAACATGCCAACATGGCCACCAGACATTGCATCCGTGATTTTCTTTGCCTCCAAAGCCTTTCCCTCATATACTCACACATTTTTCTCACTTCATTTCTTCTCCCCATTTTAACACACTACATTAGAGAATCCCTGAGACCTCCTCAGTTCAAATATTACTCAAGCCTCTGCACACACTCGCATATGCACACAGGCATGCCCACATGCTCTCACTCAGAATTTGAATCTCTCCATATGATCTGCATTGACAAATCAGTGGAGGACAGAGTCAGGAGGGCATGAAGCCTTCACCTTCTGGCATAGTATAGCTGAATGGATCCTGGGATCTTTAAGTCATGATTATCTCCTTCTGTCCAGTAGCATGAAAACGTCTCCAGTTCAGGGGAACGGCACTTGGTGAATCGAGGCTTTCCAGAAGAACCTGCAGAATAAGGAGAAAAGGAATACATGGAGTGAGGCAGGTCGTGTAACATCCCATGAAACATACTGTTGAAGTGTGCAAAGCAGGAGCTACGGAGATAAAGCCAGTCTCTCTGGGAGGTGATGCTAACATTTGGAAAAGCTGTTTTCCTGGCTCACGTTCTCAGCATCTATTTCTTGCTACTGTCAGCCATCAATTCTGAAGCCAGAAAGTTGTGGCTTCATTTCCTGCATTATTCCTTAGTGCCTGTTTAAGACTCGGGATAGTGGAAAGCATATGGGGGCAGGTCATTCATCTGGAAGGCAAACCTAGGACTAGAAGTGTGATAACAGGCAGAGAGTGGCAAGTCCTAAGGAATAATGCTTAAGCTTAAAGGTATTGTTTAGCATCCACTTATAGCATCCCAGAAAAGAACGTTGTAATTTGCAAAAAAAGTTCAACCTTCATCCCCCCAGATTAATTCCCACTTGTACAAATGAGTGTTGGGACTGAAGATGTTTCCTGTTCTGAAGAAATTTTAGCATTAACATTGCTTGTACTCAAAGATCTTGGAAGAGCATTGGTAGTCATTTGCATTTCTCCTCCAGAGGCTTTGTGTGGGTGGGTGCATGTGTGTGTGTGTGTGTGTGTGTGAGTGTATGTGTTTACATAAGAGTGTGTTTAGCAGCATGTATGTGTGTGTGTGTGTGTGGTGTGTGTTTGTGTAGGCCAGCGGTTGACTGTACTGGTTAGTTTTGTGTGTCAACTTTACACAAGTTAGAGTTACCACAGAGAAAGGAGCTTCCCTTGAGGAAATGCCTCCATGAGATCCAACTGTAAGACATTTTCTCAATTAGCAATCAAGTGGGGAGGGCCTAGCCCATTGTGAGTGGTGCCATCCCATGGCTGGTAGTCTTGGGTTCTATAAGTCAGGACGAGAAGCAAGCCAGTAAGTAACATCCCTCCATGGCTTCTGCATCAGCTCCTGCTTCCTGACCTGCTTGAGTTCTAGTTCTGATTTTTCTTTGGTGATGAACAGCAACATGGAAGTGTAAGCTTAATAAACTCTTTTCTCCCTAACTTGCTTCTTTGTCATGATGTTTGTGCAGGAATAGAAACTCTAACTAAAACAAATTGGTACCAGCATAGTGGTGTATTCCTGTGACAACCTGACCATGTTTGGGGGAAGACTCTGGAAAGACTTTGAATCTTTGGGCTAGAAGAGCCATTGGTGTTAAGAGCTCTATGGGATGTTCTGTAGGAGCTTAGAATTAGAAAGGGATGTTGGTTATACAAAGTTCAGCATGAGGTAATCTCTCTGCAGGTATTGATGTTCATTGAACTTGCTAGATGCTTCAAAAGCGGTGAAATCTATTTGCTTATTTCTCATGTGATATTTTCAAGAAAATTTGGAGACTTGTAAATACGTTTTATGTCATTGTCCCATTCTTTGCTCCATTTTGTTGTTTAAAGACTCATTTGACTAATATTTGTAGCAAAGAAAGTACCTGTTTTGTGCTGAGTCTGAATTATTTCTTACTTTAATACAAAAGTGTGTAGATTATATAGTCCAAGTCCCTGTGTGAATATTGCAAGTGTGTCTACAACTTGGTAATTGTGGCATTTACTTTTACTGTGGGATTGCTGCTTGTGGCACCTGATGTGTTGCTATGACATTTTACCATCTGATTGTAAAGTTATTTTGTTAAAACATCTAATAAAAATAGAGTTTCTTTTTTTAAATTTAAAATATGTAAGGCAAGAAGTTATAAAGTTGTTATAAAGTTCTTAGTTAGAAATCCACAGACAGAAATAAAACTCACATGTCTGAATTTATTGAAGAATTAAGTAAATATTGATGCTTATATTCCATCCTTTAAAATTCTATTTAGTTGGTAATTTATGGGTCAATGATTTGTTTGTGTATTGGACTTTGAAATATTTCCCAGTGGCTTTCGTAAGTAGCATTTGACCATTAATTTAGGAACTACTAGGTCATATCACAATTTCCTATCTGACAGTCAGCAGGCATTCTATTTGCTACCATTCATTGGAGGGTCTTGTCTGGATTTCACAGTTCAAGTTCTTAGCTAGTAATGGCAGGAGAAAGAAGTATTGGAACACTACAGTGAATGCCTGAAAGTATAGCAATGCCTTTGCCAAAATCAAGTTGATGTCAGTGAAAACTTGGAATCTGAAGTTGGAGGGAGCCTTATTGCTGGAGGAAAGTAGTAGGCAAAATTGTCCCAACTCTTTGTTGTTTTGTTGAGGACATTAATTCTGAATGACAGTGATATACCCTTTTATGTAACCTCATTTTTTCAAAAAATTCTCTTGTAAAAAATTATTGAAAACAGATTCTTCTTTCATACAATATATCCCAACTACAGGTTTCCCTCCCTCCATTCCTCCTGGATCCCCCTTCATCTTCCCTTTGCCTCAGATCCACTCTCTCCATTTCCTCCAAAAAACAAGAGCCAAATGGGACAAAACAAGATAATAAGACAAGGCAAAAGCCCTCATATCAAGGCTGGACAAGCCAACTCAATAGGAGGAAGAGAGTTCCAAGAGTAGCAAAAGATTGAGAGATGCAGTTCCAAATGCAATGAGCTTATTTTTGTAATGAGCACATGTGATGTTAGTTTATGTCAGCACAATCTAATATCACCTGAAAACAATCTTGTTAAGGACTGTCTATATTAGCTTGGTCTGTGGGCATGTCTGTGGGATATTTTCCTGATTGTGTTAATCGAAGTGGGAAGACTTGTGCACTGTGAGTGGCACCATCCCCTGGTCAGGAGATCCTGAATATGTAAGAGTGAAGGAAGATAGTAAGAAGAGCATGAGTATGTATATATCTGTATATATCGTCCTCTGCTATTGACTATGGACATGCCTGATTGTTTCAAGATCTTGTGACTTGGCTTCCCTATAATGCTGACTGTGACTGGATTTTGAGGTAAAATAAACCTGTCTTTCCAAGTTGCTACTGTTGGGTTCACCTCTGAGAGGGAAAAAACATGAGTTACAGTTCTTTAGTAATTTCTACCCTGCATATATTCTCTTGTTCTGTGCAATTACTATCACTATATTTTTGAATTCATATATATATTCATATTTAAAAATTGATTTATGTGTATGGTACACTTCTATTGTATAAAAAGAATGACTAACCTGGCAAATACAATGATACATTTCATATATGTAGATATGTCCTCTAAATCACAAAAAGAAAATATTTTTCTCTTAATCCTTAAAAAATATATTTCTAAGAACACAGTGAACTGCCATTCTTTTATGTGTGTAACACTAATATTATTCTTAAAATACTCAGGTATATACTGGTGCCACATGTAGCTAGTGACACCTCCTTGTCCTCAACTAAGAGTTCTCAAATAAAGTTTTGTTTCCTTCCTAGTAGACATTTGGAAATCACTGGAAAGAAACATTGTTGACCATCAAGTCTTGATAGAGAGGTGATGCTGACATCTATTAGAGATGTGAACAATGTCCAGGACAATGGGCATGGCAAACAAAAGTCTGGACTAATGTCAGTGCTGCCTTGTTCCAAATAAACTACAGCATAAGAGTACAGAATACTTTTCTAAAATTCAAATATATGCACATAGAAGGAAATAAACACACAAATATCCATAGCTTCAGTCTCTCCTACTCCACAGCTTATCTAAATGTTGTTGTTGTAGTTCAACAAAGAAAAATGTTTTATATTTTCAAGTTCATAGATAGTCTGGGATAATTCATGTCAGATATTCAATGCTTCAGTCAATTCAGATCATTTATGATGCCTGGCTGGCACTCTTAAGTTTCCCGAAGAAACACAAAAGTAACATTGTATCTGGATTCTGCTTTGGAAGAGTCATTGGGCTGCAGATAAAATGATGTACACACATATCTATACATAGCTAAGATTAAAGGTAGTTAAAGGCAATGATTGCTTTAGGAAATCAGAGAGAGAAATGGTTACTAAGAATTGAAGTTCAGTGTATCTAAGGATGGAAGAAGATTTAAAAGAGGAGGAAGGATGGAATAAACTTCTCTACCTAGTTTTCTGAGATGAAAAACAAGCAGATGAAGTTTACTAACCAAACATCATCAGTAAGTGGTATGTTAGAGTTAGGTTTACCCATGCATCTACTAGATGAAGATCATTATTCTAGCATGCTCTTTGACCATCTATCTCTGGTATTAAGACTGAGACTCATGGAACTAGATATCACTGCAGCAGAAGGCACCATGCAAACCTGAAAATGATGGTGGTAACCAATAGTCCTACCTAGCTCTGACATCCATGAACCACATCAATGACCAGTACGGGACAAAAATCCTAAAGTGCAGTAGTGGCACACATACCTTGGTGGTAACCAACAGCTCTCTCTTGAATTTAAGACCACTCAACAAGAGGGAAACCATGGTTGATACTGGAATTTTCAGTGCTAATAGAGTCATGGTTGTTGGAAGAGAATCTATAACCACTTCTTTACTAAACCAGCATAATCCCTAACAACAATGTATAAACAGATAAATATACAGATAAAGGTAGTCTTTACTCCTCGTCAAGGAAGTATCTATTCGAAACAGATCAAGACTACTTCAGAAAAACCACAACTAATCAAAATACAATTGTAGATTCCAATCCCATTAAATACATCTATAAAGTACTTCCATACCTAAGACTCAGAGAACTTTGCAGAGGAGGGTTGGGATCACTGTAAGATCCAGAAGATCAGGGAGTTTTCTGTGAGATTGTGTCTGAATGTCAGAAAATATACCCACAATGTCTTACCAATATGACTGTCAAAACATGAACTGAACAACAGACATGCCAAAGTGGATGGGGGAAGGGCCCATAAGACTTCAACTCTACACAAAGAACTATAGGAACTGAAGAAATCTTGGAGTGGTAAAAATGATTTTCCTCAGAGAAGGGCACATTAATTGGCTACTAATGTCAAAGAGTCAGCTCTGAAAACACACATACAAGTAACATTATACAGACTGAACAGGTTATATTTAGTAATGTGCATGTGTATATGTATATTTTCATATATGCATACACACATATATGTACATATGCATAAATACATATAACATACAATAATGATTGATGAAAAAATCATGAATTTGAAGGAGAGTGGAGAGGGGTATGTGGGAGGGTTTGGGAAGAGAAATGGAAGGGAAAAATGTTGTAAGTATATTATAATCTCAAAAAAAGAAAAGAAAGAAAAGAAAAAAGACTGAGACTCATGGATTGGGTACCTGCATGCTAACTCTTTCCAATTGGACAAGTGGGTCTAAGTTCTAGCAATATATTATTATCACTTGGAATATTAAAAACAAAACCTTGGACTAATTTAATTAGCTTGGGCTGATGCCTGAGCATTGTTGAAATGCTCCAGGTGATTGTGATGAGTTGAGGGTCACTGAATAAAACAATGAGCGTCTTTCTATAGTACACTAGCACAACAATGAGTCTCTTAAGTGTTTATACTGAAAGGCCCTTCAAATACCGAGTCTTGCGGGAAAACATGCCAAATAGGGATTACATTAGCAAGGTGATGCAGCATGAGCTGAATCCTGGGGAAGTGGGGTTGGGGGTGGGGCATTCCATGTAATGAGGATGCAAAACTGCTTCTGTAACTCTCAGAGGATAGCAGCATGCTCAACATGACTCTCTGATGTCCATGATTGGTTTGGGGTCTCTCAAGTAGATCAGGGCTTAACTTCTACTTGCATGGAGCAGAAATGCCAGCTCACAGCTGTCTTCCAGGGCTTCTCCCATTGTAGTTTCTAATGTTTGGTGCTGAGAGTTCAGCTGTGGAAGTTGTCGTAGTCATGGAAGTTAGTGTTTGACTCTTGGAAGCAGGTCCTGGGGACAAGGTTGACACCCAGGCTCCAGCTCTGTGTCAGTCCAGAGAGAAGAGCCATGCTTTGGCAGAGAGTTACAAGTGCCCATAGAGCACATCATTGATATATTCATAGAAAGACAAGCTTGGAAGCCAGTGGGATTTGTGATTGACTCTCAAATGTACAACTTGCTAGCAGAATTAATCCCCATTCTTTATAGTCACTGAGAAGTGAGTTACACTGAGTACTTGACTTGTAATTAGTTTTTGGCAAATAACTACTGCCAGGACCGAGGAGAGCAACACACCATTTCTAGTGCTTTAGTAGATTCAGATACCTCTGGGAATTGACTTTCAAGGAAAACCAGCAAAACTTTATTGGATCTTAGTCTAAAAATACTTCATAATTAAAATATGAACCCCTGGCAAGGTGAAACTCTTCATAGCTAATCACAATGGAAGCTTTTTTCTATCTATTTGTCTAGTCAGAATTTCTATGTTAAGTGTCTAGAATCCAATAGAACTTTTTATACTTTTGCACTTTTGGTATTTTAGACTCAGTTATCTATGTTCTCAGTGCCGTCTTGTGCGTTTGAAATATTTAACATCATTCCTACTCTCTGCCTACTAGATGCTAGGAGCATTCTTCACATGATTGCTGTATGTCTCCACATTCCCACAATTTACATCTTGGGCAACAGAGTCACATTTGATGATAATAGCTTCTGAATGGAAATATATCACAGAATTACAATACTCTTCTGATTACTTTTAACTTGAGTAATTGAAAAATATTTTGTGTGTAGTAGGTGTGTGGTATGTGTATGTGTTGGTGTGAACATTTTATAGTGCATGTGTATGGAAATCAGAGGACAACCTTGGTTGTTAGTTCTCACCTTCTGCCTTGTTTGAGACATGTTTCTTTGTTTTTCATCATTGCCTATACCAAGAGAGATGACCTATGGGCTTCTGGAGCATTAGAGATGCATGCTGTTGCCCCATGGGTTCTGGGAGTCTGAATTGAGTTCTTATGCTTGCATGACAAGTGCTTTACCAACTGAGCCATCTCTTTACCTCCCCACCACCAAGCTTTGAGTATAAGCAGGACATTTACTTAAGCAATGTATAAAAGTATTCTAGAAGAATTTAGGCTCCTACTGTGTGCCACACTCCTAGCATGTGCGTTGTCATTTCATACACAAACTTTTTGTATGTAAAATGTTGTGTGTTAGTGTTATGATCCTCATTTATAGTTAAGGGGTTGCTTCTGAGAGGTCAGATAATTTCTAGGCAAAACACAGATGCAGTAAATAGTAAAGCTGGGACAGGAAACCACAATTTTCGCACTTCAAAGCTCTTCTCCCCATATGGTATGCTGTAGGTTTTTTTCTTTTTGGCGTTAAGTTCAAAGAGTTATAGACATCTATGAGCTGCTAGAAGCTGTAGAGCCTAGAGCCTAGAGACTAAGTGCTGTGGACACAATCGAAAAGGGCTTCTAGTTAACCTTTTACTCTTGTATGTGAAATAAATGGGAAAAACATCATCATTATGAGAAACATATGTATCGCCTCCAGGATGTGCCAGATTTTCTTTTCACAGAAATGAGAAACTGAAGATGGCCCAGACTCAGAAAATGTCTGACTGATGGAGAAAATAAGACTCATAATGCAACCCCCAAATGAAACATTGTAGTGTATACTGAAAACACTATGGAGAGTTGTTTAAATAAGGGGATGCAACATTTTAAGCTAGCATGGGAAATGGATTATTTACAAAGAGTCTAAGTCTAAATGGTCACGAGGCTGGAAACATATATGATTAGCTTATATATAATAGGTGGCCAACAGTCCAGTGACAGCTCTCGAGAATACATGAAAATAAAATCATGGCCTGTATTTGGTTCTTCCTTTTCCAAGTCAGGAGCTCTGCTCACCAGAGGTCAGATATTCACATAGGAATGACATTCATGACAGGCACAGAACTGCCTTCTGGGGCATGACTTTGGCTTATTTAGAGGAATAGGTTCTTAGAGTTTGAAGGTCGCCATACTTACCATTCCATTTTACCACATGCAGAAAAAGATGCTGTCTCTAAAGACAGCCAAACTTCCGATAATCCTGTGGTTGGTAAAGAGTGAGGGTATGCCTTCTACTGCCTCTATGCAGTGAAAAAAAAACATGGTTTCTATTGCTCTTCTATACTTAACGATGTTGCTAAGAGTTGCAAAACCTAATTAATAACCAAGGGTACCACTTGCAGAACTTGGCTTGCTCCTGAGCCCCTAACTGTATGACAGAAAGTTAGGTTGATTTTCAGATCACGTAATAAATTGGAAGCTTATGAGAAACCCAAACTGAAGAATCATTCTGAATATTAATGGTCCATTATCCAATGAGTTCAAATTCTACGCCACTACATATTTCAGTACACTAGGTGGCAGCAAATAGGTATTTAGGTACACAATCAATAGACTGGCAGACTGGAAACAAAATGAAACTAAGCCTTCGGATCTAATACAAGGGGATTCATCTCTTGACGCTCTCAAACATACATGCCAAAGCCAGAGCTCTTCTCATAAGTTTTCTTTACCAAGGTTGCCCTTTAAAAACGTTAGTGGTGGACAGCTACAGCTTGGAGAGCTTGGAGCTGTGCAGCTGCTCTTTCCTGGGGAGGCATGGCAATATGCTATGTATTTCAAGAATGGTTTTCCTAGCATGGAAAGTAACAATCAGAGACAGGGACTGGACAGACGTGAAAAGACAGGTTTAAGGGAGCATGTTGCAGGATGTGCTCCAGAATCACAGGGCAGAAAAAAAAATGTCAGCAAAGACTGGCTGGGAATCCTGGCAACAGAGATATTTGAAATTAAGTGAAATTGGTATCTACACATTCATCTATGTGGACCCAAAAGATTATCTAGTGTCTAAAAGATTATCGTTGGTTATGTCAGGTGATCCATTAAGGGATAGAAAGAAAATATATTTTATGTGGTATTTGTCTCACATAGAAACGTAAAGAAAGATTTCTACTATTGCAGGTCAGACTCATAGACAGTCTTCATAATTAAGCCTGTGTATGTGAGTCACACGTCACATTTGCTATGAGAGGAACTTCACAGAAAGAGTAGGAGGGTCACGATTGTTCATGCTTGTTCATAGACTCATCCTCGGCTCTTCACATAGCAGAAGTTTTTCAGGCTCTTCTTGGCTGATTTAAAGGCTATACAGACTTAAGAGAGATGAAGTTGCTCAGCTCTAATTGTCTTGTGACAAATAAGTGGCCTAAAAGATTCATGTAAAGAAATTTCAAATTAAAGGTGAGCTGATAATGTAAGTTACTGATCAGAAAGTAGCTGATGGGATGTTTTTCATAGCTTTAGAAAAAGCTCTCTTGAGGTCCAAGCAAATCTGAAGGAAGTTAACCTCCAAGTCAGAAAAGACTCTCAAGACTATTTGAACAAAGATTGACTCCTATTCTTACTATGAGTAAACCTCTAATTTGATGTGTGCTGCAGCACTTTTAAAATAACACATTGATAAACAAGGTACAGACTCTGCCTTCAAATTTCTGTTTTATAAACCACTAAATGAGAGTTATCTCTTCCTAAATAAGTAAACTTGTTAAAGTATATCAAGTATGTCAAGAAGCATTCTGCTCTAATAAATATTAAACACATTTTAGAATATCATTTGATTCAACTATATACAAAATGTAAATATGTCTACATACATATGCATATAGAAATTTAAAATTTTACATATGTATATACAATTATTAAATATTATATATAATATAATTTATATATATTAAATTTATTAATATAAAATAATAATTATATCTATCTATAAATTTATTATTATTATAATATTAAGCAAATTATTTAGATGCATATATTTAAGTCATATTGATTGAATTCATGGCCTGTGCAGAAGCTAAGAAAACTACATGGTATAAATCCACTTCCTATAAATTATTTTTATGTAAAAACCTATGTAAACAAGAATCTAGAGTACTAGTAGTGTAGCAATTTATAAGCATTGTAAACATTGTAAAACTGTGGCTGTGTGACTATGTTATTAAGGATAAGAAATCCAACTTTTATGACATGAGACAAGCTTACTGTATTTATAATAAGAAGTACAATGAGCAAGAAACGTAGAGTCTCAGTCTTCTGAATTAGTCCATTTTCCATTACCATTATGAACTATCTGAGGCTTAGGAACTTATAAAGGAAAGACATTTATTTCTTTGCATTTCTGAGATTCAAGATCAAACCTTTGGCTTCAGTTCATCTTTGGTGAGGGGCTCATGAGAGATGGCAACACAAGGTTGGGAGTGTGGTGAGAGAGATCTCACGGTAACACAGGAAGCCAGAGGGACTAAGGAGTTTGTGCCACATGTTTTTAAAGAATATCTTTCTTGGGAATGAATTGTGATCTGCTAAGAAATACATGCCTTGGTTTTTCTTTGACTATTTGTGTTTATTATATTGCTTGTTCCTTGACTATTTGCATCTATTGTATTGCTAGACCCTCAACCTAGAACTGACCTTAATACATGCATGTAATCAAAATGGTATAAAAGCATAAAGGAGGAGGGGGGATGGGATAGGGGGTTCTAGGGAGGAGAAATGGGGAAAGGGGATGACATCTATATTGTAAATAAATAAAATATCCAATAAAATAATCCCCTCCAAAGTTAAGGCTCCCAGTAATCTAAGAACCTTTTTCTAAACACAGCTTCTTAAAGTCCACCACATCATGATACTGCCATACTGGGACCAAATTTCTGACTTGAATATTTTTGGAGATATACCATATAGAAACAATAGCATCCCTACAGCAAATAAACTGTCAATTTGTTGTTTAAATACTTCTATTTTATTCTCCTCGGCTTCCACATTTTCCCTCATGTTGCTAGGTATACACTTTTGTGCACAGGTCCAAGACGTAGAGTTGAGATTTTTATTCCCTTCTAATGCTCCAGATGTCTTCATTCTTAAAGATTCCTCTGTTGGAAGCAGAGTTGCAGGAACTATTAAAAAGGAGGTACCTGCCCATCAGATAAAATGTAGCTATGTGGAAAGAGAGCAGACATCCAAGGAGAGCCAACACTTTTCTTACCATTGAATCTTCCCAATTAAAGTAAAACAACACTTAAATTTGTCTCCAGTATTTTGTGCTATATAAGGAATAGCTTAAGTAAAAGTCGTGCACAGGTGTGGAGAAATCCGTTTGCTGTTATGAGGTAGACACATGAAGAATTTCCCTTCCAGATGAGAAGCTTCTGTGGCTCTGATGATTTCCCTGCTGACAGACTTTCTGTTCATTCTTTTCTCCCCCTCTGCCTCCCTCCCTTCTTTCCTTCCACTTTTCGGGAGAGGGTCTTGCTATGCATCCCTGGATGGCCCATCACTCACATGTAGGCCTCAAACTCTCAAAATTCTCTCTGCCTATGTGTCTTGAGTGCTGAGATTAAAGGTATGTGCCACCACACCCAACATTGTTCTTTTATTTGGAGAGCTTTGTTATTTGTGGTGATAGTTTATACAAACTGTACTAGAGAAGGTCTATCCCCTTCCTGTGAGCCAATGCTTGGCATATGGAGTCATGAACTCTAAGCCAGTGGCAGCAGAGGGATTTGCTTGGTCATCACTGGGCATGTGAACTCTACCCTAGACCTATTGAAATGCCAGGTTGGGCATCTTTGTTTTTAATCCCTTTTCTTGATTTGTATAGTCTTAGGTCTCAATTCTCAGGCAGAGTGTCTGGTAGTTGAAAAAGGAGAAGAGTCAAGTTCAGAGGCTCCTCTACTGGAGTCAAGGCAACAGATATTTACACTTGAACGGGAATTGAACTCACTTTCTGATGTGAGATTTAGGATGTAAAGCAACGTGTGGCTATACAGGGTATTAAACTGTGGAACTGGATGCATTAAAGGAGAGACTTTGAATCCTCCTTTTGAAAAAGATGTCTGTGTCTTTGAGATGTGTTTGCCTACACAGGAATCAGGTATTTCCTACAGGCAACTGTCAGAAGCAGAAACACCAAAGACAATGCAGGACAACTCAGTTAAAGACAACTACAGGAAGCGTCACCATTATTTCCATTTACAAATATGGGATTAAGTCTTTGAGAGGTTGAATGTCTTAGTCATCTTCATTGAACTAGTAAGAGGAAGACATGGAGTTCAACTGCTTCATAAAAGAGAGAGAAAGGCTAAGGTAGCTGGCATGAAGGGAATATAAGCTATTTACTTGGACCATTAATAGAATCCAGTGTTCTGTTAGAACAGAGGGGAATAATGAACCTTACTAAGCTGATGACTTAGTAACCTTGAAGCTGTAGGTCAACAAACAGGAAATAGTCACTTAATTTGGACTGGAACACAGAGTTCCTGTCTCAGGGGAAATTTTATAGAATGTCAACAGCAGCAAATGTTCAGATCAGCTGCTGAATTTCACATTTCCATCTACAGAGGAGGCTTAATACCCCCCACTTCCCACTGGAGAGCAATGGTCCAGCACTGATTCAAGAGCAATATCTTTGGATTTAGAGCCACAGTGGCCACTTCTGACACCTACACAACACAGGTGTCCTGGGTGGTCTCTTCCCATACTATCATTTCTAATGTAACTTTATTTATAGTTTCAGATGCGTCTGAGCCCTGAAGCAAAGTGTGGTTGTTATTCCCTGTCCCCATGCAGCTGAATTACATTAGCTAGCATTCCCATGAAGACATTTTGCAATGTCAATAGTACTGTTTCTCCTCTGACTTTTATTCATGTCTCTTCACTCACGAATGAGGACTGCATGAACAAACCTGGGTTTAAAAATGCAGGGAAGGAACCCAGGCTTTGGACAAGTATAGCCTGAGTGTGAAGCCTTCTCTTTTGATATTAGAAAACCAGTCTTCTCTCCCACAGCATCCATTTCCTACAGATAAATGAAATGGGTATAGCAAGAGTAACCATAGAGAATTAGGGTTAGGGAATCTCCAAATACTACAGGTTTAATTAATGTTTATCACCTCTCACCTAGGAGATTTGGCTACCATAAGCCATACCCTAAAGTTAGTTCTAATTTTTATCCCCAGATAGCAGATAATGGGCTGTAATTGATCAGTTACAGTGACTATCCTTTTGGTGTGTTATCTTGGTCAGTCCTCTTGTCAGGAGTACCAAAGGGAGGGGTTGGTTTGAAGATCTTGGGAAATATGTGAAAAGCAGACTCAAAGATGGGGGGCACCATGCCTAGGAAGTTCTATCTCAAAGCTCACATTCTCAACTTCTTCCTAATACTCTGAGTTTAGAGGACAATTTCTACAGCGAGAGCAGGTAAAGAGGCTGTGGAGCATGGTAGTGAAGAAGTGTGTATGTGTGTGTGTGTGTGTGTGTGCGCGCGCGCGCACGTGCGCGCGCACATGTGCAATTGTATAAATCCCTGAGTTTGAATGTCTGGGATCTCCTAGCTGCAATGCTTTGGCCAAACCACTTTTCTTCCCTGCCCTAGTCTAGACTTCTGTTAGAAAATAGCATCTGCCTTAGAAGCTTGGTATGGGGACTCTTCCCTGTTTAAAATATGTACAATGTTCAAACTGAGCATGGTAGAATACTACAGTGAAAATCACTTTCAATTGGTGAGTCTGGAAGTGAATCTGTTTCATGTTCCTTTCAACACTTACAAAACTTCTTACAAGTTGGCGTTGGATAACAGCTCTGCTGGTGTTTTACTTATTAGAACACCTCAATGTTTTCTTGAAGTAACAACTTACTTCAGACTGTGATATGCAAGTTACTAAGACATATATGTTAGGTTCTTGAAATCACAGGACAAGAAATTGAGAAAGCATAAAGGCATAGACTTTATGATAAGGCCAGAGATTCCATCTGATTTTCTTCAGCTGTAGCACAAGACAGTGTCAATCCCATGATACATAGTCTATAATTTTGAAATTTATACTATAGTTGCTATGACAGATTCATTTTTAAAGGTCCCAAACTGCAAGTTCAAGACATAAACATTTGAAAGGTCATACTTTACTATAATTGTCACAAAAAATGTGATATAAATTCTTGCACTTTCATTTAATCTTTTAAGAAGTGGACTAAAGGAAATATTTCACTTAATTTTTATAGTGAGGAATCCATCAAGTTCAAATTTTAAATTTTTCTCTAGCATCTCAAATCTTGTGGTTTATGAAGTAGAAAAAAAGCATCATCTATATGTCCCTAAATACAAACTACCTTGAATCATGCCCAAAATAGTTTGTCCAATTTTAAATGGTGTATTTATATTTTGTGTTTATTGGATAGCTTTTGAACCAGGAATTTAATATAAGAATGGGGCAAATATACTATAGCCTTAGAACAGGGATATCACATGGAAGTGAGACCAGAGCAAAGGTTATCAAATAATGTGACGTTTCAATTTTAATAATAAAAAAAAAATCCACTTTTTATAGTAGTTCTCCTTCAAGTTATTGGGTAGATGAAATAAGGGGATGAGGTAGATGAGGTAGAGCTGGAAGAGCAGCGTGGGGACAGCGAGAGCAGACCACATGTTCCAGGTGCCCAGTGGTCCACCCAAGAGAGAAACCTATCTTTTGGCCTGAATGATGCTCTGTTCAGCTTCCTCCCTGACAGCAGGTTAGCACATAGTAAAACCTCTCTTTCATTTTCACATTTCACTGGATAGCCACTTAAAATTAAGCCCAGCCTGGAGATCATGGAGACTCTCTGGCATTCTTATGCTGAGAATGCAGTGCAAAGATTAGAAATGAGGTTGTATGGGATTTGAATGTAACTTAAGATCCAACAGCTACAAATAATTAGTGCCTCTGCTTCAGATGAGACACCTTAGGAGAACAAGTGTACTGTGGTGTCTTCATCTAGCCACAGGGGCTCAAACTTTGTCAACATCCCTGAGATCTTCCCTGGATTACTCTCTGGGTCTTTTGTAGTCAGGCAAAGATATTAGGTGAAACTCATTACTGCTATCTCCCCCCTTATTCAATAGCTTTGTTTCCTTCTCAGCAAAATCCTAATGGCACAGATTTAAATGATTCAGTTCATCTTATTCCAATTAAGACCTATAATCCTTCAGATTTTAAGCTCACCTTGGAGTTTTGGGCTGTAATACATGCATCTACCTCCCTCTCACACTCATTCTGTTTTATTATCATGTGTGTGTGCATATATATATATATATATATATATATATATATATATATATATTATATTTTCATGTTCTTCCTTTTGGGAATCCTCTCCCTGTTAAGGTTTATGATTATCTATTAAGTTAATGACTCCATGCGATAATATATATATATATATATATATATATATATATATATATATATATTTATATATTCATATCTGCCTCTCCCATAGCCCTACTTTATTATTATATATGTATATGTCTATTACATACCTGCCTCTCCTCACACTCCTCTACTTTATTATCATACATATATCTATATATCTCTATTACACCCCTCCCCCTCTACTTTATTATCATATATAAATTTATATATTTTATTTACATATACTCTTTAGATTTTGCATATTAGAGAAAATGTGATATTTGTCTTTCTGAGCTTGGATTGTTTTGTCTAATATGACAATTTCCAGTATTATCTATTTTTTTTGTAAATGATGTATGTTCATTATTTAGGCTAGAAAGAATAAGCGGGTCGGTGTGGCGCACGCCTTTAATCCCAGCACTTGGGAGGCAGAGGCAGGCGGATTTCTGAGTTCGAGGCCAGCCTGGTCTACAGAGTGAGCTCAGGACAGCCGGGCTACACAGAAACACCTGTCTCGAAAAAACCAAAAAAAAAAAAAAAAAAGAAGAAAGAAATAACTATCATTCTTCTGTGATGAGCAGAAGCTGGCTACATCTTGGTATTGAGCAAACTGATAGCACAGTGTGCAATCTTTGTATTACTCAATTCACCTGTGTTTGTGAGCGTGTGGCGATCAATGTAGTTCATTCAGCTTTTTCTTTTTTCCTGAAATTTCACGGTTTCCATGATTGAACTCAGATTCCACAAAGAGGTAACAAGAGAGTAAGTAGGAGAATAACTTCTCTCCTCTCTCTCTCCTTTCTCTCTCTCAACACACACACACACACACACACACTTATCCAGAGAGAGAGAGAGAGAGAGAGAGAGAGAGAGAGAGAGAGAAAACAGTAGGAGGTAGAAGTATGGTTGTGGGGGAAGAAGGGTGACCAGTGAGAGAGAATGGGGAGGAGGAGGGTAGTGAGAGAATGAGCATGAGGCAGAGTGAGGCCAAGTCCTGCCTGCAGAAGGAATCGTATGACACAGTTCCAACTCCTGGAGCAGAGCTAGCAGGGTGTGGGCCTCCACAAGTGCTGATGTTGCTGTGGGTGTGGGGCTTGTTTGTATATTAATGTATGTATTTTCATGTTCATCCTTTTGGGAATCCTCTCCCTGTTAAGGTTTATGATTATCTATTAAGTTAATGACTCCATGCGGGAATGTGTTCCTCAGAACAATGGTAAATACTATGACCTTCAGGACAGGACTTAAGGCTGTGGGAAAGAACTCTGAAAACAGGAGTTCAAGAATATACAGTTTCTCAACTATACAACATATAAAGATAAAATATAAATCGTATGAGGAGCTTCACAGACTTAAAAAATAAAGGCAGCTGCACTAATGAGTAGGCTTGTCAGTAAGATACAACGGCAGCAGATTTCTGAGTTCAAGGTTAGCCTGGGACAGAGCAAGTTTAGGTCCATGCTGGGAACTGTACAAAGCTAACCTCACTTAGTGCTTACTAAAGCAAGCAGATCTCTGTGTTTGTTTGCTATGTTAAAAGAAACATGCTTGCTGTCTCTTTCTAAGAATCAGGTGAGCATGAGAATGTACAGGTTTTTTTTTTTTTTTTTTAATTTAAGGACAATACAATAAAATAAGAATAAGCTGTATTCTATGCTTGTTTGGAGAATCCACTTTAGAGTCCCCCAAGGGCAGTCAGGTGTTTGAGAGGAAGACTTCTTTGTGCTGTACATTATCATCAAACTCACCAAATCATAAATTTTATTTTAATGCTAGAAGTATCTGATTGATTACTAAGTGAGCCAAATTATAATTTTAATCATTATTCCAGTATTGCACACTTAATGAAATCTTTAAAAAGAAACACTTGGGAAAATATAAGTATACTCCTACAGTATCATAATGGCTTAAGTGTTGTAAAAGTTCTTCTTTGGATTCTCTTTAATTTATTTATGATGCTAATTATTTATATGAAAACAAGTCTTTTACTTTTTAGTTCCAACCCAATAGCATTTAACAATGCAAGAACAATTTTGAAGCAGATATTTTCATTATCTGAACCTGGCTGGCACTAGTTATTTTCTTGCCCTTGCTTGCAAATTCCCAAGGCAACCGCAGATAACTAGCATAATGAAAGAATACAAGCATTTCATTGTTACTGTTGCTTTCTGTAACACAACTCAATAAATTAATATGCCTCTTTACATGACTTTTAATAATGCCATAGTCTGCTAAAATGGGGACAATAGCTTCTGGCACATAACTCTAACACTTTTGATCTGAGAGTTATCTTCATTCTTTCAACTTCTCTACCTGCCCTCTCCACTTCTCAAAACGTTAAAAAAAAAAAAAGAATTATTTTATTTTTAACTACACATATGCTATGCATGCTTGTGTGGGGTTGTAAATGTTGAGTGCTGGTGATAGTATATTCTAGAAAAGGGTGTCAGATAGACTAGAACTGGAGTCATACACAGTGACCAACCAAACTCAGGTTCTCTGCAAGAGGAGTGTGTACTCTTAACTGCTGAACTATCTCTCCAGTCTATTTCTTTTCTTTCTTGTTTTTGAGACAGGTTTTCATGATGAGATCCTGACTGGCCTGGATCCTATTTTCTAAAACTTACAAAGATCCATTTACCTCTACTTCTTCAGGGGCTGGATATAATGGTGTGCACCATCATACCTGGCCTCCCTGAGACTCTAAATAGATACTGCCATAAATAGGTGCTCAGTAAATACCCTCAATTCATTTGTAGGTTGAAGGTTGAAATCCTGACATGGGTCTGTTTACCAGGATAGAGACATAGGGAAACAGTATTACTGTTCTCTGTTATATAACTTCATTTTCTTTCTAGCCAAGTCTTCACAAAGTGGAATTTGGCAAGTAAACCCCTTTAACTCCCAGCCCTTTAAGACTTTAAAATCACCTGCTTCTAATTATTTTTTCCAACTAAAATCTACAGTTCTTGAAGGAATCTGGTTTTCACCTGGAGTTTGGCTGCTTACCAAAGTAAAGGGGGTTTTCAGGATTTTGTATTATTTCTTCCCCCTACCCTGGGTTTCTCAAATTGTCACACTGATTGGGAGCAGTTAAAAGGATCATTGATTTGACTATGTTGCTTTCAAAACTGCTGCAGAAATCAGCCTGCCCCATGCCTGAGAGCATGCTTTTCATATTTAATTAACTTAGCAGGTTCTAATAAACCATATATATATATATATATATATATATATGAGAATGAGGATGCTATTGAACTAGATAGGAAATAAAGCTTGTGGAACAAGGGACCTTTTCCAAATGTCTGCAGCCAAGAGTCCTTCATCGGGAGCTCTTCCTTTTTAGAATGCTTTGCCTCTTCTTCAGTGGGCCTTTGTGGCTCTACAAACATTAAGGGGAGTCATGTTCCACCTTGTGACCTTTGAATCAGTGATTACTGTCTTTGCCCACTTTCTTAGGTCCTCACAGTGAGTAAAGCACTGAAGCGTTCATTCCTTAGGAAGTGTCCTCATTGTTAAACAACTCATGACTGCATTTTATTACTTTCAAAATCTTTCTCATGAAATATTTTTCTTTGACTATTAGTTTCACCCAGCTCTCCTTGCCTCCGGTTCACTAATTAAGGCATTTTGTTTTCATTAAGTAATTAATTTTAAATTAATCACTGGTTTAGTTTTAAAATACTCATATTCTGTTTATAAAATTTAAATTGTTCTCTTTTATTTGCTTTGAGCATGTCTCCTACACCAATCGCTATGTCTCTCTGGCTCCTCCCCTTCCTTTTTCAGTTAGTCTTTTTTTTACCCTAGAAGTTTAACTTCTACTCTCTTGTCACCTATATAATATGTAATTTCAAGTATCTATATAAATGCTATGAACACAAATGAAAAAAGAATGTAATATTTGTCTTTCTGGAATGGACTAAATTTGCTTATATGGTCATTTCCAGGTTTATACATTTTCCCAAAAAATGACATAATTTTGTATGTCTTTATGATTAAATTAAATTCCATTGTACATATGCATATACCTCATTTTCTTTATCCATCATTTGTTGATATGCTGTAAGGTTGATTTCCAAATGTAGCTATAAAATTTAATTAATTAATCAATTAATTAAAATAATAAAGGGAAATAGTTGAATGACAGAAAAAAATCAGTACTTCCTTATAAGAATACCCTTAAGGTCCTTAAACGATGGGTTGTATGTATGCATGTCCTTTTCTCTGTGGTAGTGATAAGTTCATGAAGAACTAACCATGTATTTTCAGATCTGGGCAGTAAACAGGAGGCAGGGAACCTCATGCTTGGTGGACATTTTTGTGCAAGTTGTAAAGTAGCAGCACCTATTATCATTGACAGATGAGCCCCAGATTAGTTAAGTGACTTGTCCAGAGCCCCAGGTTAATGTGGCTCAGAGCTTGAGGCCCAGTTTCTCTGATGTAGTCTGGATATTTAGTCAAGTTTCTGAGATGGCTCCTCCTTGAACTTCATCTTTTGAATATCAGAATGTGCTTTAGGACATGTTCAGATAGGAAGGGCTATCATTAGTGTTCAAGGAACAATTAGTGCTGGTTAAGTTGAGAGATGGGAGTTTCAGGACTGGTGACTTTGTAGATTATTGGCTTGTTGAGGATGCCACAAAACAAAGTGAGAAACTGCCTAATTCAGGTAGTTGTCATGTAAGCTGCAGTGAGATACACGAAATATTTCTATCTATTTTCATATCGTTTTCCTTCCCCTTTTCTCTTCCTTGTACATTTAGAGCAAAACAAGGGAGTAGAATAGGAGGTAAAAATGAAATCTCATGTTTCTATATTAACAGGGAGGGTGAGGAATCTGTTTTGAGGATTTATGTGGAGAGATAAATAGGCTCTAGTAAAATCTAGGAATAAAGAGAAAGCCAAGCAAAGAAATATTTCTCCCCTTTTTCTCCAAAATACACATAAACACATATTAATATTCTTTGAATGACTGACCATATCCAACTTACTTCAATAACTCAGCATCTGTTTTCATGTTCCAAATTCCCTGCCAACCTGATTCACCATTTGGAGCCACATGCAATATGGAGGAAACCCTGTAGCAATAAATTCCAGGCTGCTGTGGTCTACAGATTGTTCCATCCATTGTTAGGTACACATATGTCTTTGTCACATCTGATGTGCAATGAAAACACAAATGTACCCCTGTTGACAATAAGCAGTTATCCAATAGTACACACCTTTGCTCAGGTCTTTAATTTTTTTTTTTATAGAGTCAAATCATCTAAAGAACAAATTTTAGCTTATGTTTCAATGATCTGACAATTCATCTGATATTAGAAACACCCCAGACAAAATGCATTACTATGGTAGATGTCATAGCACCTGAAGCCACTGGGCCTGACTATTAAAGAAGAGAGAAAACGGTATTCAGAGAAGCAAACTTTAAAAACAGAATGTCATCAACTTATGCAAGGTTCTTTTTCCAGGAGCAGGGGCATAGCAAGCTAGGGAGCTGGTCTTTCAAGTTTGTTTCTCCCTGTGATTTTGTTCAAGTCAGCAACCTCCCCTGCTCTATGCTTGACCTTTATACAAGGTTTGTAGGAGTACAGGAAAGTTAAAGCCAACACATTCCCTGTAATTTTACTCTGGCTCTTGATCTCATATTATTAACAGACTACAATGCTTTTGTTGCAATGGGTTAATCAGTCTCGTTCATACTGAAGAGGACCATAGGGGCATCTTAAGCTTTGCACAACGAAGTTCAGTGTTTTCTATTGAGAAGGTTCTAACCGTAATGTTATAATTACAGCATCACCCACACACTATAATTACAGTTAAAGCTAAGGCTATGTTTACAGTGTACTAAAAGGGGTGGAACTGTTTCGTTTTAAGAGATCCATTTGCCTCCTCTGTTGGTAACCAAAATACATAAGAATGAAAGAGTCATGTCCTAATACGGTTTTCTGAACAACAGCTTCAGATACCAAGAAGCTAAAAGTGAAAATAAAACCCCCAAGAGCCCCAAATACCAAATGAGAAATGATACACATGAGTGCCAGCCTATCGCCACAAGGACTCTTGATTTGAAAGCCCAGGGTGGGCAAGATTGTGGAGGCTAACATATTAGTGGGGGTTGTTCATCTCTGGGTTCCCTGACTTGATCTGCCTTGTTGTACAGGCATGGCTGAACTCCTCTTGTCTGTTTGTAGGTGTTTATTGGTTGTAATATTTTCTCCTAGGATGTGAGCATATAGGATCACCACTGACCCAATTACAGTGAATTCTGCAGGCCCACTCATTCCCCTAGGGCATATTTTCTTTGTATTCACTTATGAGCCAGACATCCTTCAAAATACTAAGTAAACTGCAAGAGCAAAATAGAAACTTCTGCTCTCGTGGAACCTAATTCTAATGTATGTTAGATTCGTCTCTGCTTATTAACCTGGGTGAGTAAAAAGAAAGCTTTGTCATGGGTGATGATTGATGTAGACCCTCCTGTCCTGTCTTGGACACCAACACTTTACTCTGTAAGCTTTGGTTGAAATCTACCATTTTTTCTCCTTTATTCCTTCTTTTTAAATTACAAATTTCATACTATATATTGTGATGATATTTTCCCTCCTGCAACTCCTGCCAGATCCTCTCAACCTCCCTACCCATCCACGCTTTTTTTTTATACTCTTGACAATTTCATACACATATATACTGAATTTGGGTCATTTTCATTCCATCCCCTTTTCCTCCTATAGAAACTCTCCTTTCTAACAAGCTTCTTCCTATTTTGATGAGATGTTTTATTTTTTATCTACTGAGTCTAATTATGCAATGAGTGGAATTGTGTACTAGGCTTGGGTAATTTATTAGTTGATACACCACTAAAGAAATGACAGTCCTCCTCAACACTCCTGACTATGAAATAGGACAATAAAGTAAATGTCGTGTTCTCATTAACATGTTACTAAACTGAAGATAATTTTTACAGGAAACTAAAAGAGGCCACCAGCATAAGATGGAGGCTTAATCTCATAAAATACCATATTACAAAAAGAATCATTTATATGATTAGAACAGTATTTGGTATAGTGTCTTAAGAGGCCAGATAGGACTATTGTAGATTTTTAGGCCTATGCTCTGTATCTTAATTACTCCTGAAGCAGTCACAGTCAAGCTAAAATAAATGGTCATGGCTGTGTTCCAACAAAACTTTTATAGCATATGCCTCTGGTCTGAGGGTTACTTTGCAACCTCTGGTTTAAATAAAAGCTGACCTAAGGAAAAAGAAGACCCGAGGCAGCTTATTTTATAACTCATATTGTTGAATTTTAGGCAAATGCATTGTTTATAAAACTGATATTTCATTATTGTTGTAAGTCACTGCACATGATGGTGGGCTTCACATAGGCAATTTTTTTTTAAGTTCAATAGATACTTTGACTGTATGAAAGCCTCCCCTTTATGGTCAAGTGATTTTTATGAAAAATTTTAAATAACTCTGGGGAAATTAAATATCCACATGAAGAAGAAGAGTCTCCCAACTCATGTGTACAGAAATCCCCAGTCAAGATGAATCCAATGCATACCCATAAGAGATCAAACTTCAAACTGCTCTTAAGAAACACTGAGGTAAAGTCTTATGGGCTTGTGATTGACTGATAGATACCACATATTGTGGATCATGAGAAAAAATATATCCAAGAATTCATACATTTTAACAACCTTTTAAAAAAGATATATAGACTCATTACTAAGTTACAAGTCCTCTGTTTAGAAAACAATCACCTCTTGAGTGGTTTTGGTTCAAGCGCATATTGTATCATGTTGCATGCTTGCCACTAGATACTCAATTACTTGAAAAGTAATCCTGGTATTTATGCTTCAACTCTTTATTAAATCCATGCATCTTTTAAAAAATGTAGTGTGGCTTCTTCTTTCTCAGTAAACACCGAGATTAACTTATATGAAACACATGACATATCCATGGAAGATTAAATAGTTTTCTTTCATGCATAACTGTATATTACCTAAAACAAAACAAAACAAAATCATTCATCATACACAGGAGCTATGTGGACCAAGCACTTTTCTGGAAAAATAGATGTGGATTATTTTCCCTGGCAAGACATAGTCTACATCTACCACATAGGATCTATGGCTCTCTGGTGATTAAAGAATTGGGTTTGAAACAGTGTAACTAACGAATCAAAAAATTAGTAGCTACTGACAATACTGAAAAGGTCACAACAAACTGTGGGCCATCATCATTAAAGAGTGCTCACTACACTACCTACTGTCCCAGGCTGCCTAGGGCAAGAAAATGTTTATGTTGGTTTTTATTCTTGAACACATATGCTATACTTTGCCAAAAAAAAAAAAAAAAAAGCCTGCTAGGAATCTATATACAGAGTAAACACAGGCACACTGTAATTTTTAGGAAGTAAGTGCTTTAAAATATTTAGCAGACTTCTAAAGAAAAAAAGTTAATCACTTTCTAACTATTTGTTTTATATCCCACCCCAAAGAAACAGAAGAGCGTACTACATATGTAAACCAAAAGGACCATTGTTACAGAGGTTTCACTAACAGTGGCTGAAACATGTGTAGAAAGGAAGAATCGATTTGTTGTATGTAGGTGGTAAATATAGATTTGCCACTTATGGCTCTGAACACTGTTGGAAATTAAAGGATCATTTAAAACAAAGTTATGACTGGATATTTATCTTTTTACAAAGAATCCTTCTTTTCCATCCACTCTATGTGAAAACAGCCAACTGTGTAACAGTGCTAACACGTACGTCATGATGATTATCATCTTTATCTGGGTATTTCAGGTTGGAAAAGTGTCACTGATGAATAGTGGCATGGATGGTTGAAGAATTATCTAAGTAATTTTTACTCCTGAGGCAGGGCCTCACATAGTTCAGGCTCACCTTGGCCTTGTTATGTAACTGAGGCTGGTCTTGAACTACTGACTTTCATGTTGCGACTTCCCTAGATCTGTGATTACAGGCAAACCTCACTACAGTCATTTTGCTTTGCTGAACTAAGAATGGATATACTGTCCTCTCTATTGGTCCGTTGAGAGTGCCTAGTAAGCCGTCTTCTCTGTATCTCCACTTTCTTTGTATAATGTGCATAATTCTTCCTGCCTGCTGTTTCTGAAAGCAAGGAAGAGGGATGGAGAGCACCACTAGGCTGCGTGGCATCATTTGGAGATTAGCGCTGCCTGTGAGTCAGGGAGAGTTTACCACTCATTTGGCTTCTAGAGAGAGCCAACATAAACACTGTCTCCTTAAAAACAATCACCAGAATTCATGTTTACTTACTGAATCGCTGACTGAATCCTTTATAAACAACTAGACTGTCAAGAATTCAAAGTCAGCTTCCATGTCAGGACACAGTCAGTGCTGTTTTCTAATGCGTGCCTAGAGCTCAAGTCCTCTGGAACACAAGAATGCTGGGAGTTCCATCTAACACACATGGTGTAGAACCATACTTCCTTAATGGAGAATCTCTTTTAGCTGTACCACCAGGCAACAAGTATTTTAATGAAAATACATTTTTTTTCTCATAATATGTTCTGATAAGTTCCCCTCCTTCTACTCTTCCTAGCTCCTCTCTGCTCCCATCTGGATCCATTCCCCTTCTGTCTCTCCTTAGAGAACATACAGGCTTCTAAGGGGTAATAGTAAAATAAAGAATCTCTTGAATGTTTAATGTGATCCTAGTGTGATATTGGTATGCCCTGTCAACCTGACAGGATCTAGGATCACCTTGTAGATAAGAGTCCAGCTACACCTGTGGAAAGTTATTTAGCCTCTGCACATGCCTGTGCAGTGTCAGAGAACAAATAGTTAGAAGATAGCCTTTGAAAATGAGAGGGAAATTTTCTTCTGAAGGACACACAATCGTGTAAAACCTTCTCTCTGTACGTTTAATAAAATCTTATATATATATTTTTTAAAGTTCATCAAATCCCTGAAAAGGGTTTTTATTTTATTTTCCTCCCATGGGTATTGTTTCCAATCTGAGAGCTTATAAACTTGCGCATGTGTTTATTGTTGTGTGTTCTTAGTGTATTTTATGTTGAACACTATTAGCTCTATAGGTAATACTACTTCATTAGAAAACAAAGAGGTCCTTGGCTAGAATCAGGCTAGCATTTTGACAGGGTGTAGACTTTAGCACCATGTGCAACATCAATTAAGTGTTTATGGTACAGTGTGACACATACAAGTAAGGTGATGTGAACATTTGGGACTATCTATCCTAAATAAGTTGCTCCTGTGTGTTCTGTATGGCTCATGTCCACTGATACAGACATGGTTTAGCACAGGGCTTGCTTTATGAAATCTCTCTAGGATAGAAGATAGGAAGATAATGTTTGATAAAGAAAATAGGAAAGGATGGACTATTTCCTTGAGTGAGAATATCAGAAAGTGTGATTTACCAGATCTGAACAAGTCTCCAGCTTTCTTATTTGTCACAAACAGGTAATCATTACTTCAAAACTATAGGTACTCCTCAGTCAGGTTAAGCCTCAGATTTTGACATGAAGTGATGGTTAAGCTCCTCAGACCTGGTAGAGTTGATAAAGGAAATGAATTGGGGGAGACCATGCTAGTCAGCCGAAGGAAGGACAGAGAGGAGTATGTACTGTTTAGTGTAGAGGATGGTTCCAATGATTGTGTTGCCTGTGCCCTCAGGAGCGTTCTTACTCCGCCCTGTCTTCCTACAGAAAACAATGACTAGGAGGTAGCCACCACCAATTGAAAATCTGCTGCATAACCCAATCATAACTCATACGACCTCTCCCTCTACAGAATCTTATACTTCTCAGGGAACACATGAACATGCTTGCCCCTTCAAAACAGGACGTTGGAGAGGCTTTGCTGTCTGGCACACATGACAAATAGATGAGATTTGCTAAAAGTCTTATCAGTTTGCACTTTGGGTCACCTCTAAGAGAGTGATATATTTAAACCTTGCATTACAAATTTACTGTGCAATTTACTCATACAATCCCAATTATGATTTTATGACGTTCATTACAAACAGTAAGAGCAACACCTTAAAATAAGCCAGGTATACCCTATACCCTTATCTTTTCCTTTTTTTTCTTTTTTCTTTTCATGAAATGATAACTAGCATATAGTTTTCCAAATAAAAATCTATCCCTACAATTTAATTAAAGAATTCCTACTAAGAGATTTTTGGTTATGTAAAGGAGTTAAGAAGAGCATAAAACACAACCATTGACTTAAAGGCACAATATAATTAATTCATGTAATCCATATATTTGATTGCGTTTCATACGCACACTAAGCATAACTAAGGTGGAGAACTTTGGATCCCAGCAACCCAACTTAGCAGTGGCTGTACCACTGATCAAAGTGACCACACATACATACATACAAACACACAAATAGTCAAAGTTTCAGGAGGTAAATGTTATCATCGAACAATGGACAATGTTCCATAGTAGAACAGAAGGTAGGAAATGTCCCCGGAGGATTTGTGGGACCTTTTTCTGTGAGTTGAAGGTTGGGTTTGGTCTTGTGCATAAAGGGAAGATAGTCAAAGACAGAGGGAGGTGGTGTTTGAGGGCATGTAAAAAAATAGGTGGCTTATGTGTAAGCAGCATGGTGAGGTATATGAGTAAATTTGGTTGGAGAGATAAATTCCATCTTTTGCCAACTCAAGCAATTGTATAAGTACTTCCAAATAATAATGTTAAAAATGTGTTTGTAAAAGAAGGCAATTTACAATGTGTTGTAAAGAAGTTCAACAATTACTGTTGATCAATAATAAATGCTTCAATTTAACTGCAAGCACAAAACAACAGAAAAACAAACAAAGAGCTCTATATGAAAATTGTAATGTAAATCCTGAAAAAATACTTTTTGCTTATAAAATTTTAACTCTGTCACTTTTTCTGTTACGGTATCCCAAAGAGAGAAAGGATAGTAGCTTGAATTATAGTAACACATGGAAACAATCAGTGCAAGTTAGCAAAATGACAGAGATTCTTACTTTTCCCCAGGCTTGGATTAATTCTTTGCAGAACTGGGGAAGCCTTGCCAAGAGTAGCTGGTGTGCTGAAAAAGAAAGAGAAGAAAATTACTAGTCATCCCTGTAGGAAAATGATCTGCCGTGACCCTGTTACAGCATCATCTTTGGATAACAGGCTTCCATGCAGAAACTCCCCATTAAAATTACAGCTGTATCTATGCATTAGAAGGAGCTTATAAGACAGAGCAAATGGAAGTCTTTTGGTTGTCGTTACCTTGGGTCTCATGCCCCAACACAATACAGAACAATGAAAATAATTCCAGCTATCATTTGAGTCCAAACTCAAGTTTCCCTTGCGTGTAGGAAGGAGAACATAAATTTCTTTTTTTTAAAAAAATACAAAGCCCATGTTTAGTTAAAAAAAAAAAGTTTATTTTTGGAAATACTCTAAGTGAGAACATTCCTAGGCATGGGGAAAGAGTAAGGGGAAGAACAAAGCAGAATAAAGAGGCCCTGGGGGTTTTTGATGGGCAGTAAGTCAGTCACTATAATGCAGCTAGGTACAGGCTGTCTGGTCAGTAGGCAACAGTGGAAAGTGATCAGAAAGGCTCTTTCCAGCTGGGTTCCTTTGCAAATGCCCCAGCTACAAAGGGACTAACCTGTTGTCTGGTCTTGGTGGAGAAGAGTGTAAGAGGACTGGATAGACCATCTCTTGTTACCACCCGGATGCAACAAACACTAAGATTGAAATGTAAGCAAAGGAAGCTATGTGTGATACTGCAAGATCAACATCTAGTCTCCGTACTGTATTTTAACATATAAATTCTGAAAATATTTGTAACACTCAGAGTGTTGGGTCTTTTCATAGACTAATGAGTTGACTAGTGGCTGGGGATTTCCTCCCTCAGGACTGAAGCTGGCACGGGGAAAAAAACAGATGTATTGTTGGAGAACCAGGAATTTTTTTTTTCAGTGTTATTCAAAGCCTTTTGGGAGCAAGGAGGGTCTAATGGCTAAGTTCATTACCAATGGCCAGTGGTTTAATAAATGTAGCCAGAGAACACGTTTACAAAAAATAATTTAATACTATGAGTTCAGGAAGCTTTCAATTGGCTGATAACCTGGAGATGGTTAGAGGGCACCGAGGCTACATCTTGTTCTTCATATGCTATGATTTAGATGTGAAATTTCTTCTAAGGGCCCATGTGTTAAACTTATGATCCTTAGCCTGACACTACTCAGAGGTGGTAGGAATTCAAAAGATAAAGGTGAGGAAAACCTAGGAGGTCTTCCCATTATTGGGGGGGGGGCATGGTTTTAAAACAAAAAACTGGACCCTTAGCTGTTTCTCAGACCTGAGGAAAAGTGGATTCTCCACATACTGTTGCTACAATGTCTTCCATTTCATAGGCTCAAAAGCAGTGGGACCAGCTAAGCATGCCCTGAAAACTCCAGAATACTCCAAACTTGTGAGTCAAAATAAACCTTTTCTCTTTATAAGTTGATTGTTTCAGATATTTGTACAGTAGCAGAGACTGACTAATACAACACCTCATTATCTGTACCCTTTGTAATCCTTGGTAATAAGTAATAAGCCAAAATTGTTAATTTAATGTTTCTCTGAGTTCTGTGAGCTAGTGTAGCAAATGCATCAAATCTAATAAATGAGTCATGGGAAGTATACCTTTTAGCTGAAAATAAAAAAGAACCTTTCAAAACTATAGTGCAGTCTATTTATAATTTATAGCTAAGCAATCTTTCAGAAGTACAGTATATTACATTTGTCATCTGAAGTAGGAGGCAGTTTTGTGGGACTGAGCTATCAATCTGTGGGATGTGACAGTATTTTCAGGTAGGCAGCATGAGAATTGAATTGTACTATAGGATGCTCCTTCTCACCTCAGTATTAGCCAGTTGTATTCTCACATAACATTTTGGTGACCAAAGGATGCCCAGGTATTCTGTTTTCAAGAGTATGGCCAGACACATCATGTTTCTTCCCCCTGTATTCTCTCAGACAACTGATAATATTGTCTTAGTGTTTAATAGAAGGCCATACACTGAGAACTCTGTCTCACATAAAACACAGAGAAGAAAAAGAAATGAAAAATGGGCAGATCAGTACTTAGCACACACATGACAGCTCTGCCTGCCTCCCAAGAGGCCAGATCTAAACCAACACACACAGGTGAGACCCTTCCTGCCCCTCTCACCCCAATCTCCCCACCCTACCTGATTGGAACTCCAGCAAGCCTAGAGGCTGTAGGCTCTGCCCGACTCTGCCAGAGCTCCATCTTCCTTCTGGTCTACACCTACACCGGAAGCAGATGTAGAAGAGCTCTCTGTGCCCCACCTCACAGCTCCACCTGCCTCCCTGGAAGCCTGCTCAATCCTGAGACATAAAAGCTCCTCCTGCATCCTGGGAGGCCTGCTTCAACACGGGACACTATGGCCAGCCAACACCAGAGACAACCAGATGGCAAAAGGCCAGTGCAAGAATATAATCAATAGAAGCCAAGGCAATATAGCACCATTAAAACCCAGCTCTCCTAGTACAGCAGGTACTGGATAGCATAACACACTGAAGAACAAGACTGTGACCTTAAGTCCCACCTCATGAAGATGATAGAGGCCTTTAAAAAGGGTAAGTCCCTTAAAGAAATGTAAGAAAACACAATCAAACAGGTAGAAGTCCTTAAAAAGGAAACAAACAAATCCCTTAAAGAAATACAGGAAAACACAATCAAACAGGTGAAGACAATGAATAAAATGGTCCAAGACCTAAAAACAGAAACAGAAGCAATACAGAAAGCACAATGGAGGCAATCCTGGAGATGGAAAACCTAGGAAAGAGATGCAACTATTGATGCAAGCAACACCAATAGAATACAAGAGATAGAAAAGAGAATCTCAGGCATAGAAGATACTGTAGAAGAAATGAATACACGATCAAAGAAAATGCCAAGCATAAAAATTCCTAACTCAAATCATCCAAGAAATTTGCAACACTATGAAAACACCAAACTTAAGAATAAGAATAGAAGAGCATAAAGATTCCCAGCTCAAAGGGCCAGAAGACATCTTCAGCAAAATCATAGAAGAAAACTTTCCTAACTAAAGAAAGAAATGGCCATAAATGTACAAGAAGCTACAGAGCACCAAATAGATTGGACCAGAAAGGAAATCCTCCTGCCACATAATAATCAAAAGACTAAATGTACAGAACAAAGAAAGAACATTAAAAGTTGCAAGGGAAAAAGGCCAAGTAACATATAAAGGTAAATCTATCAGAAGTACACCTGACTTCTCAACAGAAACTCTAAAAGCCAGAAGATCCTGGACAGATATCATGCAGACCCTAGGAGGAACACAAACACCAGCCTCTATACTATACCCAGCAAAACTCTCATTCACCATAGATGGAGAAACCATGATATTCTATAACAAAACCAAATTTAAGCAATATCTCTCTACTTATCTAGCCCTACAGAGGATACTAGAAGGAAGATTCCAACATAAGGAGGGTAACTACATCCCACTACAAAAAAAAAAAAAAAAACACAAGAAATTAATTATCTATAGAAAATACAACAGAAGAGAATCATACACAAACACAAGCACCCCCAACAACAAAATAACAGGAACTAACAATCATTGATAATTAATATCGCTCAACATCATTGAACTCAATTCACTAATAAAAAGATACAGGCCAACAGACTGTTTATGCAAACAGGATCCATCATTCTGCTGCATATAAGAAATATACTTCAGGGTAGGGGATACCAGGGGCATCCTCTCAGAGTAGAAGGGAAGGGGAGGGATTCTGTGGGGAGGGACCTTGAGGGGAAGTAGCATTGGGGATATAAATAAATAATAAAAAATAAGAAAAGAAAGATGAAGTGGGCAGTGAGCTGACACACACCATTTTTAGACCTGGTGAGTTTAGTCTGTCTGCTCCCTGAGGTGCTTTTTCATGGATGTTTATATGACCTTTTCCCAGTGTATCTGCCTAGGACAAAGCAGCCATCCTGTCTGGCACAAATAATGTAAAATCTAGTAGATAGAGTTAAGGCTATCCATCAGACACAGACTTCTAATATCAGTAGAATTTTTGAGGTGATTTGGTGGTGGTGGTGAATCTGGTAATTATCATTGAAAATACTAAAAAAAAGTTTTGGATTTTTTTCTGGTGAATCAATTTTAAATTGTTATTATAATATTTAAAATGTCATGTCTATCAGTTTTCAAATTTACTCTTAAAATTTTACATTTTTTCATTTATTGAAGCTTATTTAATACCATAAATGATTGAGACAAGTAATTAACATAAAAGCAGGCAATACATATTCCCCACAGTGAACAATGTACTAAGTATCAATTCCAATATGAGCAGCAAGCAAAAATTGTCTTTTATGACAACATCATTAAGTCTAGCTGCTGCCTTCCTAACTGAAGATGTGTTATTTGCACTAGTATTTTCTTTAATATTTTGGGCTAGTCTCATCACCATCCCTAATTCCTTATCTTTGTGTATTTTATTTCATTATCTGTCATCTCAAATTGAGCATAAAGTCTTCTAAATTTATTTTTTGTGTTTTATTATTATTAATAAGTTTTATGTGTATGAGGACTTTGCATATATATCACATAGGTCAGAAGAGGGATTCTGTAGATCTGGAGTTGTGGATGGCTGTGATCTACTATGTGGGTGCTGGGAACTTAACCCTGGTGCTCTGCAAGAATAACAAGTCCTCTTAACTGTCCAGCCACCCAAATATTATTTGAAAGAGATTTGAATAAATTTAGATATCTGAAACAAATATAATAAACAGCAAAGTAGGAACCAAAGTGAGAACACAGTTAGTTAGTGCCAGGTAGATGCCTAAGAACCGTTTTTCATAACCTTTGGTTTTCCATCTTGGTGCTTTGAGACCATGGTTTCATCACAAAGCCTAGGTTGGGATAACACCTTGGCTAGGACTTTTTAGATGTTCATATCTTTGGTCTTCTATTTAAAACTTAATCTCACTTCAGGACCCTCAAAGATGGACTCCGGGGGTTATTTGAATCTCTTTGCCCCCTTTTTCAATGTGGCCACATTCACCAAATCACCTTTTAAGACATTCCTCTGAATAAATAAACACAAACAAATAAATGTATATGTTTTCCAACTGTAAGTTACCTGTTTTATTAACAATTATTTACTATTTGAGTTTAGATAGTTCAAAGGGGAAAATATTAATTTAACTAGAGATAAGAAAAAAAGAGAGGGGGGAGGGAGGGAGAATGGGGGAAGGGAGAGAGAGAGAGAGGGAGGAGAGAGGGGGGAGGGAGGGAGTGCTCGTGGAATTACTCAGCATTTGTCTCAATTTTCAATTTGAAATTGAGGAAAAAGACACCGCATGCAGGTCTTAGATCAGCAGTAACCTTGACAAGTTTCTGGGATGGGATGTGCAAGTCAGTTCTGAGAGAGTTTGTAGAGTCTGAGCCAAACTGTTGGTCTGGAAAACCTTGGGGAGCCAAGGCTCCCTAAGACATCTGGTGTTTCCTCCTCTGTGGCACATTTAGGGACATTTTCATGAAGCAAAAGCTTCGCTCAACCAATACATTCTACAACATGCAATGAATCAAGACATATAAAGAACAAATGGCATTCTCGTGGAAAGACCACAGATTTATGCCAGTGTCAAGCTGATGCTGGTTACAAATGTAATTCACAACATGCTGCCTTAGCAATGGAAGGGTCACGCTCACTCATCAATTCAAATTAGTGTCAGAGTCATGTACCCAGCGTCTCTAAAGTTCTGACCAGTAAGCAAAAAGCAAATAAAGAAAGAGCGTAAGTAGAGACCACAACTCTGAGAGCAGTAACAATCAATTGATGAGGCTAGCACTCAGTGGTTTCAGTTATGATCTGCAAGGCTCCCATTTATTATGTAACCCAAAGGGATGAAACATTTTATAGGGAGTTTTAGATGCTGGGATTTTTAAAATGTCTACAGTTCTCTCCCTACCTCAGGAGTCAGTAAAAGAAACCTTCAAACATGGGGTGCTGGGGGAGCAAAATAGTACCTTCCATAACTGTAGACAAGCTTCTTGGGAGGAAAATGGCTCTATGAAATAGTTGCCAAGTTTAAGACAACAAGCAATGGTGAAGAAGGACAAACGCATTTGAGTCAAGAACACTACAGCACAAATGTGCTTCGGCAAGATACAATCTACAGATCACAGAACTGTGATCCCAGGCAGTGTACTGAATGTGTGACTTAGGATATGTTGGGTTGGGGGGGGGGGGAGGCGTGAAATCAGGCATACCTTGGGAATGATCTTGCCAAAAGACTTAATTTTGAGTCTGCCAACATTAGGGATCTACTAATTTGTTGTGCTCTGAGGTGGAGTGCCTCCTGCTGGTCACGGAACAGTTCCTATGAGTCCTTCTCTACTCTACTTCCCCTACTTGGACTTTCCAAATGGAGCGTGTTTCTGGACCTCAGTTTACGTCAGTAATACAGGGCCTGCATGTCTCCACGTAAGGGTTAAACCAGCTCCCACATACAAATAATTGCAAGTAATTACTAAATGTTAGACAGTTTTCCTGTTGTGATTGTTGTCATTCTTATTAGTAGGCACTGCCTTAACTGTGGGGCAAGTCTTTTCCCAAGGACAGTTCAGCATTGACTTTCTATTGGGTCTTGTGGGGTTATGGTACTTCATTCAGGACAGTATGCACCCAAAGTCCCAAGAACTCTACTTAGGTACTCCTGTAGGCTATATGTAGTTAGTAGATTGTCCTTCTTCAAAGAACTTTGGGGAAGTGAGACCAATAAAGCATACGACAGAAATCCATCTCTAGAAGCACAATTCAATCTGAGGCTAAGCACACTCAATCCTAGTTCTCCGACTCTAGTATTATTAAGGGAGCAAAAGTGGGAGGACCAATGTTCTGGCAAATACTATGATTTTGCTACTTGTGTAAGAATGGCAGTTATAACCAGTTCTTAATGAATAATGCAGGCACGAGACGAGAAAACACAGTACCTCATAAGACATCCATTCTCCCCAATGATAGGAGGCGAGGCGTGCAAAGCACCACACAGAGCACCTGGCACAAAGTAAGCATTGGGTAAGGAGAACTATGGTATTACTGTTAACATTTGCTGACAATGGTAAAGATGCGTCTGCAACTGTCATGAGAGGCTCATCCAAGATGTCCTTTGTGAGGGTTTGTTTCTTCCCCTGGGCAGCTTAATTGCCCTCCACCCAGCAGCTGTGCTTCCTTCCCTTGCTGCTGTGGCTTATTTGCTCGCACTCAAGGGTACAACAATGAGTTCCTTGGGTAAGTATTACTGCTTTTGTCTTTATGAGTCATTAGAGGCACAGGAGATGGTCCCTAGTACAGTAATACAATTTGCAAAACTAAAGTTGCTATAAGTGTTTGTATGGGGCCACAAGAGAATCAAACATTCTAGCATTACAATCTCCACTTGGAAACTTTCAAATTTGTTGAGGACTCTTCCGTTTTTATAACGTTTACTTATTTTTGATAACGGTCTACATAAAATTTTCCTTCTTAGATCTCAGCCTCTGAAAACTTTCAGATCCATGCCCACCTTGCTTTTCTTTGTCAAATTACCAACTCTATTGCCAATGAATACTTGCTCCTAATATATGCTTGCAAAGGGGCTCAATATCAAATTCATTGTTTGGACACACAGCTGCTGTACTTCAGACTATCCTGCTTCCCTAGAGGGGTTGGTATAATGGGATTATTAAAAAGTACAATGCAATATTTAAATCCAAAATTTATAATATGCTTAAAATGCACTTAGGCACCACACTAAGTATTTTTTTAAAATGGTTTTATTCCATTTAATTCTCACAATAACCTTCTGGAAAGGTATTGTTATAAGTTACACATGGTGAGTAAGAGATTTGATCTCTGAGTTACTTAACTCAGGCAAGGTAAATAGCTCGTCATAGGCTACCTAGCAATTATGGATTAGAGCTCGCATTTGAATGAGAGCTAGACACTAACTTTATTTACTCCACTGTTTTCCAAACTTGCCAAGTCATCAAGATGTCTATGGTGTTTATTACATCTATAGTCGAAAGCCCTGAATTATAGAATACCCAAGGCATTGGTCAGTGTGGACATCATAAAGTCCTATGAATATGTTAATCATTTCCTCCCATACTCTTCAGGAAATCTTGTGACACAATGCATGTGGGAAACTCTGCAGTGTCCTTCTGGCCTACTTTTAGGGCCATCCTGTGATATACTTACCCTGTGCTCATTAGAAGAAATTTGGTGATAGTAGAGTGATTTACATGACTGCTCCAGGCATTCTAGAAAGTATATTGATAGGCCAGGTTGCTGAAGGAATGGAAGAAATGCCCTTCTGGAGTTGGTTTATGAGAAACCTGGTAGGATGTGTGGCCTCTGAGCCAGGCCTCTTCTTATCACTTTCAGCAGTTGGTACCAGGCACATCCTATGGCTACAAGTGCACTCTTGATCCTTTGGTACTCCCAATCCATCATGGTTTAGGCTTGAATTTTTTTCCTTTTGTGGCTCATTCAAATTAATTGAATTCCACTCATAGTTTCTCTGAATTAAAGTGCATTATCTTGTCCATACTCATTATGATTGTTGGCAGCTCTTGAAGAGGCCATGTAATATGAACAAAAGTCTCTGAGCCCTTTATAAGGACAGTGTTAACTCTCCCCATCTCTCCATGAAGACACATGCCTCTTCTGTACTTGAACAGTAAACCACAGAACCATCATATGAGACAGAGAGTTAAACAAAACAAAGAGGCAGGCCTGAAGCAATATTGTAATTGCAAGAACGTTTTCATACCAGAAAACCTGCTACATAGCCAGATACTACGTAAGGCAATATTGGAAGGAAACAAAAGTAGTGAAAAGAAGCATATGCTTGCAAACATCTGCAGCAGTTGCTTTGTATCCTGTGAATAGCTTGGCCAGTAGGTAATCAGAATCTAGACCTTCATTCTCCCAGGATTTATCACTGGCACAGAGGGCCTGATGGGGGATGGTTCCTATTTAACTTCAAGCTTTACATATCACTTTTCTGTCTTCAGTGCTCTGCTTGGGGAATTTACAAATATACTTCTCATGAACAGAGGACATCTGCTTGCAATTAAAGACAGATCCTGGGATCTGATGTCTCAACTACAGTTTGTTACATTGTAAGGTATAGTGAGTGAGTTTTGAAAAACACATTAGTGGTGTGCTTTTCTTTTTCAGCAAGGAAAATGAAGAGGAACTGCCTTGTAATCAGAAAAATTGCAAGGAGACTTTGCAGAAGGAAGGGTGGGCCAGCTGAGAACAGCATTCATTTTCCTTGTGAAAAGCCCCTTTACAATTGCCTTTGCTTCCCTTCCTAGGGCTAAGAAGAGCAGGGAAGCAGCCTTCCCAGCTGTCTCACCTCCAAAGCTGCTATTCATTATGAAGAACAGCAGGGGTGTCAACCCCAGGCCACAAGCAACAAGTAATGGGGTATGCTGCATAATAACAGGAACCCAGATCAATCACAGTGAAGATAAAAGCAACAAATGGAATCACAAGTTGGCACCAGGTCAAGATCAACCAGGAGAAGGCAACCCATGAAATACAACGAAGATAAGAAAAAACAAACCAAGAGAGTATTTCACAGTTAGACTGAAGTGTGTGGAGGGCAGAAGGCATCCCTTCTTTTTAATATTGTTTGAGATACCTTTGATACATGTTAATCCATTCACAGCAAACAGCAGAGAGAGGCTGATCCTAGATTAAGCTCAAACCTCAAACAGTGACTCATGCAGAGCGCCTTTCTCTGACTGTGTGTTCCATGACACCATGTCCTTAATTTGAAGTCATCCAGAGTTGGAATATTTTACACCATGTAAATTGGAAATGGATACATCGTAGGGTTCACTTCTGTTGTATGTTGTGAAAAATCGATCTGCTTTTCAATATCTTTTTGAATATCTTCTCTTCTTAGAAGAGAATTGTTATGTTTCAGCTGAAATATAATCTCCCCATTCTTTACGTTTCTGCAGCACTTAAAAAGTACCTGGTCTGTGGTATTTGCTATTTTTTTTTTTATATCTTAGTTATTAGACTTGTCCAATAAAAAAAAAACATTCACAGATTGAAGGTAATAATCATATTTACCCTTATACCCTTGGTCTTTCACAGTACCTATACAAGTCCTTAAATAGTAGAGTGTAGTAAATAGCTACAAATTTATTGAGTGACTCAGTTCAGGACAAGCTGTGAGACATCATGACTTTGTTCAGATCTGGAATTTACCATCTATCTTCTGATCTCTGAAGTCTCAATATACACAAAAGTTTACATAAAGTTTATCATTAGATCTGGCAGCAAGTTTGAGCCATGGATAGTCAAGTCTGGGGCAAAGTCAGCATATTTCAACTAGCATTCATGATATTTCATCCTATGTTAATATCCCAGGCTTTCAAGGTGAAAGCAGGAAATAGCAAAGCTAGACTGCTTAACTTTCTTTACTCCCTTTCTTGTTGTTGTTGGCAATGGATGTATTTTCCATAGAACAATGGTCTTAAAAAACACGATGGTGCTGGATTCTTGTTTGTTTGCAGCAACAAATACTCAAGTCCTGGGAAATAAATGACAAATTAGTGGATCTTCTTGTTCATAGCCAGTGACGGGCAGAAGCATGGCACGGCATGGGCAAAAGTGTCTTCAGAAAGAATATATTTGGCACAGGTTTTAAGGTGTGTCTCTCCTCACACTGGGCACAGCTATATTTCATAAACAGGTTGGTCTGGGTTGCTGCCACTCTGCCTCTGGCTCCTAGACTTTTCTTGCCAACTTCTACCGAGTTCTTCAATAAACTACTAATCTCTTGGGTAGTAGATATTTCTGAATTAGATAAAGTGCTTTTGAGATAGAGATGCTGCATAGGAGCACAGTGTGTATCAGGCCCTGCCCTCAGAGGCTGGGGACACGATGGTAGAGAAGCACAGCTGCTATGCTTCAGGGTGTGTGTGTGTGTGTGTGCTGGGGGAAGTTAAAGGAGAGACGTAAACAGGTATGCAATATAATTCCAGGTCAGAGTTCAGAATAGTAACACATGGAGGAAAAAAAAACCCCACCATGGGTCATAGTCTGGTAATGAGCCACATAAATTTGTGAAACAACATTCCAGACTGAGGAGCAAATACATAGGTCCTGAAATAGATTTGGGGAGTAGCAGAGGGGATGAAGGGAGGGCAATCCTTGGGGTTGCAGAGATGCTAGATGCCATGTCTGCTTGCAATTAGAAGAAGGCCTTTTGGACAGTTCCATGAAATGGACCTGGACGAGATGGAGCTCAGAGAATCCCCCACTGTGGTGTGGCAGTCCGACTTTAGTCCTTTTCAGCAGCAGTTGTGAAATGGGAGCTGCTGTGAACAAGTCCCAAGGCCATATGGTTTATGGTTTTAATTAAGTCCTTTTAGGCTAGAGCCCTTTGTTTGGGATATAGACACAGACCACTGGAACATGTTTGTTCAACGTATATTTACTGATGCCTATTAGGCACAAAGGGAGTGAGTAGATTAGCACACACAGATCCCAAGATGCACTTTTCTCTGTTTCTCTAAAAGTATCCTGAGACCCAGACCAAGGAATTTAGTTGCCATGTATCGTATTCCTGGTTTTAGGTCTTTGCCTACCTTTTATTGCTTTCCTTGCTTTTTTTTTAGAATGGGAAGACCAGAGATAATTCTCACTTATAGAGGAGAGTTAATAATTGAGAAAGTGAAATCAAAGTGTTTAGGAGAAATCTAATGACCTTGAAGGAATGCTATTAAGACCTGTGTCACTCATGTGACAGTGTGAGTAGTGTGCTGTGGTATATCTTGCATTGTTTTCATGTGTTTCCTTATATTTTAAGCCTCTAAATTTTATTTCAGCCTGTTGAAATTAAATATTTTATCTTTGCTGACCCTGCTCAGAGTAGGTCTTCAATCCATATTTATAATATGATGACTATCCAACTTTTGTTCTAATATCCTCTTTTTAAATTAATATTTTTCTGATACTGTTTATTATAAGATGTAAAGAAAACATCTTAGTGGAAAAGCATGCAATTTTGAATATTTTATTGTGTTTTATGTGTATGGGTGTTTTGTCTGCATGTTTGTCTTGCCTGCATGGATGTCGGTGCATCATGTGTATGTCTGGTGTCTGAGGTGGCCAGAAGAGGAGGTTGGATTCCCAAGGATTGGAAATATAGATGGTTTCGAGCATTCAGGTGGATGCTGGGACTTGGGTCCTCTAGAAGAGAGTAGGCTGTGCTCTGAACCCCTGATCCATCTCTCCAGTCCTGTGAATATTTTCTAGATGCACCACATTTGTAGCAAAATGACAGAAAGCTTTGATAAAGCTTCTCTCAAGTGTTTAGAACTTTTCAGATTAATTTTTTGAATTGTAATTTTGGGGAAAATGCTGAAAATCAGCTTTATGGCTAACATGGAAGTGACATCTATATGATTTAGTGGTAGGAAATAGAAATACTGCCTGAAATGAGTGGTGGGTGACGTCATGGTTCACTGTGAGCCTGGAGCGTGCCTGATGCTATCACTTTTTTTTTAAACTTTGTTTTTTCCCTTTTGTACCTTCTGGTAGCCTTCATGGTATTATGCCTTAAATACAAATCTGACTTTATATTAACAGTTACAATTAAAATTAAAAATAGTCAGTCAGACTACTATCATTCAAATGTGAAATTATACTGAGCCCAAGATGTATTTTTATAACGCCATCTTGTTACTGGAAGGAAAATATTAAATAGAAAACTAGTTATATGCCTTTGCAGCTATAAAGTAGGCAAAGTGTTAAAATGTAGAACAGGAGTTTTGTTTTCCCTGCTTGAATTACATTAAATTTGTCGATGATGCGATGTAAACAAAATAAAAAGTCTTATTGATAATCCATATGTGGCTGGCCTCTCTGGCCACTGATGCCCTGCACAGTGTGTCTTTGTGTCAGCCCAAAGGGCACCCTGCCCATAGGCTTTTGGCAGGACAAGCACACTGTATAGCTTTAAATGTTCCCTGATCCAATGTGGGGAAAGAAGCAGCTAGCCAAGCTCAGAACAGAGTTTTCATTGTACCGAGGCCAGAAGGTGAAGGGGGATGTGTAGGGTGAGGGGAAACTCCAAGGAACTTCTTCCCTGGTGGACATTCTGACAGATGCAAGTCTAAAGGCATAAAAGGCACCTTTGGTTAGAGGGAGTAAAGGATGACTTAGGATGTCTATAATTTAAATTTAGGATCTTCAGTAAATCATATATATTATGGCAGCTAATATAATTGAAGAGCCAGCAAAATAATATGTACTAACATTCAAACCCCAATTGTGCCATAATTTGTTCTTACTTTCCCTAACTTCCAATCCCTTATTCAGTAATGAATCAGTCAGTTCAGCTTAACACGTGCTCCTCTGTCTACATCCAACACTAAGTTGTAGCCCAAGCTCCCAGCTTCTTCTTCCTGTAGTATTAAAGCCTCAGTTGGAATATCTGAATGTCCTAATGTCCTGATGAGAAAGTGAACACACAGGAGAAAGATCTGTAGAAGCCAGAACACCTGGAACACCAATGTGATTTTAAACAAGGATCATAGTAGGTTGTTTATCTTTTAAAAGAACAGCCTCTTTGAAAGACTACAAATCTCACTTGGAAAGTATATTATTTCTGGCTTGTATAGAGTTTCGCTCATAGTAACTTCTTTGCTTTTCCTAGATTTTAAAGTTCTTATCTGAATGACTGCCTCTGCTTCCTGGGTTTTGCTTTGCTTCTGGCTCCACTTCAGTTGTGTTCCTGAATGTTTCCGTTCTTTGAAACAGGTTCTTGTCAGATCTAATGACACTATTTCAACTTTTGCGTTTCTCAATAGTTCAGATGTATCTCACCTGGGACCACTGACCAAAACTAGACACTGTGCTTAGCTCTCACATCATACAGCTTGCTGGCTTTCCTTCTATCCCCTCTACCACTGCCCTTTCTGATCTCCCCGACTGGACCTGCTCCCTGTTGTTCGATTTTTATTTGTTTGTTTGTTTTTATTTTACCTTGTCTCTTAAGCATTGACCTGTCATGGATCTCTCTTCTCTCTGCTGCTTCACTTATCATTCCCACCGCCCCCGCCCCCGAAAACAACTCACCTATATATTGGTAGTGCCAAATTTATGTTTATGTTTAGTTTAAATATCTCCATTTGACTTTAGACTCTGTTCAGTCTTTCCAGTTTTTTTTTTTTTTTTCCATGTGATCTCCAATTGGTGTCTCTATTCTAACTCAAAAACTGAGTGTCTGGCAGAACCTGTTCCTTCTTCTCAGTACTGCATTATCTCATCATCACCCACCTGGCACCTCAGCCAACATCTGTGTCATCTTTTGCTCGTCACTTTCCGTAAGTCCAGACATCTCATTGACTCCAGCCACAAGTAATGCCACTTCTATCCCAACAGATTTACTTTTTTACATATCCTGTGTGTCCAGATCCTGCAGCCTCGACTTTCAAGAAGTTCCTTGTTTCTCAACAATTTTATCTCCACTAAATTAATCACCTAAAAATTAAAACTTATTTAAAGTATAAACCAGATTATGATACTTTATTGTCTAAAATTATCCACTGACCTCCTATGTATCCAGAAAGCTCAAACTCCTTTCATGGCCACAGAGTCATACTTTATCCAGCCTGCCTTTCCCCTTTCCTCATCCTCCTTTTAAGTAAAGTCACTTTAGTCTAGTTAATTCACAAATAAAAACATGACATAGCTAGTTTAATGAAGCTACTCAAATATGTGCCCAGTCTCAAACTATACACCTTAGTGAATTTCTCTGTAGTTAAAAGAGCCATTCTGAAACAATGTAGATTCACTAGGGGTTTTGCATGTTCATTATCAGTTGCATTTTTGTCCACTTATCCCCAACAAAACAGGAAAAAATGATGAAATTAAGACTAGAAAAACAACTTTTAAAAAAGATAGCTTTGTATCATCTGTCATGATTCATGTGTCCCTGTGCCTGCATCCCACCATTCCTCATCATCTAATTTGATCCCTTTTCCTTCTTATTAATGGAATCCTAACTTTGTTCGGCCATCTCTCCCTCTCCTAAGCAGTTCATTGCTCAAAGAAGCTGAGCCAACTCACTACTCCAATAGATATGGTTGGGCTGAGGCTGTTCCCATCTTTCTCTGTAATGACTGGTTCTAGAAGAGAGAGCACAGTGGGAATGTTGCTTCTAGAAAGCTTAAGAAAAAAAACTGTATACAGTATAGTGTAGTTTCTTTGCTTCCTATATTTCATCTCAGATCCAAAGATGAAGCTGATATACTCAAGAGGCCAAAGGCAAAACAGCTTTTGGGAAATTAATTTGGAGTACCTAGATTTAGTTAATCCTAAATGCTGTCCTTCTTCTGGTTTTCCAGTTACTTGAATGAGTTGGTTTACTTGCTACTTAAGTCAGCTTGAATTATGGTTTTGTTATTCCCCCTGTTCTTAACTAATGCATTCCAAAATGGGCCTCAGTCTACTGTTCTAAATTCTGTCAATGTTTTCTTGGTGTTGGGCCCAACCCTTAAATGAACCAAGCTTATACCAGCTTCAGTTCTGGCTACTTCTAGCTCATGAGTGCTTTTTGTTACTAGCTCAGGTTCTGGCTCAGCACCCTTGCCTGGAAACTTGTTCCTACTAAACAATCTAAGAGACTTCCCTAGTCACTTGTAGTGTGGCATAATGTTTGTATTCTTCACAGCTCTAATTTATTTTTGTGTTAAGGTATATAACCATTTCCAATTTTTAAACATGTATGTTCTTATCTTCTCCTTATCAGAATGTAAGATCTGAAAACCAAAATATTTATCTTTTAGTTATAACAAAATATTTGTTATAGGACAGACATTGATAAACATTTATTAGGTGGGCATATGCATGGATGGAGCCTTGGAGCTTGTAGTAATGGCCCTCGTCTACTTTCTCCATATTATCTGTAACATCTTTAAGGACCAAAGGTTTTGTGTTCTAAAGATACAACTCCAAATACTTTTCTAGATAAATCTAGTGATAATTTCTTTAAGTAAGAATTAGAGAAATGCTTGCTAATTTGGTCAGTTGAATGTAAAGGCAGACTCTTCGAGTAGAAAGAACTGTAAGTTTAAAAGGGAGCGGGAGGGAAAGGAAGGGAAGAGGGAAATAACATTTTAAAAAAGTATGTAATTGTAAGGAAATACCCCATGGAACCCATCAGCATGTACAATACAGATTTACTAATAAAATCTGTATCAAGCAAGAGAAGGTAGTGTCATTTATCTATTGCCTAGCGATGGCGAATCATCGTCATTTCCTGACTCTTTGACTTAAAACCTGGGACTTGCTTATTTCTCCTTTTCTTCTAGCTGTTAGCACAGGCTTTTTGGGCTATTCTTTTAAGTGTTTTTAGACCCATTCCTTACCTACTTTTACGATTAGATTAGCAGTTCTCTAATGGACCTCATTTCCTCTCCCATTCCTTACTTCTAAGCCTTCTGTTATTTGCGTTCTGTATAGGGGATACTGTCCTTAGCCTGTCTAAAGTAGCATTTTTATCCTGTCCAGCCTTTGCTATGGATTCAAGCAACAGCATTCCACTAACCTAAGTCTCAGTTCATCACTCAGTGTTTCTTTAAAAAGATTTGTCTCTCCGCTAATTTCTTCTCTTCCATGTGCTTTGGAAAATATAGCATCCTTCTCTTCCTCTGCCTGTGTCCTGTTTTCTCTCACCATAAGCTTTTGCCTTTTACTCTTTCTCTTGTGCTGAAAATTTTCACTACCCCATCTCATGGTTATTATTGTTTTGATGAAACACCATGACTAAAGCAACTTGGAGAGCAAATGGGTTTATTCAGCTTATGATTGTCCATCACAGTTCATCATCAAAGAAAGTCAGGGCAACAACTCAAGCAGGGCAAGGACCTGGAGTCAGGAGCTGATGCAGAATCCATGGAGGAGTGCTGCTTATTGGATTGATTTTCGTGGTTTGCTCAGCCTGTTTCCTTATACAACTCAGGACCATCATCCCAGGGATGGCACCACCCACAATGGGATGGGCACTTCCCCATCAATCAGTAATTAAGAAATTATCTGCCAGGCTTGCCTACAGCCTCATCTTATGGAGGCATCTTTTCATTTGAAGCTTTCTCATCTATGATACTCTAGCTTGTTCTCAAGATGACATAAAGCCAGCCAGTAAGTAGATTCCCTCTCTCCAAAGAATTATCTCTAATTCTTTCCAGAATGCTTGTCTTTACCAAGGCTCCATTTTTGGACAGTTTATCACATTTTACCCTTCTCCTTGAACTGAGCACGGAAGCTTTCTTTCAGTGATTTTTTTTTTTTCTGAAAAACACTGGTGAGAAAGAATACAGAGTAAAAAAATCTTTGTATATAATTTACTATTAAGATGACTTTACAAACAGAACCGTGTGACGCAAGTGTGTGTTGTAAACAAGTAGTACAGCCATGTTGGAAGATACAAGACATTCCAAAATGTTCTAGAAGTTGAGTTAGAATGTAGACTATTTATAGTACTGTCTTTTAAAAAAATCTAGCTAGGGGTTGGGAATTTAGCTCAGTGGCATTTTACAATAGACAGACATAGAATAGAATAATAATAATTTATAGTCACAAATTTCTTTAATGAAAACCTTCTCTATTTTTCCAAATTTCCACCAGTGCATGCAGATTTTAAAGGTACCCTCCTGCTTCTTGATCTTCACTTGAATTAACCTTAATCTATAATTGGAAGAATGTAACTCTACATAAGAAGATGATATATGTATGGTACTTGAAGACATCTTCCTTAAGCCCATTTCATAACAACAAAAGGCAGTTTTTATTCATTCCACTAAAACACTTATAGTGAGCGTTCTGTTTTCTAAATGTGTAGTGTTTTGCAAGGCTAGGGCTAAAGAAAGAAGCAACGACATGATTGCCAAGCTGAACAGTTGCAGAGTAGTTAAGGAGAAAAACTCTTGGAGGAGAGTCCCCAAGAAGCTCTTGAGCTTAGGGCTTGTTGATTCATAAGACGTTTAGGAAGTGAGAGAGGCATGCTTGTTCTGATTGCTTCTGCAGTTAGTGACATGAGAGCAAAGCTGCTGTAATTTATAACACAAAAACACAAGATTGTAAAGCTTACTGATACTGCTAGGGGCAAATAGCTGTATTTTCTCTTTAGATTTTAATGCTGTGGTCTTTCAATCTTCTAAGGACATTTAAAAACTGTCCATATTTAAGGTTTCCAAAAAGAAGATAGGAAGTATTTGTATGTCTTCAGGACACAGAGAGTACCATGTGATTGAAATTCCCAGATGATGATTCAGGTCCAACTTGGAACCTCAAATCTTAACACATTGGTGAAATATTGAACTCCAGTTGTCACAACATCTCCATTTCTGCTCTTTGATCAAGACGCAGTCTTTGGAGATCTTACTGTCTTCATTGTTTTTTCTCTTTCTCTTTCATCTAGGATTCTATTCTCCTTAACTACAAAGACGAAGGGCTCCCTCCTACTATGTAAATAAACCCAGGGATGAAAAGTCCTGTTCTAGATGTACAAAGTATCTGGAACCAAGAGAATAAAAAGGCTTTGCAGGAAGAAAGCACAAATTAATATATCAAGCAACTCGCCTGCCTCATGTTAAGTGGCCAGTTTTCACCTTTCACTCACACTGACTGAAAACTGGCAGCACTTTTAGTCACTATTTCCTTGCAAACGTAATGGGGAATAGAACAGTAATGTCTCACACTCACACATGCACACACACACACTCACACAGACACATATACAGACACACACATATACACACCTGCACAGATATACACAAACACAGGCACAATCACAGACACATACAGCCACACACACACACAAACACACACACATATATATACACACATATACAGACACAGACACAAATACAGACAAACACATGTACAGACACACACACATATACACACTCTTCATGTCTTGTGAGCTTGCTTTGTGAGGTGGTGTGGTGTAGAGCTTTCAGCAACAGACACTTGTTAGGGATGGAGAATCTCAAGCAGCATTCAAACCCTCAGAATCAGAATCTGAATTTTATGACGCTCCCCAGATGGTTCGTATGTACCATAAAGTATGAGAAACAACCTCCTAGATGTCTTTTCTAGTCCTTTTCCTTTCCCACTCTTCAAATTTAAGCTCTGTCCTTGGATTTCTTATAGACTTTGTATTTTGCAAACAAAACAAAACCAAAACAAACCGACAAACCCCCTAATCAATAATAAAAGGGGTCTTACTGGTAGGATTCGTGAGCATCCTGCCCACAACGGACTTGAAATAGGAAAAACATTCACTGTTGACTTCTGTTGGGAACAAAGCATAGTTGCATTCTGCTTCTAAATTTATGCTGTTAATTTTACTAACTCGTGTGTGGAGGGACTTTCTGAGCTGGGATCACTAAGCTGTAATTTGAGGACTACGAGGCCAGCCTTTGGCTCAGATCCCAAATGCGGTTATGACCTGCTTACTCCAGACAGTGAAACATCCTCTGAGCCTGGTCACAAGTAGTTTTTAAAAGTTAATAGATTCAATTTGGCTAATAAAATTTGCACATGGGTTAACAATTTACACCTTGTACTGTCAATTTATCTTCCACCCAGATATCAGTCTTTTATAATGCCCCTAACTGTAGTAGGTCAAGGATAGGAATATTTGTTCTTTACAAATATTGGTTAATAACAAATATTTCAGCTCTTCTTCAGCCCCTGGTCCCAATCCAGTAGGATTAATCAGAGAAGAAAAACAGATTGTCAGTTCCACATTTTGTCTACTTTTAAGAATCAAATTTTAAGGCTCATTTATGTCTTCAAGATAATGTTAGCCAAATTCCTCCAATAGTTCACAAGTGTTTCCTTTTCCTGCTTCTGAAAAAAAGTGTGCTCCAAACTATGTGGCTTTTCATAATGGTGCCTGGTATTATTGTGTTCTCCCAAGAAAATACTTGATGTACTCACTTTCTTTTCTACATAAAGTACTTTATTATCATCATAATGTGCTGGCAATACTAGAATAAATTTAGCAAGCATCACCAAAGGAAGCTGACCTCAGTTGCCTCATAAACATAATTCACAGATGGAGTTTTTCTTGAAAAAGGTTTTTTTTTTTTTGGAGATTTTAATATAGCTGCATCATTTGCAATCTCTCCAAGCCCTCCCATATAAACCCCTTGCTCTCATGTAAATCTATGGCTTTTCCTTTAATTATTGTTAGACATAACACATATGCATATGTGTTAGTGATACATATGTATGTATATTCCTACATATAAATATATATTTATGTATACAGACATGTAGGAATATATTTCTACATATATAAATGCAAACATGCTCATTACATATAAAGTATCTATATTGATATCTAATCTATATCTAATCTATCCCTACCTATAACCTATATCTATCTCTATCTCTATCTCTATCTCTATCTCTATCTCTATCTCTATCTCTATCTCTATCTCTATCTCTATCTCTATATGTTTTTCAGGACTGAGAACGCTAGTTTCCAATACTAAATGGTGTGCCCATTGAAAAAAAAAGATGTTTATCATATGACTCTTAGATAGTCAATCATCAAACTGCACACATGAACATACACAGATATACACACAGAGACACACCACACATACATTCACATATACACCATACACACAACACAAACACATACACATGCATATACACATACACACACATACACACACACACACACACACTCACACTCACACACGTGGAGGAGAATTGCCCAAGTTTGTCCTCTGGTCGCCACAAACATGAACACCTGCACACACATAAATATGCACAGATATTCATACACACATTCTCATTCTCTCTCTCTCTCTCTCTCTCTCTCTCTCTCTCTCTCTCTCTCACACACACACACACACACAAGCACACACACACACACAAGCACACACACACACCAAACTGAAACATAAATCTCAGTAAGTTAACACAAGAAAAATAATACAAAACCATGTATAGTGGTGCCTGCCTTTATTCCCAGCACCCAGGAGGCAAAGGTGGGCAGCTCTCTGTGAGTTCAAGCTAGCAAGTTCCAATCAGAGCTATGTAGTAAGCTGCCATCTCAAAACCAAAACCAAAACACAAACAAAAATCCTTAACCACATGGTTGCGAAGATCTCATGGTCTAGAAATCAGAACCCAGTGGTTAGTAAAATACTTTCTTCAGTGTCATCTTACTATCTGATTCATTCTTCCCCATTTCCAACTAAAACAGCAGTCACCATCCAATGCTGCACTATGACATCAGTCATTGCATAGTCTTGGCTTCCATTCAAGGATGCTTTACAAACATTTTTTTTTTTTTTTTTGTAAAACAAAATACCAGTAAAGAGTTTTGTTTCTAATTTCGTGGCAGGGTTTTATGCAGGAAATAAAGAAAAGTTTTAAAATGTTTCCAATATTATTTCTCCATGTTTGAAAAATGACTTATTAATTATTAAAAGTATTAAGTCATGAAAAAACAATTGGATTTCCTAACACACTTACTGAGACCATTTCTGAGAATTATAATGGTTACAACTCTAGGTCAAATCAATGTACAGTTCATCTTCCCAGACAATTAAATTGATTAGATTTTATCATTTTTTAATTTTAATTTTCTGTAAGCCATAACAGTATGCATAGGCCATGTTTGATGTCTTTGACCCCAAAATACTTTTGGAATAGGCCTAGGATGGCTTTACTGTTTGTACAGAAACTTGTTTCATGTGTGTATGTATTCTGGGTTCTCTATAAGTTCAACATGACATGAACATTTGATGACTTTCAGTCATCCGAACTTAAAGGAATCAGGTAAGCTATGGTCTCTCTCTCATCCAAGAAATACTTATTTCAGTGTTGACTGACAAAGAATTTATAGACTGTTGTTAGTATCATGGACCTTTGCAGAGATCTTTGTGCTTTTACATTCTTGTGGCTGTGGCTTCTTCTCTTATTCATGTCTCTGCCTTACCTTCAGCTCATTTATTCTTTATCCTTGATTTGAGATAATAATTTATCATGACAGTTAAGTACATTGTCTTCTCCAACTAAATAACAAAATGATAAAGGACTTTTTTATGCTTTTCTATGTGTCATCTCCTTGTTTTAGAACTTTGGCATTTTGGAAAAATTTAATTCACTATAGGCAGAAATGAGTACCCTTGCAGCTTCATTCTGGATATGTATATGGATTCAAAGATATTGGTATGGGATAATAATAGTATTTGGCATTTGATAAGGCTATTATTTCAGGGAGTGGTGCAAGAATCATGTGTTTAGTGCTTTACAAGAAGGATCTCAATTCATGAATTAAATCTATGGTGAGAATTCCTTTCTTCTCTGTCTAAACCACTAGTTTAACCACACAGACTGCTGACTGTGGTTGGTACAAAAAACCAGCTGGGACCCACAGCTGGTTAGTGATATAGTCAGGGTCTCAAGCCTGTCGAAGGCCCTAATGTCCACCCCTAAAGTCATGAAATTGAGTAGGCATTTTAAGGCATTTAAGGCATTTAAGAGAACCTAGTTGCTAATTGAGCCACAACTTTATGGATGAAATAAGCATGTTCCCAAGAGCTAATGAATGAAATGATCAAAACCATAGAACTATTCAGTAATGGTATTGAACTTATAACCTAGATTATTTTCAGACCTACTTGTAAGGACTCTTAAGTGTTCTTTTTCCAGTTTTCATTTCCAAGGTTATTTCTCTTTTATTCACTGGTCACATAGTTTATCTATTCCAAAATAAAGCTTAGGGGAATGTATAAGTCTGAAAGTGTGCATATAGAAGTATGATGTTAGTTTTTAAGAGTCCAGGAATCAATAGTATACACTTATATATTCTCTTTGTTAGCTTTCTGCTTAAAAGATATCAATAACAGGTGCATCAATAAATGAAAATATTTAAATGAAATGTAAGAATATAAACACACATATGTACATATCTGCATGGATAATAAAAGTAATTAATTAAACAAAAAAGGACTTTTCCTGTTCTGGAAGGTGTAGCCATAGTCCAGGGAACTGTGTGAATGCAGGGGAGGGTAAGTGTGGGGAAATGAAAGATAATGGGGAAATGGAATCAGGGAAGAATTTTTAATTTTAATTTCTTCAAAAACCAGTGATGATTACTAATTATTGGTCAGCAGATGAACATAAATGTAAATTTCTTGGAAGTAAAGTATTTAATGTAGAATTGAAATTTATAAATATTAGGTTACATTGTAAAAATGAAAAAAAAAAGTTAGAACACGTTCAAAAGGATTCTGAACTTGATGTTGGTATATTTCTGTCTCAAATTTATAGTATAACTAATTACTTGTTTCTGAGAACAATCTGAATTATAAAAACAGGTGTGGAAGTTGTGTGAATAGTGTTTATTTTGTTCTGTTTTTAACTTAAGGTTGTGTTAAGTCCAGCTAAGACTTAAGGTTATGTTCTTCAGAGATGGTGATACTGAATTAAGAAAACTCTCAAGGTAGTTTTAAGGCAGTACATACCAAGTTGATAGATTAAAACTGTCAATTAGATTCTGCAAATGTTAACTACCTCTGAAGAGCCATTTCAGAGTACTAGCTGATCTATCACTGAGTGAGGCTTTCTTCCTAAATCTGATGTGTAAAGATGGATTATCAAATAGATTACACACAAAGTCCTACTCTGAGAGAATGAATCTGTAGCTAAGTCCCTCAACAGAAGTGCTCTTTACCGATGAAGATTGTAACGCAGAGATCTGCCTTATGTGAAATGATATTTTTTTTCAACTCTCCTTCTTTATCCATGTTCTTTTATGATTACAAAAATTGAACCCTTCTCTGCTAGTCTGTAAGGGACCCTGTTCCTCAACATTTTCATGTGATTCCATACAACCTATCCACAAAATTTACTCCTTTAGTATATTCAAAACCACAAAAAGCTGAAGTGACATTTGTCTTCCTCTAGAGCAAACAGCCAGTTTTAAGTACAGTGCTTGACCCATGAGAAGGGCACAAGAAATATATGTTGATTGATTAATTTTAGTCTGATAGAGCAGTATGGGTAAAAAGGACAGTATTGGATACATAAAAGCAGGGGATAGCACAGTAATTGAAATGCAGGGCAAATGTAGTGATAATTAGAGTGGAAAGGTGTGCAGATTACAGGTGCTTTGAACCCTAAGCTAGGTAAATGTGATTTTTTTTTTTTTTTAAAAAAACTTAGGATACAATAGCTACATCTTTCAAGCATAAGTTTAAAATGATTGGGTATGTTGATGGACCAAAGGAGCTGCTATATCAAACCTGAGGTGTGCCACATCTAATCTAAAACTGAGAGCAAACAAAACAAAAACAAACAAAAAACAAAACCCCTAAAACTCACAAGAGCAAATTGTATACTAGGTACCACAAAGATGATTTCATCAGGACATCTCTAAATGCTTCTGGCAAGTTCTCAAAGCAATCATAGTGACCACGAAATGTATCTCTCAGATCTCCTGTGGCTGCAAAACAGCTTCTGTGCTGGAGAATCCATTCATCCAGTTACTGATCTTGATAAAGACAGGAAGGTAAGTCCATTCCCTGGAGACTGAATGTTCTTTTTTTTTTTTTTTCTGAATGTTCTTGCATCCAGTAAATTTGACTTGAAGAGTGTCAGCCTTGCAGAAGTTTTGTTAGCAGGACCCTGCTGTCAAATTTGTTCCCTTTCTTCCTCTTTCCTTTCTTTTGGTCTCCTTCTTTCTTTTCCCTTATCATTACTTTTTTATTTTTCTGCTCCATAGAGATTGAATTTTGAGTCTACTCTCCTTAAGCTCCCTGTCTCCTTCTCAGTCATTTCTCCTAATAAATCTGTCACATAGCTAATACCCCAGTACTTATTTTGCAGGTTCACATCTCTGAAAATCCACGCTAGCACAGGACCCAAACTGAACATTCTCAGGATCACTATGTCTTGAGCAAACAAAATGATTTCTGTTAGTCAAGAACTAGCCAGCTTCAGAAGAGCCTGGAAAGCACTGTACTCTGACCTTATGAGCCACGTAGCATTGTTTTTCTTCGAAGAATGAAGTACATGCACTGGGTAAAAAGCCTGGCAAGCTGTGAAGTGGAGAGACAGTCTCAAGGACCTGGAGGGGTTCATGTTCAGGTTAACTCCATGCCAGTGGTGTGCATGTCAGTGGACTGGGTGGGATGTCTGCGCCTGGAGTAGCATAGCTGGCCTCATCATCCAGAAAAGTTTCTTTTACTTTTCAGTTTCCTCTTGAGCACGTGCAGTCTTTAAATCTGTTTTATACACTTGTGCTTTTTGGCTGTCTTTATTTAGGAATTTCGTTTCGATTTTCTAGCTACCCTTTATCTCGTCCATGCACACCTGCACTTCTGTACTTAGTGAGCTCCTCTGTGGGTGAAGACATTGCCATGCCAAGACCTTCACCAGACAGGGATGCCAAGACGCCAAATCTTGGAGTCCCTGACTCTAGAATTTGGGGTTATATAAAGCCCTTTTCTTTAGAAATGCACTCCTCTGAGATATTGTCATAGCAACAGAGGATAGGCAAAATTGAAACTTACTCTCTAACACGAAGGTTCCCTACCTTCCTAATGCTGTGACCCTAATGTTGTGGTGACCCCCAACCATAAAATTATTTCATTGCTACTTCATAACTGTAATATTGCTACTGTTATGAATTGAAATGTAAATATCTGATATGCAGGATATCTGATACAAAACCCCAAAAGGTTGAGAACTGCTGTTCTAACAGCTTGGTCTTCTTTATAATTTTTTTTTAGCCTCCTGTCTCAGGATCTTCCCATATGAAACAACAGAAACAATAGGAAATCATTACTCGACTCACCTCACATAAAAATACCACGGCAATTCATACATAACTATTTATGGGAGTTAACTTTTCTCACTTGACTTCTAGGCATTCTTGAGAACTTGAAGAGATTAAGACTTGCCAGGGAGAGTTCCAAGCAATTAAAATCTCCAGACCTCACACACAAGATTATAAAGTACTAAATTTAAGTGTAATTTTTTTATTTCCCTGAGAGGGTTACAGCTTGGGTGCCATCTTGGTTCCTAAAAATTATTAATGCCTTGTCCTTTTAAAAGGAGATAGCCTTTTCAAAACTTGGAGAAATTTATACTTCAAAGTATTTAAGAAAAGTATGTTTCTGGATAGAAATTGACTGAGGAAGAGAAAACTAGGGCCTGGTTTCTAATGGTTTTGCATGTTATGCAGGCACCACCAAGAAGTGGAGAACTATCATTACAACCCCTTTATGGGACAACTCTGAAAGACACCAGTGTAGGGAAATCTTCACAGTGGGCAGATCTCTGGGCAGTACACCTGATCATGGATTTGGTTTGGAAGGAGAAATGGCCATATGTGTGATTGTCCACTGACTCATGGGCTGCAGCCAATGGATTGACTGGATGGTCAGTTACTTGGAAAGAGCATGATTGGAAAATTGGTGAGAAAGACATCTGAAGAAGTATGTGAATAGATCTCTCCAAATGGACAAAGGATGTGAAGATATTTGTGTCCCATGTAAATGCTTATCATAAGGTGACTTCAGCTGAGGAAGAGTTCAATATCCAAGTAGACAGGATGACCTGTTCTGTGCACAGTCAGCCTGTTTCCCCAGCCATTTGTGTCACTGACCAAGGGGCCCATGGATAAAATGGCCATGGTGGCAGAGAGGAGGGTTATGCATGATCTCAACATCAGGACCTCCACCTACCAATGCTGACCTGCCTGTAGCTGCTGCTAAGTGTCAGATCTTCCAAAAGCAGAGATCAAGACTGAACCCCAGAATATGGTGCTACGTCCAAGAGTGACCAGCCAGTGACCTGGTGGTAGGCTGACTATATTGGACTACTTCCTCTGTGGAAAGGACAACATTCTGTTCTTATTGGAATAAATATTTATTCTGATTTTAATTCTGCCTTTCCTGCACATAATGCTTCTGCCAAAACTATCGTCCATGGACTTACAGACTGCCTTATCCACTGTCATGGTATTCCACACAGTATTGCTTCTAACCAAAGAACTCACTTTACAGCCAGAGAAAGTGCACAGTGGGCCAATGATCATGGAATCCACTGGTCTTAACAAGTTTCCCACCACCCTGAAGCAGCTGGCCTGATAGAAAGATGAAATGGTCTTTTGAAGACACCATTACAGCACCAATTCAGTGGGAGCAGCTGGGGGAGGGTGTCTGGAGCAGGGTTCTTCAGAAGGTGGTATACGCTTTGAATCAGTGTCCAGTATATGATATGGTTTCTCCCATAGCCAGGATTCCCTTGAAGAAGGAAGTATTGTCTTCAAAATCTCAAGCCGTTTAAAGATTTCTTGAGCTTCAGAGACACTTGCTGGAGTTCATGGTTCTTCCTGGTATGAACTTCCTACATCCAAGTCTCAATGATTGGCTGACAAGAAAACCTGGCTGAGGGGAAAGTTCCCAATGGGAAGAAGTCAAAGCCTCTCTTTACAGCTGTTTGTCTTTAATAAGCATTGTGCTAACAAAACCCCATCTTAGATTATGCTTCTCATCAACATAAGATTGCAAAGCCAGGTATACCACTGATCATTTAGGTACACACATGAAAATAGTTTAAGTAGAGTCTTAGATATTTCTTCAAACAAGTATTTGCTAAACTACTGGACAAGTTACTCAGTGGATTCACTAATGTATCTCTCCCCCTTTTCTTCTATGAGCACATCAAAGGATATATTGAGTTGAGTTAAGTAAGAGAGATTGCTGCAACAGAAAATGGGAGGAAACTGGATTGAATAGAAGAAGTATATGCCACTGTATGAAATAATAATAATTAGTAGTAATAACTCATATTGCAGGGTTCTAGTTTCTCCCCATTTGCCATCCCAGATCCATTTTCCATTCTTCTCTCCCCTGATTTTTGTGATGCAGGAGACTGACCTCTACAGACAGCATCACCTAGAGTTCTAGGCTCCTCCACTGTCAGCTGAGTTTGGCTACTGGGAGCCATTGTTACATGTCCTCAGTCCCATGCCTCTTTCTGATTCAGGGAAGCACCATGCTCCACCATGATGGTTCTACTGCATTGCTCCATTGCATTGCATTGCATGGCTTCCATTGCATTGCTCAGAGTCTTACCAGAGATCTGGATTGCTATGCTCCGTCAGACTCTGGTGATGAGTGAATTCTCAGCTGCCATCCCTGCTCACCATTCCTGGCTGATTTTCTTAACTCTCTCAACCTTTTTGTAAGCTGATAATATCAGTGTGGTTTTTTTTTTCTTTCAGTCAAGCCTTTCATATTTGCCATCTTTTTCTTCCTGGACCCAGACTGATAAATAGAATAGAATTGAATTTTTCTTCTATAATGCTGATTGGTAGTATTCAAAAAACAATCATTTTAAGAACTGCAAGGAAAGGAAGCAAAGAGTAATACATCACTCAAGGTTTAGACCTTGACAACAGCATCATTTTCATCTCTTGTCTTAGAATCTGCCTGCATGAGGCATGGAAACATCAGGAGACTTTCACTGGGATTTTCTTTTTAAATCAAAGACACTAAAATGCTTCATGAAGAGATGTGTTTAAGATAGCTTTTTATCACTGGAGTCTATAATTTGATTCATTTGATTTAGATACTGTTTGAATGATATTTTATAATACTATTGTCAAGTATTGATTTCTTTGCACTTCTGAAATGCCTAACACTCAAATGGTGGTGTTATCTTAAGTGCAGCTATTCACGATGTTCTTGTAAGCTTTTGAGAAAGAACAGCTAAATTAAAAAACCCTGTTGCTTTGATGGCTCCATACACAAGCAGACTCTGAGGTGTGGGCTAAACTCATGCAGGGTTTGATGGAAGTAAAGTAACCATTTGCTTTCTATACTCAGGTATTAATGACTATACCTGATCTCTTTACTTTGGAGGTAGAAGGAAAGTAAAATTTCAACATTAGACAATAAAAGAAAAATGCAGAGCGCGTGGTACCATCTCTCATTTCACCATGACCTTAGTTTATTTACATAATGCAACTTCTTTGTGAAATGTATCGCTTTTAGTTAAACCTGAGGGTTCAGAAACAGGAGGGCTTAATGCTTTGCACTAGGTACTACACCACCAATCAGTGGCTTTCAAATATATTTTGAAACACCAATCCCCAAAGGAAATACATTTTACATTTTGATTGATAAGCACCTCACTTATGCTCCTGTTGGCCACAAAATGCTTATCTTTAAAGTTTAAAATCTTTGATAATATAGGTAACAGTTTATACTTCTGTTCTAGAAAATTCCATTAAAGAGCTATTAGATGGAACATTCTAAATAAATTTCATGGAAATCTGACACTGCTGTTTATCATGTAAAAAGTAGAGATGAACAATTACTTTTATAAAAGAAGCCTAAATCTATGACATAAAGATGAATTCTATAGTCTCCTGTATTTTAAGAAAGATTATTTATATAAATATGGTTGAGTGGAGAACATGAGAAAATATTAAATTTGTATTCTTATAGTTAAGACAGGATTTTCATATTCACTAGTATAATTTGATGGCTACAGTAGCAGTCGGAGCCAAGCAAAAAATCAGGGCTCAAGATGAAGTGATTTTCTCATGCCCCTCTTCCAGACAACAGAGATTTACAAGTTCAGACTGGAGTCCTAACTTTTGTGGCTTTTACAGGTAGCTTGTAGGTAATTTTAAATAATTGCAAAGCATAATCAAGCACGTTACTAACCCTAACTGTAAAACAATAAAGATATTTGCCACTCTCACTTTGACAGAGAAGTTTTAGATGAAGTGGCGGTGTATGCTCTCAACACTTAGAACTGTCAAGAGAAAGTTACTAGTTTTGCCAGTCCAAGACTTCTGCTTTCCCCTCATTTATGCACACCGTTCCTATTATTCTTACTAAACTGGAATGGCCCTCTGTTTCCCTCATTTGGGATTCATGCTTTCTATGCCCAGATTAAGCATGTCCCTTTTCCTGCTCGTTTTCCCATTCCAATCTCCCAAGAACCTTTTCAGTTTTTGAAGTTGTATCTTCATTTAAATTCTGCCACAATATTAGCATCTGACTATTTTTCCTTGTTATTTTGATATTATTTTATATGCAAATATTTTAAAATTTCATATTAGACCATGTTCTCTTATAATAAGAGCAACTAATCCTTTTGATGGCTATGTAATCCTTAGCCCTTAGTAAAAACACTGCCCTGAATATAATACCTTACAATTTGGAAGGAAGTCCCAATTTCCGAGTGCCCTTCAGGGATACAAGCAATTTTCTGATTTCTCCTTGGATGCATTCAGGGATACAAGCAATTTTCTGATTTCTCCTTGGATGCATTTTACTCATACATTAAATACCTAATTCTTTTTATTTATTTATTTATTTTTTTCCCACTGAAGGACAGCGGGAAGGATCGAACACGGGACGGACGGAGCGCCCTAGCGACAGAGCGCGAGCACTACAGCGATGTGCCACCGCACTGCCAGAGCTTGACAAATACAAAGGTGGATGCTCGCAGCCAACCATTGGACTGAGCCTGGGGTCCCCAACGGAGAACTGAAGGAGCTGAAGGGGTTTGCAACCCCACAGGAAGAACAACAATTCAACCAACCTGACCCCTCCCCAAAGCTCCCAGGGACAAAACCACTAACCAAAGAGCACACATGGAGGGACCCATGGCTCCAGCTGCATATGTAGCAGAAGATGGCCTTGTCAGACATCAATGGGAGGAGAGGTCCAGAGCTGAGGCAGCACAATGCCCCAGTATAGGAGAATGTGAGGGTGAGGAGGCAGGAGTGGGTGGGTGGGTGGATGAGCATCCTCAGAGAAACAGGGGTAGGAAGGATGGGATAGAGGGGAAACCGGGAAAGGGGATAACATTCAAAATGTAAATAAATAAAATATCCAATAAAAAAAAATACCTAATTCTTCCAACCCCCACTTAAGGGACTAGTTTGTAAATAACTGGTTTGTTAGAGCTTGAGAATCATAATTGTTCCAGGAGCCCAGAGAACAACAGGTGGTTTTAAGTAGTTGCAAGAATATACCAACAGCTCTTTTTTTCTGCTCAGCACAGAGCAAGCAGGCAAAACACACAGCTCCTACTTTTCCCACGAAAGGTGATAAACTGTGCAACTAAAAGCATAACTTTCAAAGCAGCTGCCCCGATGCTGCCTGGGTCAGACTTGAAATGAGGCAGCATCTGGGAGCTGACTGAAAAGGCAACTGATTGTCTTCTGTGAGGCTGAACAGACCCATGGCCATCCCCCTTAGTTCCTTTCCCTACCGGCTTCAAAGAGAGAATCAAGCCTGCAATAAGCCCACTTATCCCCGAGAGCTGATAGATTCCACCATTCAGAGGCCCCTGAGAGTGCAAAGAGTCATTAAAGGCTTGTAACATGTGTGATGTAAAAACAAGTGCAGACATATGACATACAGTTTCTTTCCTGGCTTGGTAAAGGGTGAATGGGGGACGCCAGCTGCTGGCTTACTGATGAGAGGATGAAGCAGACTATGCATATACTACCCTGTCTATTCCAGCTACTTTCCAATGAATAAACTTTTATCTTCTCTACCACTGGAGAACTAATCAATCTTGATGTGTTAATAGCTTGAGGGTCACCAAGTATAAAAACATTGATTTCAATGAGCAAAATAAGTCTGAGTGGTATGTAGAATTTCAGTCTAGGTTGCTTAGCGAGGTTCACTTACTGCCCAGCCAGACTGACAAGTTTAAGAGACAACCGTTTTTATCTTATATGCCAAAACTCAGACAATAGTCAAAAAAAATAGAAGAAACAAGGAAATTGTGTTCTGAAGAAACAGACCAGCAAATCTATAGCAACTGACCTTAGGAAAATGATGAGTAACTTATCCAAAGAGAATTTATAAGAGCCACAAGATCATTGCCAAGGTCAAGAGAGAAGTGTGTGGACGAAATGTGATTTCAGCAAAGACAGAAAATATAAAAGTACTGCAGAGAAATGAAGGATCTGAAGCAGATGATGACTGAAAATAAGAAAGGTCAACAGAGAACTTTCTCAGAAGTGAGGTTAAGGCACTAAATTCTGGTACTCACATGATGGAAGGGGAGAATGACCCCTGCCTATTGCACTCACACAGGCACATAATCCAGAATATATTTTACACTGGAAAGTAATGAAGGAGATAGTCATTTGTTTGACTCTATTAATATAAGCCTTGTGTGTACACCATATATATAATCATAATAATATAAATAATAAAACCAATAAATAAGAAAATACAGACATATGCCTTAGTGGCATATGCCTTTAATTTCAGCATTTAGAAGGCAGAGATATTAGAAGCACTTAGGAGGCAGGGAATTTAAAGCCAGCCTGGTCTTATATCAGGTTTCAGGCCAGCCAGGGCTAAATAGTAAGATCTTACTGAAAAAATATAAATTAAAGGAAATGCAGTCTACTAAATAAATTCTTTACAGGAGAAGTCATTTAAGTTGTTATACATACCAGATTTATTCTTATATTCTCAAATTGGTCTCATTTCCTTTTTTTTTTTTCTTTATATACTCAAAAGTCCTAGGCTAGAGAAAAGAAATTTGGCTCTGAACACCTTTACAGTGATTGGGACATAGTGAGTTTCAGTAAGATTGACAAAAGACTGAATGGAAGGTACAGAGGAGAAGAACCAGTGCCATGGACATAGGGTCTTTTAGGTTTGACACGATGGACCGCTGAATTAGATTTCCTAATATAACACTGAATTGCAATAAATCATGGTCAGCTTTAACAATTACCAATGTAAATACTATCAGGGAGGAGAGACGGCAGGGAAGTAGTAGGAAAATTCCATTTGCACTGATGCTTTAATGAGACCTTGGAAAATAATAAGCCGATGATGTGCTTTGGGTCTAGTTTCTTATTTGGGACAAGTACTTGATAACCACTTAGAAAAATATATCTATTAATGAGTCGAAGTCCTTAAGATCCCTCTGGGGCTATTAGCTCTAAAACTGTGGAGTAAGATTTTTAAAAATCCCATGACGTCATAAAGAGATTAAAAATGAAATAAATAATGTAAAAGTAATGTTACACTGGCAATTATATAATAAGCCATGGTTTAAGACATGTCATTATTCATTGTGTGGTAAACTCTGTAGAAATTTAGGTTTTGGAGAGAAGATTCTAGTCTTTCTCAAAATACATTCCTTTCAGGGGTTATGACATGATAAGGCCAGATGTCAAGGTATGGTGAAGAATGGTTACAGGAGACAGTATTGAGTGTGAAGACAGAGGTTTTTAAACAACAAATCAGTGATGTCTGGGTAGAGACTGTCAGCACCCATTGCTCTCCTTTGGACTAGAGCATAGCTTTGGGTACACTGAAGGGCAGGTCACAGTTAGGCTTCTGGGATTCTTTTGATACAAATATGTTGACTCCAGTGTAGCTGCTGACCCTATAGAAGGCCTAATGTCCAGAGCCTCTTTCAGAAGGTGAGCCAGTATTGGAAGTACTCAATGCACAGCCTTCAATCTCTTACTCTCGAGGAACTGCTTCAAGGGTAAATGACTATCTCTCTCAATGTCAAGATCTTCCCTACATGCAATGCGTCATGCACTTCAGTAGAATAGACCACCATCTTGGACCTGGGGAAAATGTAATAGAGGGATTTAATGGCTCCAGCATGCTTTATGGGGTTAACTGAGGTTTGCTCTCAGCTGTTTAGCTTAATCCACTGGACACGCCTTAATAAACACATGCTAATTTCCATCCTAGAGTCCACTTTCCTAGAATATGCCACCTGGGAATAATTTTTCTTACTTATCAAAAGTACTTCCATGTTAGTCAACACAAAGCTGTAAGTCCAAGTGTCTGATTGCCCCATTCTCCAAACTGTTTCCCTAAGGCCTTTCCCTGAGGCTTTCTGAGCCTTTCCACAGGCATGCAACTGAGAGTCTAAGGTCTAACCCTTTGGAGTCAAGCTCTAGGACTGTCTCAGTACTGAGGGAAGTGCTTGTAAAAGACTTGCTAATCAATGCTTAAATATGACCTCAGCCTACTGAGACCACAGGCAGAGCTCAGAGCATCCAGGATGGGAATTGTGGAAAAGAGAAAAACATTTTCTTCATGTAACGGGGAAGCACCTACATAGCTGTAGCCACTTGTTTAAAGAATCCAGGCCCAAACTGGTTCAATTAGTTAAAGAAAAAGCAGAAACAAGAAAGTTGTTTTACTGTTGAATACTTCAAATTTTAAGCAATACCTAATTCAGCTTCAAAAAAAAAAAAAGCTCCCTGCGAGCCAAACAAAACACACCTGTGTGCTGAACTTGGCTCAGGCACATGTATTTATGACCTCAGTGATAAGATCTCTCTGGTCCACAGGCCCTCAGGGCCAATTCCAGAAGAACATTTAGAAGTTGGCTGGCTTTTCGAATTTCTGCCTGACGTGACATCCTACACCAAACCTGAGATGACATTTAAGTCAAGGAGTTGAGTTTAACCTGTCTCAGAGAGTCCTTCTTTCAGTGAATCTGACTCATAGGCTAAGGCTGCACCAAAGCTGTTTATCTCTGACAGAAAAGCTTTGTCCTCTGTCTCTCACTGTGGTTATGCTAATGAGCTCAGTAGCTTTACTTGAGAGATTTTTTTTTTAACCCATGGGGCTTTGAAACAATACTGTATAATTTGAGTTTTAAATGAAGCAGTGATCTTATGAGAAGTGTCTGCAGATATTTTTCATATTTCACATTCATTTGCAAATTCCAGACATGTCTACTTAAAACTTTTCTAAGATCTTTTCAAGTTTTCAAGTAGCTGGTGCTTTTTTTTTTTTTTTTTTTAAGAAATATATATCTTTTCAAATATACCAATCTTTATAAATAGCTTTCTTAATGATAATAAAGAAAATCTAGAACCATAGGAATAAAAGAGTCTCTAGTAAATTAATATGGAAAAAAAAAATAGGGAAAAGCCTTGATCATATGGGCACAGGGGAAAAGTTCCTGAACAGAACACCAATGGCGTATGCTCTAAGATCAAGAATTGACAAAATGGGATCTCATAAAACTGCAAAGCTTCTGTAAAGCAAAGGATACGGTCAACAGGACAAAGCGGGAACCAACAGACTGGGAAAAGATCTTCACCAACCTTACATCTGATAGAGGGCTAATATCCAAGGTATACAAAGAACTGAAGAAACTAGATTCCAGACCTTCAAATAACCCTATTAAAAAATGGGGTAGAGAGTTGAACAAAGAACTCTCAACTGAGGAAACTCGAATGATTGAGAAACATCTAAAGAAGTGCTCAGCATCCCTAGTCATCAGGGAAATGCAAATGAAAACAACACTGAGATTCCACCTCACACCAGTCAGATTGGCTAAGATCCAAAACACAGGTGACAGCAGATGTTGGCGAGGATGTGGAGAAAGAGGAACACTCCTCCATTGTTGGTGGGATTGCAAGCTGGTACAACCACTATGGAAAGCAGTCTGGCAATACCTCAGAAAATTGAACATGGTGTTACCTGAGGACCCAGCTATACCCCTCCTGGGTATATACCCAGAAGATATTTCAACATGCAACAGGGCCACATGCTCCACTATGTTTATAGCGGCCTTATTCATAATAGCCAGAAGCTGGAAAGAACCCAGATGTCCTTCAACAGAAGAATGGATACAGAAAATGTGGTACATTTACACAATGGAGTACTACTCAGCCATTAAAAATAATGAGCTCATGAAATTCTTAGACAAATGGATGGAGCTAGAAAATATCATCCTGAGTGAGATGACCCAATCACAAAAGAACACACATGGTATGCACTCACTGATAAGCGGATATTAGCCCCAAAACACACAATACCTAAGATGCAACGCAGAAACCTCATGAAACTCAAGAAGAAGGAGGAAGACCAAAGTGAGGGTGCTTTTGTCCTTTTTAGAACGAGTATCAAAAGATTCAACCAGAGCTCCCAGGATCTAAACCTCCAGCCTGAGAACAGACAGGGGCAAGCTGTCCTCTGAGAGGCTCTAACCAGCAGCTGACTCAGACAGTTACAGACATCCAGAGCCAAACAGTGGATGGAGCCTGAGGACTCTTAAAGAAGAATAGGTGGAAGGATTGTGGGCCCTAAGGAGATAGGAACTGCACAGGAAGATCAACAGAGTAAACGAACCTGAACCCTTGGAGCTCTCAGAGACTGAATCACCAACCGTGGAGCATACCTAGTCTACACAGATCTACCTCCATGGGCTGAACCTAGGCCTCCCTGCACATATGTTGTAAATGTGCAGCTTGGTTTTCATGTAGGTCTCAAACATCTGGAGTGGGGGCTATCCCAAAACATGCAGCCTGTATATGGAGTACGGTCTTCTTAAAAAAAAAAAAAAAAAAAAAGGTGTTCAGTTATTCATAGAATATTATTTTTTTATATCTCTTGTATTCACTTTGCAACTACTTCATTGAGAATTTTTGTATGTATATTCATGAGGGATACTGGACTATAACTTATATATTTTTGTTGGGTTTACACTTGATTTCACTATTTCAATATTATTTGCTTTGTGAAGGAGCTTATTGTGGTTCTGAATTTTTTTAATCATAACTCAAAAAGTATTGCTCGTTTGAAGGCTCTATAGAATTCTTGTATAAGTATATCTGACCCTTGGTATTTTGCTTGTTTGTTTCTTTTCATTTTATTCTGTTTGAATGCTTTTTAAATTTTTTTGATTTGCTGAAAATAAAAATTAAAAAAAAAAAAAGAAATATATATCTTTTCAAATACACCAATCTTTATAAATAGCTTTCTTAATGATAATAAAGAAAATCTAGAACCATAGGAAAAAAAGAGTCTCTAGTAAATTAATATGCAAACTTAAGGACAGTTTCAGGGTCTTACATTATTTAAGTACACAACCTTACCTTTTTACCTGGGCAGTTTAAATTTGTTTAAATAATCACAGTTTAAATTCTCTTGATTAAAGATATACCACTTTTCCTATTTTCCATTCAGAATGGAGTAGACTAACTTCAGACATAAGACTACTACTCGGTAATGGTCTTCACGGAGCTATAATCCAAGTACACCCCTTTCTTTGTAGTTGTCTTTGGCAGATTTATGAGCTATGACCTCACTGCCTTTGAGAATATCTCCTTTAAGAACAGGTAACAGATAAGCCCTGAGAGGCAAATATATTGAACTAAGAGAAAGCCTTAAGCAGTATCAGCAGCCTGTGCATGAACATGGAACTTCACTCAGAATCTCCTGATCAAGTATGGTCTGGGGTTGTTTTCCTATTTTCCTCAAAAAAAAAAAAAAAAAATCTCTTTAATGTAAGGCCTCTCCATGGCTGAAAGTAGAATACGAAATTCCGTAGAACATCATAAATGCCCTAACAAACTTGACTCTTCTTATGTTTAATTTCTGTCTGCCCACTACACAGGTATCCAGGAAGCCACTGGACAACACCTAACCACTTTGCCCTTCACATTCCTACACTCTGTCTTTCTTGGAACCCTTCCCTCTCAATGCTCTGCCATGTCATAATTGCTGGATCAGTAGACTCTAGACATCATTCAAGATGCAATTTCATCTCTAGACATCATTACAGATCTAATTCAAGAACATTTCTTTTCCGTACTTTCCTTTGGCCTGCCTCTGAGCTATGATCACTCATCCTCCCTCCCCCTTCCTTCATCTTGATGATCTTATACTTAAATCCTTCCAAGATAAAAGGCCATATTGTCTTGGAAATTGCTTGAGAATTTGTGCACTGGTGGTAGAGTCCTGAGTGGACTTTTCACTTGAGGCTGTAAGGGGGAGGGAACTGGCTGGCATCTAGATGTCTTCTGACAAAGATGCTCTACTCATAGTGCTACCCTGACTCTTGGAAAATGCAGGGTGGTACCTTTCAGTACATGGAAATGATGCTGGCTGATAACCAAGGATCCTGGGATCTGAACCTAAGAAAGCTATGCAGGTCAACTCATAATTCCATCAGAGTGTCATTTTTGCTGGCCATGACAGCTTTTTGAAAGAAACACATGCTTCTTGAATTAGGCTTCCTTCCTAGTAGTATGAAAGCCTGAGCATCACCAGCTCATGCCATCTAATAGTTACATGTTTAGCAATTCTGTGAGCAAGTACTTGAACAAAGCCTTCATTCAAAACTTCATTATATCAACTTAAAATTAAATTATATTAAAAGCAAAGTGATACTTCTTAAAATCAACCATGCTGCAACCATTTAACTTGATTTAATTTTTATCTATGCTTTTGAAGTTATTTTTGTCTATCATATCTACGTGCTAGAAATACCATGTAGTGGTTGGCCACATCCAACTTCTTTGAGTCACGTTGGCAAAGTAAGAACAGTATAGAAATCAGCAAACACTGCAAAGGACACTGCAACCATAAAGCTTTGAGTGACACACCACTGTGATAGTCCTCATCGCTCACCCTTGAGTGAACCATCTGGTTCCTGATCCCAGAGTTCATTCAGTCACTCACATCCTTCTTCCTCTTTGTCCTAAAGCAAGCCACAGTCAAACTCAATGCATTACAGGCTGAAATGAAATTGTTTATACAGTGGTGTCCAATGCTTAGAGGACACCTTTTAAGTGAGATTAAAGTCAGGAGTTAAGGACAAATTTGTTCAAGATTCATCTTTCTATAAGTTGGCATCCAACCTATGGAGCTGGCTTCCTGCAAAAGGACTGGGGAAGCATTCTAGTTGAAGGCTCCAGACAGTCAGTTCTGTTCAACTTGCTGTCCATCCCAGTCTCTTTGTCATACCAAGGAGAGGAGCTGCTGCACAGCCACAGATGCTGAATGGGAGTATCAGGCTCCGTGATGACTAAAGCAGACCTGGTGAGCAGCCAATAAATAGCTTTTGCAGGAAATTATGATTGACTTGAATCAGCTGAGACGCTCACTGACCCTCCTGTCTTCACCTGCCTTTGTCCTTTAGTTCACTTTCATGCGGACCACCAGAATAACCTCCTAATCTGCCTACAAACTTTCCATTTCCTCCCTTCCGATTTATCAAATCTGTCCTTTATAGATAACTCCATCTTTTTAGAGCTCTTATCCATCCCCAGATGCCTTTTCGATCAAACAGAAACATAACAAGGCCAATAGCCTTGGTACTACAGTCAGACCGATTTCCTTACTGTGCTTAGCACATCACTCAGTCACTCCACAACTGCACCTGCCTTACAGCCAATCTCTCATGAAGAAAAAACCATGTCTCCATCAACCCACTTCCTCTCCTTAATCTCCACTTAAGATCCATTTCATTAGTGAAACATAATACAGCTACTCTACTCGACTGGTACCAGGCCAGATACTCCAGCAAACCCTCTCAACTGGATCCCATCTCTTTTTCACTTATTAATCCATTCATTTCCATTGGAGGGTAAAAATAAAAACACATTAAGAAACATACAGAATGAGCCACAAAGCAGAGGAAAGGACAAATAACACCCAAGAAATATGACAACAACAAGAAAAATTGCAAACATAAACCATGCCATTAGGCTATATTCAATAAGAAAATATAAATTCTATCTCCAGGTTTTATAGTCCTGGGTGCAAAATAGACCAGAAAGAACAGATATGAGATTTATAACTACCACGAGAGAAGGTTAAGGAATTTTAAGGAAGGTTATTTACTACATCAGACATTTCTCCAACTGGTCCACTTCATCCATGGGCCATTACAAAGGAAGCAGTGAGCTCCAAATCACTGATAACACTGTGATGACACATTTTATAGAACTGCCTCTTTAAAAAGAGGAATCAACAATAACAGTTGTCTAGGCTTGTTAAAAAGGAGCTAGGCAAAACTAAATCTAGAAGCATCCTGGCTTCTGTGTTTGCCTGTCTGTCTTTTCTCTCTCTCTCTCTCTTTCTCTCACTCTCCCTGAGAGCAGGATGTTTACTTTAGGCCTTGGATTCTAGCTGTTAAGGATTGAGTTATGAAAGTTTTATTATAGCAGGTTCACAAAGTCAAGTTTTTATTGTTTTTATTATTAATTATTACTATAATCATTTTTTCTCTTTATTTCTCTTCCATGAGCGTACTATGGAGTTTTCAGATGCTTTGTGGCAGACAGACATCATCATTCTCATATCTAATGAGATACTCTATTTTTTGCATTTTCTGCAGTAATATAAAAAACAGCAAACAGAAATAACTAAAGCCAAAGTAAACAAAGCTGTTTTTTTTTTTTTTAAATCTTTGACAGCTTTTAAAGGATAAATAAAGGGCCTTGAGATGAAAGAAAAACAACTCCTGGGGACCACTTTGTACACAGATTGTACAAGATCTCTGGAAGTCACAGTGTGCTAGTGTTTCAAGATTATTACAGAGAATCCACAGTTGGCACCAAGACATTGCTGACTAAGAGAAGAAATTTGGTTTTAAATACTACATTGCTAACAGTGCTATTTGTTATTAATGCTATATGTTAGATAATGCTAGATGTTAGAAATAGTGTTATTTATGGGTGTGGCTGGACGAAAGAAGATAGGAAAGCATAAGAGACACATCAAAAAATAACAGGAAGGTGAGGATTATTCAGGTTTAAAGTGTTTCCCAAACAAAGGACTGCATCAACTGGGATGGGAGTCATGTCACCACTGAGAGTGAGGGGACTTGGAGGCAAGAGTCCTGGCGTCTCTCTTATCTAATAACTTAGTAAAGAAAAGTGTCACAGGAGAGAATTGTACTGCTAAGAGGATCCCATTTATAGAGTTTAACATATTATAGTCTAGGACTGAGAAAAGTCTAAGTGACAGAACACACTTAGACATGAGACATTTCATGAGCATAACACTGACGAGTGTTGTCTAATTTTACAAGGAGCTACTTAGAGGCCGGAAGATTACCCAGTGGGTAAAGTGTTTGTTACTTAAACATGAGGACATAAGTTCAGACCCTAGCACAACCCAAAAGCTGGTATGAAGGCACATGCCTGAAATTCTAGTACTGGGGGCTAGATGTGAGTGGATTCTAGGGGATCAGTGGCCATTCAAGATGAGATGATGAATTCCAGGTTCTGTCTCAAAAAGAATGTGAAGAGCAATAGAAAAAGATAAATCCCAAAGTCAGCCTCTAGACCCTACATGTATCCATAAGCTTGGGCAAGCCTACACACACACACACACACACACAAACACACAAACAGAAGAGAAGAGAGACAGAAAGAGACAGAGGCAGAGAGAGAGAGAGAAGAGAAGAGGAGAGAGAGAGAGAGAGAGAGAGATTTAAGTGAGGTAAGTTGTCCAGGAAAATTCCAATAGTAAGAGTTTCCAAATTAAGTAGATTGGTAACTGGAGAGATTCTTTTCAGACTCTTATGAAGAATAGATACAATGGTGGGTGGTAGCTGTGTGGGTGGGTAGACTTTTTATATTACTGTTCCCCCGTTCTAGGCTCAGCCTATGAGCCTATTTCCTTTTCATCTTTCAACTTGAAACTGGCAGCTAGCATTCAATTGGGAAGCTCCCTCACCATTTCAGAGCTTCAAGAGTAGTTAATGACCTATTCAACTCAAAAGGAACAGCATTTGGATCAAGTATCTGAAGTCTCCATCTATTTCCAGCTGAGGGGATTCCCCTACAACTGGAGAAGTGGATGCAGTGCCTTTGGCCTTACTACACATTCCTGCCCCAGGATCTGCATTCCAGGGCAGTGCCTTCAGAAATATCTACCGTCAGTCAGTCTTTTGTGGCCATTTAACACAGCTTGGTCTCAGCAGGAAGATAGCTCTATGATGTTGAGCTCTCTGATCCAGTTAAAGAGCAAAATAACTGTACACAGGCTTCATTCTTCATATGCTGCCCATTACTCAACACAAGACTTCCTTACAAGTGGGCACTGTAAACACTTACCACATCAGCTGACTATACTATTTTATGAAACATATAGGGCATTAGTCTTTTTACACAGCACTTAAAAGACACCGCTTCCCTTGGTTTCATATTTTGTACCCTAAAGAGAAACACAGAAATAAAAATAAAATGAAGTCTGAAACTATATCAATTGTTTACATAAAGTGTTTGTTAATTGCCTACTTTAAACAAAATCATTTATCAGATGCTATATATGCATGAAGTATTTATAGTCAAAAAATGAGACTGCAGGGATCTCATAGCTGAAAATTGAAGTCCAATGTTGACTATCATAGATAATTTTCACAATACCTATTATTTGGTATGAATAAACAATGCTTGCATAATTAGTCAGCATTTTAGATGATGTCTTTTCATGGATTGCTTCTAAACCATAAATTTATGATAAGATCTGAAGGATAGGAGATAGGATTTCCACTGGACAATGGGTTAACCTTCTATGGAGACTTATGGAAATGATTTCTCTTTTATTGTGGCTCTTAAGGGACAGCTATCACCCTTTTCTAATTAGATTAAGTAGGTTTTTTTTTTTTTAACTCATCACTAGGCTTTCCTGTGTGCATGTGTGGGAGGAGACAGACAGACAGGCAGACAGACACACGCATAGATAGATAGAATAGATAGATAGATAGATAGATAGATAGACAGACAGATATAGATAGAGAATGACATGAGAAGCAAATGACGTGAAGAGTACTAGGGAAGTGGCTGTCTCTCTTGTTTATAGAGAAAATAAATTTTACTATAAGAGATGCTTTCATCTGGATGAAGAATGCTCCTCTATTAAAATGTGCGCACCCTAAGAGAACTATCATACTCTGAATTCCTAGGTCATCATACCTCAAAATAAATGAGATCACTTGATTCTTCCCAACCAACAGCTAAGATTGAGTAGATCTTGAAGTAGATGGCACAGGTCAAGGTTCAGAGGTATTTTGGGAAAGGCAGGCCTGGTGAAGAAACTGCAGAGGAGAACCCAGGCTAGAGATAGTGCGAAGGTGCTGAACTGGATGGATGAGCACAGGGCATAGAGAAGGGATAAGGAGCTTCAAAGAGCTTTGAAGTCCTTTGGTACAGAAAAACAACCTGCTCAACTGCATGGCTGACTCTGGAGCATATACTGGAACACTCCTTGCCATGATTTCAAAGCTCCTTTTCTTACCTCCCACTCTTTCTGCTTACATCTAGGTAAACACATTTCTGTTTTAGAAGAAGTCAAAGAGTTCAAAATTTAAACATCCTATCTTCTGGTTCTAAAAGAGATATCCAGTCTGAAGAATGACAGAATGGAGTCCATGAAAGCTGGATGTCTCACATAGGGTCAAGAGTTCACTTCCTGGACCTAGCTGCTTTAACCAAAGGCGCCTTCCCTATTTCTGGGCACGCTGACGCTGTCAGCAGCTGGTATGGCTCCCACAGACAACTCTTGACAATGTCACAGCTGTTTCCTCTCCTGCCAAAGCCACTTAAACTCCCAGAGTTCTCTGCATTCTTTTCTATCAGCTAGAGCTGAGGGTAGATGGTTGGACTCAAGTGGTTTTTTTTATCCCAATTGCAGAAATGTACATTTGTTTAATGTGGAATGCTTTCTCACAGAGCCCCCTTTGAGGGACTCTGAGGTGGGTGGCCAACAGATCATTCTCGCCTGCTTGCATTTTCCTGGGAGGAACTGAAAAACAAGTTGCTAGATTTACATCAGGAAAATCAACCCCAGCTCTGTAACCCATAGAGCTGTATAAAGAAATCCAATAGGGAAGAAAGATGAGGGATCATTTCCCTTTTGCTGAGATAGAACGGATGGCCACAGCAGATCTGGTCACACACACTATGGTTCTATGCCTGCAGTTTTGTTAGCAGTCATCCTGGAAAACTCCAATAAGTATGTGTCTATGCATCTATTGGTATAAGTAACATGGCTTAATGTCATAATTAACTCATTTTATGCTGGTCTATGGTTACATTTGTCTCAGCAGAAGTTAATACAAAATTGATGGAATAATTGATCGTAATAGAACTCTACTTATCATTTTGTATTTTCAGTCTGGATATGTGATTTAAAAAAAACAAACACTGAAGTTCTATGTTCATCTTTGGAAAGACAGTACTCTTGAAGAGCAAATGATGTTTTCAGAATCTTAATTTATATCTCTACCATGCCACGGACATTGTAGCCTTTCCCATGCCACAAGAAAGCCCACTGAAAGGAAAAAAAATCTAAAATCCATCTCTTGTAGCTCGTTAGCAAACACCAATTTTAAACACTCTTCTCCATAGAAACTCCTCTCCTCGGTTCTAACTTTAATCTTAGGTCTCTTAGTGGCTACAGATAGACTGTTCTGGAATAGGTTTACATTATTTGAAACTCACACTTGCAAGTAAAACTTATCTGTAGCTTTAATCTAGTGTTTAGTGTGAGCTCAGAGCCGAATAATGGATCACACAGCACTGGCCCAGCTAAAAGTGAGGGTGCAGAGTGTTCTGCCTTTATTCTCACCTTTCCAGTGCCCATCTCCAGTCTTATTTTAGTGAAGCTAGGATGATGCTAGACAAGGCAGCAGGTTCCCAAGTAACATTCATGGCCAGGAGAATCACATCATTAGTACTGCCTTTCTGTTCTCTAACTTCCCAATGACCTCCTCTTGACTTGGTCCCAGACCCATGCACAAGAGTTCTCGAATCCACCGTCTGGTACTCTCTGACTCACTCATTATCACCCTTCTCCACTTGAACCCAGTGGCTTTCATTTGGTGGGTCTTGCCAAGTAATGATAGAAAATGAAATAAAATTTGCTTATCTAAGTTAAATCCAGATTGCAGTTTTTAAGTCTTGTTATTTATTCCAAACATAGCCCAAAGATTTGTTTCCACCTTCAATCTTATGGATGGGTGGTACCTCAGTCTACATATTGTACAAATGACGTTTTAGATACTTAGTGTACACTAGAAAGACAAAGAGCAAGTTAAGACTGATGTCTCCCTTTCTCTCTCTCTCTCTCTCACACACACACCCCATACACATGCTTTATAGATTATTGTTAAAAGAAAATCTGGCACCAATTTATTATTCAAAGACTTTCTATTTAAAAGGCCTAAATTATCAGCTGAGATAAATTTAATCTCTTCTCATAAAATTTCTAAAATTATATGAAAACAAGATTATTCAATACAGGGTAGAAAAGGCTAACAAAGAGAAAATGTTTTTAAAGAAGATTTATTATGTAGTTTAATGCTTTTCTGTGTGTGCCTATATAGGTTTATGTTTACCATGTGAGTGCAGGTGCCATTGAAGGCCAGGGTCTCCTGGAACTAGAGTTACAGGCATTTGTGAGCCACCTAATGCAGCTGTGGGAACTGAACCTGGGTCCTCTAGAATAGAAAATACTTCTAAGCACTGAGTCATCTCCCCAACCCGGAAACAGAAACTATTACAGAAACCTTTTCTTCCTGAAGACAATCATGTGAGGCTAAGACAGAACAAAGAGTCAAGATAAGTTATTGGCAGAGCACGTTTTCAGAGCTAATGGCACGTTCAACTATTCAAGACCTGATGCATTTCATTCTAGATGCTGACAATATCAACAAACCGATAAACTGATGGTTTCCATTCACTTTTGGAGGACTGAAGGTGAGATGTACGTCACTGTTCAAACTGATTTAAAAGGCCAGCTCTTAAGCCTATACCTTTGACCTGAACTCTGAGTAACGTTTTTTACAATGAATCGTTAGATTGTTCCTGTGTGCCTGGAAAGGAAGCAACAGGTCACTGGAAGGCACATAGCTCCACTGAGAACAACTCTTTACAGGAAATGCCTTTCCTTTCCTTTCAGATGGATTACTGGACGACTGTTTAGAGAAGTGTAGACCTGTAATGTTTCTCAGTTTCAGTGAAGCATGTGATGTCATATCTTAAGATATGCTGTGAATGAAATACATCATTGTGGCCTGAATAATCGTGAAGTTAAATAAATTCAACTATGGTTAAAAAAATTAAAAGATCTAGAAATTAATTACACAACCCAAGAAACTCTTGGTCATAGCCCTTCAGGGTATGTTGCAAAATGCTTTGAAACTGTTTTTCTAAAAGTTTTTGTATAAAATAATTTTAAAAAAGGACATACTATGTTAATTCTGTCATGAAGGATACAAGTGCAGAATTCCCAGTTTATTTTACCTGATCAATGAACATTAAGTTTTGAGAAAATCTGAAATCCCAAGTCTAAATTCAAAATTCTACTGCAAAAAACACAGGTACTTCTTATAGCCACCTGTCCCTGGCAGACCCATAGCTGACAAATTCACTCAGAGAAGCATCCCTGACACCTGCAGGGTCTGCTCCAGTCTAATCTCTTTCAAGGAGTTACTTTCATTCTGAAACAGGCATCAAAGCAAAAAAGCAAATCACCAGTCTTACAAGTTCACATTGTAGCACTAAGGATCTCAGTCTTCTAGACTCCATCCTCTCTGACAAAGAAAGGTGGTTGGTAGGAAGAAAAGATGTCTACAAAGTATAGAGGGTTGAGAAGAAGACATAACTGGCAGAGAACAGGGTCCAGGCTTCGGGAAAGCATCTCATCTTCTTTTGTGTGTGGATTCTTTTGCCCAGGAAAGGATTTGTGAGACTAAAGTTACATCCAATTTTTAAAGAAATAACACAAGAAACAATGGAAAGATGTCCCCAAAGTTAAAATTCTCATACAAAAGCACAAGAGCAAAGGTTTGGAGATGACACAGAAGATAAAATGGGCGTGTTTGCACACAGTTCCCAGGCAAGAAAGAAAGAGTTTGGACCACTAAGGTCAAAGCTTACAGACACTGTCTGCCTTTCCCTAACTCTTTGGTCTTGGTGAGTTCTGGTTTAGAAATCAGATCCCCTCTGGTATGGCAAGGAATAATCAAAATAGTCAAGCCAGAAATACGCAAAGGTTATCTATCTATCTATCTATCTATCTATCTATCTATCTATCTATCTATCCCCCTCCTTCCTTTCTTCTTTGTTCCTTCCTTGTCTTTACTTATCCACTCTCCAGTGATGTGTTTGGTTGAGAAAACTAATAAGATTCTTAGATTTTCCATTTTTTCTATAGTGTCTCAACTTAGATAGTCTCCATTTAATCCTTTAAATGGTTTGTCTTTGTGCTTTTTCTTTGTTTGTTCTGAAATATAGATACATATTTTTCATTTTACTGTATTCAAACAAAGGTGATTCTTTGTTTAAACAACACTAAAAACTTATAAATAACTCAATAAGAAAAAAATAAGACAAGGTGGACAGACCCTCCTTTTGGTATATATGGCTCTTGGGCTCATGTTAGGAATACTGATTTCATGTATGTGACAATTCAATATTTTGACCCTTGAAAACAACCACGTTATTTATAAACCATTTCTCTAAAAATCTACCAAACAAACAAGCAAAAACAAAAGCCATGTCTGCTATATTCAGTGCCACATGTTTGGGCTTTTTTTAGTCAAGCATTCTTCACCTTTACTAGCTTTGGCTGGAGTCCCAGTCCTCTGGTTCAGATGTCCTCTATGGCCTGGCAAGAGGGGATTTTGAGGTCAGTGGGCCCTGGGGAGAGTGGTAAAGAATAGAGAGTTTGGAAAGATATTCCAAATGGACTGCTTTCTTGAAGGATAACTCTGCTTTGTGTTGCTTTTCATGGGCATTACCTCAGCAAAATGTGGGTACTGCGCCCCCAAACTAATAATACAAGTGTTGTTAGGTGTAACTTCTTGCCTAAGAGCAGGTATGAAATCCCTAGAGTGCTTGTCCTTTCTATCCAAGCCCAGTGGCTCTTTTTTATTATAGGGCCAATTTTCTTTTAATTAAAAAATATTTAAATTTATATTTTGAGAATTTCATCTACCTACTATTACATAACTTCTGCCCTTCCCTTCTTCCAACTCCTCAAATTCATGGCCTCTTAGTCTTTCATTATTATTGTCACACAACAGATGCACATACATATATGCATGCATACACGCATACATATGTAAATAACATGCTGGGTTAATTTACTGTTGCTCATATATACATGTTTCTAGGGATGACTGCTTGGGATTGGATGACCTGTAGGGGGCTTGTCTGTAGAGAAGACTAATTCTTCCGGTCTCAGCACTTGGCAGGTATTAATTGTATAGGGTACATTTCTATCTTTAAAAAACATCACCCATTTAAATTTAGTATTAGAAGAAAGGTGCTTATCTTTGCCACAAAGCCCGTTATCATTGGACATGGCTCCTTTAGTTGGAAAGTAGTTTTAACCATCCCAAAGCTTGACACATATGTACCCCTTTCCTTCTAAATACTTTCATGGACTCTTGGGAAGTTAAGAGGGTGAGCTAGGACACAATTGTGGTTGGAAGGGCAAACATGGTCAGTCAGAGAAGGCTAAGGAGGAGGAAAGAGAAAGAAACCATGTTCCAAGGTGCCTAAAAACTGGGTGACTTCTGATTTCTTCTTTATTTGATAACAGCTTATGTTTATAAAGCCTTTTTGAATCATATAGTTTTGAATGTTCTTTATATATCTTAATCTTCTCAATAATCCTTTGTGTTAAGTATATAATTATGCCCTTTTATAAATGAGAAAACGAGGCATAGAGCTCTGAAGTCCCTTCTGTGAGATCAGTAGGGCCAGAGTGGAATCCAGCCTATGCCCTGACCATCATCAGCTGTACTGCCTGGACACTATACAACTATCCATGACTCTCATTAGGTTAGCATTGCTAATTGTACATTAGAAAATGTCTCTCTCAGACCTATGAGTCCCCCCCCAACCTTTTCTCTTTTATGTTTCTTAAAAGAAAATATACTTTCTTGGTATTTATCATAATTTCATTTTCAAAACATAAAGATACATACATTCTTTAGCATCTCCAAACTTCAAAAGGATTAAAAACTGGGGAATAGTGCATACTCTTTAAGCATAATTTAAAAGCAAAGAAACTGTGGAAACAGTAACAGACTAAAAACAACAGCAGAAAGTGGAGTGATGAATGAATCTCAGTTGAAGAGACTGAAAGGATATGAAACAGGTACTTGAAACTGGGTTGTATCTTATTTTTTACATGTGATTGAGTTTGAATGTTCTAGTGGCTAACAGCTGAGTTTCAAATATTACTAAAATAAGCTAACAAAAGAAGAATATGAAAAATCCATCAACACTAAAAGATTAGCAATCACATGTTATCTGGGGTAGGAGAGAGGCATTTATATTGGTGTTTAAGTTAAGGTTTTGCCTTGCTGATCATCAAATAACTATTTAGTTTTCCCCAAAGCTTGTAGGAGAAGACAGCATCTGCCTTATGAAAATCTACACTGTATCAGCTGTATAGCTTTTACAATCTTTACTTCCCACCCAAAGTTACCCAGACTTAGCTCCTCTGCTAAGCAAGTCTGGATCCAGGAGTCTTAAAATGAGGACTGGGGATGTAGAGAACAGGGTAATTGTTAAACATTAACAACATGAAAACTGAATGGTTTTGCCACAAAACAGTAAGCACCATTCTATGGGATCGAACTTCATTTCCCATGGAAGTTATTAGTTTCAGATTACTAAGAAGAAGACCAAACAATCTTAAAGCACTAGATGAGAACCTTAAAGAAATAACAGGAGGCCTTCATCTACCCAGGATGCATTGTGATGCTAGCTGTTCCACTTGCTGTGTGATATTCCATTACCTTTAAAGGTCCTTTCATTTTACTGCCTCTTGGATGAGGCAGGACCACCCCAGGATCTCAAAGGACCTATGAAGCAATCCTGTCACAATGACAATACCCAATCACGTGATCCCCTTTCACCTCTTCACTTGGTGCCTGGAAGGCAAGAAACCCCATGACTTTTAAATTTTTCCAAAATCCAAATGCTGACGAGGTAGATGGAGAACTATTTTATTTTTTCGAAAGAGTGGAATTTGGGGTTTACGTCAGAAAAAGAAGAGGATGGGGGAGAGGAGGAAGAGGGAGAAAAGAGAGTCAGGGCACTCTTGTGGTAGATTTCTAAAGCCTGGAAAGAAGCTCATGGATAGATGCCAGTCACTTGTGTGCCAATGTCATCTAAACAGCTTTAGGCGGTCCTAATAATTCCTGGCATAGCTACTATGGTCAGTGACATCCAGTGGGGACCTGTGTGCACTAGTTCTTGGTTGGTTACTATTTTGCTACTTGTCAGCACTTCCACTAGAGGGCAGCAGGTGGAAAGGCGAAGATGTCAAAATGGATTAACATTGGTATTTGATGACAGAGGCTGTCAAGGTTGAGTACTAAGGGACACAACACATAGATTGAGTGGGAAAGTGAGTCTCATAACTAGTGGGTTTCCATTTCTAAGTGAAGCCCTGGATGACTGAGGGAGGTTAGCATCAGGAAGAGGATGGAAACAATTTTTATTCAAGGAACCCTTTTGCTTATGTTTGGAGTTTTTTATGCACACACACACACACACACACACAGTCACACACAATCATGCACACAGGCACACACAGACATAGACATATGTGCACATACATATGGGCACATTCATTCACACTGATACACGAAGATAGACACACACAGATACATACAGACACAGATACAGACACACACACACACACACACACACACACACACACACACACGTCCATGCATGTGTACTTCATTCAGACTGCAGAGCATTTTCTATTTTTGCACTATTTGTAGGTTTGGGCTTGTGAATTTATAATTTTCAAAATATTACTCCTTATTCTAAGCACAGCCAAAGTTGGTCCTGTATAGGAACTCTGAGGTCTCTTCACCAAGTTTAAACAGACTAACTTAATGAACACAGTATATGTTTAAGAAATTTCAAAATCTTCAAACTTATCTCTTCTAATTTGTTTTTAGAGAAAGGGCAGAGGTAACTGAACTTGCTACAATGGTTTGCAATTTACAGTTTTCAGAGTACTATGCCAGGCATGGCCCCTCTTAACCTTTTAATTCACACCACAAACCTGTGGGTAGAAAGATTCTTCACTCCAATGTTGGCTGAAGCTCAAGTAAGGTCACACTAGTGAGAGCTTAGGTAATGACTTTGAGCTTTTTATTGTCTGCTGTTCGGTGCTCACTGCTGACTCCATTCTGTTCTAGCCTAGAGTTTAGAACTAATCCTTTTGTCATCTAAGGTAGTGGAACTCCAAGAATCATGACAATAGTCAAGTTATACGCAAGTCAAGGTTACACAGGTCAAGGGCAAAATTTTGCTCCACAGTAGAACACAGTTATATCCTATGCCGTTGTCTGAACCTGAAGCATACACCTCAGCTCTTTCTCTTGATAGTCATTCTGCAGCGAGACAAGGACCTGGCATCTCTTAGTTTGCAGTGTTTCGAGATCTTCAAACAGATTCCACTGACTCTTGCTGATTTACCTTATAACACAGATTTGAGATTCCGAGTCAGCTGCCACATAAAGGCTATTGATCCATGCGTATGACACATATGATATAGCTATTTCTTCTACTACAAGTACATTGTGCCTTGGTACCCTGGGGAATTGTCGTAAGACTGCTAACATGCCAAAGTTCATTCAGGTTTAAGCCCGTTATATTAAAGTGGTACACTAGTCACATATAAACAGTGTTTTATAGCAGTTATAGTACCCAGTATGATATGCCTGCTGTTATTTGAGATTTGGGAGAATAAATATAAGAAAATAATAATTATTTTAAAAAGTCTATACTGTTAGTATTGGTACACTGGCTCAAGAGTAGAGTACCAGAGTAACATGTGCAAACCAAAGGGGTTATTTCCCAACACTGGAAAAACAAAGAGGATATGTTTTTCTCCTAGGATTGATTGGTTCCAAGGATGCATATGAAAGCGGTGGTGTATAATAATCAAACTGAGATTTTCAAATTATTAGAAAAATCTCACAAGTAGCTCAATATGCTAAAAGATCTACCTGGAAGCTGTGTGTTTCCCTTATAGGGCTGAAAACCCAGTGTGGCATGATTATTTCATAAGCATGTGCCGGCTCAGCAGGAGAGACGTTCTGTATGGATAAAACCTTAAATATAGCACATTGATATTTTTTTCTGTTGCCAAAATGCAAGCCTTAAGAGTGATGAAATTTAATCTCACAGCAATTACATTAGTTTCCGCAGTTGGCTTTGCAGGTATCATCCCCTCCCACGCTGTTTTTACTAAATGCTCACGGATATCTGTCAGTGAGCTTCTACCAGGCTTTAAATTCTGAGGCTGTCAGGGGACAAATGACAGGAAGCGTTTGTTGGGAGCTCTCAGATGTGACTGCCCATTCATGGGGTTTGTTCACTGATGTTTAAGTTGCTGCATTCCGTATGAGCAAGCATGACTGACAGCCTTTAATGGTGAGTTTCAAAGCAAACGTGAGTCATAACCATTAGTGCGGCACAGCCTAAAGCTAACAACTACTGTTCTGTGTAACCCGTGAGTGCCTCTGGGACAGGACAAGGAATCATCGAGCTCCACAGGAGCTTCAGATGAGAAATCCTGAACCCTTTAATATAAACACGGTCCCACCCAGAATGTCAGCTTTTACGTGCAATTTCCTGGTTATGGGCTATTTCATGTAGAGCTCAGTGGAATGGAGTCTGGAAATTCTGTGATAGTCATTCAATTTCCTTGGACTAAGACTCAAGTATTCCTGGCTATATACATAGAATCAGATTCCAGTTTGCAAGCAAGTGTTCTCTGTGTTTCTTTTCTGGTCAATAAAACCAACACCACACACACACACACACACACACACACACACACAACACACACACACAGGCTTGTGCGCGTGTTTCCTCTGTTTAAAGACCAATACTCAGAACTAAGTGTATCTTTGACCTAGTATGAGTCCATAATGTTCCTGATACTTTTATGGTTAAGGAAACCTGGCTTGTCTTGCTCATTTAGATTTTGGTAGCACTTTAAGAACAGTCCAGAAAAATGATAATACTTCAAATTATGTGGATACTCTCAGCACACACCTTAAATATTGTGGGCAAAAGGCATGAATTTGTGACATTTCATGCAAGGGCATCTGTCAGTCACCATCAGTTACTAATTCCTGGGTTCCTGTGTTCAACTTTAATTGTACAATCCAGCTGGGTTGCTATTGTCTCTCCTGCAGCAGAAGCAGCCTCCCCTCTAATCTCTTCCCCTACACTGGGGTGGGGGCACTCACAATACTTTGTATACTTTAGAAGCATACATTTTCTAAGGTATATTTCACATGATCACCTTTTCTTTCTGACCCTTTTAGCTGGAAACCTTTGCCCTCTTAAAGGCTAACTTATGGGTTTTTAGCACCTGGCTGAAAAAAAAAAAAACTTAGTTAAATAAAAGAACAAATGAACCTTTGAGAAGATAATGAGGTTACTGTGACTGAGTGTATAAATATTTGCTTTTCTCTTAAAAGCGCCCAGACATGTTTCATCTCAGTCCACATAGCAATCCTGGGACAGTCAGTTCAATATGCACCCAATGGATTTAGACCAGTGGTTTTGAGTAGAATTTTTTATGCCCCACCTGCCTGGAGACACTTAACCATGTGTGGAGGTACTTTGGGTGTGTGAGCTGATGAGAAAGCATTACTGGTCTCTAGTGTATAGAAGTCATGATGTTTCTAACATGAGATAATACACAGAGCATATACTACCCCAGAAAGACTATCTGACCTAATATGTCAACAATGTCCACAAAGAGCAAGAAATCCTCATATAGAATCTTGATCTCTGATGCTATCATAACCATATGTTTTGGGAGTTCCTGCCTAAAATAATGTTCTGCTTTAGTATCTATTATAAGAAAACACTTAAGGTGCCATAAAAAAAAACTAGATTTTTAGTGAGCCATCTTTCTCATATATATATACAAAGTAACCAAACGGCAGCGAAATTATAAGTTCAGGGTTTGATTCCTAGTTCTTGACTATAGATGAATGGCTAGCTTTCCCAGAAAAGACATGTGGGTGTAGGTCCCACCTGGCCACTTAGGGGAAGAAGGAACTATCTGAGCTCTCCTAGAAAATTTACAGACCGCCTTTCTTGATTAAGTTTTCCTGAGATAATGGGGAAATACTAAATGAGCTCAAATGCCAGCTGTTTTTTTAAGAAAAGAGAAGGCCCATAGCTAAAATGTAAACAAATTAGTCCCATCCTCTGCTTTGAAGCTAGCCAAGCCTTGAGTGTGCCTCAGTGGGCATGAGGTGGTAGAGCTGGAATCATGCAGAGAAGCTAAAACATCACCCAGAAATCCTTTATGGCTGTCACAACTGAACATGTACCTATTGTTTATAAAAATTATCCCCAAGTAGATGTAGCAGAGGAATGCATCTTTTGCAATGATCTTCTTACAGCAGTCAGTCTCCAGCAGTGACCTGTGTGCCTAGAAAATAGCAATCCCTACAATGGAGAAGTGCTTAGACCAAGAAGAAAAAGCTATGACCTTGCCCACTGTTTTTCATCTTTAAAAAAAAATGCTGAATTATTTGTTTGAAATAAATCTTATGTGGAAACCCACTGTATAGAATTAAAATAAGTGTTGTATGAAGCTATGCTTAGGCAAGGATGGGGCCCAGAATGCTTTGGCAGGTCCACTATGCACACCCACCCTTATCTCCAACCCCTCCTGATTCAGCAACTTTTTCTACCTTGGGATGATTTAATTGAACTCTATCAAATTTCATCTGAATACCATTCATGAGCTGTGTAAAATTTTTAGATTAAGTTCCCCCCAAATAAGCTCCTGAGACAAATATTCATGTGGCTCTGAGCTATTAGGAACTGTTTCGGGGTTAAGGAGACAGCTGAGTTGGCGAGAAAGTTCTTGTGTAAGCTTGGGGACTAAGTTCAAATCCCAGCACTTACATTAAAAAAAAAAAATTAAAAAGAGTCCATGACTTTGAAAGAGAGAGAGAGAGAAAGGGTATATGTGTGGGCAGAGGAAAAGGAAGGGGTAATGTAATTATATTATAATCTCAAAAAGTAAAAGAAATAATTTTTAAAAGGCATGCAAGTGAACACTTGTAATCCCAGTGCTAGAAAGCAGAAGGCAAGCAGATCCCTGGTGTTATCTGGCCAACTAGCCTAGCCTAGTGTTTAGGTCCTCGGTTCCAGTGACAGACCCTGACTCAAAAACAGTGAGCAGATCCAGAGGATGGGCCCTGAAGAAGGCTGACCTCTATCTTCTTCATGCATATGCACGCACAAGGCACCTGCCTATACACACACACACACACACACACACACACACACACACACGCACACATGCTTCCGCACATACACGAACAATTGGACACCAGATTATGTGAAGGTATTTTCCCTTGGTAGGGTAGGGGGAAGAAGTGAGTATTTGGCTCAGTTCCCTTGGGAGCTGTGCTGATAATTTTTTGCTGGTGGTTAAGGAAAACCCCAAAGATAAAAACACATTATCAGCCCTCCAGGCACAGGAAAAGATGGTTCTAGTAGCCTGAGGTAGCAGATAAAGATAAAAATAGTAGGTGTTAGGAATGAAAGTCCAGAGCAATCTGTGTGCCCAATAATGGTAAAGAGGTCTACCACAAAGGACAGCCTCCTCTAGAGTGGCTTTGGTTTCTTACATCCTCTGAGTCTCAGCTTTCTCATCTGTTATACAGGAGAGAAACGACCTGTTTAAAGCCTTCAACCAGTAAATGACCACAAAGACAATGTAGAAGAGTGCATATGCATCCAGTTTCTGGTGACTATTCCTGGCCTTAAGCCTAGGTACTGCAAACCTTAGGGTCTAAATAAGCATGCAGATTAAACAGAGACAATTTAAATTTATGGTAGTATATACCCAATACCAGTAGTTCAGTCGCACAGGAAGTTTTAGAAACTAAGGCTAATGACTACATAGCTAGACAACCACACTTAGGAACATTCAGAAAATGTGATGCTGGTCCAGACAACAAAGAAAACTCTGGTCTTATGATACACAAGTTTGTCCACCTGTCCAGGGTCATCTGAAGATGGCACCTTGAGTGTATTGTTTCAGTCTACCCCAGTGTTCTCAACCTGTGAGTTGTGACCCCTTTGGTGGGTCGCATGACTTTTTCAAGCAGGTCACCTATAGCCATTCGAAAAGTCAAATATTTTCATTAATATTTATAACAGTAGCAAAATTATAGTTATGAAGTAGCAACAAAAATAATTTTATGGCTGGGGGTCACCACAACATGAGGAACTGTCTTAAATAGTTGAAGCATAAGGGAGGTTGAGAACCACTTGTTAAGCATAGACTCTACCCTTAACAAGCTGGTTGGACCAAACTGCCTGACTCAGAATGCAGCTACTGAAGCGATCGTCTTTCATTTGCTGCCCTCTCTGTAGCACTTTTATCACAGCTATTGCTAAGAAAACCATGTCCCCCATTCCCAAACCAAAGGAGCAGCGGGTCAATGCAGGATGGAGGAGAAATGATGCCAAAAGTTAGAGGGGTGAAAGTGGTCCTTTTTCAGAATAAGTGGCTCCTCACTAGGTGCTTCTTGTATGCTAAGTACATGTTCTGCCAGTGGATTATGTTCTAGCCTCACAGGCTTTTATAGTTACAATCAATTATCGTTCCTATTCATTTTCTTCTTATTTCGTTTTGGGGAAGCCAACCCTTGCCAATCTCTGGCATGATCAACACTAATCTTCTTCCCACTAAAGTCAAGATAGTAATAAGGTTTTCACAAAGCACGTTCCTATCCGAAAGCCAGATGTCAAAGCATTATTCCCTTTTCCAACATTTGCAAGGCTAACATTTAAAGTGGATATATAATATCATTTTCCCATTTAGAGCTTAAGAAGTTAAGGGTTTTTCTGTTTACTTTCAACAGACAGGAGAGCTTCACATCTCTTACTAGGGAGGCTTGTTATTTAGAAAATGGGTTCAAAAATGGATATTTATAGGATCTGCAGTCAGTCTTCCATAATCCCAAGTTCAATGTCCAGAGGGGCAGTGAAAACTCTGATTTGGGATCTACAAATCTTCTATGTTTCTGTGTCTGTCAATATTTGAGTAGACTTATCAGGTAGGTGGGCACAGATAGAAGTGCTGTCAGGGTGATGGTGTTGGGGGGCCAGTTCAATCAATGTACAGTGTTGGCCAGTGGCGGGCATTCTGAGAGGGGACAGTTTTCAGTGACCTGAATGTAGGAAGGGTATTATGCTCAGAGGCATTAATATCTGAAGCAAAATTATTGTCCTCGTGTCACCAGGCCTATATAAAGCTATAAATAAAATCATTTCAGCCTCAGAGAAAAGCCCTACATACAAGTTTTTATCACTGAACAGTTAATTTTAGATCCTTCCTACAGTAAAGGAATCCAAGTGTAACCTGTACCCTGCTTAGATTTGGCCATTCAAAGTAGAAGGGACAGCTGTGGGACTGGAGTAGAGAAATCCCAGGTCAAGATTTTGATGCCGATTTATTCATTCACCTAACAAATTAAAGATACTCATCTGAGTGCCGGAGGATGAGACACAAGAATGAGAAGACTATTCTTCATACCTAAAGGCCTAGTGACTTCCACATCAATAATACTTTATTACATAAGATATGTAAGACGATTCTGTCAGTCCTCTGAAGCTATTTACTTCGAGTTCAATCCAAACTTCTTGTACAGCTTGGAGCATAGATGTCATTGCAACTTCATTTAGAAAATGGACCCAAACTCACGACAGTTTCCCTACACACATCTTCCCACTCATACTCTTGGTAAAAGATTATGTAAAAATGTTCTGAAGTACTGCTAAGGATATGGCTTAAGACAATACATTGTCATGGAACCAGAAACAGAAGTTTCAGTTTGGGTTACTGAATCAAGGTGCTGTGGGAACATTTTGTAAATCAGGACAGGTTCTTGTCCTGGAAAAACTGGAATCCAGGGCAGATAAGTGGCTAGATGATCTGTCATGGGCACTTGGATGACTCACGGGTGGTCTGCAGCCTTCTACTTGGAAATGAGCTGAGACACAACTTAATCACCTCCACAGCCAGGGTCTTCACTCAGCTACTGTGTAAACCTAGCCACCTTCTAGAATTCTGCCCAGAACAAAGCGTTCTGCTTCTCAGCACAGCCTGTTTGCTTTTTGTTGCATTATACGAGGTAAGTACATACTCTGCAATGATAGAATATTTAAGAGTCTGTCAAGGTCTTGAGATATCGTAATGAATGCCTAAGACTTTAATGGAAAGAGAGTTCAGTCTGTTGTCCACATGGTAGACTTGCTGATGTATGGTCATCTATACCTTGTGACAGCCACAACAAGCACAGGTGACTAGAGGGTCACAGAAGTTGGGCTAGGGTAGGAGGAGTTAGAGAAAGGATGCCAAATACAGCATTAAAGACATGTTATTTTCTCCTCGGGCTTGATATGTTCCTACGCAGAGTGGAACGACCCTGCAGCCCCTACCACTTTACTGTCAGCAAGCTGACCTGTGTTTCATGACTCCACTATATTAGAAGTGAGCCAATGATTTTTGATAACATTTAATTAAATGTGTGGAAAATTAGAACTGGATTGAATAAGAACATACTGATATTCTCAAAGTTAAATGTCTACCTGTTAATTGAACCACAAATAGTGCACTTGGGATATCCTTAGTATTTCTCTGATCATGATCCAATTTATTTATTTATTTATTTATTTATTTATTTATCTTACAATCCTATCCCCTTTAGAATATCTCTCTTTGACCTATTTTAATTCAGATCCTTTTCACTCATTCTTTCAAATTACTCTTATTACTACTATTATTTCCAAGGTAAAATTCTAGCAATATTATTATCTAGCCTAAAACTCTAATAACTAAGGGTAACTCACAACTAATTATGTTTACATCTCTGCTTCACCTTCTATACATTATGGACTCCTTGAAGTCATGAACATAAATTTCAATTTCCTCTTGGAACCCAAAAGGTATTTAAAAAAATGTCAAAAGTCTATTTTGTGCTGTTGTTTACAAATGACTCACCTAGTATCTCTTGTTGGCACCATCTAGTGTCACCTGGCTTGCTCCGACATGCTGAAGTCCAATGTCAAAGTACATTTGTGATATGAGGAGGTCAAGGTGACACAGGATTGTTGATGTACATGGACTTGATCCATGCCATTGGACCTTATGAAACTCTTCTTGCTTTGGATGGTCAAGACAGCTGAGGTTGAAAGGTCTGTGGCTTCCCCACTCACTTCAGGGAGTTGCCAAAACTTTAAATTACTCGCTTTTTGACATTGTTTAAAGGGACACCCTTTAATGTTTATCAGCTTCAACTGTGACTCTAATACTTCTTTGAACTATATCCAAGATGTCTTGGCAACTTCTAACGACCATGTGTAGCTTCAACTGTAGTGGTGTAGAGTTTGTTTAAAAAACTAAAATTCCCCTACTGTGCAATTATTTCCTGTTGAACAGTAAGATCAGCAGAATCTTCCAACTAAACTTCATGTTGTTCTGCATATGATTAGAAAGGCTGTTCAAAAATATAAAGCGAACAATACTTGCTGAATTCTGGTTCCTTTAGAACACAGCATCTCATTCTAGTAAAGTTATTTTTTTCTCTTAAAGGATATAGAAAGATACAGTGTGTTTTGCAGAAGCTTTCTCCAGATTAGGGAGAGGTGAATTATAAACTTTGCTTATAGGTTTAATTAATAGCTTGTACAATCTACATGTATAGATATACATATAAACTTTATATATAAATATCATACCTAAATAGTATTTATGCAGTTTATAAATGCTAAAAATGCATAAATAATGTTCCATCCTGTTTTTAGCACTTTTGTTTGACTGGCTTGTTTACAGCTATGAGAAAGATTATCATCTATGAATTTGGCACATACTTTTTCTTCCTTTCCATAAATTGCCAGTTTTTTGAGGCCAGACAAGTGTAGACTGTATAATTCAGCTGAAATCAACTGCCTTAAGTCTGTTTCCAAGAGAAACAAACAGAGCCCTCATGTACAGTGAGCTTTGCCAAATGACACCTTTCTTGGCTATAAAGGAAGTGCTCAGTAGATATCTGTTGATTTTTAAATGCATATAATGGAACTACTCCTCGAATGCTCCTTCACTGGACATTGTATAACTTGGTAATTGAGTGAACAGTTTTCTATGTTCAGTGCTACTCCTATGGAGTGGGATTTGGGCCATTCCCATGGATCATGTACAGAGTCTCATCCTCTAACTCTCACTATACTTACCTAATCTCGCGATAACTTATTGAAGACTTTCCTTGTATTCCTCAAGGTCCCTAAATTCAAGCTTTGAAAATAGGAAGCCCTGAAGAGATGTCTACGCAGTGACCTTAGTAAATTAATGATTCCATATTCACTTTGAGTTACTTTGTTCAGAGAATATTGGTGATTTACCTTCATTATGAAAGCTATACATTAAAGGGCAGGCTGTCAACCACTTCCAGAAACTCTTCCTGTCATAGCCAGACTGAACTTCTCTACACATCAAGGATTTGTTTGCTTCTTCCTGAGGCTGCTGAGACCCAAGGAAAAGCTGAGTTGCTGACTGCATGCTATGTAAGGATAGATGACATACTTTACAGCTGGCACCCCTATGCACCCCAGATTTTTATGCCCATTTCTCACCAGCAATATTTCAGGTACAGCCAGTGGATAGATTGACCTGATAATGCCTTCTAAAGATGAGACAACATTGCCCATTTTTAAGGATGGAATAAGAATTCTCCATGAGAATATATAATTTGCACTGAGGAGGAAGATGGAGCCTCATATTAAAGATGAGTGATACAAAAAACCCCTGCTATTACAACATTATAAACAATACAATGACAGCACTGTTCACTGTTTGGTTCTCATTACGTTTCCCACAGGGCAATTAAATTTAATTAAAAAAAATCCTCTCAGACCCATTATATTTCCAGTTGTGTTTTTGCCCAAACAAGTAGAGCCCTGCTTAATTACTCAAGAGGCAGCTCTCCCTTCCCATACAGACCTGACATCTTCAATCTACCTCTAGGGCAGAATTTTACAGGTGAGTCCCTTAGGATAACCCACTTAATACTGCCACATATTGCGCCGATTGAGATTGAGCCAAACCAAAGAATGAATTATAAAATTAGGTTGTCTTTAATTCTCTACCTATAGTGTTTAGTTTGCCTTATACCAAAGAGGGAAATCAAAAATAAATAATTTGATCCAGACCTAGCAGAAAAGGAAACACATGATCCATGAATGTTATCCGAGATCATGACCCATTAAGTATGTTTGGCAGATAAACACACACACACACACACACACACACACACACAACACACACACACTTGAACGTGCTTGCCTACAACCTCTTCAAGCAAATAACATACTCTATTTTTAATCTTCAGGCTATTTTAAGAAAGTTTTCTGAATTACTCAAATATTTAAATTTGCTTAGTTTAACAAAAAAGAAAGAGGGAAGTCTTTCCTTTGCTCAATTCCTCCCTATACACAAGGCCTGGTAAAATGCATGATTTGTATTTACTACAAAATGTTTCATTTTCTTCCTGTTCTTTCGAGCCAACAAGACGCAAACACAAATTATTAAAAAGGAAATTAAGAAGGTGTTTTGGAACTGGCTGTTGAAATCACCACTTTGCGTAAGGGACTCGAAGTCTGTATTCATTGTAGCATTCTCCAGAACAGTCGAGACATGAAGCAGCCCTGACTAAAGCCTCAAGCTCTTGACACTTGCCACAACGTGAGTGGATCGAAAGCAAAAGTGGTTATCAGTCTAAGAGAAAGAGGTCAGATCTAGAAAGAACAATAAACATGGTTGCATCAATGTGTAATTTTACAAATAAAAGGTCGTTGTAGAGACAACAGTGGTTGCCACATTTGGGGTAGTGGAAGGACATGGCAGACTGTCGTCCATAGAGCACAAATATGCAGTATTACGTCTAGTGAATTAATGGACACCAGAGGATTGTGGTTAAGGGCAGATTATTATATTCAGAATTTCTGCTATACAGGTAGATCATGGCTTCTCTTGCCACAGAGAGAAAAATGGGTAATCGCGTACACATGCACGCGTGCGTGCACACACAAGGCTTATAACATTTTATATCTTTTTTTTTTTTTTTTGGTCTTCATTCTTCTTATGAAGTTGAAGGCTGTGCAAATGTTTAAGCTGTTGAACAGAATTTGGGAATTCTCTAGGTTTGAAAACAATTTGAACTCTAATCTCTTAGTCTGGGATGCATTTTTCAACTTCTTTAATGATTCGTATGCTGTTCTTTTCACTTCATGGGCTTTTAAATTCCTCAAGCCTTTCCCTGTGGACTGAAAGTCACCTTACTGAAGAAAGGAGAGATTAAACCACCATAACTCTGGTATGGCAGAGGATCTGAGCTGTAATTCGCTGGCTCAGAACCAGGCTCTAAAAAGCAGCCATGGGAAAAGCGGCTGAAGTGGAGCCTGTGACTCTCTCCACGTCTGACTTGCATAATGTTGACATTATAACACCAGGGAGACCCAAAAATATTTCAAACAATTATGATTTCTTTTCTATAAATATTTTGGATCGCTTTAAGAAATCAAATAGCACATTCTATCCATTCCCCTTTCCAAGCTGCTCTTTACACTGTCAGCAGCTCACTACTGGGCATTTATTTTTGGTCACAAGGTCAGCAGGACATCTTAAGACGTTAAGTTGTCTGTTAAACTGTGTTTTCCAACATGAGCTGGGTGTTGAGTAAGGGAGTTGGCTATGCTTAAAGCAACAACAGAGTCCTGTGCCACAGCATGGCAAAAAACGTATTGCTTCTACCCTCTAGTGAAACCTAGGCAAAGAAAACTGTGACGTGCTCAAGATAGTCTTCAAAACAGTCCACTAACTCTTTGTGAGGACACTTTTCTTTCCAGACAGATACCCTACACCACTTGCATTATTGTTTGTTGTTTCTGCTATGACCTGTGAGTCTGAAAATATTGACTCTACCAGGAGAGTATAAAAGAAAAATATAAGGGAAAATATTCAGACAGCTAAGGTAGCTCACAACTTCTGGGTACGTAGGTCACTGAGTTTGGGTGTCTTTTTCCTCTGGAACTCAGCCAAATGGAAATCATTCAGAGAACAGGGGCACAAATTCTTTGGAAGTCTGAGATTTCCATCTCAGGGAATATGATTAAGAGGACAGAATTCCAAGCTCTGGAAACAGACTCTGCTATGCTTAGTCCCAGATGAGCTGAGCGATTAGTAGGCTAATAATGCTTTGGTGTGATTTTAATATCTCTCCCAGAGACCTGGTTTATCTTCATCATAAACACCCCCAGCATATTATGTAACATCAATTTCCAATATAAAAGTGCCAGATGCCAAAGCCTATGACTATAGCCCCACTTACACATCCCCAGAGTGGCCCTCCCAGGTTATGATTTTAAAGCTAAGACAGGTTTCCTGTTTGCTGTTACCTAAAACTTAGATGACTTTGTTTGGATTTAATACAGCTCTGCTTTGTTTCCTAACACCCCATGATGAGAAAAGGAACTCAGAACTCACCCCCTCTTCCAGAAAACATGCTGCTGGAGACTGCCAGTGCCAAGGTTAAGAACACCTGCCAAAGATCCATACCTGAGACCTGCAAATCAGAAAAGGCACAAGGTCAAGGCAAGCAGTCACAGACCATGGTTGTGACATAGGCATTCAACGTCCCGTGAAATATTGAGTGTGCAGACAAGACCATTGTAGAATAAATCTTACAAGTCTAGCTTCAGACTTCAGAACCACCATACTTGTCATGAGGATGCACAGCAGGTTGGAAACCATTCTCCATCCCATGAGCACTTGCCTCAGGAAACGGAATGCACAGTATAGATTTTCAGGTCCTAACTGACAGCCACAGAATCACCTCACAGCAAATGACCGCCCCCTGCCACCCCCCCAGCTCCAATAACAGGACTAGTGTAATTCATTTTAATTTAATCTGGAGATAGAAAAAAAATTTCTCAGCACAGGGCTTTGAGAAAGACAAGAAGTAAAATAAAACAAACACAAAAACAATCCTCTATAATACTAACATTTCTCATACTCTTTTCCAAGGACCAAAGGAGCTTAATTTATATTTTAAAAGCACTGTACTGATCCCAGAGAAGTGTAACAAGAGGAAGCTGATATTAAGGAAACACTGGGAGGCTTTGATCTTATAAGGACTGTGTGCTCTGAAACACCCAGGCCTATGCTCACCAAGAGCCATCAGTCTCTGTCTTTCTAGTCATGTTGAAGCCCAAGCGTGGCTGCACCTTCAGCATTTCAGTCGAATGAATGAGGGATCGATTAAGGGGCTTTGTAAGCCATACCTTTATCTGAAGGAAATATACTTTTTTGGAAAAATAACCTATGGTGACTATGTCCAGGCTTCTCTAGAGACAAGTCTGGATAGGTTAGAAAGAAACTACTCTTTGGAGAAGGATTGTTGCAGTTGACAACTATTGCCAACTACTTTGATGTTTAGTCCCAATATTTCCTTAAATACTACCCTATTTACAAGTCACGCAGACACAATATCAACACTCCATCAATTCTTCTGCTGCCTCCATGGACCACTTTTTAATCACTTACAAACTTGACTGATATAGCTCTTCTTGTTATCCCTAATCAGGGTGAACTGTTGAGCAAGAATGTTTGCTTTCATGGATCTACAGGTGCAATTCTGGTAGCAGAATTCATGGAATTCTGAAGAGCTATAAAATGCCGAATGTTTTGCATTTGCCTTTGCAGACAGAGGGCAACATTTCAATTCCCTGTTCTCCAAGTATTTTTACTTAACAAAACACATCTCTATGCAAACAGAGTATTTTGTTGTGTCTGAATGTATTTGCATGCCTTCTCACCCTCCCTTTCAAACACTGACCCTTAGAATCTTTGCCTCATTACTTCTAGCTCTCTCTCCTTACTTCTAGGAATACAGGTCATGTAATGTTATTTTGGAGCCCCTAGCATAAAAGCATTGAATGGCTAGATCAACTATGCAATAGATTAAACTGCTATAGTGTGAAATTTTCTTTTACTCTCATTTAAAAAACATAGGGAACACACTGAGGAAAAAGACTCCAAATCTCAGAACACACTTAAGGTCAAGATAGTACTGCCATGTACTGTCTTGATACCAGACTGTAAGAGTGAATTCTCAGTTCCTGGGTTGTCTTTCTAAGTAAGTATACGGAAATGTTTACATTTCTTAGAAGATACCATCCATGCCTTAGAAATCAGATCTTCAAACATTTTAAAAAGACAAGGAAGGTGCCAGAAAACAAGTGGGATTCAGGTCAGAAAACTAGTAGACTGACTTTCCCCAACCCTCGAAGTTTGTGCTTTCTTCATTTTCAGGTTCCAGATATTGAATCCCATAAGCCACATGTACATGTTAGGTAGGTTCTGCCACTGAATTGCACTCTGTCTTAGTCCCCAGCCTTTTCCAAGCTGCTTCATGGACAGGAATTTTAACTTCTCTCAAATAAGTTACTAGAACAGTTATAAGATAAGCATAGCTCCACATAACACATTTTTATATCACACACACACACACACAGAGAAAGTTGGAATTCCAAAAGCAAATTAAACAGGAGTTCATTTTTGTCTCTTGTCACAAAAACAAAGTTATTTAAAGCTGCAGTTCTCCCCAGTAGAAGATCAGAACAGTTCACTGCCACCTGAAACATACTGCAGAAGGACCAGACTTGGGACACTTCAGCCATAGGAACCAGAAGGATGCAGAAGTGGAGCTGGGTTCAATAGGAACCAACTGCTGTATCGGACTCCAGTCCCGCCTCTCCCTCGTGGGTGTTTCAGCATATATAGTCTAGAGAATTTGCCATTGCTTTGATCCCAACCCGGTTTGCAGAACTCCATATAGAACTTTCTGGGTGACTGGACTCTTCTATACTAATCTCTAGCTGAGATCAAATGTCTCATCTGAACTCTATAAGTGTCCAAGTCATTATGGATTTGAAAGAAGACAGAGTTCTGTCACACAGAGTTTGGAATTTTAATTTAACACAATACCATGTGCCAGATGCCAGGAAGAGAGATCCTCTTCTTTGAGCTTTCCTCCCCCCAAATGTCTAAACTTATAATGATCCATTAATCTCAAGACAGAAGAGTTCATCCAGTGTGCCCCTCTAAGAGGCATTTATTAAAGGCAGGCATTGTTTTTCCAGAGGAATATACCAAATTTAATTTTTAGGTTTGCAGTATTTTCCTAAGGAAAAAAAATCCTACTTTAATTTTCTTGTGATACTTATTTCATTCTTTGGCCACAGCCTCCTGGACTATATTCAGGAAAAGGGAGAAAATGGGCTTCTTTTCTTACAAAATGGAACTCACACCATTTCCACTCTCCAGGTCTGAGGCATTTTGCGTGCTTTCCTCCTTCCCCCAGGGAGAACCAGTTGGAAACTAGAATAACCCAGCTGGTGTATTCTCTAGGTTGCCCAACAAAGAATGATCCTAAAGTGTACAATCAGGCCTATGATAGATTGATCATCCTATGACTATGACATAGTTCACAGACACAAAAGAGGAGATACAAGTTAGATATGACATTTCCCCAAACATATTATCACCAACTCCAGTTATAAAAGGGCATAGGCAACATTATGTTGAATGAAAATGAACAAGTATTTTTGGACTGATTATTGGCTGCTGGCATTGGACAAAGCCCTACAGGGATTAATACAAGAGTTATCCAAACTGTGTTTCTTAACTATGAAAACTAGGAAATATTTAAAACTAAGAAGTGGTGGTTCTAATTAAAAAATGGAAAGTTAAACTAGGAAAAAGAAATTAGTTATTGAGTTGAGGGGCTTAAAATTAGAACTAAATAATAGATAAGATTTTGATGTATAAAGAGAGTGAGACAAACTATGGCAAACTTGTACAGACCAAAGCTCAATGCCAAGGATCTGGGTAGGGATGGAGCCTGAGGGTGTTTAGTTAATAGTCTGAGACTAGTAAATAGAGATCATTGCCAAGATTAATAGGTAAACCTGGGTTAGCAAAGTAGAACAGGACTGAAACAGCATTTTCGATCATATAAATCAGCCTTTGCTGTAGACAATATGCAGAAATGGATTTTCCTTAAGATAACGTTGCTTCTCATGCTTTTGTACTTTACCTGAAACGATCTGTGATAGCTGGATACAGGAGACGATAAGGGAGATGTCTGTGATTAAATGAGGAGTGAACACATGAATGAATAAAAGGCAGAGATAGGGATGCTGGGATCCTGGTTGCTTAGGGGAAGAGAAGGTCTCATGATTGTTCGGGCTACTTGGTGAATGACACAATTACAAGGCTTCCAGAAATATGAGAGTTGTCTAGTGTGAAGCTCAAGGTACAAGAACAAGGGATACATGGAAAGAAGCCATCAATGAGTATGGCAGTTATATAGAGATGAGTATTAAGTAAATGTAACACAATGACTAGGCTACTTTGTGAAAAATGCCTATCTTTGTCAAAAGTAACATTAAAATGTGCATTAATGACATGGGGAGATCTGCTCCTGCAGCTTTATAATTAGCAGGAACAAACCGCCATCCTAAACTACCAGTATTCTCTGACTTTTTGTTAAGTATTTCGAATGAAATTGAACAGCACAACAACCTCCTTAACGTGCACTGCTAGGATATCAGATGTGGGAGGAGTTAAGATGGAGTCGGGAATGGAGTCCTGTCAAGCAAGTCTCAAGCAACTCCACGATGACAGCGAGGGAGAAATATTATGTTCCCTTAAATTCTCATGTGCCAACTTTAGTTTTTTTATATATATATTGAAAATAGCTGATTTCAAATGTCCAGTTGAAACAGAACTACTTATGCTACACAGGAAAGACATCTAGAAGACAACCCAATAAACATGTGCTACCCACTGTTGGTGTGGGATTAGGAATGAAATGTTGCGAAACTATATTAACTCAGCATGAAAACATGCAAAGGCCAATCCAAAATGATGCCACAAATCACCTCTTCTAATTAGCACGAGCATAGTTTGCATTTAGAGTTTATGTTAGGTAATTTTCACTGTGGGGATCATTTGAAAACTGTCAGATACATGTGCATTAAGTCAATTTATTTTCCTCTCCTTAGTGGAAGAAAGAAATTTTTACAGATTTTTTTTCAGTAAAAACTATTATTTCTCTCTGTGTGCGTGTGTGTGTGTGTTCATGTGCACGCGTGTGCATGCCACAGTACATGTCTGGAGGTCAGGACAATGTTGTGGAGTCAGTGCTCTCTTTCCTGAAGGCCGTTCTAGGGATTGAATGCAGGTCATTAAGCTTGCATGGAAAGTGTTTTATTCACTGATCCATCTCCCAGCCCCAGATAAGAAAAAAATAATAACAAAAGTTGTTATATATACCAAGGGTACATGATGATATCAATGTATCACTATGCAGATGATGATATAGAATAGATATAGAATAGAATAGATATAGATATAGATATAGAGTATAGATATAGATAGATATAGATAGATATCTATAGTTATCATGTGTATTTTTAGGTATATAACAAATATATTCTCCTGTATATAATATGTTTTTAAGTATAAATAAAACATATGTACCTATGTGTTCACACATAGGTATGTGGTATAGCCTAGGTAATGTTGAACAAACAACAGGAGGTTAAAATAAGTGCAAGAGATGGCAATGCAATCAGAATGTAGCAAGCAAATGGCCCCTTTTGTTTTCATAAGTAGGCATATACCCTAAAGCTATGGTAGGAAGTATAGTGCTAAAGGAAAGACATGAACCTGTGGCATAAGTAGTTATCAACATCACTAGCAAGTATATTTACCACCGTTAGCTCAGTGTGGCTGGCAATGCAGTAGGTTCATCTTGCCTGACAGTCACCCTAATCCTAACCATAACGCCACCCCTAACTATCACCCAAACATGAGTAATGTGGTAATCATATCAGGAAGTTGAGGGGTAAAAGGAATTTCTCATCATTGTAATGTACAAGAGAGCTCCTCTGTCTGGATCCTGATATGGTCTGAAACATAGTTACATAGAACAAGGCTGTAATTTTTTTGAGATTGCTCTTTTCTCTAGAATCTAGCAGGATTCCAGGATAGGAACTTTAAGTCTATATACTGTGAGGTAGAAGGAAAGAAGAAAGAAAAAAAGAAAGAAAGAAGAAAGAAAGGAAGGAAGAGGAAGGGAAAGGGAAAGGGGAAGGAAGGAGGAAGGAAGGAAGGAAGGAAAGAGAAAGGCAGGCAGGCTCTGGAATAGTGGTATATAAACAGTAGATTTTTCTTTCCTACGCAACCAATAGACAGATCTTGTTTATGCAGTGTTGACCAATTTAAGTGACCAGCGACTACTGAGCATTGGGAGTAGGGCTAACGTGACTGAGAAGTAAAATAATTTATACTGCATTTAATTATAATTGATTGTTTTAATTAAGCGCTTACATGTATTTAGAAAAGGTTGGAGGGTGAATATGCTTTTCCAGCTGTACATTTTATGATCTAAATTAAGACCATAAAATTTAGCAGCTAAGTTGAGAAATGTGTGTATCAACTACATATAGATCTTGAAGACCAGGTAAAAAATGGATACAGGGTATCTTAGTAATTATACTGATTGCATATTGAATTCATAATTTAGATAATTGAATTAGCTAAAATATATTACTATAACTAACATTCATATCTTATTTTTCATATGCAATTAGCTTTGAAATTTAAAATATGTGGTATGCAATCACTTTCTACTTGGCAACATTGGTCATATATTTTGTGGTTTATATGTTTGTATTTACATTAAAACATTAAGCTTATTTGTACTCACATTGAGCTAGCTGCACATATTTTGTAACAAAACAATAAGCACTTTAAAGTATTCTTAGTTACATAAACATTATAAGCACGTTTTCAGAGGTCCTCACAAACACTGAACAATGGGGACCCAAGATTCACGGAAGTCTTTGGAGACTTTGGGAGATGACATTTGCCTGGGGTTTTGCAAGGGTTTCTTAGAGTGGGTGTTACTTTTACTTCTATAAGTGTAACTATCCACATGTGTCTGCCTTTTCTGTGCACTGCTAAGTGTCTCCTTACTGTCTCTTTGGAATTACAAAAGGACCACGGTCTGCTTTTGCCAACCTCTGTGGCGTAAATACCTCTGCCAAAGCTGATTTTAGCCTACCAAAATGAAGCCAGTAGAAGCTGGATCCAGCTCATCACTGGCAGGGAAAGTGACTGTCGCTGGCTAGCTCTATGTAAAGTATCAGGTACAAAGACTGAGGAATCTGCTGACTTGGACACAAAACATATGAGGGCTTCAGAGTGAACCCTGGACATTTGATTTCATCTAATGACATCTGATCCGCTGTCAGCAGATCCTGCTTAGTTAATAATCACCCAGAGAAGCAAAACTGGGTCTACAGACATTGTCACAGCCCTCTCACCTTGATCTTTATTTACACACGGGGTGAGATAAATAGTCAAGTGAATGTGTTCTTGATCAGATAATGCTAGGTTCAAATCCAGCCTTTACTCACCTTAGTACAACAACAACGACAACGACAACAACAAAACATCAAACCAACCACAACCTCAGAACTAGATGAAATGACTTATTCAAATCATTTTTTCATTCTCCAATAAATTAATAACTATTAGAGTTCTGAGAATGTTACCACGTTGTTCCCACAGAGTAGACCTAGAGTGGGGCCTTATTTATATACTATATGAAACCTAGGACTGTGGGTGGTAAAGCAGGCAATTTCCATCACATGAGGTTTAGAGAAGGAAAAAGTTCACACTCACATAGCATGTTTCCTAGAACTATGCAGGAGTACATAGTTTAGGTTTGTGTTTAAGGTGTGCAAGGAATTTAACAAGCATCACATAGAGGTTTAATTGTGTGGGAACTATCCTAGGGGTTGAAATATCATTCCGATAATTGTTTCTGATGTTATTCCAGGACTCAGATCATTTGTTTTGTTAAGGATAGATTTTTAGAGCTGATTGAGTAGATGAATTCTAACAATCTGAGTACTGGCGTGAGCCAGAGATCCTTCCTGGGACAACACAGAGGGGGCAGGGCCTCCCCTTCCCTTATGGACTTAAAGTAGAAAGAACATTTTGGTAGCCAGGTGTTTGGAGCTCTTTTTATCGCTGTGCCTGGCTATCCTCTTCAGAGAGGCTTTCCTTACTGTAGGGACATTCTAGTCAAAGTCAGCAGTGAGCCCGAGCACACTGCAGCAACTTTCTACAAGGAGTTTTCTAGATGCTAGAGTCTAGAGCAGTGCTTCCCAACCTGGGGATCGAACAACCCTTTCACAGAGGTCGCATTATGATTTATAACAGTCGCAAAATTACAGTTACAAAGTTGCAATGAAATAACTTTATAATTTGGGGTTACCGCCACATAAGGAATTGTATTAAAGGGTCAAAGCATTAGGAAGGTTGAGGACCACTGGACTATGGGGGTCATCAGCTCACCCAGTCTGACTCCTTTGGTGCATTTATGGATTCACAATACAGGCATGGTTCTTATGCAGCAGAGAAAAATCATTTCTATGATGCTGGTTTGAATAGTGTCCCTTCTTACAGTTCTTTATGACATTTCCTTGATCAAGCTTTTTTTTTTTTTCAAATTAAAATTTTAAAAAGGGAACCCTTTACAAGTTCCCTGGTTTGTCTTTTTCCACAAGTGACTCCTATAAAATTCCGAGTTATAAATTTTGAGATTATAATATAATTTCTCCCTTCCCTTTCCTCCTTCCAAACACTCCCATGTCCCCTCATTGCTCCCCCATGGTCTTTTTTTCCCATTAATTGTTGTTACCTGAATATATATACACACACACATATATTCCCAAATGTAACTTTCTCAGTCTGTATGATTTTACTTGCATGTATGTTTTCAGGGCTGACTTTGTATTTAGTAACAGTTGTGTACTCTTCCCTGGGGAAGACGATGAGTTTCCTTGCTTTAGCATTTCTTAGTTGCCTGCAGGTGTTTGTCTAGGGCTGATGACTATTAACAACAATGTTAGTACATAAAGAACATGGAAAATACTATTTAAACAACTTTAAAGGTATTGGAGTCTCTTTCATGCTCTAAGACAGAAATGCCTCTTGCTTCAAGTGCTGGAAGAGGAGGGTAATAGACTATGGGAGGTGGCTTTTCACTGCACAAAGTCTTCAAACAAAACATTTTCTATCTTGATAAGATAGGGATTCAACAGGGAACAAGATAACAAATCAGACTGTCCCTGGTTCATTTAAGTCTTCAAGGAAGGCATAGGCCTCTGTCTCTTCTGGTGCAGTATCAGAAATGTAGGCTTTATCCAAAATAGGATGACTTTGATAGCAAATGAAATGAAATGCCTTTGTTTTTCTCAGGCACTTATTATTTCATTCAGTTTTCACAAAGGCACTGCAAATACAAACCTCATATGACAAATGAAAAAAATGGAGGTTTAGAGGAATATAAAAACCAAGAGAATCTATGAAACTCATGAAGATTGGTTATGTCTGGGCAGGATCTGAAAGCATCCTCCATACCTCTAAAGCCTGCTTTTGATTTGCCTACTTCCGAGCCAGTAAACTATACAAACTAAACATGATTGTGTTGGTGAGTAAGGATAAAACTAGAGAGAACAAGAATAGAAGGAGTAAATATGAGATAGGATTATATACAGAGAGGCAGACATCATCATATTTCCTGTGCATAGGGCTGTCAAGGGTAGCGATAACACAGATGCTGATATGATAACTCATAAATGTTCATGTAGCAGTTTGTCCAAGGGTTGTACCGATCGAAGAACACAATAGTCATCTCTTTGCCTTAGAGCCTCCAAGAATACCTGGTCTACTTTTGAGCATACTGCTTATGGGCTATTCTGTGTACTCACTCAATGACATGAAGTCGTCCCATCCCCTGCCTACTTTAAGCCTATATGTAAAAATAGAAAGGAGCTGCTTTGGCTAGACTGACTGGCTGCCAGGGAGATAGAAAACAGGCAGATCAATGTCATGTCTCATCTCTAAGAAGTTTACTATATACTAATCACTTCACTCTTAGAGATCATAGTCACTTGAACTTAGACCATTCATTGTTAATGGCTGCGATAACATCTGGGCAATATATATATGATATATACTATATACTGAATAGTATAACACAGCAGTTCTCAACCTGTGGGCACACCCTTTGAAGGTCACATATCAGATGTTTACATTACTATTCATAACCAGAGCAAAGCTACGGTTATGAAGTAGCAATGGAATGATTTTATGGTTGGGGTCACCACAACATGGGGTGCTGTGTTAAAGGGTCACAGAAATTAGGAAGGTTGAGAACGATTGGCCTAACAGAAAAGCAAGTCACATGTGTCATTTTAAACTTTCTTGTTCTCACATTCAAAAAAGATAATATTCATTTTAATAAAACGCTTTTTTCAATAAAATCACTGTGTTCTAGTTAACTCACAAGTAAAAACACCACACAGGTGGATAAAGGCAGCTGCTCAAACACTTGGCTAGTCTTAGGCTCTGTGCATTTCAGTAAACTTCTGAACAGAAACAATGGCCCCTTGGAACCAATGGAACGTTGCTTAGGATTTTACACTTTCACAATTGATTATGTTTCTGATGGTTTATTCTACACAAGAAAAAGAAATTGAAAAGGAAAAAACCTGTTGTTTGCTGAAACAAACAAACAAAACAAATCCACCACCAACAGTAAAATACACACACACACAAGTAGCTTTATGTCATTTTTCACGACTCCTATGTCCTTTTTCTGCTGTCTGCCCTTTCCCATCACTTAAGATTAGCCTCTCTTGGCCTCTTTTCTCAATTTTATGCTATAACCACACAGCTGTTTACATGCACACACGTATACATTGTAGGTTAGGACAAGCATATGAGGAAGAACTTGTAGGCTCCTTTCTGTCTAAGTTGGGTCACCTCACTTGGAATCATATGTTCCAAACCCATCCACTGTCTCACAGATTGCCATGATTCCGTTCTTCTTATAGCTGAATACTGTTCCATTTTTGTGTGTTGCCCACTGTTGATAGACATCTAACTTGGTTCCATTTCCTTGATATCATGGTAGAGCAGTAATAAACGTGGATGTGGAATTACCTCTATGGAGGGTATAGAGTTCTTGGAGTATATGCCAAGGAGGGGAATGCCCTCTCCCTTCCCTTCCTCATCCCTCTCTCTGTTTCCTTCTCCCTCTCTCCTCCCTCCTTTCTTTTCTTTTCATCTTTTTGTTTTAATTTTCAGGGACAAGATTTCATGTAGCTCAGCCTGACCTGGAGTTTGTTATAAAGCCAAACAAAGTAGTTCTAGAACTCTCTATGCCCACCTCCTAAGTGAATTTTCTCTGTTGAACAGTTGAAACAGTAAATACAAAATTATCCACCACGATTATTATTCTATGAAGTATCAAGAAAAAAAAATATACATGTAGAGATGAAATCACTCAGGCAATGGTTGAAAATGTAACTGATGAGCTGGGGAAGGCCAAATACTGATGAGATCCCTCCAAGATTTCCTAATTACTCTATCAAATGTTGACCAACTTAGGTACTGCTGTCAAGGGACTTTATAGCTATAAGTAAGATGGTCAATCCACTAATTTTACACTAAGGAGAATACCCTATTACAGAAGTCTACGAAAGCAGAACTGGAAGGCAGTTATTGCAGTGGGGGAGAAGGCAGAGAAATTAAGAAATTGAGAGGGACTCTATCTGCCTTTGGTGGAGGGAGAGCTTTAAGTTCAGTCCAAACTGGCAGTACCAACTGACTTCTGGCTCTCTACTAGCAAAGAAACTGAAATACACTCTCATGGCAGAAAGGACCTGAAACCAGCCAACAACTCCAATAAGCTGGAAGGGAGCTTCCAGAGAGTAACACTCCCCTTAGGATACTTTGATTTTATCCTGTGAACTCTAAGCAGAGAACCCAACTGAGACATGGTGGGCCTGGACATCTACATAATTGTGAAGTAAAAAGAGGGGTGTTTTAAGTCACTAAAATTTGTGGCGATTTATTACAGAAGCAATTGAAAATTAAGGCAGGCTCTAAAAGTCTGTAATTAAGCTTAGGCTGACTTCCTAGATCAGGAAGATAATAAATGATTCAAACTTATATGCATATAGAAATCTGGATTCAACAGGGACTTTAGCAATACTGTATACTGACATTTGTTATGAGGTGCTACAAACAAATCAGATAGTAAGTAATTTATAGTTTGGTCTCCTGCAATTTCCCAGAATAGTCTTTGAGTTGGAAAGTAGAATGTCTCAATGCAGACAGCTGCAGTGTTCTCTTAGAGCTAAGTTCATTAAGTCTCCTGTATGTCAACTCTACAGCCACCAAGTTGTCTTCTAAGTTTTAACTTATTTTCCTGCCTTCAATTTTTAAAAAACAAAATAACATAGTAGTCAACTGCAACAGAAGTTTTTCACAGTGCAGCAAAGAATGAAAACCAAAAGGTTTTATTCAGGGGCATCGGTCTTTTCTTTTGACTTTGACGTGTATAAATCAGGCCCCATTATCTGACTACCTCTGGGTCACCTAACATCATTTATTTTTGTACCCAATCTACATGAGATTATCCGAGAGAAAATGAGAAAGTCTGGAGAATGCTGTCTTCATGAATTTGTTGGCCTTGCTTTTCATCTTAATCCAAGGCCAAACTAGGATCAAAACTGGAATTATCGGTAGAAAGTAAATCAAACAAGGTTGAAACCTATCATTGATTGGGGTAGGGATAAGATAAATACATAGAGTCTGTGCTGCTCAGTCTATCTTGGTGGCACGTCATGAAAATCTTGGCTCTGATGGAGGGGGCTTATTTCTTATCCTTCTGAATGAAACATTTAATTCCAAGGATATTTATGTTTGCTTTCTGAGCAGCCTACCACAGTGCATCTCAGGAAATTACAACTAAATGACCTGGATGTGTTCCATTTAAATCAGATGGATGATGAAGTATAAGCGACAGACTGAGACAAATTGTGACCCACCACTATTAACACACTGCCGTTCACAGGAGAGCCAAAGGAGTAGACACCTGAAATGCTTTTTTTTTTTTCCTCTGAACTACCACTAAGTGAAATTTGTGATTCTGATACTTGTATAACAAAATAAAACACTCCTCTTCTTTTTAAATGGAAATGATCTGAATGGAATTTTCACATTTCAACCACTTGTAGTTACTAGTTAAAACATTATGTTTCAACAAAAAAAGCAACTCTACAAGAGATCTACAAGAAGCTGTTCACACAACAAGATCCACTAATGCTAAAGAACCAAAGGGAGGCATTTCAGACCTTAATCTCTACAAGTGTACCAGTTCCACAGTCAGATTAATGCTCAGAAACTCACTCTTCCTCCAGTGGATAGATTTTAGAAGCCCAAATTCAGTGATGAAAGGAGGAAGCAGTCAAATGCTTCTCCAGCACTTGGAAAAGAATTGACTTAGAGGGAGGAAGGATACAGAGAGATCTAAGTAAAGGAAATCACTAAACTAATACAACAACAACAAAGCGAAAATCCAAGCTTAGCTTGGTCAGAAATTTATTTTTTTAAAATGCAAAAGCAAGTAGAAGTGGTAACGGAAACCTGACCTGACTTAGGAATATTTAATCAAAGTTAACCATACAGGAATACGAACCGATAGTCCTGTAGATACCTCTGAAATCAAGGCTGGATATTCTTATAATTTCTTTCAGAATTTTTATCAAGTATCTTTTCTTTTCCTCCATTTATTTACCTTTGCAAGAAGATCTCGTTTAGTTAAAATCTGGTAGAGAAGCTAGGGTTGAATATAGAATTTCGTAGAAGTTTCGTGGTTATTTCTTGGTGTGTCTTGGTCTGTAGCTTCTAGGAGTTGTTGCTTGGGTATATAAATCTCCAAAAAATCCTCATAAATTAATAATCCTCTACATTGTGGTCTCTCCCACTCTCTCACACACACCTGGTTCCAGAAGAGTGTATCAATTGTCCCAGATGATTGCTTCATCTAATGCAGCTGTTGCTCTTTGCCCAGAACATTTTTAGAGGCTTCCAGCTGAAGTGAAGGCCAACCTGGGCTAGAGTCTACCTGAGATCACAAAATCATTTAAGAAGAAACTTGAATGTTAAACTAAAAGCAGATCATGTGATCATGTTTTTCATCTAAACAAATGGAATATAATAATTGGGTAATTTTTTTTTTTTGCTTGTGTTTTTAAGACAGGGTTTCTCTGTGTAGCCTTGGTTGTTCTGGAACTCTGTAGACCAGGCTGGCCTCAAACTCAAAGATCCACTTGTGTGCTGGAAAACGGGTGTGCCACTACCACCACCTAGGGATAATGGGTAATTTTAATATGGTCTTGTGACATCTCTAAGAAGAGTAAGAACAGAAGTTCGCTGATAAAATTTAAGTTTACCAAGACCTCAGAGTACAGAACATTGGGTAATTTTTAAATGAAGAACTAAATGCAAAAACAAATTCTGAAATATCACTATACATGAGAAATCCTAGTATATTCATTCTATTGTAGACATTTAACCATTCATTGTAACAGTGTCTTTAACTTGAATACCTGTAGTATGTTCTATAAACAATGGTTTCTTCCTTCATCTCAGTGCACCAATGTTCTTGACTATCAAAGAATAATTAATTGAGAAGGAGCATACACTTAGATAATGTTTTTATTTGATTTAGTTCTCTCCCTCCCTCTCTCTCGCTCTCTCTTTCTCTCTAAGAAATTTTCCCAAGAAAGTGTTTCTTATGTAGCCCAGGATAACCTTGAACTCTTCATCCTCTTGCTTCAAGCCTCCAGTTGCTAATTGCTCTAAATACAGATGTGCGCCAGCATGCTTTGCTTGTTGGGTGGTTTTTAATTACCTTATGATTGAGCTCTTTCAGATAAAAAAGGTGATAAGTCAAGAAATATTACAAAAGACCAAGTATTTAGTGAAATACATATATGCGCAATACAAAATGAAAAGGATGACTTCTCTGGACTGGAATTATGCTACAGTTCTTGTAACTACTCATGTAAGTAGAATAGTCATGGTTCTCATTAGGTGTAGACTGAATAACTTCACACAGAAGACTGTGAGATGAACATTTCACTATGTGAGCAACAGTCCTGTCTACACTAATACTCCAAGAAGAGAGTTGTGATCCATGACTGTTGACAGAATTAAGTGCTGGATATTAGACCTGCTCATGCATCTACCTTTTTGAAATATTATGAAATGCACCATTCTGTGATGTTTGATACATTCAAGTTCCTTGAGGATAGGACAGCCTCAAAAAGAGCATTCATATGAATAATTAACAATGTCTAGCATTGAGAATTTCAGTGATTCTTCTGTGATTGCTTTGTTTTTTAAATCATGTTTTGGACACACACAGAAACGAATAGCATGGTAAACTCTGAAACACATTTCTAAAACGAAACTCAAGTACCCATAAATACCTGTCTCCAGAGTTTGCATTACATATCACAAGTCTACATGTTATCTAGAGGCTTTCTCTCCCTCCATTACCTATCATATCTTCAAGTTGCCTTTTTAGCTAATTTTGAGTCCATTATATTTTCGGTATCTTTTCTACTAGAAATGCCCAAGTCCTAGCCAACATTCTAATTTAGACTTGAAGAATGCTTTCCTAATTCTCTCCAATTCATGTTTACAAACACAACACACAGACACACAGACACACAGATACACAGACACACACACACACGAAACATAATTACTAAACATTATAACCTTTTGAATAAACATTTAAATGACTTTATTCATAGGACTGATACAACCATCTATGACATGCTCTAAGTTACTAATTGCCAGTTTTATCTACACTTTCTAATTTGAATTAGTAATAGCACCCAGTAAAAGCCATTTCACAGACAACCTTGTAGCTGACTGTAGTCATAAGCCTACATCCTAGCTATCAAGTCATGAGTAGAAGTGGCATGTAATTTTGGACAATGAGCGTTGCCTTTTCTTCTCCTATTGGATTGGATGTTGTGTGATCTTAGATAATGAGGATTACTATACAGATCTATATCTTCCTAATTTATCATTGAAAGGGAACTTTTTCTCCTTTTCAGATTCCAATGTAAGATGGGGGGAAATGAGTGAAAAAATTTGTGTAACAGCATAACTTAAAATGTTACCCAAATACTCATTGAAAAACAATGCACCAAAGTGTATAATGTTTGCATCTGCATTTTTATAAATCATCAAGAATAACTTATCTGTTTTCAAGAGAGGGATAAATCCCATTATAGTGTTGAAGTCAGATATATTTGGATTAATTAGAACTAGTTTTTTTCCCATTAAATTAAGTATTGTTATTGTCAGTGACAAGTTTTATTAGGGGAAATTATTAGACTTCACAGAGGCAAAGTCTTGTTAGATAAGAATGTTACTTTGACCTAATAAAGAAAATAGATGACATTCTGCCATGTTACCCCCAAAAGGAATTTTAAATCTGAAAGTTACTAGGGGCTTCATCAAATTAAACAAAAATTAGACTAGGAGAACAAGAAAAGGGATCTCTAGAAAATGATCCTGGGTTGTTCCTTTCTAGGTTTTTGTTCTGGCTCCCTACAAACCACGTCCTCTGACATCACTTGAGCAGGGTAAACTGAGATCTTCAGTTTCAAATAGAATTGTAGCATTGGACACATTGTATTTATTCCAAGAAGATGAGATAAATCATACTAGAAGTATGAGAAGTGTATTTACAAAACTATCATTTCCACCGAGTCAATTTTGATTTTCTATGATTATAAATGCACACTTGCTAACAGAAATTTAGCAATCATATATGTGGATGTATGTTCAAAGAGGAAGGAACATGAGGAGGAGAAAGAGAAGGAATCTTCTAATAAAATGTGTAAAGAAAATTAAAAATAAGTCTTTTATAGAAAATGGTTTTCTTTTTTATTTTGATTTTTGTTTCATTTTTATTAGAATCTCCTCAGTTTGTACTGGATATATTGTCACCCTCTTTCTAGAAAAGGCCTTTTGTTCTTTGTTAATTTAAGTGAAATCAGCTCAGCTTTGTTGATATGATCTGAATATGCCAAGAATAAAAATTTTAATTTGAAGGGCTGATTCAAAAGGGATGCTGGATATCAGATATTGGGTCATCTAAAGAATCCTATCTACTTGCAGAAGTTGCAAATACAGGAAGAGGATTTAAGAAGAATGCACAGTATCCATTAATGATCCATGATAGGCTGGTGTGGGAGATGGGAGGTATAAGAAGTTATGTATCTTACAGAAAAATCTTCATTTGCCTGGAAGCATTCTTCTCACTGGAGGAAGAAGTGTAGCATCTCCCATTCATGCCACGATATAAACAGAAAACTAAGGACATAAAGTTGAATGACCATATTAATTAATATTTCACAATGTATCGACTACGTGCTATTTAGGACAGTGATTTTTCAACTGTGAGCCACAACCCATCTTTCAGCTATGAAAATCAATAGGTTAAACCCAGTATCTGTTGTTCTTTGTGTGTTTAAATGAATGGGAGAGAACAATCAGTTTCTTCATATGAAACCTTGAACACCTGTGTATGTCTAGTCAGACTCTACGTTTTCTTGTTAGGAACTGATCGTTAAAAGGTTTGCAGGTCCATTGCTATTGAGTATTGCCAGTTTTTCAATAACATGAAAATTATCACAATAATCATCTCTGGAATGGCTGGAGGGTGGAGTCATGGTGTATTTCTATTTATTCTTTAACAGTTGGTTTCCAGAAGCAATATCTCTGCACAAAAGGTAGAATTAATGAGCCATTGTCCTTAGGTCATCCATCTGTCCAAATCTCTACTCATGTCACACTAATGGAGCATCTCAATTTCCCTCTCTTTCTTATTATTGATAATTTAATAGAAATAGTCATTTGGCATTATTTTAGTGGGGAGAAATTTAAGGATTGTTGAGGCTGGCTATTCTTCTAACCATTCCTTCTGAACTATCTAGAAATGCTTGCTGTCACTCTTTGCTGGTCTCCTCATTGTTAATGGTCCCTCCTTTTGTTCTCTGGATTTGTATACATTTCATTTTAAGCATCTAACTGTTATTGATATCTCCTAGAGATGAGGAATCGAGAGAAAGAAACAATAGAAGATATTTTAGTGAGCTGTGTTGATCTTGTTATACTGAGGTCAGTATACTCAAGGTTTTTATATTTCTCTTGGTTTTTCAAAACTAGGTACCCAATAAAAAGCATACCTTATAGCTGTCTCCTTAGAAGTCTGCAAGAGTCTGACATACTCAGAGGCAGATGCTCACAGCTAACCATTAAACTGATCATGGGGTTCCCAATGGAGAAGACAGAGTGAAGGCTGAAGGAGTTGAGAGGATTCGAGACACCATGAGGAAAGCAACAATACCAACCAACCAGAGCCCCCAGGGTCTAAACCACCAGCCTGGGAGTGCTTAGGGAGGGATCCATGGCTCCAGCTATATATGCAAGGGAGCTATATATAAGTGGGAGAAGAGATCCTTGGTCCCATGAAGGCTGGACGTCGTGTGGGGGGATATTCGAGGGTGAGGAGGTGAGGTACGGGGGAGGGTGGGTGGGGGTACACCAACGTGGAGGCAGGAGGAGGAGGGAAGGGATAGTGAGTTCCTGGGAGGGAGGGGGAAATGGGGTAAGGAGAGAACATCTGAAATGTAAATAAAATTTCCAATAAAAAAAATGACTTTAAAATATAATCAGTGCCAGACTGCTGGACAACGTCACATTGGAAGCTTAGAATTTGAACTTCTTCTTTGTGCACACACTGCAATTATAGGTTTATTTTATATTTTAAGATGAGGACAATATCGGTGAAATATGTGAGTGAGCATCACCATTAATGAAACACAGGTTGATAATCTTCAACATACATGTCATAAAAGTTCCAGTAAGAAAGGATTTTATTCAACTCAGAAGAAAAAGGAAATGTTTTAAATGATAATTTTATAAAGCTAAAGAAAGAATTCAGAGTATATATTAAAAGCCTGTATTAATCACTAAAGAGTACTACAAGGCATTAGAATACAGAGAATGTTAAGAAAGTACTTCAAATAAGAGGGCGTTCAGAGGGAACCAGATCAATGACACATTGCAGTGGACATTTCAAGTTAGGATGTATAGCCAGGAGACACACTGTGATACACTACAGTAAGATGATTATTTTTAGTTTTCTTTTAATGGTATGTTTCTCTCCTTTTTGTTGCTTTTATTTTTTGTTTTCTTTGGGGAGATGCAAGGGTGGAAGGCAGATATGAAGGGATGGGGGAGATGAGTGTAATTGGAGTGCATGATGTGAAATTCACAATTAATCGATCAAACAGTAACAAAAAAGCTTTTTGCAGAACAGTTATATTTTTGTCTTCAATTCCTTTTTGTTCAATTTCTTAAGCCCATTTAAATCTCTATGTAATCTTCTCATTTCTTATCTGGATCTTGATAATAGCTTGGTAAATTGATTTCACTAATAAAAGAACCTGACATTCCCTTAGTTTAACATGCTTTTATTGGCACCCCATCTCACTTAGAGCGAATGACAAAGTGCTTGCTATGTCCTGAAAGTCTTATCTAATAATCTCCTGTCCATTTCTCTGCCTCTGCTTGCTTCACATCCCTCCTGTTCTTTCTGCTCCAACAAAACTGATATCTTTGGTAAACATAAAATAGTAATATTTTAACAGTAAAAGGGATCACAAGGCAAAAATCTCTGTAAAGGACATAGCAAGTCAAAGTAAATGCCATACACCTATCTTCGAATACCTGAGCTCCTATATAAACACAAGCCAAAAGGTCACTATCTTCAAAGACATCGGAGACTATTTGAAGGAAACCCATAAGAACTTTTCTTTTTCCGCTATTAATAAGTGATAACCATTGAGAATCCATTCAGAAGTGCTTGCCAAGATTTCTTGGAGAGAGAAGCAGTGAATTGAAGAATTTTACTTCTTTTACTACTCCAAAATAACTATACATTTATATGAGCATTCCCAATTATCTGTCACAAATATATTCCAGATTCCAGTTTCAATCGTAACTTACAGTCCCTCTATTTAGCTTTTCTTCTCTTTGGAAGAGGCAAGAAACAACTGAGAATGGGTGCCTTAATTAGAATCAACAATCCACTGCTAAATGTATTTAGCTTGTACAAAACTGGAACACTGTGTGAATAAGAGGTTTAATGCTAAACGTCCACCACTACCCATGAGTTGCATGAATTGCCTAGAAAATCTTATCATCTCTGTTATTTATTCCCCTGACAAAGTTTTGGGGTTAAATTCTTTCATGTTCTGATGCTGTCTCTACTTTTGAGCCAAGAGGTAAAGTGGGCAGATAGACAAGAAACCACATTTCCCTTCTGAGTTACAGTCATGGATTTCTTGCTTCTTGAACTGAACTGGTAGTGTGATAATTTTGTAAGAAGAGGCAAAGTTGTCAATCATCAGTCATAATGGCATCGACTCTTCACAGGAAGACCCTCATTCCTGTTTAAGGAACGACTAGGAACATTAAGAGTGGGTTTTTGACTAATGACACCCAAATCAGAAGAACAACATGTTTGTTTATCATGTCCAACTCTGATTCGGTTTTATCTAACTGTATATGATTATTATCTATTAGCATCCCATTCCTTTTTAATGAGAGATAGAAAGGGAGTGGATCCAGAAAGGAGGGGAGGAATAGAGAGAGGGAAACAAGATATGGGATATATTATGTGAGAAAAAAAATCTAGTTTCAATAAAAGATTAAAAAAAAGATAAAAAAGTTGAAGATAAACAGAAGTTATTGACCTTGTGGATAAGTATAGATTCATCTCAATATGGCTAACAGAGAGAAAGCATGTAATAAAACAATAGAAAAATAAATCTATGAAAACTGGATATACCTATATTCATATGGCCCCTTTAATCTTCAAAGAAAAAGATAGTATTTCAACAGACTACTAAAAATGGAAAATATCTGTGACATTTACACTGGTGTGTACTAACAAGCCTAATTTCCTTACATAATAAGTGAGAAAAATACTTTGATATACGAATGCTTTTTCTTGTGTTGATGGAAATTTGGCAGTCAACAGTTACTACCTCTCATACACCGAATGTCTCCACTAACCCCTGGCCTTCTCTTGCAAATCGGATAATCTGTATCCATTTAATAAAATAATGATAATAATGTTTTCCTGTGTGCAATACAAAACCATGGAACAATGGACTGTTTATTTTGGCTCAAAAACTTTGTACAAAAGTCCTTCTGTGTTCTCCAACACAAAATTCTACTTATAAATTAATAACACCCAAAAAGTCAAGCAGAAGAAAACCATGACTTTAGCCTTTCTATTTGGCTAAAATCTGAAATTTAGGGAACACAATAAGCTTCTTAAAATTATTTTTAAATTAGCTAATAGAATCCATGAGTATGCCAAACCTTTTGCCTCAAACTATTTCCAAAAACTGCTCTGGTTATTGATGTAGTTCTAATTTACATGCTTTCCTTTTATGTAACTACTGCCTCAACCCAAGTCATATCTTCTTTTTCTAAAACAGAAAAAAAAAAAAAAAGATTACTTCTCTCTTCTTTCCAAAATAGGTGTTGTACCCAAAGACAAAGAAACTGAACTAAATCAAAAATCAACTTAAGCAGTAAGAAAAGCATGTGCCAAGACAGTCTTCAGTGATCTGCTTTTAAAGCAGATAATCTCTTTGGCAGAAGAAAATCATTAGCAAGAGAAACTGTAAAACTGAAAAAAAAAATATCAGTCATTAACAGTTCAGAGAAGATCTGCAGCATTGAGCGATCTTAATCCGAGAGGCAGAATTCTAAATTACATCTGCAGGACAGAGTAGCAGGTAGCTGAAAGATCTAGAATCAAAAAATATTAATTCAATCCTGAAAGCTGGCTGGCCTTAGCACTTGTAGCTGCAGGCTCCAGAATAAGAGGTGTCTCTAAGACTGTCAACTGTATGCATGCAGAAACCACTATAACATATTCTTAAAAGTTGAGGCAGACCAATGAAATTGAGAACTCCAAAGTATCCATGATTGCCAAAGTATCAAGTTACTTGGGGCATCATGTATGTAATAGTAATGAGTAGGGACACTGATGTAAAAAGCTAAAGGCTCATTCCAATTTATTTTCCAGCAGTAGTAGATTTGACAAGGTTCTAGACGTTGAAGGCACTGAGCACATGGCAACAGGTTGTGACTATAAAAGGAACTACAAATCACTGCCTAACTACATTCTGAAGCTTTTCCAGAATCTTCAGCAGTGCACAAGATTACGTGGTATCCTATAGTGCAATGATTTCTCACTAACTCTTGACACCCTGACCCTATGTTACTCTTCATCTTCCACCTTGTGTAACAAATACTATAGAATTTGTTCTTTTGCTATGGTTAACATATAAATGGCTTCCAAGTTGAGACTATCTTATTCCTTATCTCTTCTTAGCATTTTTCGAAGGACCAGACACTTAATAGAAGCTCAGGAAGTGATAAATTCCCTGGCATTGGTTTTATTTGATTGCCTAATATTTTAATTATAGGTAAGTAAGGATGCTAAAATAGTCCAATTATTTTGTTTTCAAGTATAAGTAATAAGTCGTCAGGAATTTTTGTGATCTGGCAAAACAAAGATGCATTCTCAGCATGCTTATTAATTATTACATGAATAGACAGACACTCAATGATGTTTACTGAATGTACTCATGTTTGGGTGAACAAAGCTATGAACAAAGTCTAACAATAATAATTGCACCAGTCTGTTATGTTTTGGATGACTTTCCCTCAAAGAACAATACGTAAATGTTGGACCCCAAGGAGGGGATACTGGGGTTACATGGATCCTTAGATGGCGAAACCTAGTGGGAAGTCTTTGTATAGTTAGCAGAGTGACTTTGAAAGACATCTTATGACCTCAGTATTTTCCTTTCTCCCTGTCTTGGCATGAGATGTGAGCAGAGCTTCTATTCTGACATGTACTGCTGCTGTGTACTCTGACATGTTGTTCTTGCCATCAACCCAAACCAGAGGCTATCTGATCTTGGACTTGAACCTCTACAAACATGGGCCAAGATAAACCTCTCCTTAGTTTGTATATCTATGTCACTTATTTTAATATAGTGGTAGAAAGCAGATTAGTATCCTAGAGTTTTATTCAACAACAAGTTCTTACTATGTACTGAGTCTAGTACTGAGTTCTCAGTACTATGTTCAGTACTGAGCTAAGTACTACAGGTACAGTAGTAAGGGAAAGAGACATAGATAGGCCCTGCTAAAATGGAATTTTTAATTTAGTGACAGCATAGATGTGATTGAAGTCTTCAAACAAGCACATAGCATGCTTGTACCACAAACGATGCATGATGAACATTACAGTGTTCTCTGAAGGTCAGTCAAAATAAATAGTTCATCCTAAGCAAAACGACAGCACTTAACCATGTCACCTTTTTAGAAATCACGTGTTCAGGCAGAAAACAAACAGTTATAAAAGGTAACAAATCATGATTGCTCAAGTTAGTTTTGGGTAACTAAGGGATGGGTGACAGAACCTACACGATCACTTTATAATCCCTGGAAGCTCTTAAGATGAAGTCTTTGATAATACTGCCTGCTTCTGTGTGATCTTGTTGGAAAAGAAGACTATACTGTGACCTAAGTGTTTTTTTTTTTAAATATTCTTAAGCATACAATAATTCTTTAGATGTGTGTGTGTGTGTGTATCATGTATTTGCAGGTGCCTGCAGAAGCCAAAGACATTGGATCTGCTGGAAATGGAATCATGGGTGGTTGTGAGCTACCTGGCCTACATGCTGGGAACCAAACTCAGGTCCTCTGGAAGAGTAGCAAGTGCTCTTAACAGATGAGCCATTTTTTCCACTTCTCAACTTCTTTTACTGATTGTTAATACTTTAAATCTAGAAGCTCAGCCATCTCTGCCTAGGCCCTACTGAAGTATATAAGAAAAAATTTAAATCATTTTATGTTTTAAAAAACAATGCCTTGCCCATACTCTTCGATCACTCAGGAAAAACAGCTAAATGAAATATTGGTCAAACTTTCCAAAAAAGTTTTGGGCAGAAGACAAGCATGGAAAAATCCAAGCCCAAAGGAGAAATTTCCAGAAATTTAGAAGCAAGTGAAAACAGGGTTATAACAGTTCAGCATCTGCGCCAGGAACAAAGTATATATGATATTATTTATTGCTGAAAGTTTCTCGGGGAGGCAGCATCTGGTTTCAGTGAGGTCTTGCTTTCATCCCGTCCAGCAGCTGGACGGAGCTCTGCAGCCCAAGGAGTACTACCCATTTGCCAAGGTGACACAACAAGTTAGTGACTCTTTCCAGATTAGACCACAAGAGCCTCCTAGTTCCCTGAATGCCAAGAATCAGTCCCATGACCAACAGGGAGTCTAGCACTTCTTTTTGTTTTGACTTTCAAGTGGCTCCTTCAGCTTTGGGTTTTACTGGTATTCGTATTTTCAGAGTCCACAAGAATCATCCTGCTTCATTTTGTTACATTGCTACCATGGGTGGATCAGATATCAATTTGTTTTGGTGTGGATGCCAAACTCTCTCCCAGCCTTCCATTAGATTTATCCATCTAGACTGAATAGGGGTGGCAGGAGGGTAAAATGTGGCCTTGAAGCATTCTGCTCACCGAGGACAGGGAGATAGATAAGTATCATTAGCAAGCTCTGACAGAGAACCTGGGGGCTTTAGTTGTCCCCAAAGTGCCTCTCAGAGGCAAGAAAAACCTGCTGATGAGGAGATCGACTCTGCCAGAAGAAAGCTTGGTAGCTTTTGCCTCTGTTTGAGCTCTTTTCTCCATGAGTACTGTTTTACCCAGAGTTCTAGCAAAAGGAAATGAGTTCCTCTAATTTTTTTTCTTCATGTGTCATCCATACTTACAAAAGAAAGGATGCTGTTTTCAAAGTATATGCTTTCCGCACATCCTAAGAAGACTATGCTATTTGGGCTGCAAAGGGAACGGGGTGTGGGGGCAATGACACATATAAAGAAGTGTTGGTGTTAGTAAATAACCAGCCAAAGTATTCAACAATCAATACCTTTCTCTGTACATGTATGTCCACACAGATATTGGAATACATTAACTAGAACTATTAGTACCATTACTATTGTAATTACTATTACAATGCACCAAATGTACAATATTGTGAATTAGTAGTATCATAGATCCAAATACCAATTTTAAGGAGAGAAAGGGAAGAGATGGATGAAAGAGAATTATAATCATCCTTCATTTCTAAACTTCAACCTGGTAGATAACAATTCAATAAGATCAGAAAATGGAAGGAAGCCTGCCGGTTGTATAAATGGACAGAGCATATTCTGAAACATATGAAAGACTATTAGGAAACAAGACCCCACTGTGTCATTGGATCCTGCAATGGCAACAGACAAGGCACAGAGACAGCACACAAACTTACAGCATCCCAGAAGACACAATATTTTAATAATGGAAAGCACATCTGCTATGAGTGACAGACTAGTGCTCTGAATAAAGAGTTCTAGTAGAAACACATGAGAGTTTCTATACAACTGGGCTTAGGACAAGTTTATATTAAATTTATTGCAGGTGTTCAAATGCAATATGAATGCAGAATATTTCTCTTTGTTTCTTTTACATCACGTTTAATTAGAGCAGTAGAAGTAGGAACCAATCATAAGAACGTGATGACCCATCAAAGATGTGGACCATAGTTCTGGTTTATGCATGGACTCTAGTTCACTGACTTATTGTTCCAAGGTTCAACCATGCCAATGCCAATATCATACAATTCACTCAACTATGACTGGGTTGAACATTATAGTCATAATCATCACAACAAATCCTCATCTCTTAATCCACCAGTTGTGTTTATTTCAAAGTTCAGTTACTCTTAATAAAGTCTCAGTTCAGGCTTTTAAAGTGAAAATATCATCTAAGGAAAATTCTTATCATTGTCTTTCCTGAACTTCATTTGCTCAACCTCCGTTTTTGATTTGAGAAGATGTAGTTCCAAATAATAAATTCCTTAACCAGTCAGTCTTGTGTTACATGCTATGCTGTATACTCTAACGAATGCCAGAATGGGTGACCTGAAAAATACTTTCAAATATTACACTTTATCTCCTCCTCTCTAAAATAAGTATGTCTTTACTGAACACCTGTAAATAATTACACATTCTGCCAATCAAGTGCAAACAGCCAAGTTTCAAAGTTTGCCCCAACCACCTGTCTATAAATGTTTTGACTGTGGCAGCTTCAGCAAAAGGCACACCAGGCAATTAACCAGGACAAATGTCATTTCAAGCCAACACCTCTGCTTCAAGTGTAAGTTCTGGTATTTTTGCTGACAAATTTTAGGCAGTTTCAAAGTTTCTTCAGCATGCACATATATCTCTCCTCAAGAAAAACAAACAGTGGCCATCCCAAATTCGAGATTTTACATTTTTCCTTCTTATGTCCTTTCTCCATCGATCAGCCCAAGCCAGTCTTCTTCCTTCTCTTTTCCCTATTGTGTCTCCCTATTTGTTCCCAAGGTCAGACCTTCTCTAAGCTGTTTTTATGTATTGAACCTCATGAAGAAGATCATACTTGTATCCTGGCCAATTTTCTGCTGGCCCTTGTGAAGAGATTGGCACAGTCCATGGATTGATGGGCAGGTGGTTAGGGCAAACTTTGAAACTTAGTTGTTTGCACTTGATTGGCAGGATGTGTAAATATTTACAGGTGTTCATGTTGTGTGTCATGTTGCAGAGCAGGGGACCCTGATACCCAAGGCTACACAGCTGGGAAGCAGCTGAGCCAGGATTCTAGGCAGCCTGCCTGACCCACGGTCACTGGCAGCTGTACAGTACTGTGTAGTCTCTATTGTATCCTATGAGTTGCACTTACGATGGATATGGACTGTTTATAGGTTCTAAGTAGGAAATTGGCAGTGATATCTATGCAATTAGCCTCTGATGCACTTGAGAAAACCCCAACTCTTGCTTCATCAAACTGCTACACAGTTGGTTTTAAAGGTAACTGACAGAACACTTGGTTGAGGTTGTCTGCATTACTCTCTCCACCTTAAGTCTTGCCTCTTCTGCAATGAGGTCTACTGACGATAGCAGGATCAATCGAAATACTAACTAGAGGCAATAATGACCACAACAAATGGCAAAAAGTAAATAAAAACAAAAATCTCACTTCTTGAATGTCACAGTTATTCTCTGTACCCATACTCCAAAATAAATCAAATAAAAGCTTGGCTTTTGGTACCATTTATTATTGTTCTTTGTTTCCGTGAACAAGTAGAATTTTCACAGGGGTAAGGATTTGGATTTGAATTAAATAGCTTGATGGGGTGAAGGCTAAAAAAAGTAACTTTTTTCAAGGGTAGCATACCTAATGAACTAACTCAGTATTGATAAAGCAGGAGAAAAGGCAAGGTTGCTCCAGCCTTCCTTTTTACCAGAGACTGCAACTATGCTGTATTCTATTTACAACTATACCCTGGTCTTCCTGGTTGTGCGGATTGGAAGACTGGACCACCCACTAAATATCCCCAGCTAAATAAACAGCTGCAGTTGAGAGAAGTGCAAAATTCTTGGCTTCTTCTTTTATAGCCACCCAGCGTTAATTCAAGACTGAGTTCCAACAGGATACAGACCTCATCCAACAGTGTGAAACTGGGATCCCAATTAAAGCTACTGGCAAAACACACACTCATTAGGTAAGCGCTCAACTTGTGCCCATCATCACCCTCCCTCAGTCTGAATAATGCCTGAGGCTATGAAAGCCAACCCAATTCAGATGACACAGAGTATGAACACTGAAATAAACCAAGTACAGCGGCTCAGGAAGCTGGGTTTATTGGTAAGATGGCAATATTTAACAACAGGAAGAGAAGACTCAGGAAGATGAAGACAGAAAAGCATGATAGCAAGTGTAAACAGTAGCAGATTCTGCCTGAAGTACATCGCTAGCAGTTGTAAACAGTAGCTATCTGCATGAAAGGCTTTGCCTATGCCAAAATAAACTAGGAGGGAAAGACTTATCCCGAAAGACAAAGTTACTTTCTGGATTTGCAATTATTTTCCCTGATGGCTATTCCTTTATTTTTCTGGAGAGGAATCAGGCTTAGAGTATTGATGGAAATGTGATGAAATACCAAAAAAGCAGCAGCAAAGGCATGTTTGACATATTTGTATCAAGGGCTATCATTTGTAAGGCACCACATTCTGTTTAAGCCTGTATCTTGCTTTATATAATCTGTGGCATAATCAGTTTCAACATTTCCATCAGTACCCTTGTGCAAAGGTGTCTGCCCTTTCCTAGCAACTCTCAGGAGATTGTTTGCTTTAAGATCTTAGTTGTAAGCATCACCTGTCTCAGATACTCTTCTTCAAAAAACATGTCAAAAAAGATCTAATGAATAGGTCCTCAGAAGTCTAATCAGAGGTCAGAGATTGAGTCAAGACACCTTGCTGTTAAGGTGTAAATTCAGTGTAAATGTTCCCAATCTACTGGTGGCACTTTTTTGTGGGGGAGACTGCAAGGCTCTTTAGATGTGTGACACAGCTGGCAGACAAAGGGCTTTAGGGGTTCAGCCTGAGCCTCTCTGATTCCTGGTTGGTGACCCATACAAGCAAATATCACATGCTTTCTTTGCCAGGGAGCCAGCCCACCTACTCCACCAGACAAAACAGTTCTTTCTCTAGTCAGTGCTCTCAGATGTTTCATTACAGTGAGAAGTAGAGTAAGTAATGCAGAGAATGGGCGGTCATAAATTTGACTATATGGTTCCTAAGCCTGTGGGACTGGCTTAGGGGAAGGATATTGCAAGAGATGGAGCTCTAGACTGCCTAAACCCTACAATACCACAAGCAGAACTTAACATGGCACTCTCGTGAGAGTCCAGCAGAATAAAGAGTAACAAAGACAGTGAAGGCAACACTCAGAAGGTTTTAGGGGGAATAAGGACTTTATTGAGTACTAGCTAGAGGCTACTCCTGTTACATTATAGAAATGGATCAAGCAGTCTTCTATTTGTGTCCTGAAATCTTGATTGAGGTCGAATTCAAAAGTAATAGACTAAGTGGTTTGCTGAAAAAAAAATTCAGATGGCTTAACATCTAAATTCTGGCATGGCTATTGCTCAATAATTTTAGTGAGGTTGACTAAAGTGAGAAGCAGAACAGAATAGTATGAGAATGTGCATCTTGGAGTGTGAAAACAGATAAACTTGTAGGCAAGGATGAGTGGATGCAAACAATGCCGGTAGTTGTTAAAGAAGCTAGTAGCATTAAAAAGAAAGGTTGAAATCTGAACCAGTACAATGGAAATGGTGTATTGAGTGCAAGACCCCACCCATATGGCAAGACCCTACCTATCTAGCTCTTAATTTGCACGATAATGCAAACTAAGGGTATGCAGGAGCAGGAGTGATCAGACAACATTGGAGAGGGTATAGTGAGAAGTGGGTGTGATCAAAATATACAAGCAAGGAATTCTCAAGGAATAAATAAAATTTAAAAATAGTTTGAATAGAGAAAGCCTGAAGAAAGAGGACTTGAGAAGTTTGAGCTTCAAGGGCACCCTGCTAGAGCAAAGATGATAAGAGAAATGCTTTCTCCAGGGTTAACCAAGTAAGCACTTGGGGTTCCTGCAGCTGTGGTCCTAGGGACTGAGCTGTGGCTAAACCTGGCAGCAGAACTTGACTTTCTTTACATGGTCCTTATGTGATTGAACACTTAGTCCCAGACGATGGCACTATTCTGGGAGGCTGTGGAACCTATGGATATGGAACCTACCCACCAGATAAGGGTTCTAAGGGCAGAGCTGTAAGATTATAGGTGTTTCTGTCTCTGACTTGTCTCTCAGGTTCTTTGTTGGCACCATGTAACAAGCAGCTGCTGCATGCTCCTGCTGCCATGGAGTTGACGAGCATCATGCCTTTTCTACCATAATGGACTACATCTCTTCACACTGTTAGCCAAAGTAAATCCCTTGCCCCATAAGCTGCTTCTATCAGATATTTTATCACAGTGACGAGAAAAATGACTAATGCGTTTATACAGTTCCTCTATCAGGTTGAAGTGGGGCACACTACTTAGGGAGGGTCTCCAATAACTTTCATTCAATTTCTTCTTTCCATGCACTTTTCCACTTATTCTACAATGACCACAATCCTTCACCAATGTTCTTAGTGATTTCCTGAATCAGGTCGTGGCATTACCCGATCAGAAATTCCTGTCTAGTCATTGTCCAAGCTCCCTTCTCACTTTGGTCGCTCCCTGATCTTTTATCTGCATTTCTCAAACACAACAGCTAGTTCTGGATTTTCCAGTTTTATCAGTCTCTGTATATTTCTGAATATTTCCTTTTTCTCATATCTTGAACCACTCATGTCTTTGGGCAGAGAGTTAGAATAAACCTATGGAAAACTCTTTGTTTTTTTAAAAATTATTATATTTTTATTGAAGCAAAGAGAAGCTTGGCTATCAAATGAAAAAGACTGAAAACCCCAGATTAGTGATAAATGGGGATTTATTTTCCCAATGTCATCTGCTACTCTCATTGCTCCTGGGAGATTTCTATACAAAAAAAAAAAAATCTGGTGTGGAGACCCACACCAAGAAGCTCAGATGTAGGCATCACACAAAGAACCTAGAACCTCAGAGGCAATTTTAGCACTTAAACAAATTGAGGCTAAAGTAATTTCTCATTTTGAACTAAAACCAAAATTCTGGGGCTGTAAATTTCACCTTTTTTTTTTTTGGTTTGCTTTGCAGTATGTGATAAATAACTTTCCAAAGATCTTCAGGAGAGTTAATGCTTTTCTGGTTGTTCTCATTAATGTTTGCAGTCGACTCATGCCTAATACCTAGAAATATGGATATCAATAAGGAAAGATGAGAACTACAATGACAGAGAACTCTGCAGTCACAGCCAAGCCCTCTAAGTTTTCATCTCTCCAGCTAAGCCTTTTTATCAGAACTCCCAGGAAATAACCTGTGACATTTCTAAATTTTGTCTCATCTATTTCCTCTCCTTCTATTTGGGCTGCTAATGAGCTGTGAAGTGGCCAAAGACAACTGGCCTCATGACGAGGGTAGAGGAGAAGATTACAGGCCAGATTCTCTACAAAGCCATTGGGATTACAAGGTAGAAACTGTATGCCTATTATCACATATATAGGAAACATGACTTAAGCACCTTAGAGGAAATATTCTTCAACATAACTACCTACAACTAATTGGACTTTCACTTAAAGGTACATTTCTTAAAGTTAAGATCTCTAGCGATTTGCTTGTTAGTCACCTGAGACCTAGGAATGTGAGAGAATGTTTTCATAACAAGCCCTCCATGGCAGGGCTGGTACTCTGTAGCGGGGAACTGATTTTATTACCCTCACTTAGAACTTCCCAAATTCAACTTTAGTTCAATTGAATTAGAAGTTCAGAACATCAATGCAAGAGGCTTAGGGTGATAAAAAAGTATTTTGAGAGTAAAAGGGATGATATCTTCAGAATTCCAAAGATAAACCAGAATGAGGGAAGGAACCTAAGATCAGAGAAAGAACATATCAGGACGTTTAATCCAAGGCAGAAAACGAGTATCTGCTTACTCTACATTTGTCTGTTTAGAGATTCTAGAGCCCACTACTAATGGGTGGTCTCAATCAAGTACAAGTTCTTATGGGACTTGGATGTTGAAGTTTTACTGTGGAACAGGTCTAGAAATTAATACGTAAAATTCATTTACAGACATGAACTTGTAGGTCTTTAGTCAGTTACTTATCTAAATGTAGAGCCCAGCGTATGCTCTCAGGTCATACAGGCTGCCAGTGGACAGTTTTGCAAAGCCAAGGATGATTGACAGAGGTGGTAAGAAGAAAGTCTGGTCAGAGTATATGATCAAAGCATCATTAGAAAAGTACCCAGTATAATTAATTGGCACTGTTACATTAGGCAGGTGGTAGGGTGCACATCACAGTGAGAGCATGAGATAGAACAGACTGCTGACTCCATCAGACAGGACAGTGTGCCACACAAGGGCACCCTCAGTGGCCTAAGAGCATTCTCCCAGTGCACATTCCACCAAGTCCTGCTTCTCGAAGTTTCCACTACAAAAGCCACTCTGAGCACAAAAACCTTAACACACAGGCCTTTGAGGTAAGAGAGAACACTCCCTATCCAAGTTATAGTATACAGCAAAGAAGACAAAAAGTCAGGTTTACTAAAAGCCTCTTTAACATACAAACAGAATAAGGAAAACAAACAATCAATCAAAAAAAAATCCAAACCACCCAAAAACAAACCAGGAAGATAAACTGTTCTCTAGATAAGCAGGGAAACAGATGAATTCTGTTGTAGTTTAAGTTCCATTCATCGGTTCAACATTTATTAAATGCCTTGCACTTGCTGGGCTTTAGTCAAGCTACAAAACAGAGAGAAAGAAGGAAGGAAACAAACAATCAAAAGCAAAAAAAAACCAGAGAACAGAAACAAAGAAACAAACCCAACCAAACCAAACAGAAATACCCTCACGACCTTTGCTATTCCATCATTCCATCATATACGTACTTCTGGAAGTGGGTCAGCCAGTAAGGGAGTAATAGAAATAGTACAGAGGAAAATAAACAATGACAGGAAGTAGGAATGCTGTGGGTGGGTGAAGACACTGTTTTTATGTTTTTCTGTAGCACTCATCTACTACTCATTACTAACAGGCTGTTGTATTACGACACATGTAAAAGTTAACTCAGATGCTATAGGCAAATAGCGGAATGATGTTGCTATAACATGAAAAGAAGAGTGCTCTTGGGAAAGAGAAGTCGAATGGCAGTGGGATTAGAAGCTTAACTGGAAAGAGGAAAGTCCTTAGGTTGACTGCTCTCCATGACTTTATTTAGGAGGATTTAAAGTGCACATTTAAACCCTGAACTTTCTCTTCAGGAAGGTGTCTTCTTCCACCTGCCACAGCTCTCTGTTCTAGGAAGACTGTACCGTAAGAGCAGGCTCACCTTTAGATCTCCTTCGATCATTATCATCTGGGCTCTTCAGCAGGCATCTCCAGGATTCTGCTATTTTGTGTTTTAAAAATAATATTTTGTAAGGTGCAAGTGATTTGCTCCAGTCTTAATTTTCTCATAATCTATGTTACTTTAAAAATATACTTTGTAGAACTCTAGGCTTTAGAACAGTGATTCTCAAGTGACTTCCAAATGCTTTGACCCCTTCACTATAGGTCCTCATGTTGTGGGCAGGATCCCCTACTCCCCAACTATAAAATTATTTCTTGCTACTCCATAACTGTAATTTTGCTTTTGTTATGAATCGTATTGTAAATATCTGATAGACAACCCCTGTAGGTGTTGCAACCCACAGGTTGAGAACTCATTGCTTTAGAGGGCCACATTAAAAGTGTCACAGTAGAAATGGTTATCCATATGATGTCAAGACTTACATAAGTCTGAGTTGTAAAGCCTTATAGGGATCCTGGAGGCCTTTGAGTGTAGGTGTAAAATTATGCGATGTACTCAAAATGAACTGAGGAGCGAAGGAATGAAATCACAAGGAAGCACAGAATATAGAATACTCAAGAGCCTTTGCAGTAAGCCATGTGACTGAGAATGGTGGCTTGGGAAAAAGTTGGTAGTGATGGAAATGGCGGGGAGTGGCCAAGATTTGCTTATAAATGGGTCTTAGGCAAAGGACACAGAAAGGAGTCAGCTACTATCTCAACATTTTAACGTAAGCAAATGAAGAATGAACTGCTATCAACTGAGGTCTAAATGACTGAATTATGAGTTAGACAGGTGGTGATGGATTGAGTAAGATTACATCTGAGGCATTTATGTAGAGTTATCAAGAAGGTGGAAAAGAGATTTCTAGAATTGGAGGAAGGAAATTGAAGGAGTGGCCATAAACTGGAAAAGCACAAGAATATCTATTCAGTCTCTAATAAAATTGTTAATTTTTCCTCACAACTACTAGCAGCTAATCATAGATAAATACATTCTAGTAGCTTGATCTATTAAAAATTATTATTGCAGACCTTGCTTCTGAAATGAAGCAGGGTGCTTTTGTGGTAGGGCTTAAGAATGACAAAGAGAAGAAGGAAAGAAAGGGGGTAAGCAGGGGAGAGAGAGAAAGAGGGAGGAAGGGACAGAGTATTCTGAGGCTTAATATTTCTGCATTATCCAAAAATGAGAAAAATGATAAAACATGAAGGAACTTGGGAGAACCTTGAGTTGGGAGTCTTGAGCTATGGACCACTCCTCTACTTGTGGGCGGCATGCCTTATGTAGAAGCCACAATTATAGGGCTCATGAGCCTGGGCAGGAACAGTGAATTCACCGCTAGGTCACGTTCAGCCTAGTTCAACAGGACCATGCTCACGTCCACAGGAGCTACAAAAGTAATCAAAGACAAATAAAGTGAATCAAATGGATTAAATATGATAAAAAATATTGTTCATTATTTCTAAAGGGCTAAGCAAGTAAATGTTACAATAATTAAGCACAACTCACCTCTGCCCCATAATCAGCCATATAGATGAAGTTCTTAAAGGGTTTTACTGAAGAAAGTAGGAACGGAAAAGTAGGGTGGTGGCTAAAGAAAAAGACCAAATCAACAATTATGTATTTGCTTTTTTATAAGATTAGATAGAGACACAATAGCATGTTTGCATGAAGTCTGGAACAATATGGGGAGGGAAGGATGCAAGCTGAGGGAAAGAATGATTGAGTTTAGTGTCCCTGATATAAAGCAAGAGAGAGAGTAAGAGTCCCATTGAGAGGTTGATATTTTATAGAAGTCCTCTTTTAACAAGAGGAGAAGAAGGCATTTGGATGCCTGGAATCAAACTTGCAGAGGTGTGGTAGAGGAGCTTGCGGTATACCTCTGATTACTTCTGATTTCTAAGAAAGTTAAGTTCACAGAGCTAAATGTAGAAAGTAAGAGAGACTTGAGGATAGGGGAAGGGATGGAAAATAATTGAGAGTGGAAAAGAAAATCGAATAGAAAAATACGGGAGAGTTGCCAGACATTACCGACAAACAGCCCAGTATATTTAGGGTCATAATCACAAAACAAGTCATGGTTCACATTTCCCTTATTATATTGAACATTAAAAAATTGACATGATGTAGGAAGAGACTTGGAATTCATCAGGGTTGACAATTTCCAGGCAAATGTATGATGAAGCGAGAGACCCAGAATAATAAATCATGGAAAAATCTGTGAGGCAGGATCACTTATAAATTCACAAATGCCAAGGACAGATAAACAATATTGTCTTCAATAAACTGTGTATAACAAATGAAAATGTATAGATGCAAATTTCACCACATGATGCTGCTATTTTTTTCCTTTTCTTAAAGATTTATTTTCCATGTCTATGTGTGTGTTTGCCTCTATGTGTGTGCATATGCATAAGGGTGCCCCTAGAGGCAAGAAGAGGTATTGGTTTCCCTGGAGCTGGAGTTTGGTCTTTGTGATCAGATGTGGGTACTAGGAACTAAACCCTAATCCTCTGAAAGAAACAGCAAGGGCTCTTAATGGCAGAAACAACTCTCCAAGCCTCCTTCTTTTTCGTTTTTAAATATTCATTTTCTTTTCCAAGTGGGTAACCAACACCAAGACGAAACCAAAACCAAAAAAAAATCCTCCCCTTTGGGAGATGGATAGAATGTATAATCACCACATTTATAGACAATTTATCCTCTTTTGGGGTTCACCATTCATAAAAAAAAAACATTATGTCAGTCATGCTTGCAAATAAAGCTTCCACGGTTCAGCAGATGTGTGGGTCAAAACATCATACACTTGTGAAAACATTTGCAAATCATTTTCATGCATCTGCCTGTGATAGACTTCCTTATCAAACAATCACTCCATTGCTAATTATAGTACTTTCTGGTGAGAGTCTCAGACTTTTATTTGTTACTTTTTTCCCTCTTCAGATATTCTGAACTGGGCAGAAATTTAGGGTCTGGTTCTACAGTTACATACAGACCTTAGAACTAAGACTTAAACAGGCTGAGTTGACAAGAAATTCTCTTGGCTGTTCTCAGGTACCTACAGAACACTTGGAAGAAAATAATCAGAAAGCAGATATTAATCCAAGATCAAATGAGGTCAGGGCTCTGAATTCCTTATATAAATATACCTTTGTCTCCCCCCACCCACCCCCTCTCTCCTTATCTCTCTCCCTTCCTTCTCTTGGCAGAATTTGAGTTTTAAAATAGCATTTCTAATCTGGGGTAGTTCTTTCTTGGCTGGCCCTATACCCAGTTCTATATTCATGAAGCTGAGTGATGTGGACACAGTCTTCAGATTCATTTTATGTCTCACTTTCTCTGGTTTGAACAATGGAGAAGAAGAAGATGGTTGAAAGAGAAGTCAAAGATATCTTTCCCATTCATCTGCTTTCTAGAAGAGCCTGGGTCACTTCTGACATGGAACCTCTGCCATGGTTCTCAGTTGCCCAGGGCTACAGTAATGTCATTTCTTCTCATAGTGGCTTCAGGTCCAGGGGTAATGATAATACATGAGCTGAAACACGGTGATCACTGTGATCACGAAGCTAAACTTTTCTTGCTAGCGAATTCAATCACATCCAAACTTCTTTTCTGTCTCTCCTTTCATATAAGTCTTTGGAGGCTTCTAGTTAAATTTTTTTTTGGCATGACCTTGACTAATAGGCCATTTCCAATTTCACCACACATAATTTTACATTGCACTTCCATGTTCAAGCAGCTTGATCAGAGGACCATTGAAGAAGAAAGGCAAGTGTCAAGCATGCACAACATGCCTGTACCTTCTTTCATTAGCCTGGGTGAATTTGTAATACCCACTTCTCATTAAAAAGCAGAGTCAGATTAACAGGCAACTGACTGCCATGGACAGAATGTAACTATACACTAAAGGGTTTTGCTTCCAGAATCAAGTGTTATCTACAAAGACCAGCAGTCTTTTCTACTAGGTGAATTTGAAACTGGAATCAGTTTGATGATAGGACTGACTTGATATCATGGGCAATTACTGTGTTACTGATTAGCTTGCTTGGAAATAACTTTGACCTATATAAAAACCCAAGGTTCTATCTTAAAGAAAGAAATATAGGAAATGAAGTAATTTTAATATACTTCAGAACTTTCCAATACTAACAAGTGGCCGATTTGATGGCTAATTTGTGCTAAATGCCATTGGATTAGTAACATAATCTTATATTTATCCAAGATTAGCAGTTTGTTACAAACACTGGGGGTCAAAGAATACTGCAGTTAATTTGCAGTTTATAATCAACAGTTAATTATTAAAACCCTATTTCCTTGTAAGGACTCAGACTTTTAAGATCCTGAGAGTCTAGGAAAAATTCTGCTATCATCCAGGTGTATTAAGGTCAAGTTCCTTATTATATACTTTTGAATTCAATATGCTCTTATCCTAAAGATAAGATTGGTAATGTCAACAGTTAACATCAAAAAGATGCCTACACACACACACGCACACCACACATATACACACTTCACAACTTTTCATTTATAAGATAATATTTTATAGAAAGTCTAGCAACAGTGACACACATTCTTATTAATATTTATATTAATATTGATAGAATATTCATTTCTAATTAATATCTTATTAATATTTAATACATAGGACATCTAAGTGAAGAGAAATAAGACTTGTGTGTTAGCAACACATTTTTTTCCAAGCAGTAGAGTAGGAAACTTTCTTATGAAGCAAAGCTCAGGGTACTTCTGTTAGTTTCATGATCTTGAGCCCAATCTCACCATCTAAGATAAAAAAGAAATCATTCTTTTTGCTTCAAAGACACAATCAGTTGTAAAACACACCTCTTAGAAACAGGTATTAAGAGAGAAAAAGATTCATATTTAATACTCTTATAAGTTGTACATTGCATTCCGATATCAATTAGACCAGAAAAGTACACATTTATAATATTATTAATAGGACAAGGTTATTTATCTCCTCCAGTATGCTACGTGCAGTGAAAAATACAAGACTATAAAGAGCCTGCCATAACTCTTAGCTCAACACAAGTCCTCAACGAATGTTGGAGTTTGTTGTGATCATCTCTGCTGGCATTATGAAGAAGTGTGTATCGAGGGCCTTCATTCTAAAGATTTTGTTCAGAGCACTGAGTACTTTTGGAGGGAAAATAAATCATAAAGAATCTGTTCTCTTTATCTATATGATAAGTGAATTGGCATAGATAGTGTGATGAAGTGGCTTACCAAAGCTAAAAGATTGTTGGTCAAATTAAAGGCTTATTTCTGAACGTTATTCATTCAATTAAATAGGTTAGGTGATCTTACAAAGGCATTCTGGGTTAAAATCTGAGAGCTACCTCCAGCCCAGGACTGTAAGGTTTTATTAATGTCTCCTCGATTTCATACCATGAATGTCTCTCTCTAACTTATTTTTTTATTTTGAATTGCTACGCCTTCTTTTTCTTTTCTCTCACTTTCTTTTATTAAAGGAAAACAAAACTAAATACCAGAATTGCAAATACAATGTGATGTATTTTAAAAAGCTGCATACTAGATAGCATGGAACTCTGTCATAATCAAAACTGCTTCCCCAAATATATGATCTATCGTACTTTTTAAAAGGAAAGTTATAAATTACAAAAGAAAAGAAAACTCATGAACACTAAATCGAGTAAAACATGTACAAAATCGTTCAAGTGAAGACTTGCACATGGACTCTGTCCTCTTACCAGGACGTGTGTCCTGACTGGTTTTTATCACTCTTGAGTCAACAGTCCCAAGATTAGGCTTGAACAGAATTCTCCATAACTGCAAGAAGTAGACTTCCAGTATATTCTCTGCTGGTCCCATGCCAGCCCTACTTTCTCTAGTGACTGATAGCTCCCAACATGCATGCTTAATGCCTCCAAGGCAGGGAAAGCCTGAGAGGTTGGTAGGTAAAATCTGCCCTTGAAACAGAGAAACTGCCTCAACTGCGACATGTGACTTGGTTTTAAAGTTAAGTATTCAACAATCTGGAACACTCCTTAGCTAAGATGAATAGAGCTAGTTCACATAACACATTTTAGCTAAGACAATTAGAGCTAGCTCACACTACACTCCTTAGCTAAGAAGAATGGAAGAGTTAGAGAAAGGACTGAAGGAGCTGAAAGGGTTTGTAACCCCATAGGAAGAACAATAATATCAACCAACCAGACCCCCAGGATCTTCCAGGGACTAAACTACCAACCAAAGAATACACATGGAGCGACCCATGGCTCCAGGGGCATATGTAGCAGAGGATGGCCTTGTTGGGCATTAGTGGGAGGAGAGGCCCTTGGATCCTGAGAAGGCTCAGTGACCTAGTATAGGGGAATTCAAGGGGGGGAAGCGGGAATGGATGAGTGGGGGAACACCCTCATTGGAGCAGGGGAAGGGGATGGGATAGGAGGTTTCGGGGAGGGAGACTGGGAAAGGGAATAATATGTGAGATGTAAAGAAAAAAAGAACAAAGAAAGAACAAAGCTAGCTCATACTGCTCTTCTTTCCACATTTAAAGAGAAGAGAAATCTTGAGATAATTAAAAGGCCCTTACTAATGGAACGAAAACAAAGACGAAAACAGACGGAGGTGGAAAGAGTGCAAGATGTGGAGGGAATGAAGGACACCAAGATAAGAAAGCCGCTAAGCCAATAGGATCCATGCACATACCAACCCACAGAGATGGAGGCAGCACGCACAGCATGTCCACCTGCATGGGTGTACACCAGTTGGGATCCCAGAGCTGAAAGGAGAAGTGGAAACATGTCCCCATCCCTAACCTAGAAGCAAACTCAATTGATAGGACCGTGAAAGGACAGCCTGGTTTCTGGTTGGCACAGCTAGAAATGGCCAGAGACCTGCAGGGTTCCCTTTGAGAGATGGCAGGCATTTTGCCATGCTCCAGATCTAGGCTCCTGACACAAGGCCACAGACCTCCATAAATCTGTGCCTTTCAGTCACTAGGACAACGCCCCTACCAGCCCCTCCACAGGTAAGGGCTTGACTACAGGCCACAGAGCCTCAAGACAGATCTCCATATTAATGAGGTACCTAAAGGCCAAAGGGCATAGCCAATTAAACATTCCTTCCCAGATTCTTCTCCTTGCAAAGGTATTTAACCTCAGGTCCACCTGAAGAAATGAGTAGGGTTTCATCCATTTTCCCCCATGACAATAAATATCTTAAGACCATAGCCTATTTCTTTTCTTTGGGACCTGTTGTGGGGAACTGTGGAGGTTTTCAGCTACCGAGTTGTTGTCTAATCTCCTGCTGACAACCTCTCTCCCTCGTTCTCAGCCATGGAGGCCACCAGGCCACCAACCCAAGCAAGCAAGCAATCTGAGCCAACCATGACCCAGCTACGCTAGTCACAGTGACCAAGATTCTCATCCCTGGGGGACACAGCCAGAGCTCATCCCTCTTCCTCTGCTCTTTGGCAGCGGACCACCAGCCCATATATCCTCACTTCGATCTTGATCCTTCACTGGCCTTCCAGTGGCACCTGATGGCCCAAGGGCCTGAGAACCAGCCGGTTCCCAGCCTGGGGACCCCCAACCCAAGAGCTCTGGCTCCACTCAGGACCTCAGACTGCTTTCCCTCACCCCCAGAGCAGAGTTCCATGCTTCACATAGCCCAATGTCGATTTGGTGCAACTTCCTGCGCCTCTGCCTCTCTGAGTCACGGCCCTAGCCCTTTGTGGGGGCAGACTCGGGACCCACAATTCAACATAACAGGACCCACGCGCACTGCAACCCAACAGCTAACCACTTGTAAATGAAACTGTAGTTTCCTCCAAGGGACTCCAAGACAAACTACTCTTAAGGGTAGGTTGCAAGCCCAGCAGCAGATGGCCAATAGAGAAGGAAGTCAAATGGCATTTTTAAAGTTCTTGTCTCAAAATGTCATGCAAGCACCCTTCCTTTTTTTAAAAAAAAAAAATTAAATTATCTTACTATTTTTATTTTATTTACATATTTTCTTGTCTTCCTACCCTCCAGGTACTTTGCATATATATTGTGTCTTTCATTTCAGTGTTTCTATGGCTCCTGTGTGTGTACGAACTTGTAGGTCTCTGATTCTTGTGCTTTCTCTTGGGCTCTGACCCTTTGTTTGCTTTGCCCATTTCTAAAGTGCTGGTTTTTATTTTATCTAATTTTAAATTATATTTTTTGTTATTGTCCTTTAGAAGCCTGCTTATTTTCTCATTAGAGGCAGAAAGGGGATAGACCCAGATGGGAGGAGAAGTAGGCAGAGCTAGGAGGAGTAGGCAGAGGGGAAACAGTGATCAGGAAAAAGGTGAGAAAAAAAATCTATTTTCGATAAAAGGAAGAAAAAAAAAAAAAAACAGTGAGAACTTCTAAGAGCCATTCTTTGAAAGGTGTTCCGACAGGTCTATAGCATCCTTGTCTCAGTCAGCAAATGTCCTCAGCTGTCAGAAGACCAAATTGCTCATAAAGATTAAGGTTGTGAAGTCCTATTAGGATGTGAAAGCAATAGGGTCTGGATAGCATGGGATTCTGGGCATAGCCTCCTCGTTCCCCTCTTGTCTCTTAACTGCTTTGTTTTTTGTCTCCAGCTTGGCCCTGACAACTTCCCATGAAAATCAGGCATGTAGTCTGATGAACTGGACCAATGTCTACCCTCAGATATCATCTAGATGCTTCTCCTCCTGACCCAAATCCATAGCACCGTTTAACCCAGGCAAGCCAAGCAGAATTTTGCTGAGTTCATTAAGTTTTGAATATGAAGTGCCAATAATCAACTACTTCTTCAGCACGACTCACTAATGTCTTGTCTACTGATGTTTGTCAAGGCTTGGCTCTTAGATTTGCAGATACACAATCTAATTTTTTGGTTTGGTTATTCGCCCTGACAGTACTTAACTCAGTGCATTCCTGTACAGCTTTTATCATGTTTGCCCAAAAACCCTTTCCCATGCCTTTTAGCCCACTCCTTCTCATTCTAAGCTCACCTTACTTAGCCTGGTGTTTTATACTCTACTAAATTTCTTATGAGAACACACAGGTTAATTTCTGATAGTTTTCTTCAAATATCCACAAAACGCTGCTGCTGCTTCTCCTTCCTCCTCCTCCTCCTCCTCCTCCTCCTCCTCTCTTCCTCCTCCTCTCCTCTCCTCTTCTCTTCCTCTTCCTCTTCCTCTCCTCTTCCTCTTCCTCTTCCTCTCCTCCTCCTCCTCCTCCTCCTTTTGTTTTTCACAATTTCTTTAATTTTTAAATTTGTTTTTTAAAATTTTCATTAATCATTCCATTTGTTTATATCTCAAATGATATCCAACTTCTCGGTTACTCCATCCACCAACCCCCCACCCATCCTATGTACCCCACTTCCTGGCTTACTCTTCTGCTACACCCCCATCCCACATGTGCCCTCCCCCTCCCTTTTGCCTGTATGAGAGTGCTCCCCTACCCACCCATACTCTCCTGCCCTACTGTTCTATCATCCCTCTACTTCGGGGCATCAAACCTTCCCAGGACCAAGGGCCTCCCCTCTCGTTGCTGTCCGGCAAGGCCTTCCTCTGCTAAACACTTCTTTTTAATTCCTTCAATTCTCTGAGAAAATGCTTCGGTGTTAGAGCGGCATACCCTAACTTTTCTAACACACTGATTCGTCCTTCGAACCGCACCTCGCCTACTCTCTGTACACTTTATTTTGCCATGTTTCGGTTTTCATCCTGGCATTTATCGCTACATGATATAATATGCATTTTTTTAAACTTTCTCCAGTCATGAAATGTAAGAGAAGACTTCGTGGAGTTTGTATCACCTACAACAGAAGGCTCTTGCTTAATGCACAGACAAGGACCAAAGGGATTCTTCATTTTACATTCTTGTGGAAAGGTGACTGTGTAATCTACTGGGCCTTAGGTTAAAATGCCACACCTCTTTCAACCTGCTTTTACTCAGTCTGCTAGAATAGGTTGCCGCCCCACTCCTAAGACAAGCTTTGTTCTGTTTTGTTTTTAAATAAACCATGAGCTTATTTTAATAACATGTTCTCTATTTTGGCACCGTACCCATTTCTGAATGAGATCATTCATTTTCAGCCCAAAACAAGGTCAAAGGCATTTCCTGGTCTTTCAATAACTTTTACACAAAACCACAGTAGGAAGTTTTCTTCACATTGTACAGAATACTGAGCACTGGGAGAGAATTGGAATATGACCGTAGAAAAGTAAACTCCATAACCACCTAATTCTAGTAATCACAAATGAAAGGTTGACTGCCTGAGGCAGGCGGCAGGCGGCAGGCTGCAATGTACACCTATAATCAGAACTTGTACACACCAGTAAAACATGTTCTACCTTTCTCTCGGTGATGTTCTCACTCACCACTTGAACACTGTCTGAACTTGATAATTTTCTGCTTTATTAATATTTATTTAGATCAAGAATTACATGGAGCAAATGACACCACACACACACACACACACACACACACGGCAGGGGCATGAGTGCACACGCATATGCCATAGATGTTAGACGAGCAATTAGTGGTTTCCTTTGTAAATAGAAATAGTATAAAGGATGGTCTCATATGTGATTACAAACTATATGAAGATCACAGCACCGAATGGAAGAAGGATGAAAAGTGAGCAGTTTCCAGTCACTATTTCTTCAACATCTTAATCATAATTTGTTCAGCAGACAAAATTCATAACTACGATTAATTAAAAGGGTGGAAATCAATCATTCACAATTGGCTGACTCTGTACAATTATATGCTATAAAAGACAAATGTGTATATTTCCAGATGCCAAAGCCGAAGACAAACTGATGTCTTCCTTAATTAAGAACATTTCTACTTTTTCTTTGTCTTCCTTATTCCTTGGATTTTGAAAATTGCTGTAAGAGTATAATTTTAAATATTTTACTCAACAAAAAATTATATATTCTATATAATTTTGCCTATATGCCTATATGTTTGTAGTTCCAAGGCTATAGTTTAAACTGCTGAGGCTTATTAGAGGTATTTGTGCTGTAGACCCTATTTTCTGGACCGTAGCATCTTATCCTTTAAAATAGGAGTGGACATGACGATCTCTGATGATGTACTTCTCTGCTTTTTTTCCCCTTTGAGATAAGAATGTCACTAGGTAGTCCAGGGTATCCCTAAACTCACGATGCCCCCGCCTCAGTTTCCAGAGTGCTTGGATTATACTGATGTAACACTGTGCCTATCATTCTGATTCTTGCCTGCCAAGTTTCCATGTGAGTACAGATGGAAAAACATTACTGTGTCTAGAAGAAGTCTAAACAAACATGCAAAAGTAGGATGGCCGAGGTGATGATCTCTTCTAGAGCCATTTGCTTGAAATCAGTTACCATGACACATGAATAAGTTGCTAGTAGGTTTGGTACAAACATCCACATGTTAAACATGGTAGCTGTGGGACTCGTGCCTTAGCATTTCGGCAGTATAACTTGTAGGTGGTCTTATTTGTGAAAAAGTTCCATCTTTAGGGTATCTCTTATTTTGGGGGAAAAGAGTAGGAACCAAATTCAGCCTCTTCCCTCCCATCCCCGGAAGATAATCCGGGTGCAATTTTGTTTAGTGCAAAGGTAGGAGAGGTGTTAATACCGGTTAGAGACCAAGGATGCTACTAAGTACCTCTTAGGACAGTATGCATTCTCCACAGGATGCAAGGAAATATCTGGCCCAGCTATCGGAAATAACAAGATTGAGAACACCTGGTCTGGAGAGAAGCTTTAGATTGATGATGGCCTGGCCAAGTTCATGTAAAAGAAATAAAATAGGAGTTTAGGGGTTACCATTGTCTTTTCATCTCAAATGGCCCCCATGAGCACCCACATGGTTTAATAAGTATTTATGGGAAGCGTCTCTATTAACTAATTGAGAGAAAAATTTTTATTTAAATACAAGGGAGCTAAATTTTCTCTGAACATCTTTTTCCCAACATGTTTTACACTAAATCTGATATATTGCACTTTTTTAAAAAAATAAATAAGACATTTAGACATTATTGGATCTAATAGAGCAGAGCTACTGGATACAGTCTCTTTTCAGTCCCAAGTCCTTGTAGCTAAACACATATTTCATTACAGGCGGCACACAGCACCCTCCTTCCTGAGTAGATTTGGGGCTAAGATCCAGTCTTTTATGCAGAGCCTAGTACATCGTGGATGTAAAAACAGCTAGGATAGTTCTTAAACACAGAGAATCGTGTCTGTGAAAAGTACCCAGCTTTGAAGATGAAGTCAAATAATGGAGTACTTCGCAAACTGAACCCCGATGCTTTATAATCGTTTCACTGTAACTTATTCTAAAATATAACCCACACATCTTTGCCTTTTATAACACATGCGATTGAGCTTAATCTTCTCTTACTGGCTTTGAAATGTCATTGTAAAGGATGTTGTGGTGGTTCGAATAGGAATGGCCCCCATAGACTCATCTGTTTGAATGCTTGGCCCATAGGGAGTGGCACTATTAGGAGGTGTGGCATTGTTGAAGTGTGGCCTTGCTGGAGGAAGTGTGTCACTGTTGGGTTAGCCTTTGAGGTCTTATATGCTCCAAGTAGGCCTAGTGGGGCACACAATCTCCTTCTGCTGCCTTTAGATCAGGATGTAGAACTCTCAACTTCTTTCCAGCACCATGTCTGCACATGTTTCCTACCATGATGATAATGGACTAAACCTCCGAATCTGTAAGCCAGTCCCAATTAAATGCTTTCCTTTATAAGAGTTGCTGTGGTTACGGTGTCTCTTCACAGCAATAAACCCCCAACTGAGACAAGTGTTAGCTATCCACCTGTGCCCGGAGCAGGGGTTCATGTATAGCACTTATTTTTACTAAGGTTTTCGATGCCTTAGCAGGTCAGTGGTAAATGATATACCTGCGGTTTCCAGTTCCTTCCTTTCCCAAAGTGACCACAGGGTGAATTACAACATATTCCTAGGAGTCAAATGCCTTGAAACCTAAGTTCTCTCATCTATTCTATATGCCTAGAGTTGCTTAGCAAAACTTTACTCTCAGAGATAAACCAACGTGTAAAAATTAGCCTTTCACAGTATTGTGAAATTGTGTAACACTTACTGAATGTTATAACTGTACGCTGTACACACTCTGAATGGTTTTCTTTTGTGTGACTATTTAATTTTGCCCTCATAAGAACATGATTAGGTAGGCTCAAGTGTACGTTTATCTGGATACAAACAGAGATGACTGAGGCAGAAAAAAAATTTTTTTTTTTTTAATAAATGGCAGAATTCTGATTTAAAGCCAGGTGACTTGACCCCAGAACTTTGAACTACTGCTGCAGAGGCGGCAAAATGTTAGACTGCAGACTGTGGGCTGAGTGATATCCACAGATAGATTTCGTTTGGCTCATGAGCCAGTAGTGATTTTTGGGGTGGGGCATCTATGTCTGTATAGCTGGCACAGTCTCTGGTCTAAGGGAGCATAATAATGTTGCCTTTCCTTCACTTGCACAACTATGGGATTAGCATGAAGAAAGGGACGTTCTTTTCTAATTTGGACAAGGGGGCCAGATGGGCTAGTGACATCCACGGTTGTTAACACTAATGAAACAAATTTCATGGATTATACACACAAAATGACAAATGTCTGCCTTCCATGAAAGGAGCACAAAAGGATGAATTACAACCAACACTCCAGGTAACAGCAGTTTCTCTAGAAGGGACTTAACCCACACATTCCTGGGAACTGCCAGGCATAGTGGGATTCTTTTTCAAGTTGTGACCTCTGTATAGCACATTCTGGTATTTCCCTTTAAAACCTGCTTCTCTTTCCCTCTTATAAATAGTCCACTCATGGTGCTGTAACCAAGTTCCTCCCTTATGCAGATGAACAGAAAACTAGTGTAGCTTCCCTGAGCTGGCTGACTCCCTCAGGTGACCAACAGGGTGGATTCTGTTTTCCTGTGCAAGCTGTTTTGTAGGACACACTGTTCTCTTGTTCCATGCCTGGCAGAGAAAAGAAAAAAAGAAAAAAACACACACACACATAACTTTGCTCTTGGTGTCCAATGTCTGATAGCTGCTCTGCTTAGAGCACTTCCTTGTCTACAGGAAAATCGTGTGCATGACCATTTACATTTTACAGGCATCTCTGTTGGTTGTTGTTGCTTTGGATGGCGAAACAACCATTGCTCAGATTTGTAGCTTGTGGACAACTGAAAGAGAGAGAAGATTTTTGCTGAGTGAACGGTCCTCATCTGGAGAATGCCACAGACACTTTCCTTTCTAGCTTGAGCTCCAGCACATGGCCCTTTGTCTCTGCCAAGCCAATGGGATCCAGTAATTCCATACAGCCTGCCTGTGTCCTAACCACAAGGATGGCTGCCCTGGTCTGCGGAGATACCTAATACACAGTAAAGATATGGACAGCATCATCACCTAGCCTCAAATCTGGCTAAGGATACACTTAGTAATTGCATTTCTCACTGGAGTTTCCTTTATTTGACTTAGAGACAGAGGGAAATCATTTCACCTTTTGCATCTCTGTTTCATGCCCAGGATGCCACCCATAGCATTGGAACCTCTATCCTGTCAAGTTCTTCTGAAGACCTACATGTGTTTGGACCAGAGTTTGGACTTTCAATTTTTTAAACAGAGATTTATTTAATGATAATTCTTTCCTGCTTTTGTGTCTACAGAAGAAATACACACACACACACACACACACACACACACACAGAGAGAGAGAGAGAGAGAGAACCAGCTTACTATAAGAAATTTTCATGTCTCTTTAGAAAATAAGGAAATCCTATGAGCTGATGAAGTATGCATCAGCTGACATCACCAACCAAGACTCTAAGAAAGAAAGTGCACCTAGTTGTACTGTTGTCTGTTTGCCTTCTCTCTTTACCCTGTCCCTTGTTAGCTAAAGACGTGATGCCTGGATCTTCTACAGCTATTTTTTGACCCCAAGGAATAGGCTAACACAGTATGCATTATGTAGCAGAAAGCTAGAAGCTCATGGCATTGCTGATGAAACTATACAACTTACAATGTGGGAATTTTATTTATTTTCTAAATCTTAGTATCACAAAATATAGGAGTACTCCTCCTCCCACACAGGCTTTTTATGGGGATTATTTAAATGACACATGCATATAAAATTGCCTCTGGACGTTAGAAATCAGTCAGTCCAATCAACTAATACATTATCCTTTTTTTTTTCTCATTTACCCTTCCATCCATATCTTCTACTCAAGAGGAAACCAACCCAGAGTTACTTGCTACTAGCTAACACTTTAAAACGGGCTTCTGTATAGGGAGAGGCTTTGGACTTGATGGTAGATGGCACAGATCTATCCATGAGTAAACAGGGTCTTAGGAACCTGAAAGAGATTTCCCTTTAACCTCAGCAGCAGCAACTCAAGATAAGCAGCAGGTGGGGCTCTATCAGGCTGAGGCAGAGAGAAAGTGTGGCATTGCTGAAAAGGGAACAGAGCAATGTCTAAGAGAAAGTAAGCTCCAGAAAGTTTCCCAATCTTCTTACAGCCTAAGATATTTGCCTTCCTGGGAAAATACAGCAGAATGGAAAAAGCAAAAGGGAAAAGCTCACTATGTGTTTCCATGTCCCAGAGGCACAGACATAGAGAAGGACCTGCCTCTCTTTCAGCATCTTAAAGCATGCATCATTGATTGATCTCCACATGCCTGCTCATTTGGGAATGGATAAATCTTTTTAAAGAAAGTTATATGTTGTAAATGTGCAGCTTGGTTTTCATGTAGGTCTCAAACATCTGGAGTGGGGACTATCCCAAAACATGCAGCCTGTATATGGAGTACGGTCTTCTAAAAAAAAAAAAAAAAAAAACAGTTGTTCAGTTATTCATGGAATATTATTTTTTTATATCTCTTGTATTCAGTTTGCAACTACTTCATTGAGAATTTTTGTATGTATATTCATGAGGGATACTGGACTATAATTTATATATTTTTGTTGGGTTTACACTTGATTTCACTATTTCAATATTATTTGCTTTGTGAAGGAGCTTATTGTGGTTCTGAATTTTTTTAAACATAACTCAAAAAGTGTTGCTTGTTTGAAGGCTCTATAGAATTCTTGTATAAGTATATCTGACCCTTGGTATTTTGTTTGTTTGTTTATTTTCATTTTACTCTGTTTGAATGCTTTTTAAATTTTTTTTGATTTGCTGAAAATAAAAATTAAAAAAAAAAAAAAAAAAAGAAAGTTATATCATTCTACAATTTCTCTTTGCTAGTCAGCGGTTTTGTGTTTATTTACTTTTGATACTAAACCATTCTGCTAACTATCTTCCCCTTAAAACAGAGATAAGCAGAGCTGTCTGTTCATTCAGATGATAAGTATTCTAGACTACTTTCCAAGGTGGCATGCAGAGGCTCTACATTTCTTTTACTCATTTGTATATGAAGTGAATAAGTAGCCGCAGGTAATATGCCCGGGAAGATCTGTGTTCTTGTTAAATAGCCCCAAACTGGTAGCCTGCAGCTTTGGAGTCCCTGGTTGTAAGGAACTGTGTAAAACAAAACAAGAAATATTTGGTAATAGGTAACTTTTTCTCACCAGGAATCATTACCATAAATCACGCTAAGCTATAGGGCTTGCCTAAAAAGTCACCAGTGAGAAATGCATGGAAGAGAGAAGAATTCTGACAAGTACGGACTCAGCATCAAGAACAACCAGATTCAAGTGCTCCAAGGTTAATGTAAAATGCTATAAGCAAGGGAAAGCAGAAAGGGTGACTGGATTTAAGGTCTTTTATTCCTTCAAGATAAACATGCTCAAATAAAATAAAATACTCTGTAGACTAGAGCAAGAAGGTTCCTTTTAAGGACTGCAGCTGTTAGGGTGGATGGAAAACACAGATAAGAATATCAGCCTTTGACTCTAAGTGCAAACAAGATAAGAAGCAGACATAAAGTCTGCTTTACGGACCAGTAGCCGAGCAGAGCCTGGAGACGAAAGCAGACCCCTCAAGGCATCTTTGAGTCTGACTCTGAGGCTGCTGGGCATTGGTGTCGCCATTTTGCTTTCTCCCCTGACGTGTATGAAAATGTCTCCATGTATTCTGAACAACTCCCAGGGGATATTCCACAGGAGAGGCTAAATGCATAGAGAACAAATGCAAAGGAGACAAATCAGAGGAGGGCGATCAGGAATGGAAAAGCTTTGAGGAAGGCTGGAGTTGGTCCACTCTGTGGCACTGTCATTTGCTCCCACAGATATATTGATTTTTCACCCATTCTCTTTGCTTTGAACTCCTGTCGAACTTTTCTTTCACAAATAGCACTAAGACTTATAAATGGCTTACACTATGCAGTGTTCTAGGCATGCTGTATACACATATGCCTATTCTGTTGATCTTCACAATCCCATGACTAGGGTACAGATGAGATATCTGAAGCCAAGAGATGTCAAGTAACATCCTCCGAGTTTATGCAGCTAGCAAGTGATGAGACTCAGAATGCAATACAGACATTGTGGCTCCAGACTGTGTGTTCAACCAGCAGCTTATTCCAAGGCCACAGGTCATCTCCCTCATCCCAAAGCTGGCTTTTGACCAGACCAGAGACCTCAGAGTGATAACTGTACTTCACTCTTCGATGTATATGAGTATATATTTTGTCATTTTCTCAAAAAAGTTGTCAAATAAAACTTTTAGATACAATTACCAATTTGTGGAAACCAAGGACATTCAGAAACACACATGTGGAAACAATCTATACATGCCAGTCAGTATGGAATTTGCCAAGACCTCAACTCAGTTTCTTCAGTAAATAAATTTCAGAGATAGAGTAAATGGAGAGAGGGAGGGAGAGGAAGCAAAGAGGAGCTGGATGAGAATTTGACCTACAGATTAAAAGTGGCTTAAAAGACTTATAATCACTTACAACACGTGAGTGTTATTTGGAAGCCTATTTAAACAAAATATATTTAAAAAGTAAGCTATAACATTTATGAGACAATTGTAACTTGAACATTATCTGAATATTCAATAATTTATGGTTTTATGCTAAAGTTTTCAGAATTATAGTGTGATAACTATAGCTACTGAGGCATGACGGGTGAGGTAAAATGATGCCTAGATCTGTTTCAAAACAATGTGGACAGGGACAACTGGTGGGGGCAGCAATAATATTGGACTGGCCAAGAGTTGTTAACTGTTTAAACTGGGTAATGGAAATGTGGCGGCTGTACATACATAAACTTGAAGAGTCTATATAGTAAGAGCTAGCTACCTACAAGTTTACATGCTCAGTGGAAGGAAATATGAGACATTCAATTATGTACCAGGAGATTAGACCCTATAAAATCATATTCAAAGCACGGTCCTGGGACTGTTTTCTTTTGGCACTCTTAGCCCCAGGATTTATCAGTTGGGCAATCTTAGATGAGCAGCTAATAGGGATTTCAAATATCATATCTACAAGTTATTAACCATCCTAGGAGATAAGTCTACTTACTTGATAAGTAGTAGAAATATGCTGAGGTTTAAAATTAAGGCAAGGAGGATATTCTAGACTTACCAGTATTTTGTCACCACACACATAATTTCTCCTACCTTTGACAAGTATTTGAAAACTTAAGGGAAGAATTCAGAAAGAATGAAGGGAGTATATTGTTCTTGCTCTGGAAAGACAAGTCATGGAATTGTTAGGAGAACCTGCAACCTATTCTCTCTATGGTTATGTCTTGAAAATATTCTCATAGTCAAAGCATATAGCCCTTGGTGACCTTGCCAATATGTCAGCACCTGTTCATGGCTACATGGGTTTGCTTAGGTACAAGGAAGTATGAGGAGGAAGAAAATCACACTTGATGGTTATAGGATCAGAGGATGAAAACTACATGCTCGGTGGAAGGAAATATGAGACATTAAATTAGGTACCAGGAGAATAGACTCCATGAAATCATATTCAAAGCATGGTCCTGGGACTGTTTTCTTTTGGCACCCTTAGCCCCAGAATTTATCAGCTGAGCAATCTTAGATGAACAGCTAATGGGATTTCAACTGTCATATCTACAAGTTGAAAAACATGGATTAACCATCCTAGGAGATAAGTCTACCTACTTGATAAGACTATTAACTTTTGCTCTACAAACTGAGTCTGAGAATGCCAAGCCAAATGCATAGCTTATTCCTGCCTTCTGAAAGCTTCTTTGCAGCTTTGCTTAGCACTGAGTCACAGAAGTGAAATATGTAGATAGAAATATATAGGAAGAGAACCCATTGAATAAAATGGGGAGTGAAGTGCCATATGCCCTACAATGGGATCAACGTCCCAACTCAGGAGATGGGGTTCAGATGGGAGTGAAGAGGTTTTCTGTTGAGAAATACTTCTGCCTACCCTGTCTAATTTTTGTTTCCTTATTTTCAGACAGAATCTCACTGCATATCCCAGGTTAGCCTCAGATCCATCATCTTCCTGCCTCTGCAGGAATGTTGGGATTAGCAGTGTAGGGCACTACACCCAACTCCTCTTCTTGTACTCAATCATTCTAGGGTGAACATTCTCCTAAATCCAAGCTGTACCACAATAGCTGTGATAGGTATAATATCAGGTGAAACATACCTAACAGAAAAATTTCAAGCCAAATTATGTTTTCTCAACTTCTAGAACCCAGGATCTCTGACATACTGCATGGCTTTCTATTTGGTATCCTTGAATCAAACACAGCTGTAGAGCTGTAGTTTAATACAGATATTTGTGAGACACCAGAATTCAAGCTTCCTCATGTTCTATCATTAGCTCTGCAGCAACATTTTAAGAGAGTAATTTGCCCAGTTTGCTAATTGTCTGAATAGAGGGAGCAAGTCCTTAGAAATGATGAAGCTTATTAAGTGAATTAGCTGACAATACTTTTGACCTTAAGTCATTGTGGTTGTTCACTAATCAAGAACTAATTCCCCCAGCTTGCAAAGCCTAATTATTACTGTGCTTATGGTTTTCCTTTTGACCTGAAGTACCTTTTCACAAAGCAGAGAAGTTCCTTTAGGCATTGCCTCAACTGGTCTTAACAAGAGACAAGATGAATCATAGAACAGCCTGGCACAACCTCAATTTGTAATACTCTTTACTAAGGGCTAAATCTTGAGAGTAAGATCCAAGGAGCTTTCTCCTCTCTTTTCCCCTCCTCCCATCTCTCGTCCTCTCTTTCTCCTCCTTTTTGGATTCACCTCACCTTTCCCATCATTTGCTATTTTTTCCCCTGGTTCTTTTCTTTTCAAAAAAAAGAAGGCTATTGACAAAATTGTTGTCAAGGGTGAACTCATGTATAAGGAGAATAAGAACACAGTCCAGATTTGCATGATCTTCAGGGAAACTTCAATGGTGCTCTCAAAATGCATCAGGGACAACAGCTGAAGTATTCAATGCAATTTTTTGCATAATAGATGCACAAAGATTCTAAACTCCACCTCTACAAGACCATGCCTCGACTCTAAGGTCTCCTCACAACTTGAAGATGTGTGTAGAAACTTCTTTAGCTGAACCATCAACTCTCTAGTCAGCTTACACAAACTGTCATCCTGTCTGGCCTGGGCTATTCTTCTAGCTGGGTACATTACTTTCCCTTTTATTCTTCTCCCTTCTCTCCTTTTCACCTTCTTCCTTCTTCTTTGCCTCCCTAACTCATCTCTTCTTGCTCTTTTACCTCTCCAGTAGACTCTGTCAAGGAGGCAGTTTGAATTCATTAGCTTTCCAACTCAGCTTTTATGAATGTCTGGAAATCACATTCAAAAGTCACCACTTTTGCCCCATGCATATTTTTCTTATCACACACAATTATGGAAATGATAAACTGACAATTGATTTAAAAAAAAAAAAAAAAAAGGAGGGCCGGGCGGTGGTGGCGCACGCCTTTAATCCCAGCACTTGGGAGGCAGAGGCAGGAGGATTTCTAAGTTCGAGGCTAGCCTGGTCTACAGAGTGAGTTCCAGGACAGCCGGGCTACACAGAGAAACCCTGTCTCGAAAAACCAAAAAAAAAAAAAAAAAAAAAAAAAAAGGATGTGGCCTGGGGTGGAAGTGAGCCAATACCAGATAAATAACATATATTAAGAAAATATGTGAATAATGAGAGGAAAGATATTAATAATATAGTAAATTGACAGGCAACAGTTGAGATAGATATTATCTAGTGGGAAAACATAGCTAAGAAATAATTCATAAATGTTTACATTTGGGAAGGAAAATTTATATTCATACTTTGGTTACACCATGTCATTCACAAATGAATCTATTAGTATATTTTTTCTATGTATTTCCCAATACATAGATATTGACACCTCTTTTGTACATTTATTGGGTATAAAAAATTCTTATAGCACTTATTATTTTGATAAAGTCATTTGCATATGACATGGGTACACTTTCCTCCTATCTATTCTTAGGAGCAATCACAGCAAATATTTTTTTCTTGCTTGTCTATAAAAGCAACAACTACCCTCAAGCAATCTATCTCCCCTAAAGGAGAGACTTGATAAATATGTCAGTTTTATACCTATTTTATATATTCTATACACTGGCCCATTGTCTAAGAAAGGTGGAAAATATTCAGAAGCAGAACTCGATGTGGAAACCTCCATCACTATTAAACAGAGGAGCCCAGTTGGATACTGATTCTAATCATTTAACATCTTTGGTGGTAACCGCCAAGTCCCTTACCAGAAAGAGAAAAAAAATGCATTTTTATAGTATCAACAGACACCTTTACTGCAGTTTACTGTAAAAAGACAATGAAGAGGAATGAAGATTCTGTATTTCACAAAGGATCTATACTGAAATGTTAAGTAGGTGATGATGTCATCAACTTGGCTAAGAATTAGTTGGTGCACAGAAATTATATTACAAGACTATTCACTTTCTTTTTACTCTTATATTTGTGAGAAGCTAGACTTCAACACTTAAAAAAAATCTCTTAGTCTCTAGAAAACAGTTATGAGTGACTACTTAGAATTGCAAGATGGTTTATTTATTGGGTTAATTACATGGTGGTCATGTCTTCATGCCTTCTGAATACTGTAACTTTCACATATATCATACATGCTCAATGACAGGAAATGTTTTGCCAATATTTAAAATGATGAGAGTTGGTTTCTCACTCTGAGGAGTGTGAATAGGACTGCTTTTGTTTGGGGGCATACTACTATAACCACCAAAAGGGATGTGCTAGGGACCTATTCCGCCCTTCTGAAAATAACCGCCCCTAATTTCTAATAGTTCCAAGAGTAAAAGAAGTACAAGTCGAGGAGCTTAGTTCTAGTATTGGTATTTTCATTAGTTCCTATTGTGCTATTTATGATCCTAAAGTAGCTTAGCTGTAGAATACATGGAAAGGTTCGTCATCAAAGGTAGAATTAAGCATATGTTGTCCTACAGGATAAAGATTCTCTCACTCATTTGAGTATCCATTAGAGCATCCTTTCTCATCTGCAATGTGGGATGACTTTAACCTTAAGACTTTAACCAGAAGACTTTAACCTTACTTTCTTTCCTCCAAGACTTCAAGGTCAGTCTCTGAAATGATTTGCATATGCTAATTATGTAATGACGTTATAACTGATATCTAAACAGCTAGCTCCACCTCAGCCCAGATTCTGATGGAATGTTCACAACACCCTATAGTCTAGGCTCTTTACTAATGATAATATGTTTTGTCTTGGCAAATGAGAGTGTGGGACAACAGACTTAGTGTGTTTGTGTGTGGAAAACTGTCAAGTTGGCATAAACATATGAAAGTAGTCCTCAGCCAGCAAGATGGCTCAGTAGATAGTTGCTTCCTGCTAAGCCTGAGGATCTGAGCTTATGCCCCAGAAACCATAGGATGGAAGGAGAGAACTGAGTCCTACAAGTTCTCCTCTGAACTCCACATGCATTGCATGGCATGCATATGCCCAAATAAATACACACAAAATCAATTAATCAATGCTTTAAAACTATCTTAAAGGCAATCTTTTAAAAATATCTCTTTTTTCTTTAGTTGTATGATCATTAACATATCCTACAATGGTCCTTTATTTGCTGCTGGTCCAATGAGTAATGAACAGACAATGCATGATCTTTCTAATTGCATGCTAAGTTTTCCTACAAAAGGCATCTATCAATAGACACTAGCATACCACTAGGAATCCTAAGTGTGGGTCTGAAACTATGTACCATATCTATCCATACAACTACATATTTAAAATAACTTTTAGGTACAGAACCAATGTTTTTTATAAAGTGGAGCATTGAGCTGTAGTTTAGGTAGAACGTAATTTTAAAGAATTGCTTAATAGCCAACATTTTAAAAGAATATTTTCAAAACAGCAGTTCTTATGTAAATGTGGTATAACATATTCCCTCTCTATTTTAAACACAAAGTGGCTTTATTCTTAAAAAAAAAAAAAAAGCTTTCTTTCATCACAAAACCTCCCTGTCCTCCCACCTCTACTGACACACTTGGCAGCAAAGACTGTTTTCTGCCTACAGAGTCACGGAAACCAGAAAACACCCCATCACTCACGAGCTGGAAGGCTTAGCTCATGAAAACACCATTTTCCCTTTATCTTAACAGTACCAAATAATGGCATGCTGCACAATTCTATAAACTTTTATTGTTAGCAGAAGTTCTGATTTCCCATTGCACATTCTTTTCATTTCTTAGCTTGGAGGGGATCTAACCTATTTCTAAAACTATTCCTTGATGCCCCCACCCTTTAAATATTTGCAGGCTTATCTGAGTTTGAAGGTAATTTTTGCTCATTATATGCCAAAACCTTTTCAGGGAACAGAGTGTTTGGTTACCATGTCTTGAATTTGAACGCACATAAGATGTATATTTTCAGTTTTCTTAGAAATATTCTTAAATTGTGTTAGCAAAATAATCCCTAAAATAATAACATTTGACTACTTCAAATAGGTTATTTCAAAGATTTTGTTTTTATTTTCTGTATCAAAAGAAAGTGGAAAACAGAATTACAGACAGCATTTGTAGCTATTCCTTCACAATGCATCATTAACCAGTCATTTTTAAAAGTAACTCTTTATTCTGCATACATAGGCATAGCCTTATATCCAATAGAATCACAGCCCTGTTAACTGTGCCTCCTCTGGATTTTGTTCTAGTTAATTATCTAAATAGAACACTAGCAGCTTCCTACAGAAAATACCCTTTAGCCTCTTTCTATTCTTTGCAAAAAGTAGCAGTGTGAACTGACCCCAGTCAATTTTTAATGATGTGTATCAAGCTCAGTGCTTTACTGATCTGTGTCATTTATATCTAGTTTAACTTGAATAATCAACAGTTCTTCTTTATATTTCTCTTTTGATTCATAGTTTATTCTATGGACATTCTCCCATTCTTTAATATTAAACACCATTTGTTTTCCTATTCAGTGTCCACTATTTGGATTTTCTGGTCTCATAACGTACATCAGCCTTTTTCCTAATCATTTACAAACCATCTAGAAATATAAAGAAAACAACCAACAGGCTTCACAGTGATTCTACAAATGCAGACCTAAAACTGACTCACTTTTGCCCATTCCGTATTCTTAGTCTTTTTTTTTTTTTTTAAATACATCATACAAGCAAGTAGATAGAACTTGAGAATATCATCTTGAGTGTGGTAACACAGACCAAGAAAAGACATATATGGTATGTACTCATTTATAATTGGACATTAGCTATAAAGTGCAGGATAACCATGCTACAATCCACAGAAAATCCAAAGAAACTGTGTAAGGGAGCCTTGCGGAAGGATGTATGAATCTCACTCAGAAGAGGAAACAAAATAGTCATCAGAGGTGGGTGAAGAGAAGGAATTGGGTGGGAGAGGGGGTAAGGCGGGGAATGGGGATGGCAATCAGGTCTTGGGATCAGGAAAGGGCTGAGAGTGAGAATGGAAACTGGTGGGAACATCTGTGGGATTAGTTGGAGGACTGGAATAGAGGAGGCAACAGAGAGTCTATGAGGATGTCCCTAGCTTAGATTCATACCAAATGGGGACATAGAGACTGGAGTGGCCACCTCCTGTAGCCAGGCAGGACTTCCAGTGGAAGTAGGGGGACATCAACCTACCCACAAAACCTTCAACTCAAAATTTGTCTTGCCTACAACATGTGCAGGAATAAAGATGGAGCAGAGATTGATGGAATGGCCACCCACTGATTGCCTCAACTTGAGAATCATCCCATGGGAGAGAGTCAGCCCCTGACACTATTAATGATACTCTTCTATGTTTGCAGACAGGAGCCTATCATAACTGTGTCCTGAGAGACTTCATCCAGCAGCAGATGGAAACAGACACAGAGATCCATAGTCAAACATCAGGCAGAGCTCAGGCGTCTTGTGGAAGAGTGGGAGATAGAACTTAGAGAACATGAGGGGTCAAGGACACCACAAGAAGACCTACAGAGTCAACAAACCTGTGTCCTTGGGAGCTCAGAGAGACTAAACCATCAACTAAAATGCATGCAGGGGCTGGACATAGGTTTCGCACATATTTGTAGTAATTGTGCAGCTTGGTTTTCATGTGGATCTCCTAACAATTGGGTTGGGGTCTGCCTCAGTTGCTTGCCAATAGATTCTCTTTCCCTACCTAGACTGCCTGATTGGGCCTCAGGGGGAGAAGTGTTTAGTCCTGTTGGCACTAGATGTCCCAGGATGAGGTGGAACCCAAGAGGGCTTTTCCTTCTCTGAGAAGGAGTAATGAGGGAAGGGCTTTGTACGAGTGGGACTTGGAGAAGAGGAGGGAGGGCTGAAACTGGAATGTAATGTGAACAAAAATAATAAATCATAGAAAAATAAAAGAATAAAGTACTAAGACAACACCAACATTATCACTTTCAGTGTCCAAATTTTCATTATTTTCCAGTAAAATTTAGTGTCTTTCTTAAGGTGCCAGGTCAGACCTACTTCCAAATTAAAGTCTTTAGTTTCCCTTCAGTAATTAATTTGTCTGACGATTGGACAGAGAAAACTTACTTTATAAGGGCAAATTAGCCTCAATGTTAAAGACTACAATGGACCAGCATGTTCCAGGACTGAATTTCAACATATATATTTATGACTATCATGTTTCATTCTATATGATCAGAAGTATGGAACAATGGGCGCTGCTATGTTGGTTTTGTCACAAGATAAGAAACAGTCTTTCCTTCTTCTTTTTAATTGTTTCACTGCTATTGTGTGTTTTGATTTTATTAGCTGATGAAGAATCAGGCATCATTATAGGATTTTTTACCCTTTGAACAAAGTGTATTTTGTTGTTCCTTTATTTTAAAAAAGATATAAAGAAAATTAGTATCAATGAAAGACATTTGTCAAAGGGGTTTCAACCTAGAAATATCAGGCAGGACTTTGGAAGATGGGTTAGGGTTCAGGGCATACTTAACTAGGTCAGTATATCTATGGAAAACAACATATCTGTTGGTCACTTAATATTGAACTATTTTTTTTTTAGGCACAGAAATGTGGCATATACCAATTAAAGCCATTCCAGTTTTCATCAACACAAATAGAATTGGGTAGAATTCACTGTATAGTATGATTCTGTTAATATGGTTTAGATTTCTCTGCCAGAGCTGTGCCTCAGTTTAAAGTCTAAAGGTATGAGTGGAATTTGTCTGTGCACAGCATTGTGTATCTGAAAGTGGTGATCCCACTTCTGAGAGTTCATGGGCTTAGATAGTACACAACTTAATCTGTCTGGAAAAAACAAAGTCAAAGTCATGGGAAGATGAGCTGTTCTAGTGTTTCATTGAGTAAATACTGGTATTCTTTAGGATCAAAATGTAGCCACACTTCTCCATAAGCTGGTAACTTTATTTCAGGGTTCTTCTCCCAAATAGAAATCAAGTGCAGGTACTTAGCCAATTTTCACAGCCCTCTATGTGAGAATGTGTTTTAACAAAAATTTCCTTGTTATATTTTCCTTTAGAATTTATTGCAGTTTTTTGTGTGTGTATTTAGAGAGGAAAAAGAGGAAGGATATTTAAATGAGATTTAGAGTCCATAGCTAAACAAGAAGGGGAATTTATTCAAATGAGTATATCTAACATGCTGTCAAATATTTATTTTCTGAATTTGTCCCATTTGGAAAGTTTATTTATGAAGATGAATAGCCATAACTTAAAATTTACAGAGGAAGCAAAAATGCCTGAGCCCAGACTAACAGGTCAATAAACACCAATGATAATCAATATCACTCTACTATGATTCCCAAGCCACTCTCTATACAATTGAACAAACAAAAGTTTGTCTATCAATGCATGGATTGTAACTTAGTTCTTTGCAAGGGCCAGCACTGAGTAGTTCAGTACTAGAGTATTTGCTAACATGAATAAGGTCATGGTTCAACCCCAAGCACCACAGGCATGTAAACTTTCTTTACAACTACTGTTTCATTGCCAGAAATAAGCTTCCTACTAAATTACTACTGCTATATAAAACAGTTACCCATGTGTTACAGTCTTCTGTTACTTACATTTACAGCATAAAAAGACTGTTTAATACACACACACACATATATATAATATAATGTTATATTATATATAACATATAATATATAATTTTTACTTATCAAATTATCATGGTTATGATTAGACACCCCAAAACTAAAGAATATATTATGAAGCATAAAGCTAATTTTCAAAAGATAAGGGAATCATAAATCCAAAAAGAATGAGAAAGGGGGCAAAAGGACTAGTTAAAAAAAAAATAGATAAGAACAGAAAGGGCCCATTACAGAAAGAAAACCAGGAGAAAGGGGAGTAAACATGGGGTGAGGGTAAAACAGGTGTGGACAGGACAGCAGTTTGGAAGCAGAGGGACAGAATAAGGAAGCAGAAAGGATAGATGATGGCAAAGAATAGCAGTAGCAAGAAGTATGTGGTGGTTTGAATCTGCTTGGCCCATGGGGAGTAGCACCATTAGGAACTGTAGCCTTGCAGCTTATACCTGAAATCTCAATATGTAGGAAGCTGGAGCCAGAAGACTGGCATGACCCAGTCTGGGGTCCATAGAAAGACTGGGCTCCATATCAAAGAGAGGTAAGAAAGGAAGGAAGGAAGGAAGGAAGGAAGGAAGGAAGGAAGGAAGGAAGGAAGGAAGGAAGGAAGGAAGGAAAAAAGGAAGCAAGAAATGAAATGAGGGAGCAAAATAGGTGGGAGAAAAATGAATCACTAGGGAATTAACCAAAATTTCCAGAGAAGACAGCTTTTGTTTGTTTAAATATGCTCATCAAGAATCAGGTTAAAATTAACACATTGCCAGCAAGTTATCACATGTAGAAAATACTATAAGGTGAATACTCACAATGCTAAAATATAAAATGTTGCAAAATCAAAACATGTTGAGTATATGACATGATTCCACAAGCATAAAATGCCACAGATGACCTCAACAGATCTCAGAAGAAATTACTGAAATGATAAATAAAATTTTAAAAATACTGTACAAAATTAACTTCTAGCAAGGTATATATAAAACAGATGCAATTTTTTGTATTTAAACTTGGATATGATCTTTAAGATATCTTACCAAATATGTACATATTTTCCCTAACCCTCAAATCTAAAATCTGAACCACTTCTGGTCTTAATTACTTCAGATAGAGGATACTCAACCAGTGTTAAGAATGAAGATAGGAATGTATCATGTAATTGGGTAAGATTATGGCTCATCATAAAAAAATCACTTTAATTTATTAAAGTGAATACAAATGAAAAGTTTAAGTACTCAATCAAAGGATAAAGCCTCCTTATTAAACAAAAACAATCACTAGAGTGCAGAAGGTTCATTGTAAAACATTTCAGAGTACACTAGTATCATTCTCCCATCCCTGTCTACTTAAGCAAAGGCTGGAATGAGGCTCCCACAGGGCCACCCAGGAAAACAAATTCAACTCCTTAAGCTGATTGTACTTCCTGAGAGCTAGAAGATCTATATCTTGCTAGATTACAGAATTATATGTAGCTAGTTACTCTTTTATGGCATCTCTATAGCCTTCTCCATAAAAAAATTAAACTTGGCTCCAAATTTTGATGTTCAGAGACCAATTTCTAAACCATGAAAGTCTAACTCCTAGTCAACTAATTGAACTCTGGATCCTTAGGCATTCTTGTAAGGTCCAAGGATACAAAAGCATCTAAGAAAGTATTTTAGGATGTAAGAAACTATTTGAAGGTCTAGGTAAATGCAAGTTGTGAAGGCTAGAAGGACATGAAAAACTTAAATGATAAGAAAGTGATTTAAGGTTTGTAAAAAGAAATGGAAAAAAAAAATTGCTTCAGATCTCTTCCCCTCTCTACGCGACTGTTATATTGAGACTTCAAAGTTCATAACTTTAGTATTAAACAGTGCAATCCTAACATCTGAAATTTGTCTTCTTTGTAAACTTAAAGAGATTCTTATAAGCTTCAAGGAATAAACACAAATCTACCTCTCACAAGTCAAATGGACTCCAAATAAGTACTGTTAATCAACGCCTGTTTCCCTCCCTACACATGCCTATTTCTGAGGGTGGTATCTATTCCCCTTTCCTTGGTCATTGGACCATCCTCATGGTCCTAAATGTTTCATGGGCCTAAAGGTTTCAAATGTACACCAAAGAAAAAATGTTTTCCTTCCTAAACTCCTTAATCTTACTTTCTGCCATAATATATCTGTTCCAGTATCTTGCCAGGCCCAACTGTTTGTTCAAAATCTGCATCCAGAACAGCTTCAAAAGCAGCTAGACCCAGATGATCTCAAAACTTGGACAACAAGAGAAAGAGCCTGCTCTACACAGACTTGGCCAACATTTCAGAGTTTTTGACACCCCCTCATAATAGCAGCCCAATGTCAGCAGGAAGTGATCAGAGATGATTGCTTTGCCCTTATTCATTTACTATCAGCAAAAGGCTGGGAAGTTTGGATTCAGATGCAGGACAAGCAGCTGATGTGCATAGTTAATATATCAAAGTGGACCTGGCCTCCAGGTTCTCCCAACACCCCTACCTGTTACAGGGCTTGGTTAGTATACCCCACCCTCTGCCCTGAACTTTCCAGCTGAGGAGCTGGGCTTTGCCTCCCCCAGAAGCTCTTCCCTATATGATGAAGATATTTTGTTCTCTCCCTCTCTCTGCATTTGCTCTCTTGCTGTGTGTGCACCCTCTTTCTATCTTTCTCATCCTCCTCCCTCATGTCTCCCTGCCCCCGCCTTGTTCCTTGGAAATACTGAACCCGCCTGAGAGCAGCTTCTCAATAAATCTGCCTTTATATATTTTAATTTGGCTTGAATTGGCTCATTTTACTGGAGGATAATAACATCAATTCTTACAGAAAATAACATTGCTTATAATTTTTACAATTTTTCAATGTATCGTAAGACATGCAACTAAAATAGAAGCAGTATTGTAAGTGAAGTAGGAGAGAAATCAAGATAAAAAAGTGGTTAACATAAAATATATAAAGATGGAAGGGGGCTAAATGCTAAGAAGGAATAAATGCCCCAGAAATAGATGGAGTGAGCTGTAAGGATGCTTAGGAAGGGGTTAGCTTGAGAATAATCTTCCTCTGGGTTCTCCTTCACAGTAGGAGAGGAAGGATAAATAGTCAACAGTGGATTTTTATTGCTTATTTTTTTTTTTTTTTTGAAACAAGGACTTACTATAGAATCCAGATTGGCTGTAAATACTTGCCTCAGTCTCTAGACTGCTGGAATCTAGAAAGGTTTATACTGGAGGAAGCATCCTGTCTCTTAGGATGGCTTATGTCAGTGGTTCTCAAGCTTCTGCCATTGGACCAGCTGCCTTTACAAAGTCTACGAGCTGGTTAAAAACCAAAGCAGGCAAACAAACCAAACAAAGCAAGTTTTATGCACCCACCTTGATCTTGATTTGCTGAGTCAGAGTCTCTAGGGAGAAAATTCCCCAAAGCTGAGCTTTCCAAAATAAGCTTTCCATATGGTTAGCTATATTAATGTTTGAGAATGAAATCTTTTAGAACAAGAAGTGACCTGGTGATAGCAGGACAGCAGGTGAGGGAGTTAGGGATGGAGATTTATAGCCATTGCTAGGAGGAATGTGGGATGCAGGCAAGACATTAGTGAAAGCCACTAGTACCATGTGAACTTAGCATACCTTTCTGAAATCAAAGTCTTCCTGTTCTCTTGCCTATAAGTTCTGTGGACAGTAATAGTATATCTATGCAAAATTATATTCTGCTTTTCATATGGAGAACACCACCCAGGAGTGAAGGTTTAATTATAACGTAGAGATTCCTCATGAGTACCATGCACTGATTCAGTGAAAACAGAAAAGAAGTGATTTATCTTAGGACAAATGGAAAAGGAAAATAAACTAGAACAAATTTCATCATGTCCAAAGTGAAGCTGCAACTAGCTGTGAGGCCCTGGAGAAGATCCTCCACCTTAGATTCCATTTCTCCTATGTAAAGATAGACCCAGCTTTCATTTGTCCAAATAACAGACGAGGGAAGGAAATCAAGTACACACATGAAGAACCCCAGTGGAAAACACATTGCGACCAAGTTGAGAATGGTTACATTGGTGCTTGGAGAGCAGAAAAGAAAGAGCGATTAATTCTAATTAAAGTAAACAAGGAAATGCTCATAATTACAGTAGAGCTAGAAAAGGAAGGATAAGAAGAAATTCAGTAGATGGATGTCCATAAAGAAAGAATAAGAAAGTATACAGCCAGTCTAGGGAATGGAAACACCCGGTGTAGATTTAGAATTCTAAAACCATGGGGGAATGAAGTCTTTTTAGCCTTAAGATCAATTTTACGAGTAAGTTTCACTAGTCTGAAAATAATAGGGAAATATCACATTGTCATTTATTTTTCTCATTTTCAATAGCCCATGAATATTACATTTTGGTAAGTGCCTCCTTCAGAACACTTCCTGACTGGAGTGTGATTTATGAAAGGAGTGTCCATCCCTCAGATTTTCCGTACTCCTAACGTGGAAGATTCTAGGCATTTCTGAGGTCACTTACAGCAGTATTGCTTCTCTGAGGCCAGAATTTAAATTGATTCTATCATAAGAAAGAACACACTGTAATAAATTTTTTATTAACCTTTTAGAAGTGGGCCAAGTTTTTATTCTTATAGTAAAATTCATATATTGAATCTCTGGCAACAAGCCCTTGCTAAGCACCCTTTTCCTGTCTTGAGCCATGTCTCAGAGGACCTGAGTGAGCAGAAAGCAGCTGTCCTCTTGAATTTAAAAGCAGCTCTGGGCTCCGCACAGCAGCGTGGTTACACAAAGGAGCAGCGGGCTCTGCATTTGTAGACGAGAAGGTGAAGAAAGCATCCATTTCATTTTGGTCCAATTTATGTTTCCAGGGCTGTGCAGCCGCAGACTGATCGATCACATCCTCATGTCTCCTTCCCTCTTCTGGAAAAACGCTCATTTCCCAGTGGCATCTTCCCACTTCTAAAACCTGTAAGAAGAGGAGGCTCACAAGGCATCCTCACTGTGGCTATTGTGGTCCTCTGGTAGAGGGGTCATAGTTTTAGCTGAGGAATTGTATGCCAGGTGCACCAGCCTTGAAGATTTAGCTCAAAGAGCATCATATTCCTGGGTTTTAAGTTTACATTTGGTGAGTCACATGATTATTCATGAAAATGCCCTTTCTGGTCTTTTTAAAGGATGTCTATAAAAACATCCTTTTTATAGACATATAGACATGTCTATAGCCTTAAAACTCTAAAGGAGACATGTTCTCTCCAAGATATACACTTGTAGAATACATACTTTTCAACGTAATGTTGTATGGGCTGGCTTCAAGCACTATTAGGTTCTTACTTTGGCCTCTGTACAAAGAGAACAGCAAGAGGGGAAGGTCCTGAATATGAGATAAAAGTCTTTGTCAAATTCCTCTCTTGGAACACAGCCCGTTTGCCACAATTCTTGATTTTCTCGGCCTGTGCAGGTTCCTTTCTTTGACATTGTGTTTACATAATGCCAGTATCTGGTATCTAAGAATTGATTTCTAACGTGATCTGCTAGGGTGGGAAGATACCCAGGGGAGCCCCAATCTGCTCAGAGGAGAAGGAGGCCGGGAGAGGTTAAGGATTGTGGGAGGGAGTGACAGGAATGGGGCAGTGATTAATTAATTAATTAATAATGAAAAGAGTTGAGCTCTAAGTGAGTTGATCACACAGTCACTTTCTTCTGGAAACCTGGCTTGATGGTCCAGTTACAGTTCTAGCCTCCAGGTATCTGCCTGGACTTTCTGCTCTGCAGACCTCAGATGGTGGATTGTAACCTGTAAGACAAATAAATCCTTTCCTCCGCAAGTTCTCTTTGGTCATAGTGTATTAGTATAATAGAAACCTAAGACATAGTCCAGCATTGAGGGAAACCAAGGCAGAAACTCAAACAGATCAGTGGCCTGAAGACAGGAACTAATGCAGAGACCATGAAGAAATGCTGTTACTAGTTAGTTCCACATGACCTGCTCAGCCTGCTTTCTTATACAACCCAAGACTACCTGCCCAGTGGTGGCAGCACCCACAGGCTGCTCTGATGGAAGTAAATCCTCAATTGAAATTCCTTGTTCTCAGATAACAAGTTTATGTCACATTGCCAAAAAAACCCTAACTAGCTCACCGAGAATGAATGAGCCTCTACTTACCAGCTCACTTTAACACGGATGACTTAGTTTCTCAAAAGAGATGTAATTAATACCATAGACAAGAGGGGAAATATTAGAGAAACTGATTGAGTTGGTTCATGAAATACTCTATCTAAAACCACAAGTTTCACTCCAGGGAACTATCCATTTGTCTAGGCATCTTTTTGAATGCATACCATCTTCGCAGACTGTGTCCTTAAAATGCTCCCTGTGCTCACAATGATCAGAATGCACTTCTTTCCTAAGCTCTTCACATCTTGTTTTGCATTCAAATAGTTTCCTTCATTCATTGAACTTCTAGTCTCAGGTTAGATACATACTTAGATAGACTTTATTCAGAAACAATTTGCCAACATCTCTCCCTGCTTCTGTGCTCTACTCTCTCATCTTCAGTTTTAGTTCCTGGTAGTAAATCAGCAGTCCAAAAATGTTAAATGGAAAAATCTAGGAACAAACACATATGATAGTTTTAAACTGTATCACATTGAAAATATGAAAATCTTATGCTGTAGTGACATGCCCTAAGTCCAACTGCTTACGCAGTACATGGTGACTTAGGAGGTTCTCAGCTCTCATGTTGATTGTTGCAGTATCCCAATGCTGTGTTTAAGTAAACCATGTTTTATTAATCCGGCCCTCCAAAGCATAAAAGCAGTAATATCGGTAATTTGACATGATCTAAAGTGCTTTCATTAAGGAGGAAGGTGAAGGAAAGGAAATCATATTCCAAGATTGCCGATTTGTCAGAACAAATCTTCTTTGAGATCATGAAGAAAAATAAATTTGTATTACATGTCTGTACATATTGTTGCATATAAAACTGTAAATCCTACACAACTCTCATATATCTAAAGTTTCAAGGCAAGATGTGAAGAGGCATTAAATTACAAACTCTTTAGGCATCCCCGGGGGAGGGGGGGTTCTTATGGCATATTTTCTGTAGATAAAGAAAAGCTAATTATTTTCAATATCTCTCACATAAAGTAACTTTGAAAAGCCTAATCTGGATCACATAACAGTAAACTGGTTTGCCTGACAACAGTTATAGTCCATTGCCAAGCAGAAGCAGTCAGAAGAGGAATCATCTCACAACCGTCTTGCAAACCATTTCAATAGTAGTCTTTTGAATTCACTTAGCAGCACTTTGGAGCTTTGCTTGAGCATAAGGATTAATTGACCTTCACACTATGCATGGTGCCATTTACCACCATGAATGCCTCAATTAGGCTAAGTTTTGATCATCCTCTATCATATTCAACAAAGACCTAGAATGAAATTTCTCTCTCCAGATAATATCATCTTTGAGCCACTCATATGTTTCCCACATAGAAACAGCTACCATCTTTCTTAGACCAAAGCTTACTCAACAAAAATTATTTTTATCAAAGCAGTGCACTTATTCTTTAGTCACTGTGTGACTTGTAACAATGTCTGGTGTTATCACAGTGACAGGGTCTTACCACAAGGACACTTGGAGGTGAGGTGCCTGTATCTGGCACCCAGAAGTTGGACTCTCATCTCTAAGCACATATGCTTGCTCTGTTGACATTAAATGAACATCTATACATAAGAAGCTCTGTCCTTTATAGGGTAGGCTGATCCTTTGGAAAATGACCCTGTTTATTTAACAACCCTTCCATCTATTTGCTTACTTATAGGCCTTAGTCTTCCAACTACCCACCTTCCTACATTAGAAGCAGTCAGTGATAATTCTTGGCTTTATAAAGCATGTTCCACTTCTGTGTCTAATCCTCATTTTACTACTTGGCATGATCTCTTGCCCTTTAAGCATTCTGGCAATCATTTTAAAATGTTTATTGAAATTTCACTATCTGTTTTAAAGTACATGACCTAGATTTGAGGCTGTTAGCCTAGCTAAAGTTTGATTGTAAATATTTGTACTGTAAACTTTTTATTTTATGGAATAGTATTCATAAAATCCATAACTGAATTAACTTTGGGGGACAGCTCTCGCAGATGTTTGGCTCAAATGAAGCCTGTTATTAATTACATGTAAAACCACATTATATTATACTCCAAGCCAAATTCTAGCACAGAGCATATCACATGTCTCCAGAAGTAATTAAAGCATGTTAAAATGATCATCTTCTAGTTGATGCTTAAAGCATGGAATTCCATCATAACCCACTCTTGCCCACTAATTTATTTCCAAGTTGGCCATTCTAAGGTCATTAATCTTGTCATCAAAATTTGCCTAATGTTCAAGTGGTATTTCACTATTTGTCAAAATCCTTCTATAGTTTAATCCTGCTGTGTCTTCAACGATCTGTCACCACCCTCAATTCCCAAAAACAAAATATCTGACTCAACATAGGTTAATATTTCTTAAGTTTTTTTTTTTTTTAACATTAACTCTAGAATGTGTAAGAGCACTGGAGCTCACAGTGGGCACTAAACAGTTAATGCATTCGACAAATGAATACTTGATTCTCATTCTCCCATTCTTCCATTCATAATGTTCACTGCTTTTGTTTATTGATTTGTTTGTTTGAGACAGATTTTTCTCTTCGTAGTCCTGGCTGGCCTTGAACACACAGAAATCTGCCTGTCTCTGCCTCCTGAGTGCTGGGATTAAAGGCGTGCGCCATCACGCTCATTCTCCGTATCATCCCTAAGAGTTATAGTTCTCCATTATAACACTGGGTCATGATATATATTGTTGTCTGTGCAATTAACTGGTTCTGTAACTTCAAAACAAACAAACAAACAAATTCCAAGTAACTTCCTAAGCTTCTCATGGTGCTTCTGGATCGATCTGAATAATGGTAACATTTCATATATTATTTAAACAAAATCACGGGCCCCTGTTACTCAGCAGGCCTGTGTCCAGGCACTGAACAGCCATCAATACACTTAATCCTCAGGAGTATCAGACTGAGGCTCAGAAAGGCTCATTTATGCTGGATGGTGTAGCTCACAGGCGCAGGAGTTCAGATTTGAATGGGAAATCTGGCCTTCACTTGTTTTCTTATCCACTGGCACGCTTGCTTTCACAAGCTGTGATATCACAGTGTTTAAGAAGAAAAAAAGATTTCTGGTCACACTCTAGCGTAACTGAGGCTCGCATTACATCAAAAATAGTTTGATTTTCTACAGGTTTTATGGTTGATTCCCTTCTGTGCCATATTTATTTTTAAAGTTACTAACCAACGAAAACATTAAAAATACTGAGCCTTGAGAGCAGAGTGGATGCAAATACCTTAAGTGAATCTGGATTCCTTCCAGTCACAACTGTTGGGAATATTTGCCAGAAATGTAAAGGACCATGAGAACCAATTTCTAGAACAACAACAAATCAAAAAAGTGCTACAGTAGACATCAAGAAGCCAGGGGAAAGGAAACGTACATTGTCTCAGAAAAACATTTTAGTTTTCTAGAGCTAAGCCCTGATGCAACCAATGTATAGACAGGAAGGCACTCATTATCTGGGAGTTTTGAACAGTATACATGGCAGTCTCTACCCTCACAGACAAGGAAACTCTGAGAACTTAATGTCTTGTTACTGATTTCTTCTCTCCCCACACCCTCACTCTCCTCCAGATAGCAAGACTGCAGGAATCCAGTATTTCCTTGATGTCAACAGTCTGCTTTAACCTGTTTATGGCTTCCACATCCTTAGATTCAACCACACACAAACCAAAACTATTTGCATCTGTATTGAATATGTCTGGAATGTTTCTTATCATTATCCCTTCAGCCACATACCATAACTATTTAAGGAGAATTTACATTAGCCTTGGTGTAATAAATGAACTAGAGATGATTTAAAGCATATGAGAGGATATTTATAGGTTAAATGCAAACTTCTCATAAGATTTGAGTGTCTGGGGCGTTGGGTACCCATTGGTGTTCTTTCAAACTATCCACAAGGAGTGGAGCAATCTCATTGCACTTGCTCTAAAGGATCTGGTACAGGAATTTATTTTCTACAAAACTAACAAGAAGTTGCCAAAGCTATATAAGAGTCCCTTCAAAAATGGGACTGGGAAGATGGCTTAGAGCAGTGGTTCTCAACTTGTGGGTCACAACCCCTTTGGGGATCAAATGACCCCTTTAAGACCACTAGAAAGCAAATATCTATAGCAATAACAAAATTGCAGTTATGAAATAGCAATGAAAATAATTTTATGATTGGGGTCACCACAACATGAAGAACTATATTAAAGAATCATAGCATTAGGAAGGCTGAGAATCACAGACTTAGAGGTAGACCAATTTCCCAACAGACATGAGGTTCGGGCTTCAGTTCCCCAGCATTGAAAAAAATGAAACGAAATTAAAAGTACATGGTGTAGAAGGAAAAGTAGGTAGAAAGAAAGAGAAGTACAGAGCCCTGAGTAGCATATTTTTCAAAGTTATATTCAGACTTAATTGAGTATTCCTAGGGTGCATTGAATAGCAGCAACAACAAAATAAAACAACAGAAATACATGAGCAATGAATGCATCAAGGCAGAGTCCTGAGGAAACAGTTTCTGTTTTACAGTGGATATCATTGAAAGTACTCTCTTCAAGCTAAATCTAAGAGCTATGGGAATGTAGTATTTAAATTCAACCTTTTGTGCTGGGAAGTTTATTCCAGAAAGGGTTTATGGTGAGCAATATTAGTTATGAAATAGATACTGTTTGCTCTTTGAATGAATAAAATCAGACCTAATTTGAAAGAAGCAGCAGGGTACAACTATTCAACTCATGTCATCATTGGAACCAACCCCTGACATTCTGGAGGAAATCTATTGAGAATACAAATAGCTTTAACATTTGTTGAGTTGAAATGTTCCTTTGCATATTAGATGAGGAGTTCAAAAACAGAGCAGTTAAGAAGCATAAAATGTGATTCTGAATGAATACAGGAAATGTGGATATGAGAATATTTACCTATGAACAATCCCTCCCCACTCTCACCCCCTTTGAAGAGGTATGATTATTAGGTTACTGTTGACAAGTTACCTTTTGGCATATATATTAGTTATTCTTCTGCAGTTGTGATAGACCATAATGACCAGGACAACTTATAAGAGGAGGAGTTTATTTGGGCTGAATGGTTTCAGAGTAGTAGGAGTTCATCACGACAGAGAAGCACAGAAGCAAGCATCAGACACAGCCACTGGAGCAGGAGGCTGGGGCTAATGTCATGAACCATAAGCACAAAGGAGAACAAGCGAACTAGAAATGGCTCAAGACCTTTAAGGGCAATGCCCATCCCTAGTGACAGATTTCTTCCAGCAAGGCTGCATTCTCTAAACCTTCTCCTAGGATACTATCAACTAGGGACTGTGTTCAAATACTTGAGATTATGGGGAACATTTCTCATCCAAAGGACCATGTTGTACATTTCCGAGTGACAAAAATGAATACTTAGATCATGGAGTACATGCCCATGGGAACTTTCTAGAGAAAAGAGTTTAAAAAAAAAAAACCAAACAAACAAACAGACAGACACAAACAAAACATTAGGGATGCCCCAAGTCTCTCAAGTGCTGAAAGTGGGGTCTTCTTTCAGCATCTGGGTCTGACAGCCTGGCTGGGCTTATTGTTAGAAGAATCAGAATTTAAGGAATATGGCTCAATTTCAGCGCAAGGGGAAGTTTTCACATGGCTGTACATGCTTGAACATGCTCTGCCGAGACAAGAAGTGTGGGTAGGAGCAAGAGAAAGAAGCAGTCAGGTCCCTACCCCCACCACATACTCTCATTGCTCCTTCCTTGTATGACTATTCCAGTGTGTGTGGAGGCATCTACTGGATTTGTCTATCAAAATGGAATGTACTAGAAGTAAAAATGTCTAGGTCTAAGCCTCCTTGTCATAGAGTTGGAATAACTATGCTGTTGCTTCTCCATCCCAGTGTGTGTGGTCCACCTATTCCTACAGCATTTCCTATGTGAACTGCATAAGGACCACATGCATCCAATGAACTGTCTTCTTCTCACATCCCATTAGGCCATCATGGTATCACCAGCTGAACTCTTTCCAGCAAAGACTCTGAAAATGCATTTTGTTAGCTGTGAGTAATAAAACAGATAATACCTGCCTGGCTTTGGTTTCTCCAAATCTCTCTTTTCCGGAACAAAAGAGCTTCTTTCTAAAATAAAGTTATCTGGAAAACTTCTTAATTAATCCCAAAGTTGCAATTAAGTATAAATACATTTTGAAATGTACATTGTCTGATATTTGCAGTTAAGCTTTAAAAATGTCCTCTAAATCATCACATTTAGCTCAAGGAGAACCATACTTTCTATCCAAATATACTCTCTGGCTTTGTCGAGTTAACACCAGCTTCTGGGTCCATCTGCCCTGCTTTTGTTCTTGGCTCAGATGCTCTTTGCATAACTGAGCATTGTTCACTCTATCTATCTTAAACTTCAAGGAACTTTGCACTGCTCCAGGATACCAGCAAACCTAGCATTTAACAGTCAGGGCACGCTGTATTTCTATGAAGTTTATCTATTAACTATGGATACTCACAGCCATGCACTTGGCAACAGAAACAAATGATTCCCTCAAAGAGAATCACTTTCCTATTTCATTTCTTTATTTCTCCCCAAATGAATATATTCCAGCCCACCATTTAAGTCAGCCTAATCCATTCATTTAGGTTACTATGCTCTAGGTGTCTGAACCATGGAAAAAGTGTCTGATGCTCTTCCTTTATTTGTAATGGAGAAGGAGAAGACGAAAGACACATAATGATAGATCTCACTCTCTCCACTCTGCCACCCATAATTTAGAATACAGGTCTGTAAAGAACTCTTGACAGCCTAGTTGAACGGTTGTTTGGTACCACACTGACAGGTCCTATGGCTAGAACTTGCCTGGCTATCATTCTCCTACTTTTCAAATGCTTCATACCTTCTCTCTTTTATTTTCTTTTGACCGTGTCCACTGTCCATCTTGGATTCATGCCATCACATCCTTACCCGTGCTTTAGAGATACCATCCCATGGCAAATCTGTGATCTTCATGAAAGTGTTTCTCATGACATTGTCTCACTATAGATTCTCTAAACTGTCAAGAGAACAGCACTCCAACTTACAACTCTACTTTATAGACAGAAGAAAAAGAGACTTTCAGTGAGAATGGGTTACAAGAAGACTAATTTTCAAGTCAGGAAACTCTATGCACCATCGTATCTCTGGCCCTGAGAGAAGAACCTGTACATCACTGATGTATAATCTACATGCAGATTACAGAGGAGCTAGAACCCAGCAGCAGCAGGTAGCACATTATAAAGGAAAGCAAATGAGAAGTCATAGGACTGGGCAGGTTAGATTTCCTTATCAGAGATGACTGGCACCAGAAGTGTGACAGATTTTGTAATATTGTATGGACCTCTTGACTCATCTTAGAAACGAGAATCAAGTTAAGTGCTAAATTTGTTGTATGTATATTCTGGCTTTGTATGTTTATTTACATAGCCAGAAATAACGTATGCTAACTTAGCACACTTTCATTTTTACTACAGCTCATCATACAAAGTAACGTGTGGAATTCTGCACCTGAGACAAATTGTCGATTCTCAAAAAGTTTTGGATTTTGAAATACTTCAGATTTCAGATATTTGAATTAGGCATGCTCAATCTGTCTATCTCTGACTGAGGTAATCCCTGAGGCTATGGACATTTTATTTATTATTGTTTTATTTAAAAGAGTACATGTGCTTCTCTGATGATGGCTGATCCTGTTTGTCTTTCTGGGCCTGGGATACCCCAGTCTAGATGTTTTCTTCTAGTTGAATTCATTTACTTGTGAACCTCATGACCTTGTTATTTTTTAGTGGCTGAGTAATAATACTTTATTGTGTAAATGTATCACATATTCTTTATCCATTCTTCTGCTGAGGGACATCTAGGTTATTTTCAGTTCCTGGTTGTTATGAATAAAGCCTCAGTGAATGTTTTCTTGTGGTAGAATTTCAGAACATCCTTTGGGTATATGCCTAAGAGTGGTATAGTTGGGTCTTGAGGTAGGTCAATTTCCAACTTTTTACAGAACTACCACATAGATTCCCTAAGTGACTGGCCAAGTTTACACTCTTACCAGCAATGGATGAGTGTTCCCTTCACTCCCCATTCTTGCCAGTATGAACTGTCATTGTGTTATTGATCTTAGCCATTCTAATTGGTGTGAGATGAAATCTTAAAGTAGTTTTGATATGCATTCCCTGGTGGCTAAAAGGATATTGAAGATTTAAGTGTTTCTCAGCCATTCAAGCTTCCTCTACTGAGAATTCTGTTTAGATCTGTAACCCATTTTTAATTGGGTTATTTGTTTTCTGGATTTTCAGGAGATAGGAATACATATAGATGTCCATATCCACACATTATATGGGGGGGGGGAGGGAGGGAGAGAGAAAGAAGAGAGGAGAGAGAGATCTTGGAACACACAGCTCTAAATGAAATGTCTCTATCAAATCCTTCCACTCAGAGATCAAAGAATTCCAAAACAGAGGAGAAAGAAAGGGTATAAGAGCCAGAGGAGATGGAAGACCCAGGAGAACAATACTCTCTAAATCAACATGATCAAAGCTTATACAAATACACAGCAACTGAGGTAGAATGTACAAGACCTACACAGGTCTGAACCAGGTCTTCTATGTATATATTATGTCTTCCAGTTTAGTATTTTTATAGGATTTCTGGGCATGTAAATGAGTGATTCTCTGATTCTTGTGCCTTCTCTTGGGATCCTTTCTTGTTTGTCTTGATCAACTTCAATGGGGTAATTTTTGTTTTATATTACTATACTTTATTTCGTCATATTTATAGTATTATCCCTCAGAAGTCTGTTTGCTTTCTAATGAGAGACAGAAACAGGAGCGGATCTGGATGGGAGGAGGTGGGAAGGAACAGGGAGGAGTGGAGGGAGGGGAAATCATGATCAGGATATATTGTATGAGAAATAAATCTATTTTCAATAAAAGGCAAAATAAACAACAAAAGAAAAGTAATTAGCATTAACTTATTTCAAAGTATTTTGGGCTTTAAGAATTCTCAAGAAAACTCACAGAATCAACAAACCTGCTCTCATAAGACCTCATATAGACTGAACTGCCAACCAGGGACCATGTATAGGACTGATAAAGATTTTCTGCACATATGTTACAGTTGTGTAGCTTAATCTTCTGTAGGACTCTTAACAGTGGAGCAGGGGCTGTCTCTGACTCTTTTGCCTGATTTGGGACCCTTTTCTCCTTCTGGGTTGCCTTGCTCAGCCTCAATAAGAGAGGGTTGCTTAGTCTGACTGCAACTTGCTATGCCATGGCCGGTTGATATCCATGGGAGGCCTGCCTCTTTCTGAAGAGAGACAGAGGGAGAGTAGATGGGATGGGAGGTGGAGGGAGGGACTGAGTGGAGAAGAGGGAGTGGAAACTGTGGTCAGGATGCAGAATAAATAAGTCAATTAATTAATTAATTAATTAACATAATTGTATGATGATTCATCTAATTTTTTAAGCTTCTTCTTTTTTTTTTTTTTTTTTAGATTTATTTATTTATTGCATGTATGTGAGTACACTGCTACTGTCTTCAGACACACCAGAAGAGGACGTCAGATTCTATTACAGATGGTTGTGAACCACCATGTGCTTGCTGGGAATTGAATTCAGGACCTCTGGAAGAGCAGTCAGTGCTCTTAACCACTAAGCCAGCTTTCCAGCCCTGATAATGCAACTTATAAGTGATGGCTAAAGGTTGAAAGGCCACTGTTGACATTTTCGGCCCAGCCAGACATTCCCACTCTTTATTTTGTATAGGCAAAAAAGATGAATATTAATATCCTTTGGAAAATTTCCAGGAAAACATTGGCCTCTCCTGTTATTGTTTATACATAAAGATTTAGTAATAACCTTCTTTCCAAGATTTAACTTACAGTCCATGTCTATGTTTATATTGCTGTTAATCTATTTAGGAGTTAAATATCTAATTATAATATCTACAACCCACATACTTTGGTAATATAATCATGTTTACAATGAAAGAATTTAAAGAGATGGGCAATAAGGCATAAAAACACTTTCCCTGATGTTATATCATCAAGTAAATTTTTAAAGCTTATCTATTCTCCTACTCCCTCAATACACATTTGGAGCAGATTCTGATTGGTTTTCTACTCAGAAATATGTGCTTATTAAATTATACCTCATTTGTCAAGACTCTTTATTTGTCTTAGTTATTGTTAATGGAAAAGCAAATGAAACATTATTACATAAATGCTTAGAGAGAGATATGACAGTAATCATTCTAAATTAAATAACAAAAAGGTTAAATAAATACTACAATTTTACAGGAATTAGAATATGACCTTCAAAACAGTAAATCTTTCCCTCGTTTTTATGACTTATTCTTGAAATATTTATCATTATTGAAACTTTGTAATTTTTGTTTTTAAAGTTTAAGTTGGATGGTAGGTATTTTTTTCTTTCAGCTTTTTAACTACTATACTCATTTTAACACATTGTAATTACACACACACACACCCACGCATGAACACACACACACACACGTACGCACACACGCATGAACACACACTTCATGATTAAACATCTAAAGCAAAAATGTTCAGTCTCAGAACAACAATAATTCAAAGACAAAAGGAGAAGACTGCCTTGACTAATGAGGGCATGTGGGGTGGAGGGATGGTCCAGTGGGTAAAACACATGCCACACGAGTATGAAGACTGGAGTATGGGTCCCTAGCACCTACATAGAAAGGCTCAGCAGGTATGATGACCTCTCTGTAGTGCCTACTTCTAAAGCTGAAAACAGAACCTCCCCAGAGCAAGCTGGCCAACTAGACTAGAGGAATCAGCAAGCTTCCAATTTAGTGAGAAACCCACCTCAATATATAGGGTGGCAAGCCTTTGAGGAAAGTTCTGGACATCAACCTATGGTCTCTGCATGTATACATGCATTCATGCACATGTGACTCACATGTATACCACAGACATACAAATATCAAAAAATAATGAGTGGATGTAACTTCTATGAAATAAATGTTTGAATAACCTTGTTAGATGCTTGAAAACATACATTCTTATGGAAGAAGAAATAGTTCAATTACCTATTATGACAAAGTGGTTTTAGTCTGCATCTAAATTAATAAAGTAGTAAGTAGAATCTGTCAAGCTGTATTTCTCTTGGGGTATAAAAGAAATATGCACAAGGATCTCCATAACAATATACTTATTCACACATAGGCATCCACATGGAAGAAGTTGTATCAAATGTCACTAAGATTTACCTTAAGGAGTGACTTCATGATTCCCTTGGGTGTTTAAGAAGATCCACAGAAAATGTGAGTTGAGAAACACGAAAATCAACAAATATCAGAAGGGAAAACAAGATGAGCACGAACAAACCAAATAAGCCCAGTAATCCCACTTTCGTTGCAAAATGCAGTGTCTGTACTAGGTTACAAATGTGAATAGTAGACCGCTTCTCATCCATCTCAGGACTGTGAGCACTCCTGGTACAGCGTCCAGGATTCATCTGTTAGAGGGAACACAGCCACGACCTCTTGAGAATCTATACCTTGAAGAAGTTGTTCAGGGAACAAACCCCAAGGATCTGCCTGTACTATCTATTCTTCTTAACTAGTTCCCACTATCTCTCACCTCACATGGGGTATCCCCACTGCCTCCAATAATGAATTCTTCGTGTGTTTCTTTCCCTCTTTGCATGCCCTCATCCACACAGAAAGAGACCCTTGGTACTACAACCAGAATCAGGATCAAAACCACACAGACCCACCTTCCTGGGGCTGACAGCCTCAGAGAAAGCAAACATTAATCAAATAATTGTGTAGATGAATGGAATTATCTCAGTAGTGACTATCTCAAAGAGGATGTTTTAGAGCACTATGGAAACACAGGGAAAGGGAAACCATTTCTATGATGGATGGTCAGGAAAGCCCTCCATAAAGAAGTGACGAGTGAATTAACAGTCATGATGGAAGAGGCTCCTGCTGAGGAACAAAATAGTGAGTTTTGGATGCTTGAAGGTGGTAATCATGATCCCAGTGGCCAAGAAGCATCTTGAGACAAATTGGAGTACTGTAGACAGTGTGTCAGACCTTCATGAGTATAGGAGAGAATGGGATAAAAGTAAGATCACTATAAAGGAACTCAAGATGTTTGTGCTGATAACAATAGTAAGTCTGCATTTAAAGAAGGTTTAGAGAAAGGTCAGTCTTGTGGATAGACAGCAGTGGGGGAAGAGGAGGAAAACAACCAAAGCGTGTGTCAACCCAAGGTAGTTTGTATGCTTTTTCTCTACCTTCATGCTTTCAAGGGAAACCTTTGCTGTCCTTGAGAAGAACCTGCCCCTTGCTCTTAAGTGCTGGTCTTCTTCTCAGTGGCAAAGAAGAAAAACCACCCATTCCAGGAATGCCAAATATTAGGAGATTCAACCAGGCGTGACTAATAAGGGATTTTTTTTTTCTGCTGAGGACCTAAGGTATATTCAGGGACATGAAAATCTTTGATGTCTTTCAAATCTCTCAAATTATGTTGTATAAACACGTACAAGGCCATGTGAAAGAAATTCTCCAGAACCTGTCTTAGTTAGGGTTTCACTGCTGTAAAGAGACATGATGACTAAGGCAACTCTTATAAAGGCAAACATTTAATTGGGGCCAGCTTACAGTTTCAGAGGTTTAGTCCCTTATCACCATGGTGAGAAGCATAGCAGCATGTGAGAAGCAGGCAGATGTGGTGCTGGAGGAGCCAAGAATTCTACACCTTGATCTGATGTCAGGCTGGAGGGGACTCTCTTCCACGCTGGGAGCATAGGAGGAGACCTCAAAGCCCACTTCCACAGTGACACACTTCCTCCAGTAAGGCCACATCTACTCCAACAAGGCCACACCTCCTAATAGTGCCATTCTCCATGGGGGCCAAACCTATTAAAACCACCACAGAACCCATATTATTCTAGTTCTTCACTGATTAATTATAAATGATGACTTTTCTTTTTCTTTCTTTTTTATTAATCATTTTAATTCATTTAAATTTCAAATGATATCCCTCTTTCCGGTTTACCCTCCACAAACCCCACATCCAATACACTCTCCCCTTTGCCTTTATGAGGATGCTCTCCCACCCACTCACCCACTCCCGCCTCACTGCTCTAGCATCCTCCTACACTGGCGCATCAAGCCTTCACATCACCAAGGGCTAACCCTCCCATTGATGTCAGATAAGACCATCCTCTGCTACATATCTGCAGTCACGGCTCCCTCCATGTGCACTTACACAAGGGTAGTGACAGGATTAGAACTCAGCCCAATAACCCCTTTACCTTCATTACATTACTTCATGAATTTGGGATCTTGAGAAAAAAAATTTGGAGGATGCAAACAATCTGTCTATGACCATGGCTAGAAAGTGCTGAAAGTCATGATTTGCATTGTGGGCTTAAAACCTCAAGCTGGATTTGCTTCTCATACAGTCCTGATAAGGGGCAGCATAGCATTTCCAGTTTCTAAAGCTCGACCACCACTGTCCTGCTCAGAAATGGAAAATGACTTATCAAGTCTGTAGCCATCCCCCAACGCCAGACACAAGCACTTAGTGCACCCTGCTTATTATTCAGTTTATTACATTTCAGTTATCATATTTGCCTGATTTATAGCCTCAACATATGGACCTGATTAAAAGTCATCCCGATTATAGTACAACATTCTGTTTGTGTCTTATATCAGGTAACAAATTTTAGTAAAACCCTCTAACTAAAACATGAGTAAAAATGACATTCACCACTCAAAGCTGAACTATAAACATGGAGATGGATGGCTACAACTTAGACATTGCTAAAAGTTCATTTGTCCCTGAAGAAAGCTGTTTGATGATGTGATTTGCACGAGTTCTTGAGTTTAGCATCTTTTTTATTCTCATTAAAAATTATATTGAAAAGAATATAAAACTCAAAAATATATTAAAACATGAAGACATTCTTATCTTTAAAAAAACATAATATATTATAGTCTATACATGTGTAAATTGCTTATACTACAACGGAATCCCTTCAAATTCTGTTTTATAAATCTTTTTACAAAATAGATACAGATTTCAGAATATCCTTTACCATCTTTGTCCTCTTTGGTTGCTATTGCCAATGTTGAATTTACCATATGAATGATATTGAGCACTAGTGTCAGTATGAACACACCCCCACCTACGTTTATAACACAGTGAGAACACACTTGTGTGTGTGTGTGTGTGTGTGTAGGGTTAAAGCACAGGCACACACACACACACAAACACACACTTACCCAAGGATTATGACCTGAGAAAAATGTGAGTCTCTTTTCCATTTTGTATGTTTTAAAATGGAGCAATTTTTGCCATAAAGTTAATACATAGTTAAAACAAGCCTGCCTTCCTGCCTCCACAACAGTGAATGAAGGCCTCAACAAATAAATTATTTAATAGGCAGGAGAGGAGATATGGTCTCCCCAGTTCCCCTTGTGTACCCAACGTGTCCCACCTCTTGCAGAGGTTGAGGACACACACTAGTGATGTGTCAGCACTGAAGAACAGATTGGCTTCAAGGGAAATTAAACCCCAGCTTTGTTATTTAATTATTTATTTATTTCTCAGACTGAAAAAGGCTTGGCCGAAGTTGACTTGAGAGATCACAGAAGGCAACTCAGCTTGGAACCAGTGGGATACCGAAATATATTTTCAGCATACATTTTAAAAAGAAAAAAACTTCAGGTACATATTATTAATCTAGGGAAAGTAAAAAAAAAAAAAAAAATCATGAGTGCAAAACACCCACTATTGCAGTTTCTCTCAGAAATGTTCTCCATGGGCTCATGTTTTGAACACTTGCTTTCCAGTTCATGGTGCAATTTTAAAAGCTGTAGAGTGTTAGAGATGTGGAGAGTCTGGCTGACAGAGTACCTCACCAGAAGTTGGGTCTTGGAAGTTTGTACTGGATCCTGGTTCCACCCTGTTTACTGGCTTTTTAGTCAGCTGCAGTCTCTGCCACATGTGCCTCCTGTCATGAACCCCATCATGCCTTCCCTCCCTTAGTAGATGGCAACCCTATAAAACTGTGAGACAAAATAAACACATCCTACCATTAGTCATTTCTGTCAGCCGTTTTGGTCACGGCAACACAAGAGGCAAGTAATACATACAATTAAATCCCATGCCAGATAACTGCCAATAAAGCACCCATTAGTCCCATCCACTCAGGAAAGTGCTCTCGGTAGACTGAAGAGCCAGGATGGAAGTCAAGGGAAACTGAAGGACAGTAGAACCTGAGTCATCCTGCAGCTGATAAAGGGGAAAGTGTAAAGTCTCTAACAACCCTTTGGTTTTTTCCTTTTCTTTTTGTCCTTCAGGGTAAGGAAATCGCATTCCAATTAAAGATTCAGCTTCCACACAGGAAAGGATGAAAAAGCACATCTGTGGGGAAGCCTCATTAAGCATCCTCAGAAAGGATTTAGAGCTCTCCAGCCCCTCCCGTCAACCATAAGCACCAGTCCTTCACACAGTAGTGCCTGGAGCTCTACTGCTAACAAGCTGCAACTCTTCCCACTGGGACCTGGGGTTTTTCCACCCTTAAAGACTCATTTCTCATTGGTTTCATATGACAATCAGCAAATAGTGGTGTGTAGTCTCTCTCTGTCTCTCTCTGTCTCTCTGTCTCTGTCTCTGTCTCTGTCTCTCTCTCTCTCTCTCTCTCTCTCTTTCTCTCTCTCTTTTCTCTCTCTGGCTTTGAAGAGAAGCAATTCAAATAATTTACAACTTGATCATCTAGCTTAGATTTGGAAATGATGTTTTCAGGACTCAGGAAAGTAATGCCAGGGAACACAGTAGACCAGGTAGAGACTGGCTCATTTAGTTATCTATTCACTACTCAAGACTATGTATAATTATCACCTAACCATTCATGTTTTCAAGTGACTCAGAGAGAGGGGAGAGAGAAAGAGAGAGAGACAGAGAGAGAGAGAGAGAGAGAGAGAGAGAGAGAGAGACAGAGAGACAGAGAGACAGAGAGACAGAGAGACAGAGAATCCAATGAGCTTCAGAATATTAAAGTATCATACCTAAACACAGAGAAAACTCTCCTGTAGATTTCAATTGAAAGCTCTTACCTTAATTGGTGATTTTTTTTTTTAACTCTGACTTAAGAAGGGATAATTACCTGGGAGTTTATAAACGTCCCTATCAGCCTCTTTCCTGCAACATAAATTCTGATTAATTTGACCAAGGATAAAATGATTTAAATGTGCAGAATGTTTTAAGGGCCATTAAACTGTCGATCATCAACAGGACAGATAAGGAAATTGTGGCCCAGAGATTAAAGCCACCCACTGTCTCAGGAGGAAAAGAATGCAGATGGAAATCTGACCTCTTTCCTCTGCATGTTGTTAGAAAGTAGTGGTGCGTATGTGTGCTTCTCTCCACCAATGAACCGGAGTTGTATCTTTAATGTATATAGACCATTCAGTATTTTACTGGAAAAAGTGTCCAGGTTTTATGCTAGAGTCTTTTCTTCTAAATTGAGTGACAATTGTATAACATTAATGTCAGGGTGTGAACTCCAAAGGCAAAGGAATTATCTCCTCCCCAGCAGTATATATGCCATCACTCCAGGAAATATTCACTGGTCAATGAGTAACTTTAAAAGATTTTCAAAGTTCTATTATAATATATATTGGTGAAGAAATTTCTGTGAAGCTCAAAAGGAAAATCAATAACATACAGAGTTTTGAGTGAATAGGAGACACTGAGCACACCCTGAAGTGGATGAACACAGGAGCACGAGGGTCACTGTGGACAGACAGCCCATAAAGAGCAAAAGCAGAAATACCGAAACCTGCTGTTCACAAGAACAGATTTCATTACGTTTTCGGCCTCTCTTTCCTAGCAACAACACAAAGAAGAAAAGGCAATTCGTTTCCTCTTAATATCATTACTGTCAGTAACTTGAAGGTTTTTCTTTTCTTGGGTGCTGATCCCTTGTCAACAGCAACAGCCGCTGCATACATTTTCTGTCTGATTTCTTGTCTGAATGTGACATAAAATGGCTGTGTTGCCTGCCTGTCTGCACTCCACACACTCCTGTTCTCTCACCATATGCAGACTGTCCTCACACCTTCATTTCCAGGGAAGCATTCAATAGTCTATTTCCATCGAAGAAGCGGCTCCAGTTCATTGGTAAAGAGACACTAGCAGTGTACTTGTGTCTCAAAGAACTTTGTGGGAAATGCTAGACTTTCTTTCATCCTATGAGGACATTGGCAAGATTCTGCTCACTGTGTACGATGAAGACACGTTAAATGGATGCCTTTACCAAACCCCTTCCCTCATGGTTCAAATATTTACTCAGAGGAGAGGGTGAAAGCATGTAAGAGCCATGGCTCTCAGGAAATAGCATCTTCAAGACACCACAGGGCTGAGGCCCTTTTGAAATCACATAACTGCACGTGACCTGTACAAGTTCAAGCTGGACATGATCCCAGCCTAAAGAAGAAGTAGGCACAAAGTCCCACCCATAACCTGAACAGTATTAGCAACTGATAACTGCTAGGAGCAGAAAATTAATTTTCTCCAATGGAGTGACACTTGGTATGACAATCACACTCCAGGAGAGACTCCAGGCCCAGGAATAGTTGGATAATTAAAAAATTACCTCCATGATGCTTTGTGTGCTTCGTTTGTTTGTTTTCTTTGGTTATTTTTGACTTTGGGGTTTTGTAGGATTTGTATAATTTGGTTTTGGTTTTAGTTCTGTCTTGTTTTGTTTATTCCTGAGAGACAGAGACAGAGACAGACAAACAGACAGACAGACAGACAGACAGACACTGACACTGACACAGATACACAGAGAGAATATGAGGTTGAGTGGGTAGGGAGGGGGGAACCTGGGAAGAGTTGAAAGATGAAAGGGAATAGGATTAAAATATATTGTATGAAAAATTAATAAAAATATATTAATAATAAGCTATTACTCATTTGGTTTATTTAAAAAATACAACTTTATCTTATCAATCAGTGAAATCCAAGAATTACTCTTTTGCAGTGTGAGTTATTTGTAAAATTGGAAATATGATCAGGGCACTTAGGAATGGGAGAGGATCTGTGCACAGGTTTCTGCTGATTGCTAGATGAAGACCAAATTCTTGGACAGAGCAGATGACCCCTGCCTCTTTTCCATTTTCTTCACCCGTCCTCAAACATTCTCTGATCCAGTCACTTCAAGCCATTTCATTTCTCTAACTCTCAATCCTTTATTATATCTCTGTAATTACAAAACTGCAATTCCCTCCTTTTCTAATTGATGACCCTTAAAGATCTTTCTGGAATCAGTCAGGGGTGTTGTTACATACCTACAATCCCAGCCCCCAGAAGACTGGTCATGAGGATTAGATGCTCATGTACAGCACAGACCACCTAGTGAGATTCTATCTTAAGAAGTAAAAATTAGCCAAACAACAGCAACAACAAGCTGTAACTTTTGAGACCCAGATCGCATGTCCTTTCTTCAGGGACAACATCTGTCACTCCTTTTAACGTGACTCTTCACTGCCTCCCATACTCTCTGGTCTCCCATTGGATTGCACTATGAGTGTGCTTACTCACCTGTGTCTGGTATCAGCACATCCTTACTGATAAGCCCACAGTCACTCAATGGTAACAATGGCTTCTATCTACGGACAGTGTGTTAGTATTTTCAACTGTTTTGCTTCTTAATGTTCCGGCTTTAACTTCACATTTACGAATCACTGTCATCTCCCTGGAGAAACAGGGACTTTGCAAAGTTTCTAAATGCAAAAGACCGTCAGCCAGAGGTAAGGAATGAAAACATAGCTAAAGAAACAAACGAAATTGGCTTCTGCTGTCACAGCACACGGAGCTTGTCAGACATGTCTTATCTGGTTTAGATATACATGGTGAGTGAATCGATGTACTTTTTTTTTTTCAATCAGAAGATGACAGCCTTGCTATTTGTAGCTGTGAACTAAATAAAAAGTAATAAATATTTTCACGGAAGTTAACAGCAAAGAACAAAGCTACAGAAAAGGCTAGACATGACAAGTTTTAAATGAAAACATCAACAACCACAATGACAAGATACAAAACCATCATGACTAGACTACCATATCCTTTTCCTAGCAAACAACATGTTCCTAAAAACAGCTATGGGTGCTCTTAGAAAGGGATATTTTCTTTTGGGGGGAGGAAAGCATTTATTTCAGCTCACAGTTATATTCACTCAGGGAAGCCAGGGCAGGAACTCAAGGTAGGAACCTTGAGTCAAGAACTGATGAAGAAACCATAGAGGGATCATGCTTCCTGCCTTGTAACTCACAGTTTGCTCAGTATACTTTCTTATAGCTGGAAGATCACCAGCCCAGGGTTTGTGTCACCCACAAGGCGCTAGACATCAATCATTAATCAAGAATGGCCTGACAGACACGCCTGTAGGCCAATCTTATGGATATATATCGAAAGGGATATTTTCTAATAGTGTCATCACTAATACTTGAGAGTTGGATGGTGACATAACTCCATCAACGTGACTCTTGCTGACTTGAAGAAACACCAGATTCCTTAAATTTTGTGTTTCCAGTTATTACAAGTATTTGAAAGTATCTGAAACATGTACTATCTACTTTCATCAGGTGAGATCTCTGTCAGTCTGAAAGCATCCAGAAACTGAGTCTAACAAATAATAAATCCCCAGTCCTTAATCACTGAATAGCTACTCTATGTCCAATGGTAGATTGTGGCTCACTCAGCAATATAGTAGATAATGCAGAAAAAATGACTCTTTGACAAACTAAAATAAATAGCAAAAGAGCTTCACCCATTCAATCTCTTTGATGTTAAAAATGTGCTTTCTTCTCTTATAGCTTTCTCTTGAAGCTACATGAGCGCTATAGGCATAGATGCTGAATTCAAGTCACATATGTTGAGATGATGCACATGAGAGAAAATATGAAAAAAAGCAGCATGATAGTCTTAATGTATGTGCTATAGGAAATAGAAGAAGGGATGTTTTTAACTGGACAAAGACAAAGTGTGGACCAAAGTCAACTCCACAACATCTGAAATTCATCACTGCATTTCAGCCTTCTAGAACAGAATGTAAAAATGAGAGAGAAACTGCTTTGGAGGAAACCATGAACAAAAGCTTGCTTAGTAGGAAGAAGCAAATGGACTGTTTTAAGATCAAAGATACAAAGATTGGTTAGGTTAATAACATAGGGTTTTGAAAACCAAGCTCGGCAAGTCTAAAAATCAATTTGTATACAAGAAGATGGTTTCCAAGGTACTGGTAAATAACAAGTATTTGAGATTAATTTGATAATAATGAGATGAGGGTAAAAGGGGACAAATGAAAGATGCTGATGCTGATGCTTCTTCTATGACACAGATGCATGAGCTGACAACAACAGTGAGTTTCCACTTGTGCAAACTGTAGTCAGCCGGGATTCTCTTACCTGCTGTGGCATTTTTGCTATACAAAGTATGCCATTATGAAATCTCTTGTCATTGGCATTGAATAGTCTTTAGGTTTCTGTTTGCATAGAAATATTCAAATGTATTATGACAGCATATGCATACAGACACACATACATACACATACACGATTATAGGTGTATGCATGTGCACTTCTACTTTGCAGTCACTCTGAATACTGAACAAGAACTTCCAATATCTACTTCATGAGTGAATTCCTTGGCTCCCTTAACCACTTTGTCAGTATAATAGAAAATGTCACTTGCATGTATTTTTTAAGAGACTAGTTGACTAGTTAACAAACATCTGTTTAAGAAGTTAAAATGTCCCAAATTCAGAATGTGTACATGTATGCAAATCAATTAATGTATATCACTTTCTATTCTTTTCAGAGACCATCTTTAGATGAGCTTAGAACGCTGTATTTCTGCATCTCATACAAATTCTTGGACTTGAGATCTAAAGATAGGAATCAAACCTGAGTCATTCATTAAACAGCAAGTAGCTATAAAGCAGAATTGGTGTAATTTGTAAAGCAAAGGAAACTAAGACACGCTCTCTCTTATGAGCCTTCAGAACTCTACTGAAAAGCTGAGAAAAACCACCAAGGAAGAGGTTAAAATTTAACTTAGCTTCATATCTCGCTTAAATCATGCAAAGTAAATCTTGCTCTTGACAGTTCCAGTCTGAGTGATGAGCAGCCCAACCAACTTGTTCCCAAGTTTGCCTACAAATGTTTTTTTTTTTTTTTAAGTCCAACATGCTATCGTCAGAAATGGTGTTATTAATATCCTTCCTTTTGAAATCATGAATTTAAAAAATGTATTTGTTTAGTCTTTCTCTCTGTATATGTTTGGATATGTGAATAGAAGCCAGAGGACAGCTTGCAGGGGTTGCTTCTCTCCTTGCACCACGTGAGGTGTAGGAATTGAATTTAGTTTGTCAGGATTCACTAAGTACCTTTGCTTAGCCAGCTAGATGGTCCAAAATCACAGATTTTTAAGAGGTCTACAACCATTGCTCCATTGTGTCCTTTCTGCTTGCCATTTACTACTTAAATGTGGTAGAGATTTTTCTTTAAAAGTCTCATCTTGCTTTATCAAATGTATTAAAATGTTTAAGTTTGGTGAAGTTAACTTCATTTCCTTTTAGAAAGAAGACTGAGGCATTATCGGACTCTGTTAGTTGTTTAGTGGCCCATAAAAATACATTTTTAAATGTTAACTTAAACAGCAGTTTAAAACCCAGACATTTGTTAATATTCAGAGGAGGAACAGGGTCCCAGAGGCAGACTAGGTGGTCGATGTTAGTTTATTGTCTTCCACTAGGTTATTGTCAAACTATTGGGGGCGGGGCTAGGGAGACTTCACCTTCATGTTTACTGTGGTAATTTGAAAGAAAACAGCTCCCTTTAAGCTCATGTGCTTGTATACTTGGTTCGAAGTTAGTGGAACTGCTTAGGAAGGATTACGAGGTATATGACCTTGCTGGGAGTGGGCTTTGTAGTTTCAAAAGACTTGTTCCATTTTTAATTAGATCTGTCTGCCTCCTTCTTGCCTTAGAGATGTGAGCTCTCAGCTGTTACTCCAGTATCATGCCTGCATACCCCGTGCATGCCTGATTACTGCTGTCATGTTCCCCATGGTGACGATGATGGATTCTTACCCTCTGAAACAGCAAGTCCCCAATAAACACTTCCTTCTGTATGTTGCTTGGATCATAATGTTTCATGACAATAGAAAAGTAAGAAAAACACTCACTCTCATGGTAGTTGTTAGACAAGGCATCAGTGTCGCACTGGCTACTAAACTGAGAGCCTTAGTTCCTGATTCCACGTTGGCTGCTGGAAATTCTTTGGTTCCTTTTCCTGTGGGTATCTCCAGAGGATGGTCAAAACATCATCATTGGGTTTTCCCCAATGTGATTTTCCCGTAAGTTTAGGAGACATATCAGCAAAATCAAAAATCACCGTGCCTAGAAATGATTCCGTTTCCAGAGCTGTACATATTCACTTCCACTGTACTCCAGTCATTAGCAACATGCCATATAAGTTCAGCCCACACCCAACGGGAACGAAATTCAACCACATGTCTTGAAAGTAGGAATACCAAAGAACATTACCTACGTGGCAGTTGCTAGAAAAATGGGGGTTAGATGCATCTGGGATTAGAAGGATTTACATTTGAATCGTGACTGTGTGGCATGTCATCTGTGAGTACTTTAACAGTTAGCTTCCCAAGTAGTTTTCTCAATTTTTTAATCATACAGATCATGGGGTGTTAGTTGGGATTAAGCAATTTAAAATGAAAAGCGAGCTTGGTTTAGCTGGGACCCACAGGAAGCACTTCCTTAATGTTGACTACATAGCAGTGATTATTTAAGCAAATGATTTATACATGTGCTAAGTCAAGAATTCATAGTCCTTTGCCTAGTAAATGCTTAAAGATAGCATTTACATCAGGAAACCTGAAACTCAGACATAGAAAGGCTAATGTGAATTTTTCCCTCTATAATTGGGGTATTTACTAGCTAGAAGCTGGGAAAAAAAGCATCTTACACACATACACACACAGAGAGAGAGAAAGAGAGAGAGAGAGAGAGAGAGAGAGAGAGAGAGAGAGAGAGAGAGAGAGAGAGAATTATACTCAATGCTTAAACTTAAATTTGTATATTTTTCTTTATATTGGTGTGGGTTTGCAGTGTGCATGTGCATGTGGTTGTTCATGCGATGGCCATGGCAGGCATGTGTCAGAGAACAACTCTCTGAGTCAGTTCTCTCCGTCTGTGCTATTGAACAGGGTCTCTCATTTCTGCCTCTTAAATATATTGTGTACTCCAGGCTAACTAGTTTGTGAGCTTTGGAGTGTTTTTCTGTCTCTGGCTGAACCTGGATCCTCTGGAAAAGCAGCCAATGCTTTAATTACTGAACTATCTCTCTAACCCCCACCTCTAGCTTTTTATGTTTGCTTTGTGCTGTCTGTTGTTTATGGATAAAGCCTTTACCCTTTAAGTCATCTTCCCAGGCCTATTTTTTTTTCTAAAAGAAGAAATTTTGTCTCTGCAACTTACTGATCTAAGAAGTGTCGAGTATAGAAAGGATCAATGCACAGCCTTTTGCTGGCTGGAGGCATACAGGACAGTCAGACTGGATCTGCCCTCTGTACATCACACAGTCTCTGAGGAGGCTTAATGAGGTACATTTTGCAAATATGCATTTGTAGATTGTGCTCATAATTGCATATCCAAAGGATCAAAGGTCATGGTTGAAAACTATGCCAATTTAATGTAGCCATTTAAGTAAAAATAACAATCTCATACATGTATTCTGAAAGACAATGGATTTTTCTTTTAAAATGTTTAATATTTTATATATTGAAATACACAAAGGATTGCCTCTTGTTCAATCTCTACTTATCCCTTCAGAGGGGGAAAAATGTCCATTTTACATGGCTTTCTGTGTTTATCTTAGAAATTAGATATCTTTCTGAGTCAATAATTTGTGTTTTGCATAGATGTTATGTTATTAGATACTAACTCCAGGCTTCCAGCAACTTGTAATCAAGACAAAAACAAACAAAAAACCTTAAAGCTCGTTCTTTTCTCAATTTAGAATTAGAGGTTAGAGGGATTTAGAGTCGGTTAGCCAGACATGCATGCAGTTTCTCTTCCCAGAGTCAAAGCTCAAATCATTTACAAGAACTCATATTTCTCAACTTCATGGCCCAAGCTCCAACCCAATAGAGGGTAATTTTAGCTGGAGCACTGGAAACATAAGGATTACTCTGAGATTTAACTGAATAGTCTACATCCCTCACGTAAAAGCTCAAAAAAAAAAACAAAAACAAAAAAACCAAAAGCAACAACAACAAACCCGGTAACTATAGAAAAAAAATGAAAGAGATGGTCAACTGTTTGAACTCAGATACACTATAAAATAACAAAATCCTTTGAAGTATAATGCAACATCAATATCCTGCCCTGGACACACTTACTTTCATGTCTGTTACTGGTCTGTACCAAAACATTACTTACTAATAAATGGAGTATGGTTGACTTTCTAACGAGCTTTATTGTCATTTTATGTGCAAATTGGTTATTAAAAAGTAAGTTTTACAAACATAAGGTTAAAAATAATTTGCAAATCCAAGGCTGACTCTTCAATTCAGTTTCTGATTGCATTTGATAAGATATAATTTTAAAACATTGCATTTCTAGAGCAAAATCACCAAGGTTAGTGTCCGACATATGCAGAAGAGTGGAATAAATCTAGTATTAAGAGTGGAATAAATGAATGATGTTTTACTTTAGCTGTTACTTACTGTGAGTCACTGACAAGAAACTTAACTCACTTTCTTTTTTTCCATCTGTCAGAGATAACAAAAGCATCTCATAGTTAGCAGGAGTAAAGCACAGGGGAACTAGATGTCCAAACTTATCTGACAGTGTTGTAGTAATTTTGTTTTTTAAATTTACCACAAATTAATAAATAAGATAATATCAATGATGAAGAATATCAAGAGAATATAACAGGATCAAATTAAATCTTGACCTAGTTAGCAGAAGTTACTGTAGTCAGGGTCTGAGAAGCACTTTCTGATGAGATGGTCTGAATAAAAAAAAAACTAGCCTTGTGGAAGAAGAGACTAATACATGTTGTTACTTTGTTAAAGAGCTTTCCTCATCAGACCTTGCCTTTCTTTAGTAAGCCGAGGTTGACTTGAGAAGTACATTAGTCTCTCTACCCAAAAAGTGTATTTAACATAGGGAACTTTTTGGTTGAAGCTGCATACCAAAGCATTCAGAGCTAATGAAAAGAAGGGCTATAATATTAATGATTGCTAAGTTGTCTAATCAGTTACCTGGGACTCAATATACTACTGTCTTCACTTTGCATTAAATTTTCCCATAGCCAAAAACTGATCTGGAAACTATGTAGTCTTAGAGAGGGCCCAAGTCTTTATCTTTGAAAGGCTATTTCACACTTATGAGGAGTCAGAATCTAATGTTTAAAAAGTGAGTTTGAAAATTATTTTTATCCATATAAATGCAAATAAGTTGCACCCAGCAGAAAAGACAGACTGTTTTTTGGCAAATTCATGTCAGTATTTCTTTACAATACACAAGGATTCATTTTCTTTCTTTTTTTGAAAATCTTACTACTTCATGTTCACTCACTAATTAATGTTTGTGTTATATTTTGTGTTCCTTTTACAATTGTAGGAGAGTTATGTATTTAATTTTTTTAGACAATTACTCTTCAATGCACAATTTTAAATTGTCCTTATGATGGGAAATAGTGTACCTATTTTTTCATGTAGGACTATTTCTTCAATGTCAAAATTAAAAGTGTTATGTTTCTGTATGTAGATTCCTCAGGTCCCTGTACTTCACACTGTTTTGCCAGAGGCTATTCTTTACCCAAAATGTCTTTATCATAACCATCACCATTCCACTGGTCAACTTGCAATCATCTCTTAACTCTGCAAAAGCACCCATCCTTTTGCTTAGAGAGGATTGCCCATCATAGACAGACTGACATCTCTCTGAGAAATACATGCATCAAGAATGACATTCAGTATTGATTTGAAAACCAAAGCTTCACAAGTCACCAATAATTATGTGTAATTTTGTAATATAGTAACAGTTTAGACAGTGACAGAGATGTCACAAGAAGCTAAACTCTGATGAACACTGCTTTTGGAAAGAGACAAATTTCAATATTTCAGGACAAATGAGTTCCTGAAGGAACTCATTAAAGCCCTAATTTAGTTGTCCTTGATAAGGAAGAAGAATTCCACACACACACCACAAATACATACCACACAATACACACACACACACACACACACACACAAATGTGTATTTTGGCGTGAAGATTCTAAGTCTTCAGTCTTCAACCCTCTCAACAAGATACTGCAAGAAGTCAGCTCTCTCCGCTGAGTCCAATATACATCGAGCACTGTTTCCACTCACTTAAATGCAGAAGCCTTGTGAAGTAAGGACTGTTGCACCATTTTTGCAGAGAAATCTAAGGGATTTTTAACCTGCTCAGATTCATAAAGAAAGCCAATAAAAATAGACAGTGCTGGATCCAAATGAACAAGCCAGTCCTCTGTGATTTCAACGTCTACTCCGTGTCTCGTGTCGAACACCAAACTATCTTTAGGCTTTCATAATAACTGACACTTCACAGGCATCTGCCAATTGAAATTTATGGCAAATCTGTGTGTGGTCCCAACAGAAAGAACTGTCGGTCAAGTCTATCAGGTGTCTCAGTTCACAATCTACCCACTTGGATAGTTAACCCAGCTAACTGACAGTCTTCCATATGACTGGCATAAATAAACATATTTGTTGTAGCCAGAATGTGTCCCCTAAGGGTTTATGTGTTGAAATTTAATCCTTGTGAGGTACTGAAAGGGTAGAAAGCTGATCCAAGCATGATGTTTACAGAAGAGGCCCTTGGGAGGTTATTCGAATTAGATAAGATCATCGGAGAGGAACTCCTATGACCAAACAGTTATGGCTTTGCAAGAGGAGAGGAAAAGACCAGACGAGACACGTATTCATGCTCCCTGCCCCTTGCGATGTACTACCTTGTACTGACTACACACGTTAGCAGTATGAAAAGCCTCATATGTGGTCTGGCATCCATAGCCATTCAGAACTGTTAGTTTTCATAACCCTATTTTATACATTATTGATCCCAGCAAATAATAGTATGTTGTTAACAATAGAAACCACGCCAAGAAAAAATAATTTATTTCATAATTTATGTTAATAAGAGAGACCAAAATGTAACAGAGCCCAGCAGAAAGATAGAATTGACCTATAAATCTGTCATTCTCCCATTGTAGAGACTCCTATTTTCATCTTTTATAAGATGGTCTCTCAAAAAATTCAATTTAATATAAATTAAAAAATATAACTCTTTTAAGTTCTCATAGTAAATATATTTTCAAATGCCTCTACATTATCAGGCATAGAAGCAGAGTTTCGAGTAATAGGTTCATGATCTTAAGGTCTAGAAAACCTCAAGGCTATATTAGACCAGGTGTTAAGATCCACATGGGAAAGGGAAATGGAAGGGGAGGAGCCACCTCAGATCCTCCTTCATAAGGCTTGTTTAATAGGATATTCTTAAAGACAAATCTTACTATTACCACCATTAATAGGCCTCTTAGAATAGTAGCATGAGAAAAAATGTTGAAATTATTACTATTTGAAATATATAACATTTGAGAAATAAAAGTATGCAAAAATATCATGCAGTAGCTACCCACTCCTCCAATAAGCCTTGGGTTCAACATGGCCTCCTGAATACCCAACTCAGTGATAAGCATATATACACAACATCTGTAGGTACAGGAAGAAGTCCTATTATGTGACAAATCCACACTAATTCCTATCTGATTATCTGCTACTAATAACCCTAGGGAGCTCTTGGTATACTTTCTGGTCCTCAGTTCCCAACTACCTGACATAAAGCATTTTAAGTCCTTTATACATAAGAGAAGAAGTTACTCCATTATAAGACTTGCCATGGGAGTTACTTTGGTTATCGAGTCCTCTTTCAAATCCTTGAGCCCAAATAAATACCCCTACTTTAAAAATACTACATACTATATACGATACTTTAAAAATACTATATGATTTATATTTTATTACTTTTCATTCAACTCAGTTACCAGTTATTCATATATATATATATATATATGTGTGTGTGTGTGTGTGTGTGTGTGTGTGTGTGTGTGTGTGTAAAATGTTGCATTCCTTAATTGAATGCTGGGTCTCAATTCAAGAGTGACACATTATGCTGCTTTTATAGTCCCAATATGTATCACATTCCAAAGGACACATTAATGAATGGCTCAGTAAATACATACCCTGTCATTGATTTTTCAAGGATACCAAAAGCTACCACTGGTTTGGCCAATTTTGATCCTGTGGGAGAGGGACTTATTTATTCAGCTTCGTTTCCCTCAATTACTTTAAAAATAACTTCAGATGATATAATTCTCATAGAAATACTCAACTTTACGCAACCAAACTTAAGACTTCTTGGCAATGATGGGGTGTGTGAAGACCCAGCCTAATTATACCTAAGAAGGGCCTAGAGAGGGTCTCAGTAATTAAAAGCACTTGCACTCTTCAAAGGACTGAACAAATACATGGAGGCAATAACTGGCTCTAACTTCCTCTTAGGATCTCTGTGATCATCAGGTACCTATGTGATGTATAGTCTTACATGCAGGCAAGACACCCATATACATAAAAATAATATAATGTCTCCATGTTACTTGAACTTGTAGATATTTCAAAGTCTGTGGGAAGGATTCACTTTGGGATGCTTGTCATCAGGTGCTATCATTGAACTAAGGAACTCAAACAAAATTGCATAACATGCTTAGATTCCAGGTGTCATCATTATCTATATTTCTTTGCCCCAGACTATCCTCCAAGCCTCCTGTTATTGCTTTGATTGCTTAGTATTTCTTCCTACTACTGAAGATATCATTTCTCTTCATTCTCTGGCTTCTTGTTTTAATATCTTTTGTTTGCTCAATATAAACATGGCATATTTTTTCAGCTATTATGACCTTCTTCAAGGATTCTGGTACTTTTCTCTGTCCTTATGAGACAACGACTTTGAAAAGAATGTGTGTCTGTATGTGTGTGTGTGTGTGTGTGTGTGTGTGTGTTATATATTGTGTGTGTGTATGTGTGTGTATGTAGTATATGTATGTGTGTGTGCATATATACATATGTATATATACAGCATACGCATATATGCATATATGCATATATGTATATATGTATATATGTATATATGTATATACATACAATTTATCATTCATCTATTTTTTACCAGGAATTTTTTTACTTTGTTTTGCCAAATTGACATTTTCCAGGCCAAAAACCGCATAGTTTGACGGTCCCCAGAAAGGCAACTGACAGGATAAATCCTTAGTCATCACACTGCCCAAGAGCAAAGCTGACTTTCTGATAACTAGAAAGAAAAACTGAAGTTTGAGCTTATCAGCCATCATCAAAGTTCAGATGGGCTTACAGCATCAGATATCACAAGAGCTGTAAGCAAGCGAGGGGCCCACTTATGACTCTGCTCTGTACAGCTGCTTTCTGCTTTCCCTTACAATGACAACCCTAGAAGAGAAAAGTGGGCGTGATTCTTAATGCAGTAACTACATTTTCAAAGCAAAATAATTAAGATTTTTTTTTGACAAATGAGTTGTCGTAACTCTCCTGTACATAAGAGGAGCAAAAAAAAAAATGTCTTTTTAAAAAGTTTTGAATGAAAATCTTCTTTTTAAAATGTTTTGTTTTATTTTCTAAACTAGTGAAGAAACAAGTAGTTATTGTATCAACTATGTATATAGAGCACTGTAAGTTCTTTCTTGCTGGAAAGTTCATAAAAATGCACCTTCAATTTGCATAATCTTTGTATGTTCCAATTTTGAAGGGGTTTCTTTCAAAGAATTTTCTACCACCTCTTCCGTGTTCCTAATATGCAATCTTCTTGCTTGAGTGTCCTTTTAACTTAGACTCAACCATACAGATATAGGCTTTCTTATGTTTCAACACATTTATAACCTGATAAATACAATTCACTGGTGTCAGGATCATATTAATCTAAAGAAATGATATCATTATTATCCACCATGAATAATCCCTATAGGAAGACACAGTTGCGGCCAATTCTGAGCAGGTGGCAAGAAGATTCATAATCTATTAAGAAGTCCAAGACTTCAAACCAATAACAGCAGGCAGGTATTTACTTTATGAGCCACAGATGCTAAAGACCCTATGCAGAAGTACAGAGGTAGACCTTATTATATTCTTAGGGGAGAAAAGTGAGATCCAGAGCAGCTCATCAGCATACGAGTGGTAAATTCCCAGTCAATGAACCACCCTAAAGGGCTTGCTTTTTCAACCACACCCTTTTCACATGTAAGTCAGCTTTGCTGTCTCACATCAAGGTTACTTAGACCTTATAAATCATAAGTAGCAAAACATCCATCCATTTCTCAGCAAGATATACTGCAGGATATGGGGACCTAATTTCATACGGATGTTAGACTATAGCTTCTAATGGAAACTGAGCACTTTAGGGTTGCCTGTGACATTAGCAAGCCATTTACCTCCTGAGTAAAAAGCGGGTTGTTGATTTAGTCATGTCCTCTACCTGCATCTCAAACCCAGTTGCCAAAGGAAGCATTTCTGTCCAGTGTACTTTCACCTCATTTGGGGCCAGATGGCACACTCTATGGGACTCGGGCAGAACAAGCCTTCAATAAATGTTTGATTGCCATTAGTGACTCATGCTCATGAAAGCAGACACAATAAGGTCCATGGAAGAAATACATCATAGAACCTGTCTGCAACATGCAGCTGCAACTTGCTTATCTTCGGACAATTCTAATCTTGTAGTTTTCTTGGTAGTTACTCCTTGATAAGGAGGAAAAGTTAACGAGCTATCTACATAGCATATACAATTATATTTATCTCCATTATTACACTTTGTATGGATTTATAGCAAGTGGCAGCTTGAAGAACTCATGAAACAGATAACCTTGACTGTAGGTACATAGCAATCTGAAAAGACCATATTATTATCTTCCTTACAGGGTTGAAATTAGATAATGGTATAATGAGACGGCTGGGTAAACACTATTGATATTAAGCTGTCTTTATAGATATAGAATGTATAAAACCAAGAATTCCTAATCTGTGTTTTGGGCAATATATATTAGTTAGGGGCAGAGAGAATGGCGAACTTGAGGCCAATTGTTCATGGCCGAGAAAGGTAATGTTCAATGGTGATAAGAAAGACTCCTAGGACAGGAAAGAAGAACTTAAGGAAAAGAGCACAGGGCTTCCAAATATAGCAAGATTTTTCAGCAGCAGAAAGAAACATTAGATTCGGTTGAAGAGTAGGAAAATAGGGGTTTTTAAAGATGATGTGGCACAAGATTGAATCTTCTCCAAAGAAAGTTCTAGAATGGATTGTCCAGGGAGAAAGTGAGATTTCAATTTATTATTTCTAGGAGGCGATAGACTAGATATTGAGGTGGAGATTCACACACTACCTAACGTTACCTTTTCAGTAGTTATTAAGCTAAGCAGCTCTGTTATTGGGTATTGCTGTTCCAGGTGAGGAAAACATCACTTGCTGAAAAGGACATGCTGCCCTGCTTACACATCTGGCTGGGGGGTTGACCTCAGTCTTAGCAAACTCAAATTCTCACCAACTCAAATTTAACTGCTCCTATTATTCAAATCACGACTACATCAGGGTAGCTTTCTCTCCCCTCTCCTTCATGCGGGGATTCGATCCTAGTGCCTTACACATACTAAGTGCTTATTCTCTGCTACATCCAGCCTTCTTTCATAAAGAAAATGTGTGAGTTTATATAGCCATGCACCAAGAAGAAGTAGTTCCATTATTGACATATTTAAAAATTCAGTCTTCAAGAGCAAGCACACACTGCTTCTTGGTCTTTTGGCTAAGATTGAGTTTTAAGCAACTGTACCTCCAAAATGATGACATTTGCTGGTGGAAAGAGCTAAGAAACTTAATCCCCTGGTGGTAGATTTTTACAAGTAGAGACCATGCTTTCTTGTAAGTTAAACAATCTGGTGCCCCATATTCCTGCCTATCATTCAGATTTATCTGTACATTAACAATGCTTAGCAGCAGATAGCCAAAAAGGCTGGCCAAGTTGGAGCAACTTCAAGATTTGTTTCCACACTGGGGTGTTTCATGCACTTGGCAGAAGCAGGCTGCAACTGTAGCTTCATTTATTACTCTGTGCTATAAACATTATGTCCTGAGCTAACAAGACACTCCACACGACAGTCCCATAGGTTACCAAGCACTATAAACATCTATTAACACGGGCGCCAGAGATGGCATAGTCAAGGCCTGTTGAATCCATTTGAGAGTGGTTTATGAGGTGCAGTCTACTGTTTAAAAATGAATAATCAAAAACATAGCCGCAAACCCTGACTAAAACAAATATTTGCCGGGCAGAGTTAGGCTCACTTTGAAACACTATGCAGTAATGTTGTCACGTTGCCACTGCATTTACAGACGCATTTCACACCTTGCTCATTAAGCATTGGTTTCCACCACGGTATACAGGAGACCAAAACTGTAATCTCACTGTGATCTATTTACTCACTCCAAAAAAGAAAAGGAAAACAGATTTGAGTGTTGATTGGCTGAATTGTTTCCTCTAGACTAATTTGAAGCCAAAAGTTTATAAGGATGGAAGAAGGCAAAGAAGACTGGATAAGGCTTTGTAATCTACAAATGATAACTGCCCTCAGTCCCTTGGCAAGCATGCACTCTTCTAGTCCACCCAGAGGTCTACCTGGAGCGGAATGTGACAGGAGACCTCTTGGCATCTAATCCCAGAACAGAGTTTTGCTTTTCTCAAGAAGAAAAATAATTTTCCAGCTAGAGCATATACATACATACTTGCATACATACATAAGTACATAACATATATATGTGTGTGCACAGCATATATTACATATACCTATATTATATATGTATAATATATACACATACAATACATATGTACACATATATATTGTATAATACATATATACTATATATATATTATATATATATATATATATATTCTCTGATACTTTGTTTTCTGTTGTATCATTTTAATCTGTGAAAATATTCCAGTAGCTGTCACCTCAAGAATAAGGGTACCCCCTCCTGTGATCCATGTAGAAAGCAGCCTAGAGTGCTAGCTGCTACCACACATCCAATTTCTGTAGGAAGAGGTAAGCACCGTCTCAGCCACATCTGGGGAGTTGAGGAGTAAACACTGAGTTCTCTTATCCCCCTGGAAACAAACTGCAGCACCCTGGAAAACACACAGATCCACAGCGAATCTGCTCTGGTCTCTCAAATTCTGTAACCACACATGCACACATCTCCTAGGTGCTTACATTCCCTCCCACTCAGCTTTCCCGAGAACTCCAGAAACCACCATTTCCAGTCCTCAGACCTTCCAAGGTAGGTAAGTTAGGTATTTTAAAGTCCAGGAAATGTATTCCTATTCAGGAAGAGTTGTGTCTCCCCAACTCTTTGGCTTCCCAGTACCTTTCCCTGTCCCGCCAAGATCTTGTGGAGATACAAACAGCAGGCAGTATTTCTATAGTTTCTTTCTCCCTCTCAACACTCTGATTCAGGAAGCCAACACACCTCCCAATGCGCTTCCACACACGCGTGCAAACACACACAGCACATATATACTGCACACCCCTTCAGCACACACACCAGAGCTACACCACGGAACACTGCAGCCTGGTCCCAGCAGTCGTACTCCCCAGTGCTATATATAAAGTCCTTGACCAGAAATAGATTTCCCCACGCACCCACAATTGGATAGTCCTATCCTAAACCTACTGCTTGCAGCCGGCTCTCTCGCTTTCTCTCCAGACATGCTCCTACCCGACTCACCCGCTCAGCGCTCAAGACTCTGCAGTTCTATCAGAACTTTGAGCCTGGTTGATTTCATAACCCCGAGTGTGTCCAGAGTTGGGACAGTTTGGTTTGCCACAATTTCCACCCACCCCAGTTCATGGAGACTGGTGGCACTGACTCTACTCACTCCAGCTCCTCTGCTGCCAGCTCGCAGCTGCAGCCTGCACAGACGTGCAAAGGCAGCGCGCTGCAGGGGTCGCGTGCTCCCAGCCCACCCTCTGGGAGTCCCTCGGGTCATTACCCGGAGACCTCGCTTCAGACAGCAGCAGCAGCCTTTACAGTCCTTGCTCCAGGTTGTCAGGCTGACGATGACAAACACACTCGTGAAACTTTTAAGACTAACAAAACTGTGTTAGGAAGAAACCTCGCCTTGCATCTCACAACCTGGTTGAAGGAGGTTCCAGGCTGGGACGGTTCGCCTGCTGTCTCCAATTCCTTGTCGCCCCCCATCAATTTTCAGCTTCACACAGCACTAAGCACAACACACACACACACACACACACACACACACACACACACACACACACACACACTTCCAGGACACGGAGGATCGGGTTACACCAACCCATCAGCAGAAAACAACTTTTGAGAAGGGAATACAACCCACCCTAAACTCATCCAAAAAAAAAAAAAAAAAAAAAAACCCGGGGCAAATACATAAAAGTGAGCCCCATTTTCATAAGCAGTTGGCATGCCCGAGTCTACTCCCAGGTCTCTTGGCACAAAGTGAGGGAAATAAGCTCTGGACTCCCGGAGTCCCCCTCCAGTACCTCGGAGTTTTGCCTCGGGAGACAGAGCGCGGGTTCGCATCCACTTGGGGACTGCTGGAGCCGAGGCCTCAGGCCCGCGTGGCCCCAGCCTGGGGTCCCCGCGGCTGCCGGGGCTCAGCAGCAGCCGTCGCCGCCACCGCCGCTGTAGCAGCCGCCTCTGCCAGTGCCGCCGCTCCCTAGACCGCCTCCTCTTCCCATGGCTGCGCCTGCTTGGCAGCTCGTGGGCTGTCAGGCTTGGGGAGGAGGAAGGGGGCGGGGTGAAACGGGAAGGGAGGAGGGGAGGGGAGGGAGAGGAGAGGAAAGGGAGGGGAGGGTGGGAAAAGGCAGTTGGCGTTCAGCTCAGCGAGGGACCCGCCGCCTCCGCGGGGATCCAGGCTGCCCAAGAGAAAGGCAGCGGGAGCGGAGGGCTGCGGCCTCCGGGGCCGCTGCGGGGAGGCTGAGCGCCGCCCCCGCTACTCAATCCGCAGGGCTGGGATGAGGCTTTCTGGCAAGGAGTGCGAGTTGGTGCGTGTCATTCTCAACTGGGCGGTGGGGCTCCTCCTAGAGGAAAATATTGGTAGTTGCGGGAGACTTCCCTCCTCTCCACCCACCGGGTTCCCCCAAGAAGGCAGTATCTAGAAGTTCTCAAGAACAGGCTGTACATTCCAAGAGAGCAGTGCACCTCCTGCAGGTACTGGAAGAAGTCACCTTGGGAAGTGTGATGAGTCTACTAGGCTTTATCCATCTAGTCGGTTCCAATTTTCAAACTCCTGCTCACTGGATACAGTATAAAGGATATTCCCAATCCCAGAAGTTTAAAAAAGAAATGGAGACAAAGTAGGTAATTTACCAAGAATGCATGTTTGAAAATAGCTATATTATTATAGTAGTTAGCAGATACAGGTCTGCAGGGAGGGCAGGAATAAGACCCAGCCTGAGGTTTGTCCTTGTTTGTGACCTAGGGAAAGACACAGTTTGTTTATCAGACATAGGATCTTGCTACCTCTTTCCACTTTGTTGAAAAAAAATTAACCAAGACCGGAGTTGTCAAAGCACGTCTCAAAGTCAGAGTGCTGTGTAAGTATTGTCACAAAGCACCAGACGGTCAATTACCACTCGCTTCTCCAGACATAGAGTACAAAGGTACAAAAGTCCAGCCCTGTCGAGCTGTCTCATATCTGGAGGAGCAACTGGTCATGTGGTCTTTTTATTGTTTGCTTTGTACTGACAGCTAGTTGTAAGCTCACTTATCTTCAACCTTTCTGACAGCTTCAGCTTTAAAAAGGACACCCCCCCCCTCCATTTTTCACTTGCTTTCTGACTCAGAGTCACAGTAAAACGTTTAAGCACTGCGAAAGAATAAAATACCAACTTTACACTAAGGTAATGGATGGGGTGAAAATGGAGAAACAGAGGACCAAAAACTTTGGGACTTCTGTTTTCGAAATAACTTTGCAATTGGAAACTTTCTTAGCATCGTTACTCAGGAGCCCAGCTGTGTCTTATGGCTGTAGAATACAGAAAGGGGGAGAGATTCTGGAGACGATATGGATCATGGCTATGCCAGTGAGGCATAGAGGGTGGGATGGTTAGTGCCCTTGAACCAGTCCTATTTCACGGAAAGCTTTTTCTAAGACACTCTCCCACAGTCCCGTGGTTTCCATGTTAGGATGAAGCCATAGGGGTGCTTACTGACTCTGGAGCTTTTAAAGGGAGAGTTGCCCAGATAGAGAAACCCGAGAAAGGAAACCATGAGGTCAGGCAAAACTCCTGCTGGGTGGTCTGTACTTGCCAAGCTGGTTGAAAGGGCAGTACTGACAGCCGTGGAGACCGGGCAGTCCTCACATGCTGACTCCACTCTGTCCCAGGTGACCTTCCCACCAGTGTACCTTGGATTCTGACAGTATCAGCCTTGCTCGCTCCTCTTTGACTTCCCCTCTCTCCAAGCCCAAAGAACCTCCATCTAGGTTCGTAGTTTAGTTCCTTGATGTAGAACCTAGTCTAGGAAGGGTCAGATGGAAGATTTTCTTCGTTCTGATCATGCTCCAAGGTAAGTCCAGGGTCATGCTTAAACAAAGGCTTGTCCTCATGTTGCTCTGGCTTCAACTGCAGCCTCCCTTCTATTAGACATGGAAGCAGATTTCTCTAGACGGAAATGTGCTCATGCATAGACAGCATATGGAAAGATACGCTGGCTTGTGTATGATATTAAAGAAACCGGTCGTGATGTAACTTGACAAGGTCTAGCATCCCTGGGAGACAAATCTCTGGGCATTTTGTGAGAGACTTCCAAGTTTGGGTTGACTGAGGTGGATATACCATTCCAAGGGCTAAGAGCTTAGGCTGAAGAAAAAGGAGAAAAGGAACTACAATGGCATTCTTCTCTCTCTGCTTCTCCACTGTGGACACACTGTTCGGCTGCTCTGCTCGCTCTTCTGCAGCCTGTCGTCCCAGCCATGATGGATGCATCCTCTTCAACTCCAAGCCAAAATAAACCAGAGATGGAGAGATGCTTCAGTGATTAAGGTACTTACTGTGCAAACCCTAGGACCTGAGTCCCTAGCCCCCGAAAACCATAGCAAAGAGAGCTTGGTGGTTTGCTGATGCACGGTCAGCACCAGGGAGTCAAAGACAGGCAGCAACCTGGAGCTTACTGGCCAGTCATGGTAATTAGAGACTCCAAGGTCCCTTTGGGAGACACTGTCTCAAAATAACTGAGAAGATGGAGAGAAGACATCTGAGAAAAGACATCTGAGGTCGACCTCTGGCCTCCACAAACATGAGCACCATGTCCACATACATCCTCGGCGCCCGTAAACATGCACATATGCCTACACATAGGTATTCAGAATTAAATAAAAATAAAAGAAATAAATATAAACTCTGTTTCTGTAAATAGCTTCTATGGTAACTAATACAAGACAAACGTGTAATGTATATGAAGCATACCCTCTATTAACTCCAGAAATAAATATCTCTTGGTCTCGTGGATGACCATATGTAAGTCTATAGTAGTAAATGCTTTATATATTTCCATTTAAGAAAGGAAATGTTTCAGGCCCTGAGGTGACTACTTTGTGATGAGAATACTTTACTCATTAAGTAATGAAAGTGAAATTGCATTTAACTCATGTGCTCTATTGTGCCTGGAACACCCTGCTTTGTCCATCCACAGTAATCCTTCCCAGCCTTCGAGTCTAGCTCAATTGTTTACTTTCTCTCTGAAGTTCTTCCTGGGTCATCTCAAATCTGGAATTATTTCGTTTTCCCTGTATCTAAGCCTCGATATTTATTTACACTTGTTATATGTTGCAATTTTTGCTGATTTCTTCCATTAACTATTAGGAAAATAGTAAGTTCTTGCTATCTATAGTTGAAACGTTTAGATCAGTGCTGGCAAATAGTAAAGGGTCTCATAAATGTTTAGTCAAATCTAAAGAAAAAAGTTACCTAAAGATACATAGAGCTCTTGAATTCATATCCCCAAACCATCTGTCCAAGGTCTCCAGGCTAGCAATAAGCCATTGTTATATTTCTTATAGACGTCTCAACTCCCAATTATATTCAAGTCAGAACTCTGCTTCCTTCTCCAGCCAGAGCAGTTGCAGTCTCCTCTCAATAGACAGCATCTACTTCTCCCCAGTTACTGATATCACAAACTTTCGTGGTCATCCTTGCCTCTCTGTCTCTGGAATTCCAAACTTAGCGTCTGTCTACTTGGTAGAGAGGTCAAGAAGCAATCAATCATCTTGAAACATTAGAATCTTACCTCTTTTGTTGCAGTGCTTTATAAACTCATCTGGTCTCCCTGTTCCAACAAGTCTCGCTCCTCTCACTACCAACAGTCTTGATCCAAAACACAGTCTAAACTAAGTCAGGAAAGGAATTCTCTTTACACGCCAAGCCATGCCATCCCTTTGCCACCCGAGTCCCCATTTGAACTAATGCACAAATATAAATGACACATAAGACTCTGGGCTGTGTGCTTCTGCTCTCTACCTCATTGCCATTACCCTCCCACGAACTCAGTTTGCTCCAGGCACACTGGACTCCCTGTTCTTTCTTAAACAGACCAAGCACACTCATAACTTATAGACTGTTCTTGCTATTTCTTCAGCTGTAAAGGCCCTCCTCTGAATGTTTGCATGCTCCCTTATCTTTGCTCAAATAGTACCTTGTCCTTGAGTCCTATCTTGACCAACCTATTTTACTGTGTAGCAGGATACCTTCTGACATTCCATTCCTCATCCCCACCACAGATAGCTCAACCCAGAAATATAATTCATACTTCAAAAGAGTGGAAGCAGTGAGTAGAAATCAGACTAGGCATATTCAAGTTTCCATAACTAGGTCTGGTTTTTAATCTCTCCAGTTATACAGCTGCACGTGATACATTTTCGAAATCTATGGCTATCAGAGACTAGGATTTTACTCTGGTCATTCTGTTGTTCTGTTAAGTACCAACACCTTTTATCAAAACAAACAACAAGCAAACAAATAGAAAAGAAACTAAAATTCCCAAAGTAGCACTTGTAGTTAGAGAAAAGATGAGCATTGCTTAGCGTAGGAAGAGCTAAGGTGGAGGAGTTAGGAGAGTAAGAGGAAAAGGAAAAGGAGGAGTTAGGAGAGGAAGAGAAAAAAGGAAGAGGAGGAGTGAGAGAGAGCAGAGATGTAGGAGGATGGAGAACCACACACATTATGGAGAGCACTCTTTGGGGAACAACTTATAAACTTATAATTAGGTTAGCTAATTGGGATACAACTCTCTTTGTATGGGCATCTTGTTATTAATCATTATTAAACATATAAAGCCTTTGATTAGTCTGTAAGAATTAGAGTCTCATTCTCTTACTGGGCCAGCATGTATGGCAGAATGGTCTGGGCAATGCCCTGCCTTGTGGAGACAGCGTGGAAGATTGGCAGAGCCATCTCTCATGCCGGCATTTAGTGGGTAGCAGGGCTGGTGTTTCTGGCTGGCCGATTCTAGCTGCAGCGTGCACTTGGCCTCAAGCCGAGAAATATGGTGGCTGGGCTAGGAGAACTCGCTGCAGCTTAGATAGTCGGCCTGAGCCAGAGGCCTTTTTAAATAATTACTACAACAGCTTAGGAACACTAGAGCCTTCATGAGTCATCTGTGGTCTTGGTGAACAGATGATTGATCTCACAGTGACTCAATTCCATTGGGAATGGAAGAACTGCTATCTAAGATCATTGGCCCACAGGGAGAGGCATTATTAGGAAGTGTGGCCTTTTAGGAGGAGGTATTATCTTGTTGGGGGAGGTGAAGCCTTGTTGGGGGAGGTGTGGCCTTGTTGGGGGAGGTGTGGCCTTGTTGGAAGACATATGTAACTCAAGTCTTGCCATTGTGGCATAGTCTTCTTCTGTGTGCAGATAAAGATGTAGAGCTCTCATCTCCTTCTCCAGCTACATATCTGCCTGCATGCTGCTATGCTTCCCACCATGATGATAATGGATTAAACCTCTGAAGCTGTAAGCCAGACCCAATTAAATGTTTTCCTTTATAAGAATTGCCATGGTTATGGTGTCTCTTTACAGTAATAGAAAGCCTAACTAAGACAATTGGCTTGGAAATTGTACCCAGATATTCAGTTAAATGTCTTTCAACATGTTTCTGTGAAGAGATCTTAAAGATATGATTAGTATTTAAAATAATAAACTTAAGTTAAGCAGATTAATACCTAAAAAAAATGGACTGAGTATGAATATCACCAATCAGTTGAAGGCCTTAATATGAAGAAATTGACATCTAATAGCAAAGACAGTCTGGAAGTGAAGCACCACCTCTTTCCCAGTTCTTCATAACATTGAGGAGGTATTGGAGCCAGGCTTAACTTCATATCACCATTTAATGCAGATTTTTAACAAGTATGCATTTCTACCCAGAGCTCATAATATCTAACAGGCATACAGCATGGTGATGGCCTTGACTCTCAGACCTGGAGATACCTACAGGTATGTCCCAAACCTGGAAGATACCAGACTCCATCTGGCAGCCTCATGGGAAGATTAAAAGATAGGTTTCAAAGGAGGCTCATGAATAGATATTCCCCTTGAAGTCATTCTAGCATTTAAGCATGGAGAATTTTTTTAAATGGGGAGAAATATTACTATCTCTATCAATTCAAATGGAAAGGCCTATAAAAAAAAAACAAAACTCATAGACAATCATCTAGCTTCTGTGTGGGTAATTACACATGAGTAACTCACTAACTCCTTCCCTGGGAAGCTTGTTCTATTTTGTAACTGTGTTATTTATTAAAAGTACTTTAGTCAGCATCTGCCATTTTATTATTTATATGTGGTTTTGTCTCTAAAAGCCTACAGGGAAAATATTAGAAATTTAAATTTATTTCATTTTCTCATGATGCATCGCCACTTCTCCAAGCCAAACATACGCAGGCCATTCCACTCCTTATTCCAATCACTAGCCTGTTCCCCTCTCCTACTGCTCCCTCAGTTTACCTAACGCTGAAACTGCTGTTTCTAATATCAAATTCAGTCCTGCATGTGTCACTACAAGACAGAGGGGACAATGAGCTGCTGTATAAGTGCCAGAGAATTATGGGAAAGGACAGAAGTCCTAGAGTCTGGAAGACACAGTAGAACCCACTACTCACCAGTTACTCAGCCTGCATTCCACAGCTATCTCTGGAATACAGAGGTTTCTACTCTTTCTTTCTTTCCCCATTTCAACCCTTTGCTTTTTCTCACATACCCTCTTTATTTTCAAAAAAAAAAAAAAAAAAGGAAATAAGAGCATGAGAGAATGTCAAGGAGAAAGAAATGTAGCAGTATATTTCCCCTGCTACATTTTCCAATAAACTTGGTAATTTGAGAGGAACTGATGTGGGAGGAGAAAGGAGAGGAAGAGGAGAAGGAAGAGGAGGAGCTAGGAAGGATAGGAATGTAGGAGCCTTGGAGAGCCACGCATGTATCGAGAACAGTCCTGGGTAACAACTTATATCCAGGCTAGTTAATTGGGTAATACCTCCAATTGTGTGGGTATCTTGTTAATTGAGCATTACCAAATATATAAAGCCTTTGGATAATCTTTAAGCATTGGAGTCTCATTTTTACCGGGTACTTCGTGAATGGTGGAAATTGACTGGGGTTCAGCTAAGCATTGTGGAGACAGCGTGGCAGATTGGCAGAGCCATCTCCTACACTGGCGTCTCGTGGGTGGCAGGGCTGGTGGCATGAGTACGCTGCCTCTCTTGGCCTCAGGCCTTGTCTAGTCGGGAACATGGCAGACAACAAGCCAGATTGGGCCTTTTAAATACTAACTTTAACAAAAATATCTGACCAGGAATGAGAAAGCTCCTTGTAGCAGCTTCTTGTAGTTTTATATCTACAAAGAGCTATTTCCAATGACAAAATGCATTCTCAACTTGAGAACCAGACTTATTTCAAGGGGGTATAGCTGTCCAAGAGGAAGAACGCTGAACTGTTTGAGCAGTGAAGGAAGAAGCCTGCCTACCTTGTGTCTGCCTAGGCAAGACTGGAATCTCAAGCAAGCTGTTAATTCTGGCTGACAAAAAAATCTTAGATAGGACAGTGACTGTGTGAAGGAGACAGAGGATTAGCCATGCAATACCACTGTCTCAAGGCCAGTGACCTTGTGCACTTTCTGAGTCAGATGTAAGATGGAGACATCTTACTCTATAAAACTGTGATATCTTTTAAAAGATATCTTTATTTTATCTTATTATGTGTGTGTGTGCTTTCCTGGTATGTATGTTTGTGCACCACAAGCATGTAGTGAATTCAGAGGCCTGAAGAGGCTACAGGATCTTCTGGGACTGGAGTTAGGGAAGGTTTTGAGACGTCATGTGGGTGCTGGGCATTGAACCTAGGATCTCTGGAAGATCAACCAGTATTCTTAATTACTGAGCTGCCTCTCTAGCATCAGATTGTGATATCTTTATCTCGGACTTTAAAAACTAGGTAAAATTGATTTCCATTTCTAAAGTCAGGAAGTGAATCAGACTGTAGAAATTAAATGTGCTTAATAAATGTTATTTATTTTTCTAACACTACAATACTGTAAACACGTTTATCTAAACTATAGTTACTATTTCTTTTACAGAAAAATCTGTGACAAGGATGAAATTATTCTCCTTTAATTAATAGGAAGTGATGAAGAGATGCAAAAACAAACAACAACAACAAAAAGCAGACTGATCATATAAAGAGAAAAATTTAGAGTCCCGGATGGGGACTCAACTCTACTCTGAGGACTCTTCCCTCAGCCTATCAAGGTATCGGCGGGCGTCTAGTATTGTATCCACCTCATTTTAAGCCATCAGCCCACCAGCCAATCTGTGTGGCAGGAACTAAAGTTGTCCTCTAATTCCCAGGCACCAAAGTAATTAATGGTAGTGACCAGGGAACACAGGAGAGATTCGTCTGTTCTGCCCTTAGTAGTGCAGGTCTTGTGCAGGCAACCCATACAGGAGCACCTCTAACATCTATGAGGTACATTGCCAGGGACAGATGGAGACTAGTTACCATAAGTCCCCATATTTGTTACGTTTGAGCTAAGGAGTTGTTGAGGAGAATGTGTTTTATCATCTTGCTTTGAGAAATAAGCATTCGTAATGATATAGAGGGACAGGTCTGGATTTAGACATCTCAGCTGTTACGGACTTCTACACATGAAAATGCTCTTGAAATCGTCTGGTAGTTGGTGTGATGCTCACTACTCAAATCCATTGCTTCCCTTCTGCCTCTGTGAACACACAGTGTCCTCTACATGTACTTGGACCTCAACTCGAATGCCCCAAAGAAGCTCCTCTCCAATCCTAAGACTTTAGGATATTTCAATTCTAAACCCCAACCCAAGACACCCAGAGTGTGGTCTAGAGAAGAAAGAAGCACACTTGTACACAGGCGCTTCCCGATCACCCAAGTATTTCTTGTTCCTGGCATAAGGATATGATTGGAAGAAAACCAGCTCAGGGCCTCTCTGGAAGGGCCATAAGGAGAATATTTATTGTTTGGTTTTGTTTAGACCCATGTGTATTTCTCTAGTAGTGACAAAGTTAAAGTGGGACTTTTATCTAAGAGCATGTGGCAAAATGATGAATGCAGTTTTTAAATTGAGGGGCTCAGGGTAGAACTCAATGAATATTAAGAACTTCGTAAAACCTTCCCCAGCTCAGGAACTATCTTGTAAAAAGAGGCAGGAAGATGGTAAGAGCCAAGGCTGAGGTGTGAGAGGTGACGAGTGAATGAGTGTCCTGTGCGCATGACAGGACACTGCACTCATCGACACAGCAAGGCTGGCTGCCTGCCTGAGACACACACACAGAAATGAATCCAGGCAACATCCAACATGGAGCTGGGAGGAGCTAATTAGCTCCACCCCAGCTGAAGCGCTATTGGTAATTGTTGGCTGCTGGGAGGGCGGAGTCAGTTTTTCTTAAGGGTTCGGCCCTGGTAGCTGGTAGATGGCTTCATATCTGGAAGGAGATGGGCAGCCAAAATTGAACTTGGTGGGTTATTCAAAAAAAAAAAAAAAAAAAAGGAGGAGGAAAAAGACAGGAAGTTGGGGTGGGACAGGGTGTAGAGTTAGGGAGAAGATTAGGGACAAGTTAGCAGGGAAAATAATAGGTTCAAAATACATTGTGTGAAATTCTTATAGAGTTAACAAGCTTTGGAAATACTTATTAGGAAGAATTGTACTTCATTTTAAACGTGATTTTCCCTGTTGGTGAACATTCATTGTACGTGGTATTGGGTTATACAAGAATATTTTCATACAAGAGAGCATATGTCCCTCCATACCGCCTTATCCTCCCCTTTCTTACCTCTCCTATTATTGCAAATCTTGTTTTCGTTCCTAGACATTTTCACATCTCCTTTCATGACATTTTGCATATGTGATCACATAAAGCCTATAACGTCACGAGTAAGAGAAAGCATGCACTATCCGCCATGCTGAGACTGGCCTAATTATGTAATATTATCTCCAGCTTCATTCCATCTTTATGCCTGAAAAAAATCCACTGTGTATATTCATCACATTTTGTCTATTTCTCTGTTAAGGGACCTTCAGTTCATTTATAACACGGAACATTAGAACATGTAACACCAGAAGGTGAAGTACAAGTGGCGTGAGAAAAGTTCTGCATCACTAACCATATGAAAAACATAAATAAAACTACACTGTAATTCTTTCTCACCCCCATCAGACTGGCAGTCATTAAGAAAACAACAGCAGATGCTGAGAGAATGAGCTCATTGGAAACGCTGTTTCATTGTGTACATTGCTGGTGGGAAATAAACTAGTCTAGCCATTGTGAGAAGCAAGATGGAGGTCCATCAAGAACTAAAATTAGATCTTTCCCGGGACTCAGTTCCACCAGCTCTCAGTATTTCTCCAAAAAAGCTTCCAATAATTTGATTTTCAACATTCTAGAAGCATCTATTATATAATGTGAAGTTAAGTATTCTCTCTTACTAATTTATCATAAATATTTATATAATAGGGACAGATAAGCCATGATATTTGATAAATAGCAGTCACTTTATTTCTGTTGATTGGCATTTTCTAAAACAAACGTGGTGTCAGAGGTTTTAATCTATCTTTATCTTTTTAAAATTCACATTACCTGTTTAATGTTTCTGTATCCCAATTTTTCCTAAAGCAGACTTGTGGTAGCTTCTGGAAACATGTATATAAACCAAAGCAGATGAAGAAATAAGATAAAGAAAACAGAAAGTAAAACTAAAATAATGGCAGAGTTAGTTGAAATATGTCTTAAAAACTGGTGTGATGATACACACCTTTGATCTCAGTAATCAGAAAGTGGCTTCAGGAAGTTCAGATCCATCATGGACACATAGTAAGTTTGAAAACTGCATGGGCTACATGATATTCATATTCTCATTCTCTCTCTCTCTCTCTCTCTCTCTCTCTCTCTCTCTCTCTTCTCTCTCTCTCTTCCTCCCTCTCTCTTCATATGGAAACAGGGAATCTCCAGAAGTTCTTGGATCCTGATCTATGCAGCAGTGAACAACTGTGTCATGTAAGATATGGCCCAATACTCAAAGTTGTCCTCTGAATTCCATATGTAAACATGCAAATGTATGCTCACACATACACATGAACACACAATACATACATATCATGTATCCACAAAATTAGAGAGAGAGAGAGAGAGAGAGAGAGAGAGAGAGAGAGAGAGCGAGCTCACTGGTAGATTATTACATGAAGCTCTGAGTTCAATCTACTAACACACACACACACACACACCACACACACACACACACACACACACTTATATATTTCCATAGAAACTTATGACCTAAAATTGGTATAATTTTCACTTTAAAGATATACTACATTTGAACATTTTGTATTTATATATTTATTTGCATTCAAAGTTCCTGCAGAATGTACAGAGTTTGTGAAATTACGACGTTCAAGTTTTGAGCACACTTACCTAGAAAAGCAGAAGCCCAAGTGAACACAAGATCTGAGATTTACTTGCAATTCCAACTCTCCTGGATTACTTTTAGTAAAAGATGGAGATAAATCCTACTTTTATCTGGGGGTTCTCTGCACGTATATCAAATGTGAGGCTTATGTTGATAATTCCCAGAATGGGGGAGAACCAGTTCTAATCATCCTTGCATACCTTATTCATGATGAATGTTGACTTCAAGCTGAAAACCATCAAAGCATAACCTAGAGCCTTACTTTTGCAATGTAGGTTACTCTCAGAAAATAAATTTGTAGAAAATATTCATTAATATATGTAAATTATTGGAAGTTGGCACAGTAACACAAACCAGACATTATCTTCTTTATGCCCTTGTATGAATTGGGGTCATAAAGACTTTTCTTATGAGTCCCCAACTAACAACACTGTCCTGTTGTGGTCTTCTATCTGATGACTCTCCACCATAAGGCTGTGGTCGCTATCATAACTTTGTTCTTCTGAGTAAGAATCCCAAACTTGTAATCTTTCTTTTGATCAAGGCTTGGTATGTGCTGAATGCTCTTCTAAAAATTAAATCATTTGCCTGAGATTAGCAGCAAATTCATTTATTCTAATATATTATGTAGTTAAGGATATAAAATTAATAGAAAATAATTATTATTAATAACACATGAAGAGATATTTAAGTGCCCTCACTATTGAAAGAACTGAAAATCAAGGCATACATCATGGCTTATGCCTGTAATCCTAGCACTTTGGGAAACAGAGGCAGGAGGATTTCCAGCAGTTATAGGCTAGCCTCTGCTCCACAGAAGGACAGACTCAAGTATATACCCCTGCCCCCAAAAAAGAAAATCAAAACAATAGGAAGCTTTAAAAAAAAATCACATTGGAAAAGGAAATACACACCAAAAAATATAGAGAGTAAGAGATAAAAAGTATTCTTATTCATGACAACTCGGAATTTAAATAAGTGAAACATTTTCTCAGGAGAGTTTTGCATAACTATGAACTTGCAATTGCATAGGTTTTTTTTTTTGCTCACATATTCTTTTTGAGGTGCGCATTTATAGATGAGCTGGCAACATTTTGCTCAATCATAGGAATGAAGTCAATTTGAAATGATCCTTCATTTGCTGTCCTTTGACATTTTAAAAGGGCTCATTGCTTTTATGCAAGAATTCTCAATTTACTTGTCATCCCGTGTAAGTATTTTGATGCTCAATGCTACATGAGAAACAGGGGGACAGGGGACACCTCTGCTTTTCATTTCAGGAAGCTAAGAACAGGAGTGGAATCCCATTTCAGTTCAAACATTAAAGCCCCTGCTATGCCCCACTTGATCTCGGCATGGTGAGAAGACTGAAACCTTGAAGCTAGCTTGGAAGTCACCATCACAAACTTCTATTCATGCGAGTTTTGTGACCCACAAATCAGGGAAACAAACTACTTGTCACTGATGCAAAACTCTAGTTTTCCAATTCTTAATTTTTGATAATCAAACATGCACTAACATCTGGCAGAACCTAAAAACATTGATATAAATGAAATAATATTTTCATATTTCCATATTTTAAGGTGTATCAATCTCCTGAACGTATTATTTTCAGAGATGTTCTAGTGTGAACAATCATGCTGGAGCCTTCATTCCAGATGCACAGAGAAAACTATTTAACAACCGGTTATTTGTAACATTTTTAAAGATGGCAATTTAGTAATAAACAACAAAATTTAAATTCTGCATGTTTTGATCTGTTAGTTTCAGTTCTGGAATCAACTTCCAGTAGCCGTCAAGGTCACTGGATGAAGGTGTTCATGAGTTTATCTTGAATTGAATGGTAATAGAGAAAATCTGATGCAAGCTGAGGATCACTTAATAAACATTTCTGTAACAGATACTAATACACTTTCTGAAAGAATAGAACACAGAAGAAATCACTGCTGTGGAATGCTGTCAGTGATATCAAATTAAAAACAGTTGCAGAAACATACCTAAAATACAAACCAACTTCTGTAAGGACACCTAGCAAAGATCTGGTTATCTCTAGGAATAGAAATGACTAGTCAGGTTGAGTGTAGGAAGACGTGGACGCTCATTCTTTATTCTACAATGCAAGTTTGTGTATACTTTGCATTTCTCTAATGAATATGCAAACTTTATGCATTTATTCTTTATCCAATTTTATAAGATTTATTTTCACTTTGAAGGACAACTAACATTTTTAAAGAAATTGTTTTTTATAAAGGGGAAACTAGCACATGCGTATTGACTTAAGAAACAAATACTTAAGCATGTTTTTCATAATTACTTTTATTTATTTAATTTATTTTTTACACCCTATTGCTGCCCTCCCTTTCTGGTCTGCCCATCACAAAGTCCCTCCTCTTCTCCCCTTCTTCTCTGAGAAGGTGCCCTCCACCTTATCCCCCCCCCACACACACACACACAAACCCTGGCGCATCAAGTCTCTGTGGAGTTATTAAAGAGAACGGTGAGAGACCACTGGCCTTCTACCCAAGGCATTATTGTCTTCACAGGAGAAATGTACCTGGGCTGCTCCATGTCAGCGTTGGGATAAGTAAGCACTTGGAGCAATCTGGCTTGAGGCCTCTCAGTTAATCCATAGAGCTGAAGATGAAGAATTTCTTTCAAGAAGAATTATTTATGTTAAAGCCTGGCAGTTATCAATCCAAGTGCTTTGTCCTGCATATCATTGTTACATATGTATCTACACATACACATTTATAAATGTAACCTGGGAGATTCGTTTAGTGTTGGGTTTTCTATTTTTGTTCCATTGATCTACATATCTGTTTTTCTGTCAGTGTCCTGGAGCTTTGATAACTATAGCTCTGTAGTGAAGACTGGAATCGGAATGTTCATGCCCCCAGGACAGTTTCTTTTTAAGATGCTTTTTGAGATTTTTTTTTTTCTATTTCTGTGAAGAATGTTGTGGGCGTTTTGAATAGGGTTGCATTTAATCTCTAACTTAATTTTACTACAATGATTATTTCACAATATTGATTATACCAATCCATGAGTTTGGGATTCCTTCCTTCCTTCCTTCCTTCCTTCCTTCCTTCCTTCCTTCCTTCCTTCCTTCCTTCCTCTTATCTTTCTTTCCTTTTTTTCTTTTTTCCTTTGCCTTCCTTAATCTCTTTCTTCAGAATTTTAGAGATTTCATTAAAGAGGTCTTTCACTTCCTTGACTAGGTTTATTTCTAGATTTTTTTTTTTCGAGGTTATTGTTGATGGGAATGTTTTCATGATATCTTTCCACATGGTTTTTGTTGATATAGAAAGTTTACTAAGTTTTATAAATTAATTTTGTATTCTGTCACTTTGCTCAAAGTGTCAGTCATTTCTAGAAGTTTTCAGGTAGATTTTTTAGATTCTCTTATGTATAATATCTTATAATCTACAAATAATAATTTGGATTCTTTATATAATTTGGATATTAGCCCTTTATTGGATGTAGGGTTAGTAAAGATCTTTTTCCAATCTATGGATTGTCATTTTGTCCTATTGGCAGTGTCCTTTGTCTGACAGAAGCTTTTCAGTTTCATGATGTCCAGTTGGTCAGCTGGTGTTAGAGACTGAGCCATTGGTGTTCTGTTCAGGAAATTTTCCCCTGTGCCCATGTGTTTGAGGTTCTGTCCCACTTTTCTCTTCAATTAGATTCAGTGTATCTGGTTTTATGTTGCGGTTCTTGGTCTACTTCGACTTGAGCTTTGTTCAAGAAGATAAAATGGATCAATATGCACTCTTCTACATGCAGACCACCAGTTGAACCAGCACCATTTGTTGAAAATGCATTCTTTTTCCCCACTGGATGGTTTTGGCTTCTTTGTCAAAGATCAAGTGTCCAAGTGTGTGGTTTTATTTCTGGGTCTTCAATTCTATTCCATTGATTGACCTGCCTGTCTCTGTACCAATACCATGCAGTTTTTATCACTATTGCTCTGTAGTACAGCTTGAGCTCAGGAATGGTGATTACCCCAGAAGTTCTTTTATTGCTGAGAATTATTGTCACTACCCTGGTTTTTTTGTTTTCCATATGAAGTTGAGAATTGCTCTTTTCATGTCTGTGAAGAATTGTGTTGGAATTTTGATGGGGATTGCATTGAATCTGTAGATTGCTTTTGGTAAAATAACCATTTTTACTATGTTAATCTTAGTGATCCATGAGCATGGGAGATCTTTCCATCTTCTGAAGACTTCTTCTTTTTCCTCCTTCAAGGACTTGAAGTTCTTGTCACACAGATTTTTCACTTTCTTGGTTGGAGTTACACCAAGATACCAAAAAGAACCCAGTTAAAACTGGGGTACAGAGCTAAACATAGAACTCTCAACAGAGGATTCTCCAATAGCTCAGAAGTACTTAAAGAAATGTTCAACATCCTTAGTCATCAGGGAAATGCAAATCTAAACGGCCCTGAGATTCCACCTCACACCAATCTAAATGGCTAAAATAAAAAACTCAAGTGACAGCACTTGCTGGCGAGGATGTGGAGAAAGAGGAACACTCCTCCATTGCTGGTGGGAATGTAAATTGGTACAACCACTCTGGTAATCAACTAGTGGTTCCTCAGAGAATTGGAAATAGCTCTACCTGAAGACCCAGCTACACCACTCATAAGTGTTTACCCAAAAGATGCTCTACCATACTGCAAGGACACATAGTGGGTGGGGTGGTTGGTGTGGGTGTGGTGGGTAGGTGGGGGAGTGCACTCTCAGAGGCAAAGAGGAGGGGAATGAGATGAAGAACTCTGGGAGGGGGACCGGGAAAGGGGAGACATTTGGAATGTAAATAAGTAAAATAATTACTTAAAAAGAATAATTTGAGTTCTTCATTTCCTTCTCCTGTCACTTTAACTTCTCTGTCTTGTCTTGTTCCTCTAACTAGTGCCTTGGACACGATATTGAAAAGAGCAGAGGTAGTAGAATGTTGTGTGTATTTATATTATGTCTTACTTGTCCCTCAGATGGGTATGCGTAATAACCAGCCCTTTCACTTATATAGAAATCCTTCAAGTGATTTTGGTTTTACATAGACACTTTGGGTGTATTACCTGCTGGGCTCACTATTAATCCTCATGCAGCTAATAAAAATAAAAGATAAAATTTGAAGCTTTCTTTAAAATTCCATCCCACTTAGAATTTTTTTTATTTAAGACTATGTTCATGTCATATTTCAGTATCACCAGGAATTCTAGCAAGGATTTGTACATTTTCTTTGGAATTTTATTATGCATCTGTATGTGCTGTGAATTATTGTGTTTATTTTTCTCATAATATGCAAGATAATCATGTTCTATGCTCTTATCTTTTCCTTAAGATAAAGCAGCCAGCTTTAGAAAGGTTGTGTAACTTGTTCAACATTGAGTGGCTATCAGCTTAGCAGGGATTTTAATGTGAACTGGTCTTAACTTCTAGCTTATGCTTTTATAAACACACATATCTTTCTGAAATGCCCTGCATACCAGTAGAGGCCATGCAGCACATGAAAGGAACACAAGCAACTCCATCAATACTTCCAGGAGGAGAGTACCTCTTACTGAAGAAGCATACTTGGATGTCCTAACCTTTGTACCTCGTCAAGAGCTCCTTCTGGACACAATATTCCTTTATTCTGCAGCCAGTCCACATAAGATCCCGTAACAACATATTTCCTAAAAAGGCATTACCTGTAATTTAGTATATATATGACTGAATTCCCTCAACAATTAAATAATCTCTGTAACTCCAACAACAAAATTTTAATTGGTATTTTTCATTATAAACTTTAATGCATAAAATAGTGGTTAGAATGATAAATCTCTTTCTTCATCTACATGTACTCTAAACTTCCTAGTTTGATAATATTGATCAATTACAGTATCCGAGGTAAAGACTATTCAGATCTCCAGTGATTCATTTAAACCTATTTTTAAAATGTATGAATGATCCCAATATACCATGTCTGTGGCATGATATAGCTTATTTTTCCTCGTTTGAAATACTGGCATCTCAATTTTTTTCTTGAAAAGATTCAATTTCCATGTAAAATGTATTCAGTTTTATGGTTACATTAGCAAATTGATGCCATGTAGGAAGAATACCACTATATAGGCCAGTGGGCACTGGACCACAGTTGTATTCTTTCTCCTTTAGTTTTGTTTATGTGTCTGCATAGCCCCTGTAACTTTCAGGAAGTTACATAAGCGTTTAGGAGTATTTTGGAGGTATAGCAGAGTACTGCAGAAGAGCCCATGCATACTCTGTATGTTATTATTAGACAAACAGTAAGGGCACTGTTTATGAAATCAACATTTAATGAATCAAAGCATCAAGAGTTATACATATAATTTTCTCCCCTTTCCATCCATCATACATATTTTATCAGCTATTTCAAATCCAGGTCAAAATGTTTCTCCCAGAGTTCTTCAACGTACTACTGAATTCTTAATACTTCATTTAAAATTAGTATCGCTTTGAAAACATTAAATGCTCAAGTGAGAAGATCTGCAAAGGTCAGTCTCTTTCACTTTAATGTCCACAGAAATGAGTGAGACAGGGACGATCCCATGTTTAGGCATTGAGAAATTACTGTTTTATGGCTGCACTAAAACAGACCTAAAAATACAAATTCCCCTTTTCCATATGATGGGCGGCAACCTCGATTATTTTTTTTTTTAATTTCATCAACTGAATCTCTCATAAGGTCTGTGGCCTCCTGACTCACTGTCACCAACACGATGCAGAAAAGGCTGGATTTTTCTCATGAGTCACAGTAAACAGGGCAGTGGGGAATAGAGAAACAAGGTAAGGAGAAATCTCAAGCCTATCTTAACAGAAACTCAAAAACTAACCCTTCCCTGGATGTGCCTCGTAGCTGATATGGCTCCTGTTAAATAGTAACTAAAGTAAAAGGCAGAGAGTCTAAAAGGGAATTGGCCTATAGTTCCCAGTAGCTTAGGCGAAGTGTTGCAATGGAAAGCAAACATGTTGAAACTCAGCTCTTCTCTGCTAGGCCATAAAAGATAACTGAGGATTTATGTTTTATGAGTGCCATATCCTCAGATGAGCTCATATTTTTTTTTCTGAATGAATTTTACTTAGATTATCTTCTGGATGAATAATGAAAATTTCAGCTACTTATTTTTTGACTAATGCTACTTACTTCCAGTCTGAGCCCATCAAGAATGACCTACCAATTATATACAAGATCATGTAAGTTCCCTGGATTACTCAGACTTCCCATCTCCCTCAGACATTAACATGACTTCCAATCTCCCTCAAACATCCAACATGGCTTGTCCACCCTCATGGTCAGTCGCTATCACTAAGAAAATTGAAGGACTCAGGGATGCCTGTAGACTTACCATCCACACCCTACAGCACCAGTCTGCCTATTGTATGTTGCTATGCTCATTACAATAGTTTACCTTTCTTTTGACTATGAAAAAAAGATTCTTGTGCACAAGCTCATGTCAATCAGGGCCTTGCTGGTTTCCTCATCTTCTGCTGTTAGCTTTTGCTCCTTATCATTTCTCTGGAATCGGATGGAAATAGTACTGGATTTGCTTTTGCTTTAAGTGATTTTCAACTTGTGGATCATCACTCCTTTGGGGGTCACAAATCAGATATCTTACATATTAGATATTTACATTACGATTCATAACTATCAAACTTTGCAGTTATGAAGTAGCGAAAAACATAATTTTTTGGTTGAGGTCACCACAACAGGAGGAGCTGTATTAAAGATCCACAGTATGAGAAGGTTGAGAACCACTGCTGTAAGAAAAAAAGCACAGCACTCACCCCACCCTCTCTCTTAGCAGCACAACTCCTTACCAGGGTTCCCAAACTCATTATTTCCACCTCTTCTCCATGTGTTCTTCTTGCATTTTACTCAGGATTTTCCTCTATAAAATCCACCAAAACTTTGGGACAGCCTGATAAATCCTATTATCAACTCTTGGTCCTCATCTCTTCTTTTTCTAGATGATCAGAATTTTCCAGTAGTTCTTTGAGTGGTGCATGTGAATTTCGATCATTTTCACCCTGCCCAAACTCTTTCCAGATTTACTCCCCTTCCTTAACCACCCAATTTTGTACTAGTAATATTACTATCATTATTGTTGTTGTTGAACTTTCTTTTGCCTATGAATGCAAGACTCTTGTGAACAAACTCCTGTCAATCAGGGACTTGCTGTTTAAGTGGTTAGATGCAGAAGTTGCAGAAGGCGTTAGGCCCGGGATCCCTTCTGTCCTTATAAGGGGAGTGCTAAGCTTTCTCTCCTTTCATACAACACCCTGATCCTCAGGTTACAAAGCAGCATTTGAAGAGTTGATTACACTCAACTTCTCTACTAGGCAATGAGAGACACCCGATGGCTCTAGGAACTCTCATAGTCTGGCAAAGCTGCTTCAGCCAATTGGAAGAAGCTGGCTTTCCACGAGGAAGGGTTTCTGAGGGAGAAAGCCACAACTGTTACATAGGAATCTATCTGCCCCACCTTGTCATACATATGCTAGAGGAGGAATAGCCAGGATTTTTTTCCCTGATTCTCCCTGTGGAGACCAGAGAGCAGGTCCCAGGATTCCACTGCTACTTCTTATTTTGTCAGATTTTTTTTTTCCTCAATAAAACTTGTTCTGCAATTTAACAATCTTCTGTTAAATACACCCTTGGTTCTCACTGGGCTCCAAGAATTCCCTCATCTTATTTTTTTTCCTTCCTACTGGAATATCCTTTAATTATTTGCTTTAATTTTTTTCTTTTAGTCTCATGGTTAGACACCTCTATGAATATCATAAGATAGCATTGCAGCCTAGGAGCAGATCAGTGCCTTGCTCAGCCATCATCAGAGAAGCTTCCTCCTGCAGTAGATAGGAATAAAGAGAGACCTACAGCCAGATATTATACAGAGAGTGAGAAACCTTGGAACAATCAGCCCTCCCCCGTCTCCATCATAAGCTTGTCTCCATCAAATTCCTCTCTTTAGGGCTCAAAGAAACCTGTGGAAGATAAGATGGAAAGAGTGAAGAAACAGAGGGGGTCGAGAACACCAAGAAAACAAGGACTTCTAAATCTACATGATCTTTGTACATGTGAACTCATAGAGACTGAGGCAGCAGGTTCAGGGCTTGCATGGGTCTACACCAGATGCAGTACTAGAACTTAAAGAAGTGAATATATACCCCCATCCCTAACCTAGAAGCAATCTCCAATTAATAACTACTTGCAAAGAAAAATTTAGTTTTCTCTAAGAGACTCTCCCTGAGGAAATAAACTACTTTTAAGGGTAGGCTGCTTGCCCAGCAGTTGATGGCTAACAGAAAAATGAACTCACTTGCATCTATGGAGATTCTTTGTCTCATAATGCTATATCAGGGCTTTTCTGTTTTGTTTGTTGGTTCTTAACCTTATTCTTAATTTTTGTTTTATTTCATTATATATCTTCTCCTTTTTACCTGCACATCCGTTGCTGCATGCTGGATGAATAAGTTGGTCTCTTCAATCCTTTGTTTGTTTGTTCTATTCCGATGTTTTAGCTTTAGTTTTCAGTTTTTATATTTAATTTTATTACTCTCCTTTAGAAGGATGTTATTGTTGTTCTTAATTGTTTTTTTCAAGACAGTGTTCCTCTGTCTAACAGTCCTGGTTGTCTTGGAAATCACTTTATAGACAAGATTGTCCTTGAACTCTCAATGATCCACTTGCCTCTACCTCCCTAATGCTGGATTGATGGTCTTGGCTGTTTTCTAATGACAGACAGAAAGGCAGTATGTTCATATGGGAGGGGAGGTAAAGCAGAACTGGGAGGAGTAGAGGGAGGGAAAACTGTAATTGTGATATATTATGTGAGAAAAAAATCCATTTTCAATAAGATTAAAAATATACTCTCATCCTACAAAAGAAGAAAAGGGTGAGGTGGGAACAATGGAATACTGGGGACATTTTACATCCATGGTGATATCTACTTAGGTATGTAAGAAGCTACTCCATTGTACAATTACTTATTCGTGTTTCTATATGTATTTTACCTTTCAATAAAAAAAAAAATCCCAAACCAGTCATTGTAGAGATTATGTTTAATCTTCACAGTGGAAATAATAAAGTACACCTTATATTAATGCTAATGAGTATTAAGAAGCAACATGTGCACGTGACTTCAAGTCTGTAGCGAATTAATTCTAATTTGTTGTTTCATCGTTCTCCCTTTAAGGCAGCGTTGCTCATGTCCCAGTACGTTTTTCTCCTACATGTAAATAGCTAATGGCTTTTAAGGAGGATTCTGCTATGACAGGCTGAAATGATGAGCGAGAAAAGCATTAGTCAGGGATGTCAGGTATCTTAAAATCAAAGAGACATTGGTATTTTAAGATGATGCTTAATAGGTAGGTTGGGAAATACATATGATAAAAAGAAGAAATGAGTGTATATGAATGCACAATGTTAAAATTCATTTAAAATCTCTTATTAATATTAGTGTGTGTGAGTGTGTACATGCGTGTGTGTGTGTGTGTGGTGTGTTGTGTGTAATGTGCATGTGTGAGAGTGCAGGTGTATGGCATGGCACACATGTGAAGACAGAGGACAACTTTTGGGGAGTCACTTTCTGTCTTTCTACTATGGGTTCTGGGACTGAACTCTTGAGTTTCCAGGCTTCCAAGGCAAGTGTTTTACAAACTGAACCATTCTGCTGAACGTGTGGTACAATTCTTGCATCTCAGATGATACAAAAGTAGGTAAGAACTTCTTTTCCTATGTCCTTGTAATCATCCTTGTCTTTTTATTAGAAGGTTCTCTTCATTTGTTTGGGTTTATTTGTTTGTTTTTGTTACATTTTTTTTTTTTTGCCGTTGCAAATTTCAGAAATAAAATTAATTTAAATTCTTGTGAAAGAATTCTAATCTTTCTCTTTCATTTGCCCAGTTTTACTAACATTTCTTATAGACTTTGCACGCTAGAGAATTCTTGCACTCTCTGACTATAATTTTAATAGCAGTGTGCATTTTCTAAATACTTGAAGATCATCATTAAACTTTTCAGTCTCTGGTTTTGCAGCTTTGTTGCTTGCTGGAGGCCATGGAAGCAGAAGGCTTCTCTCTGTTGTTTCCTTTCCCAGGCCCTTCCCTCTCATCTCTTCAGTAGCTTTGCAAAATATTTGAGCGTGCTGTTTTGAGGCCTGCTATTAAGAGACTATATTTATTTCTCTGCATTTTTGTCTTTTATTTAATGAGTATTATTGTTAATTATTATTATTAATGGAGTCACATTGTGCCTTAAACCCTACCCTCTCAAACAAAACAAACAAAAACTCCATTTGTTCTAAATTAACAGGATTGTTTGATGGTTGCAGTGAGCATAAGGCTTATTTGTATAAAAATTATATATTTTGCTTTAGGTTTCTCCTTTGAGAAATAGTCTCTTTTACAAAGTTTTTGGGGAATGTCCTCTCTGCCAAGTTTATGACTACATGATAATCAGAGATAGCACAAGTCTTGGAGGTGAGAGTGTATCTAATGTTTCAGAAAAAAAGTGGTAGAATGTTGTGACCTTCAGGACAATACTTAAGGCTGTGGGAAAGAATCCTGAAAACACAAGTTCAAAAATATATAATTTCTCTACTTTGTAAAATACACAGATGCAATATGAATTGTATAAGGAGCTTCACACATCTAAAGGAACAGAGGCAGCTGCACAATGAGCCAACTTATCAGAAAGTTACTGAGGAAGAAGATAAAGAGTTTTAGGGGGTGGTGATCATAGGGCAAATTCCTTCCCAGCTTAGTTTTTTTGTTTATGCTTATAAAAGCAGGCAGATTCCTGAGTTCAATGTCAGCCTAGAACAGAAGGTGTTTAGGCCCAGGCCCAGGCGTGGTAGGGATGGTAGAAATGGTAATTTCAGGTGTGTGTGTGTGTGTGTGTGTGTGTGTGTGTGTGTCCTACTCAGCTATCTTACTGTCTGTGCTTGTACTTGCTATCTCTTTCTAAGAATCAAGGGGCAGAAATCATGGGATAATAGAAAGGGAACCTGAGGTAATGACTGAATTGATACATAGATAAAAGACTAGGCATTTGATCTGCAAGAGATGTTTTGAGAACATTGTAGGACCCCAAAGGGCTGCCATGCCCTGGCTGAACTTTTCTGTGTGCTGCTGTCTGCCAAGTAACATTCTGCTGTTTTTCTAAGATCAAAACATCCTGATGTAGGCATGGTGCCCCAGGCAGGGAATTTACACTTAACAGCCCATTGTCCCCCAGTTGAGTTCATGATTGTGTTTTTCCTTCTCTGGCTTGGTGTATATATTGAACCTGCTCAGTAAAAGCTTTGGCATTCTCTCTTAAGGAATGACCCAAGTCTGTGTCTTCCTTTAATCCCCCAGGCCTATGCCCAAGCTCAGTACTATAGTGGTGCTGGCGCTGTCAAACATCTCTTATTCATAATAGTCAAACAAACAAACAAACCAACAAGCCCCTGTCTTGAGCAGAGAGTTTATGGAGATCTCCAGAGAAAGCTGTCTCAAGCAGACCATAAAAAGAGCAGTCTGGAAAACTGTCTCAAGCAGAACATAGGCCATCACCTTTGACCTACAATTTGACTTGAAGTCATTTGTTTCACAGCTCCCAGACATCACTTCTTCACATTCCTTCTCCAAGCCAAAGCTGGTCTTTGGCAGGCTTGTCTCTATGGATTGCATTAACTGAGTTCTCTTGCCCTCTGCCTTCCATTTGCACTCAGTGGGAGACACTGACAAGACCAAGAATAGCAATACTCTTGATGATTATTCTCCCAACTTCCTCTCTTAGGTGGTAGCATTTGTTCCCTTTAAATCTTCTCAAGAGTGACCTGTCTCCCATGATTTCAGTAACTTCAGGCTCTGATTACTCTTAGCCTCCCTCTCCATCTTGCTTTCTTCATCATACCCTTCAAAGAAATTATCTCAATGATTTTCCTCAACCCCCTCCACATCTTTGTGAACAGTTCCCTCATTATCCTCTAAACATCCCATTTGACTTTTATTGTATCCTTCTTTAGTATCTCATTCCTCATAATTGAGAATTGATTTATAATTTAACTGCTAGATCTACTTCTTCATACTTTCTTTCTCCAGTGATATGACCATTCCTGACTTTCAGTCATGAATTTCTTAAGTAGATTATGCTCTTTCCATTCTAAACAACAAAATGCCAACACTGTATTAACATAATTAGATATATAAAGGAAAGAAAAATACATGCCCAGAATAACTAAAGTCTTTTGTAGTGTATGTTACACAAAAATTATCATTTTCTGGGACCCCAATCTCTATGATTCATGTTCATTAATGAAGTTTTTTGCATAGTAACTATTCAAAGAGCCTCTATGAAGAATTGGTTGCCAAGGTCTTGACCAACAGAGATATTAAGTTTGGGTGTTGTCTCAAATTGATAGTAAAAAAATGCACCCTAGTAACTGTGGCAGAAGGATCTAGATGCCAACTAAGCCTGAATGCTGCCTCCAGTCTATTTTCTTTTGGGTAAATATACTACTTTTATTATTTTGGCAAAAAAACCCAAGATTTATTGAGAGTAGTTGATGTATTTTCAGGATCATTTTGCCTGTAGAGACACTAAGCATTCAAACTGTAATTTCTCTCAGAAAAACTCAACTTTAATCTATTTTTACCACGTTTTCTTGTTACCTTGTATTTTATATAAAAAGAAGACTATTCACAACATATATATAAGCATATTGACATGTGGTTTCCCCTGACAAAACTGAGAAGACAATAAAGATATACATTATTATAATTCAGGATTCAACTATCTCCTATTTTAGAGCTATTCTAAACCCTTTCAGATACTCATCACTTATGTTCTGTAACTACATCTGATTCTGTAGGCATGCTTCATTCTTCCTACCAATTATCTTTAGTTTGGATGCAACCCAAGGCTAGAACAGATTTTTCCTTACTTTCTTTGGAAACATCTGGTTCTTGGCAATGTTTTTCAAAATACTGATCATGAACTTCTTATATCAGACACACTTAAAAGGCATAATGTGAAAACAAAGATTTCTGGGCTCCACTACATAGGAATTAAGTTCAAATAGCTGGGGGTTGGAATCCAGATTTACACAGAGACAAAGTGATATTCCCAAGCACGGGGATATGATCTAGATTGAATTTTCAACATGAGCAAATAATTTCAGAAAGACCATGATTTCCACATCGGAAGCAATTTCAGCTGTTCTCCTAACTGTTTAACTGAACAATTTCTCTGAAGTAAGCATTGGATTGGGATAGAGATGTAATAGGTAGTAAGGACAATACTGGCTTACCTCCATGGTATTTTAAGGCTAAAATAGGAAAAAGCGACATCGAAGAACAGCCTAAATGAATATAAAATAAAAACTTGATATTAGTAAGTAGTATTTAAGCATAAATATAATACAAGGACAATACACTTAAACCAAGAGAGGAATCAGTATGTACTAGGAAACAATGGGAGTTATTCCTTTCTAGGCAGAAAGAATGCCATGTGATAAGACCTGCAGCCTATCAGTGTGTAGGACTGAGACACCAGTAGAAATGTAACTGGGGTGAGGGAAAGGATAAAGTGAGGAGCCCACCCACCTACAGCTGGTAAAATATTTTCAGACATTATCTCAGATTGCAAAATTCAGTCTGTAGATGAAGATTTATTTTGCTAGACAGACCCAGCTAAAAAGTACTACAGAGAGGTTAAAAGATTTTTCACTCTGTTCTACCACTAGTTAGCTGTGAAAACAACATAAGCCACTCAATGTTCACTAGTTCCAGTCTTTTACAGGCTATAACTTACCTGTAAACTATGAATAATGTATATTGCTGTTCTTATAAGAACAAAAGTGAGGGTGAGAGATATAACTATACCTTGAAAAACTTTACTCATCATAGATACCTAGGGATTACTGAAGTTTTACTGTGTGGTTTTATAGCTTTGTTTCAACATTCATTGTTACTCAAAAAGGAAGTTATCCATTTAGAATGGATCACCATGAACTCAGTTCTTGATCCTCTCTTCTGCTAGACGGTACCCAATGACAATCCTTCCTCCTCTTCCTGCTCCCCCTTCTGCCTCTTTACCACTTTTTCCAATTCTTCCCCATTTTCTTCTTCCTTCTCCTCTTCTTCAATCCTCTTACATCCTGTTATACTTTCTCCTTCCTCACATTTCTCTCTCTCTCTGTATTCCTTTCTGCCTCCTTATATTTTCTTCCTTTCTTTTTTTTTGGGAGGAGGGGGTTGAGACAGGGTTCTCTGTGTAGCCCTGGCTGTCCTGGAACTCACTCTGTAGACCATGCTGGCCTCGAACTCAGAAATCCACCTGCCTCTGCCTCCCAAGTGGGATTAAAGGAGTGCACCACCACTGCCTGGGAGTTTTTTCTTTTTTTGTATACAAGGCTTCTTTTTTTTTTTTTTTTGTGTCACAGGCTAGCCTTAAACTCTCTATGTACCCAAGCAAGTTTTTGAACTCCTGATCTTATTGAGTCTACTGAAATATTGAGATTATCAGTATATGCCACACTAGGTTAATGTGGTATAGAGATTGAACACAGCATTTTCATGTGTTCTAAAGGCAAGCATTCTACCAACTTAGATAGACCACTACCCCTTCTTATCCCCTGTTTAAAGTTATTCTCATTATATTTGCTCCACATTACATTATGGTTTATCAGGTTTGGATGGCGACATTTCCATTTTTGTTCTTAGAAATCACTTAGAAGATGTATGTCCCCTGAATTCAGGTATCCCTATTTTTATCTTTCTATTTTTCAACTGAAAAAGTAGTTGAAAAGGACTCAACAACTAACAATACACATAAACACTTGAAGCACTGGCTTACTAAGACTCCAAAGTCTTAGTAAGTTTTTGTTTGTGTCAGTCAACTTTAATACCGTAAGATCTTTGGTCTATGTTCTAATTGGTCCATTTGTGTTTAGAAACACTCTCAGCAGTTTGGTGGTTTATGTATCTTTCTTCATTTATTTTATCCCATCCATCTTTACCACCCCACAATGTCTGAACTTTGCTTATTTTCATTGCATATTCCAGTTTCTAAATATACATTGATCAGACCGTACTTACTGCAAACTATATGTTTGAGGAAAGGGTAAGCTGTTATAAGAAAGCTATTCTTTAACATTTTCTTGAGACCAATCACAAAGCAACTAGTGAATCTCTAAAGTCATTAGAAAGCAATATCTTTTCTTATATTTCTTCTTTTATGGACTCTGAAGTATCTGACTGAAATTAAAGTTATTGTGGACTAGGTGTAAGGTGAGTGAGTGAGTGAGTGAGTGAGTGAGTGAGTGGACAGCTCAGAATTATGCTTCTAAGATCTCTGCACAGTAAACACAGCCCAAACTTTCTATTCAGTGTCAGCCTTGATCTTCAACCCCTTTCTCTAACTCATATATCTCACAATTGCTGGGAACTTACCCTCCCAGTTCTGGTCTGGTCCAGGGCAAGGAATAATTCCTTGGCTCTTTAGCTCACAGAGATCCCATAGGAGTGAATGTATATATATCTCAGTTTAAAAGCATCCTAGTTAATCCACAAATACTTTTTATATGTTTCCCCCTAATGCTGGGGAAAACACAGATATTTAGAAACAGTCTCATTTATGCAAGGGTATCATGTAAGAAACATGAACATGTTAAAATGCACAGTAGTCCCTGTTTATATGGATAAGAAAATTACTTTTACCTCACCAATGTCATAACTAAATCAAGTCAGTGTGAGCCAGGAATTCCAAAGTAAGACAAAAGAAAAAAAAGGCAAACAAACAAAAAGCAAAGTAAACAATGTAGGAATTACAAAGTAGCTCTGAGAGAAAAATATTTTTCATTCTGTGTCAGTTTGACCTATAAGGGAAACATACTATGCATTTTATGAGGTCACATGCCTTTGCATAAAACCTGATTCCGTGACTTCTAGGACTCAGAGTTGCCACATTATTCTGAAGCACAATTTGCTTTTAAAAATCAAACTGAGAGGGCTAGGGAGATGACTCAGTGGTTAACAGAACTGTCTGCTTTTCCAGAAAATTGGTGTTTGATTCCTAGCACTCATATGGTAGCTTACAATTATCTGTAACTCAAATCCTAAGAGATTCAATGCTTTCTTCAGGTCAACATGGGTACTATATGCATGAAGTATATAGCCATGCTTGCAGACAAAACACATATGCATGTAAAAAGTAATTCATTAAAAATAGGATCATTCAGGAAGAAACATTGGCTCAGAACATAAAACTTCCTATTTTGTTTCATTGCCTAATTGTCTTTGTACTGTTTTAATATTTATTTTTTTAATTTTTAGTTTTTATTACACACATATCATTTAAATTATTTTAGTATGTAAACTTTTGCACTTGCTGTGTTACCAGGTTATTGTAAGGGTCCATGATGTGCTAAAGAATTATACCTTAGTCTCAAATAATATGCAAAAGCAAAAAGCATTTTATTCTGCAGAAGTCCAGCATCCTGGGATCTACCATCTTCCAAGATGGAGGTGCCCAAGTGAGCTACCAGGTCAGATTTAAAGCACATTAGGGGAGTTCCAGGGAGGGTTAGGTGACCTCTACCTTAATCTGTTGACTCTATCTCTAGGAACATTCCAAAACCATTGCTGGGGTTTGGGGGGCTAGAAACTGTTGCTGGGGAGGTTTGGAAACTGTTGCTGAGGAAGTCTGGAAGCTGCTAATGATCCATTGGTGAAGTAGATACCTTCTGCATCTGTCCAGGGTATGCTAGTCAAGTCCAGCATGATGTTCTGCATGTTCCCCAGAAGTATAGAGCAATCCTGCTGCATGTCTGAGGACAGGTCAGGTAGCAGGGTGACTTCTGGTTGTTGGAACCGGGGTGCTAAGGATGGTTTGCTCTTTCCTCTCTCAAATCTGATAGATCTTGGAGATTAAATATCAGCAGAGAAATATATAGCAAAATGGAGCTACAGATCAACAGAATTTAACAGATATTTATTGGATAAGTAAATGTTTACTGAATAGATAGGAAATACATATTCTTTTTAGAAGCATGTGGTACCTTCTCAAAAATACATTTCCTCTCCCTTTTCTCCCCCTCAAGCCCTCCCATGTAACCACTTGCTCTCTTTCAAATACATTGCCTCTGCCCTCTTTTTCTTTAATTGTTCTTATGTTAATATGTTCATATATTATATTATTATATTCATATGCTATCAATAATATTATATTATCATATATGATCATAGAGAGAATATATATTACATATATTCATAATTCCTAAGTATAACTTGCTGACTTTGTATGATGTTGCTTGTATGGGTATGTTTTCAGGACAACAGTTTTCCTACTGGGATCAACAACATTTTTGGTTATTGGCAAAGGCAACAAACTGAAATTTTCTCTTACCCTAGGGAAACTGATTGCTTCATCACTGATGGAAACAATTCAGGCTACTACTAGTGGCATAGAGCAGTGGGTAAAATGGTCCATTGGGAAAAATGTCTTCTAATGGGCCTTTCTGAGTGACATACTTGAAATGTAATTTAACATCATGATGAATTAACAATCCCCTAGATACAATAGCAAGGATAGTATCAGAAAATACACACTAACTTAGAGACCAGACAGTGTACTTTTGGTAAATAGTGGATCACTGAAGAAATAAAGAAGGAACAATTCAAAATCCTAAAATGAAATGAAAATGAAAACACAACCATTGGAACCACTAGGGCAGAACCAAGACAACATTTTATATCCCTAAGTATTATAGATGTACACTAATAATATAGAAAAATAAGAAGATATCATATCCAAGCATAGCAGGGAGCAAGAAACAGTATAGATAATAAACAAATAAATAAATAATAACAAATAAATGGAACTTAATGAATGGAGACTCAATTCATCAAGTTAATCAAACAAATAATGGGGTGTTTGAAAAAATTAGCAAGATTTACAAACCCTTAACCAAACTAAAAGTGACAGAAGACTCAAATCCACAGACTTTGAGATGTAAAGGGACTATTTGCAAGAGAATCTAGTTTATACATAAACCAAACATCATTAAGGCGTACTTCACATATTCTCTATAGCTGGAAATTTTAAATAAATTTATATAATTGCATATTTCTGGCAAACTAAAGCCATGGGACATAAGCAATTTAATCAGATAATACTGAGCAGTGATGTTGAGGTCGTCTCCCCACAAAAAAACTGCCACCGTCTGGAAAACTTCATTACTGGATTCTTTTAAGAAAGAAGACAACCACTCTTAAACCTTCTGTGAAACAACTAATTCTTCTTTCTTCAAATTGTTCCACGAGATTGAAAGGAAGTAAATAACACTAAACTGTTTTACAAATCCAGGGTTGCCCTGATAACAAACCTGGACAAAGAAAGGCACACCAGGTAAAGGAAACTAAAGGCAAGTGTCTCTAATGAATATAGATTCAGAAATTCTTAGGAAAAAAAAAACCCTTGTAAACCAAATTCAAAAACACATTAAGATGACCAAATTAGTTTGATACTAAGGATGCAAGTTTGTTTCAATATACATAAACCAAAACATGTAATATACTGTATATATAGACTTGAGGACAGAAATCACAAGATCATCTTGATAGATACAGAAAAGGGATCTGACAGTGTTCAACATACTTCCTGATAAATTCTCAAAGAAAATAGAAATATACAGAAATACCTCAATATAGTAAAGGCTTTATTTGACAAACCTGAAGTCACATTATAGTACGTATGTAAAAACTGAGAGAACTTCCTCTTATACCTGGACTGAGACAAGGATGCCCTCTCTCCTTTTCTAGTCAACATAATACTCTAAGTCTCAGGTACACAATAAGACAAGAGAAAGAAAAAGTTTGGGAAAGAAGCATCTTTATTTCAGATGCTGTGGACTCCCTAAGGTCTGATAAAAATTTTCAATCAAGTTGAAGAATATAAAATCAACACAAAAAGAATCAATAGCTCTTCTATAATACCGATAATCAATTTTTAAAAAAACTATTTAGGAAAAACACCTTTTATCATAGCTTCAAATATATCTAAAAATATACCTACCAAAGGAAATGAAAGACTTATAAAACAGAATCTTTAAGAGAGGGAAAAATGAAATTTAAAACATTACTAATGATCTTTCATCTTCTCAGATTGACAGAATTAGTTTTGTAAGATCTATGCTACTAAAATAATCTATAATTCACTTAAATCACTTCAAAACTCTAATGGTATTATTTTCAGAGCTAAAAAAATATCCTAAAATTCACATTGAAATACAAAAGACTGAATAAATAAAGCAATCCTAAGGAACAAAAAGAATATTACCTAAAAATACTACAGGTCTAAATTAGAAAGACAACATGGTGCTGGACCCAAAATAGATATATAGACCAATGAATCATAATCGAGGAGTCAGAAACAAATTCATATACAGCTATAGACACCTAATTTTGTCAGACAGAGACAAGGTAGTTTATTTAATAAATATTGCTGACAAAACTTGATATACACCTGATAGAGAATTAAATTAGAATTCTCTGTCTCTGACCCTTTACAAAATTGAATTCAAAGTGGGTCAAAGATCTCAATTTAAATTTCAAAATGCTGAAACTTGTAGAGGAAACATAGAGAAAATTCTTCAAGATGACAAAATATAAACAAAACTTTTTGAATAGTAGCTCATGAAATAGTTTCAAGAATTAGCCAATGGAATCACATCAAATGCTCACTAATGGGGAGACAGTCTGAGAACTATGTCATGAGAATGTTTGTAATGGAATACCATATTGATTAGTAAACTGTAATTTGACTGCTATTCCGTGAATAGGGAGGATTCATCCATATTGAAGTTTTATGGTAGTAAGTATCTTTCTTCTATTGTCAGCTTAACTAGTTTCCCAAAACTCTGTAGCTGCCTTCATGTCAACATTTGCACACTTCCCATTCCATTTTACATTATGGAATGAATAACAGTTCTTGTGAGCTATAAGCCACTCAGATGTAGCAATAATTCAACCTCAGAATCGGATCTAGTCCATTTTTTCAACATTTCAATTTTTTTGCATTGACGACAATCTTTATAATACTTAGAACAGCGTAGGTTTGTATGAAATCAATGCAGATATCATTAAAATTGTCTTCATATGTGCTGTATTCCCTTTTGAATTTTTTGTTCATTTCATTATTTTTAATATCTTCCATCACTTTATCCTAATTCTTCAAAGTAGTCGCTCTTGTGAATGGGGAATGCCTAAGTGGTGCAGAATAACCCTTACTAATATTCTACATTTGCAGTGCTTAATTTTCAATTCATTTCGAGACCATCAGTCCTCATAGATTCTCACTGGTGACAGTAATCGTGGAATTTATACAGTTAGAGGCATAAGTAAAATAGTGAAAGGTTAAATCAAGCAAAGGAGAAAACAATGCAATCAAGAGACAGTAAATCTGAGATGCACAAGGCTGCTACCAGCACAATGCCACATTGTGTTCTAGTACTTGCTTAGGCATGACTACACTCTAAAATAATGGTTGAAATATGGTAGAGGAAATACATAATCAGTAACAATCAATTATTATCATTGTCAAGTAATATATACTGTACATAACTATATACTTTCATACAATTGGCAACACAGTAGGCACATGTTCCAGCAGCACCTCAATGTGACATCATGTTGGCTGTGACACCACTAGGTGATGCTGATGTTTCAACTCCATTGTAACATTAGGAGACAACATTCATATGGGGTCTACTGTTGAAGGAAACATCTTTATGTGGCACAGGACTACATGTCTAAGTCAGGAATGTAAGGTATCAAATATATGAGGGTTTGTGGCTCTGTGGTTTGTTATAACCATCCACTTCTATTGCTTAAGTATAACTGTGGTCAAAGGTAATACATAAATAATCATGACCATATTTCAAAGAGATTTACGTACACAATCAATGAGATAGATTTGGGATTTTGTTGCATAGTTTGCTTTCTTCTGATATAAATACAATAATGACCCTTGGGGTTTAAAAAAGAAGAGTTAGTAAGAAAAAATTGGTAAAATCTAAATGAGTCTTCCACGATTATTTTTATAGCTTTTGTAAATGTTCTATCATATGAAAAACATATAAAGGAGAGAAAGCCGGGTATAATGACAGAAATTCTTTGCTCTATTTTGCAACTCTTCTGTAAGTCAAAAGTTGTTTTAAGCTTGGCCAGATGTGTAACATTTGCAGAGTTGGTGAGCTTTGACAAAACCCTACAGGTTTGTTTACTTGTTGTTTTAGCTTTGTTTGCTTGCTTCTTGCTTTCTTGTTATGTTTTTCTGGACTGGTCCCTTGAGAGTAGACATTACATCTGTCTTGTGAAGCACTATGCTTCTAATATCGAGAACTGTATCTACCATGGGTTGCTGTTCAATTCACATACACACAAATTTCCATACTATTTATGTTTTGTTTTTGTTTTTTGTTTTGTTTTTGAGATGAGGTCTTGCTATGCAGCCCTGGTTGGCCTGTCACTCACTAATATCCAGCAACTTGCCATTGAACTTGCTGAAATTCTCCTGCCTTTATCTCTCTGAGTTCTCTAGTGTTGGGTTTACAGCCATGCCCTGCCATCTCTTCTATAATTCTTAAGGAGAATAAACGAACATGTGAATGAACAAGTACAAGTCCCTGTGTTAATTGGCATAATCAGTCAAGGCAAATTTCTGCCTATAAAATGTTCAGTTATCTAGTCTTAACCACATCAAACAACACAAGAGGACTAATATCTATAACATACGGTTAGATGTCTTAAAGTCAAGGGCTTCTGGGTTGAAAAAAAGATTGACTAGCAAATGAAGTACAATTCAAATGATTCCTTAAAGAGCAAGGAAACTCTGAAAATGCAAAAGTGTGTTCATGGCTGCCAGTACAGTGATGACTGTTTTTATTTACCCCTGCTGGCCAAGAGAATAGTGGAATTAACATCTGGAGAAGCAGACATAGACAAAAGAGAATTGGGGCAGGGAGAGTGGTCCAAGCTGTAGAAGGGCATATGGTAGAAACTTTCACTAGTTATCAGCCCTTCAAATTAAATTTTGAAACTAATAAACACTCGATTTCCTGGTAAGAGTTTAGCTGGGATTACAGAAATGAGGGAAGATAGTTCAAGAATGAGGGTTAGTCAACAGGGTCAAAGAACAAACTGCGATGTGGGAATTGAGTTTGGCAATTGGAGTTGTTGCTGACCGCACTGGGAATAACTTCGGAGCAATGGAATGAGGAGCAAGTGCAAGGTGGTTCAGCAGAGCGGGCAACATGTCTAGCCTTGCCTTTAAAGAAATTGAGGAACGAATGGAGTTTCAGAAAATATAACTCAGTCCTGGGCACGGCAGTTGTTTTCAGTAGCAACTGTGCTGAGTGTGAAAAGGGTTCCTCCATCACAAACGAAGCATAGGAAAGTGAGTGTACTACCCTCTCTTGTCGAATTTAAGTAAACTTGGCTCATAAATACACAATTCACTAAAACTCTCATTTTTCTGAACTGTTTTCATGTCTTCCTAGTTTTATTTTTTTTCTTAATTTTTTTTTTGTTTGAAAATTTAATTTAAGAGGCTGGTGTGGCGGCTCAGTGGTTAAGAGTATTGGATGCTCTTCCAGAGGTCTGGGGTTCAATTCCTGGCAATGACATGGGTGGTTTGTTTACAACCATCTGTAACTCCAGCCCAAGAGATCAGATACACTCTTCTAACTGTCCAAGGACACTGGACGCACATAAGCACACGCACATAATGCACTGACATACATACGGGCAAAACACCCCCACACAGACAAAATAACAAAACGGTTTTAAATTAAAAAAAACCAAACTTCCATAAATAAAATGGAAGTCTTTACATCTTAGTGAAAATATATTAGTAGACATTGGAGGCAGGAGAGTGTATATGTGTTTTGAAGGGAAAGAAACATGGTAGGTGCCATGACTTCCAGTAGATGAGGGATATATTGTAAGCTTAGAAGAAGATGAGGTGGAGACCAGTGATCCTTTCAAATTTTTATAGTTGTTCAAAATCAGATTTAAAAAATTCCATAGGGGAAATCAATTACCAAACACCAGAGGGGCTAAAACTTTATTAGAATTTCAGATATATAAAAATTTCTCTATTTTTCTTTTTTACATTCATTACCTGTGGCCTTATCCCTTCAGTTATATCCCCAGTGTCTAACAGGAGAGCATGTGGTAAGTACATGCTCTTCTGAAACTCAAGACTTAGGTGCCCAGAAATTCTAAACACCTAAAGTACTTTAGATACCCAGACATTCTCAAGACACTTTAAAAGGCTGAATCAATCATGACAGTTACTCTGTATCCAGTGTGAATCTTTTCAAGTAGAGAGTCAAGGACTGAAAATTATGTTTCTCTTACTCAATATCCAAAGCAATGCTAATATTTCAACATGACTGTCACTAGAGCTGGCAAGAGAACAAAGCCACTGAAATGGATTTCTAAAGAATGAAAGTCACTGAAATAAATTGTCATTCGGTTGGTTAAGAAACAAGCCTTTAGCATCTAGCACTGACTATATCCTAGGCAGATGCGTGCTTGACATCAAAAGAGTCATGCAAAACTAATTCCTGGTAACAGTGTGCTCTGCCCTAGTAAGAGAAAGTGACTATAAAATGGGAAATTCCAAGATGTGGTGGAATTATTCAACTCAAGAAAACTAGTTCTGTAACTTGGAGGATACTCTATAGTGCGTATATCCATGTGTGAGACATAAAGACAGCAGCCCCATACACTTTGCAATAAAAGACAGGGAGATGTGAAGGGAGATGTCAATAAATATCAAGGTCATTTTCTAGTATAGTCTAGCATCCATGTTGGTAGAAAAGTCCTAACTGTGATTACTCTGTTGCAGAGATAGTTGTATAAGAAGAATGTATTAGAAATTACTGTAAGTTCTCTAAGAATGGCCAGAAAGCAGGAGAGTTTATTACAATGTCTTGAAAGGACAGTAATGAAAATACAAAGATGATGTGAGGTATTCCAATGGAAGTATATCAGAGACATTGTCTGTTTCTATTCCTTCAGGCCTCGTCCAGGCCAGCTACTGTTACTTCCCAGCTGTCCTGTGATGTCACACTTAGATAGCCAGGTTGACTTCTTATCCAACTTATTTTTTATTTCAAAGTAAAAAAAATAGTTTCAGAATTTCATACCTATATTTATATCACTTCCAACTTTTGTCCACCAACTCCTTGTATGTCGCCCCTACTTTCTCTCAAATTCATAATGCTTCCTTCTTTAATTATTATTGTTACACATGCACAAGTATATATGTATGTGTGTGTGTATATAAGTATATATGTATATAAGTATGTATGTACACATGTATGAAAGTATGTATGCATGTATATATATATATATGTGTGTGTGTGTGTGTGTGTGTGTATATATATATATATATATATATATATATATATATGTTGTGTGTGTGTGTGTGTGTGTGTGTGTGTGTATGTATTATGTAACCAGCTGAGTCCATTTAGTGTTGCTCTTATGTTTAACTGTTGTGTTTAGGGTTGACCACTTGGAACTGGATAGACTATAAAACTTTTCCCTTGATAAGACTGATTCTCCCTCTCTTTGAAACCATTAATTGTCTGGAGCACTTCTTCTTGAGGTGGATTCTTGTGAGATTTCCCCCATCCATATTGGCACATCAAGTGGTACAAGATTTGTTCAGGTCTTGCTTATGCAAGCAGATTGTTGAGATTTCTTGGATGCAGCTTCCTGACATATATGGAAGACACTATCTGCAACAGAAATTATGGACCTCTGGCTTTTATAGTCTTTCAACAGTCTCGTCTACGATAGTCCCTGAGATCTATCACTATGTAGTTATAGTGTAGTAAAATGTATCAGTTGTGGTTAGAGACCCCAAAGACAGATGATTTATGTATTTGGATCAATTATGGATTCTGTAGTAGTCTCCATCTGTTGAAAGATAAACCTGCTTTAATGAGAGGTAAGAACTATGCTTGTTGTGGTTATGAGTATATGTCTGCATGCCTTTATGAGGTTCTAGGAAAAGGGGACTGGAGGAGGCATACTTAAACATAACATAGGCTATATGCAGCACCATTCCATATGGAGAAAAACTTAAAGCAATCTCATTGAACTCAGAAATGAGACAAGGTTATCAAGTATTCCAACTCCTTTTCAATCTTGTGCTTGAAGAACTAGCTAGAACAATAAGACAGTAAAAGGAAATTGTAAAGATATAAATAGGGAAAGAAAACAAATTGTATCTACTTGCAGACGTTATGATATACATAAGAGATCCCAAGAATTTCACTGAAAAACTTCTAGTAGCCATCAACACTTCCAGTAAAGTGGCAGTATACCAAATCAACTTACAAAACTCAGTAGCCTTTCTATATACCAACAATAAATACACTAGAAAGGAGATAAAGGAGATGCTCCCAATCACAATAGCCTTTAAAAAAAATCTAGTTCTATTCATTTGCCTGAAAATTTCATGATGTCCTTGTTTTAAATACTTAAGTAGTATTCCATTGTATAAATGTACCACATTTTCTTTATCCATTCTTCAGTTGAGGGGCCTCTAGTTTGTTTCTAGTTTCTGACTATTATGAATATAGCTGCTATGAACTAGTTGAGAAAATGTCCTTGTGGTATAGTGGAACATCTTTTGGCTGTGTGCCCAGGATGTGAGTGGCCACTTCCTCTAGTCAGGAAGGACTTCCAATGTAGGAGAAGGACATCAATCCACCCACAAAACCTTTGACTCAAAATTTGTGCTGCCTACAAAATGTGCAGGGACAAAGATGGAGGAGCAGAGATTGAGGGAAGAACCAATCAATAACTGATTCAACTTGAGACTCATCCCATGGGAAAGAGTCAACCCTTGAAACTGTTAATGATGCTCTGCTCTGCTTGCAGACAGGAGTCTAGCATAACTGTCCTCTGAGAGGCTTCATTTAGCAGCTGATGGAAACTGATACAGAGGCTCACAGCCAAACATTAGGCAGAGCTCAAGAAGTCTTGTGAAAGAGTGGAGAGGGGTAGCATTGGGGGAACTGGAGAAGTCAAGGACACCACAAGAAGACCTACAGAGTCAACTAACCTGAACTCATGGGGGCTCACAGATACTACACTGACAACCAAAGAGCATGCATGGTCTGGACATAGGCCCGCCTATACATCTGTAGCAAAAGTGCAGCTTGGTCTTCAAGTGGGTCTCCAAATAATTGGAGCAGGGGTTGTCTATGACTTTGTTGGCTGGTTTTGGATCCTACCTGGGCTGCCTTGTCTGGCCTCAGTGGGAGAGGGTGAGCTTAGTCTTGCTGCTACTTGATGTGTGTGTACAGGGAGGGGCAGGGGGTACTCATAGTGGGATTCTCCTCTGAAGATAAGGGGAGGGAGCATGGGGGAAGAGCTTTGTGAGAGTGAGATTTCAAGGAGAGGAGGGAGGAGGCTTCAATCAGGCTGTAAAGTGAATAAATAAATTGATTAATGAAAAAAAATCTAAGAATAAAGCTAACCAAGGGGTGAAAGGCTTCTATAATTAAATCTTTAAATCTCTGGAAGAAAGAGGTTGAAGAAGACACTGGACGATAGAAAGACACTTCAAAATCATGAACTGGTAGAATCAATATTGTAAGAATGACCATTGTACCAAAAACAATTTACAGATTAAGTCCCCAGGATATTTTTCATAGAAATAGGCAAAATTACACAAAAAAAAATTCATATGGAACCACAAAAAGACTCCAGATAGCCAAAAAAACTCCAAGCTAAAAGAATTCTGGAGGAATTATTGTACCATATTTGAAGCTGTATTGCAAATTAGAGAAATAAAAACTCCATAGTCCTGGCACAAAGAGACAGGTTAATCAATGAAATAAAATAGAAGACCCAGACATGATGACGTCTGATATCTGACAAATACACACTGGTGAAAGGGCACCATCTTTGATAAATGGTGCTAGGAAAATTTAATATCAAAATATAGGAGACTAAATTAGAATTTTGTCACCCTGCACAAAAAATTAACTCCAAATGAACCCAAGACGTCAACATGAAGTCTAAAATGCTGAAACTTACAGAAGAAAACACAGCCATGCACCAGACATAGGCACAGGAGGAGGCTTTCTGGATAGGACGCCACTCAATCAGGAAAATGGGCCAACAATTTACAAACAATTACAAATCTCATAAAACTAAAACCTTTCAAACCGACATCCACTAGGAAGGGATTCATGCCTGGTACTTTAAACCTAGATCTGTAGGGTCATAGGACCCTAGAAGAGAAGGCACTGCTGCCTCACTCCTAAGTGAATTCGTAACTGTATTCTGACTTATTTTGACTAGAGTGATGGATACTATCTTTTGATGACTCAACAGTAGGGTTTTTGAATTTTTAATATTTTTTTATTCGTAAGGAGTACTTACTAAGGATAACACTCCCTTGTCTCTACTTAAAGTATGCTTTGCTGAGCTCTGACTATTGCATCTGGCTACTTACTTGCAGACTGAGGAACCAGGATAATAAGAGGCAAGCAGGAAAGGCCCTCGTCCTTGCCAAGAGCTGGTAGTGTGTATCAGGAATCCTCATTAGGTCACCTCAGCAGATGGTCTAATCTATCATATAGCACATTTAAAACTGTGCTGTGCATTTATTCAAATTTCAGAATCAAACTACCTCTTGCTCATTGTGTCTTTGAACTGAGACAAAATTCTAAACTAGAGATTGTCCCACTTCTTGATAAATAGTTTTCTTATGTCTGTGTGTGTTGTGTAATTTTACTTATTTTTCAACAAGGCTACTTAAGTTTTCGTAGTTTATTGAGACAGGATGTCATGGCCCAGGTTAGTCTAGAACTCACTAATTATGACAGTTATTGATGCCTCTGCCTCCTAAGAGTGCTGAGATGACAGACACTGAGCCAATTAACCTACACTTTTATCTATTCCTTAATCTAAATAGCAGACAGGTATTTTGAGCCATCTGTGAATCCTGTAGTATCTTATCTTTGCTCTGTTACCATCAAGCTACTTTTCTTCTTTTAACTTCAGAGTGTCACACAGTTACTGAAAGAATTTCCTTATATCTCTGCCTACCAGCTGGCTTGTTTAACTTGCAAATGAAGTATTTGTCCTAAAGTGATATTAGTTGTAGATTCTCTTGGATGCTTTGTTATATTTTCCTGCAACACTTAAATGAATAGAAAATGAAAAAAATAACATGAGTATTATACAGTGCACTTAAAGACTAAAATGTGTGTGTTTGTGTAAATATGTGTGTGTGATAGAGAGGGTGTGGAGACAAATGAAAAGAGGTACCTTGCTTAGTCTGATTTTGATGTATATTGTTAGCACAATGGTTATTATATGCTGTGATAGTTTGTATATGCTTGGCCCAGGAAGTGGCACTATTTGGAGGTGTGGCCCTGTTGGAGTAGGTATGTCACTGTGGGTGTGGGCTATAAAGCTGTAGTCCTAGCTGCCTGGAAGTTAGTCTTCCACTAGCAGCCTTCACACGAAGATGTAGAACCCTCAACTCTGCCTGCACCATGCCTGCCTGGATGCTGCCATGCTCCTGCCTTGATGATAATAAACTGAACCTCTGAACCTGTAAGCCAGCCCCAACTTAATGTTGTCCTTTATAAGAGTTGCCTTGGTCATGGTGTCTATTCATAGCAGTAAAACCCTAACTAAGACATGCAAAAATTATTAAGAAATGAAATGTTTTTAACCTATGAAATATAAGTTATTAAAAGCTACGTATCCATATTTAGAAGAAGTCATTATAGTGGATGAAATGGAAAGCTTCCAGTAAGACTGAGATGCCATTGAGTGAAATGATGCTTAGATCCTAAAGAGCCATCCGTAAGAATTTACAGGAGCCTGACATGTATGAGCTTTTGCAGACTCCAAACCGAGAGTAGTAATACAAGATAGGTTTTCTCACATCAACTTAAGAAACAGTGATTGGTACAGAAGCACCAACGATTCCATCGTGACCTTTGTTTATTTGTTTGTTCTTTGCAAATTACCATCTGCAAGTTCAATTTACTTTATAAAGGTATTTTCCTGTCCATCAAATATGACTTCAGTTAAACTAGGAAGGCCACAATTTGATATGAGAATTAATATTTATAAAAATATAAAAGCAAAAAGGAGGAGGAGGGATGAGATAAGGGGTTCATGGGGGAGAATGGAGAAAGGGGATAACATCTGAAATGTAAATAAATAAAATATCTGATAAAAATATGTTATGGCACATTACATATGTTTAGTCTCTGTGTTAGAGATTCATAAGTACATTCAGGAAGTACATCTGTACGTAAGGAATTTTAAAATTACTCCTTGTTCTGTAAGAACAGCCTTTCCCCTCTGGTCCACTAATAGCCACTTTCAAATACACTCCCTGGGAAGTGTACACAGAAAAATACCAACTTGACTCTAAAGGAGCAGTGTGTTTTGTACCTTCACAAAGCTTCTGGCTTTAGGCTGTGCTGTAATTTCCAAACTTAGAGTTGATTTTTGGTTGAAAATTTTATTACAACAGAAAAAAAAAACCCATTCTTTCCAAAAATTAGAAGTTAACATTTTTAATGTTCTTTCTAAAGAAAATGGTAGAGGTTAATCTACATAAATAAGATGGCAAATGTTATTGATGATTCGATATTATAATTAACAAAGGATATTGGGCCATTTGGTATAATATTATAGAATTTTATGGGTTTCTTTATATACATTTAATGTGATTTATTTAAAATTAAATTGGTGTGGCTTGTTATTTGCTTTGTTACTGAAATGGCATCTTTCCATGAGGCTCGGATTCATGTGGAGTTGACTATGTCTCTGAGGCTGGCCTTGCACTCATGAGACTCCTATATCAACGCCAACCCCAGCTCTGAATTTAAAAATGAATGCTGACAACCCAGCTATATTTTAAACATACTGCTATCACTGTTTATCTTTCTAGTAACATTTTGTTTACTTTATTATTTTCAGTGCAATAAGATCCAGTAAGGTAAGATCCAATAAGATGTAAGTAATAGCTGAGAATTTCTTGTAATAACAATTATAACAATGAGTTTACACAGTAACTGAAAAAAGAGAGATGTCATACAGATTGATTTATTAGAGGTGCTATATGTGCCTAAATGATTGATATATTTTCCTTTTTTTACTAGGATTATTTAAAAACTGGAAAATCATCCTTTAAATGTTATATCTCCCAAACAGAGTTTATAAAATGCTCTCATTTAGCCATATTTATTTAAGAAATTGTTTATTTTTTAAATACATTATGGGAACAACTGATGTTCTTTTTTGATATAATGCTTTTATTAATTCTTGAGAATTTCATACATGCATATAATATATTCTGATCATAAGCATCTCCACCCTCTCTACAACTCTTCTACACAACTCTTCAGCTTTTCCCAATGTTGTGTCCTTTTTTATTTTTTTGACCACTGATTCCAGTGTGTATTGTCCATGTATTAAAGGGTATGTCACCATCCACTTGAGTTGTAGTTGGCCTACCATGGTGCCAATCCCCCTAAAGAAGACTGACTCTTTTTTCCCCAGAGCCATCCACTGTCAATAGCTCCTCAAATAGAGCTGGGGGAATCCATATTGAACCATTGACTGGCTTTATGTTGTACAGTCAACCACACTGAGATTACGAGTGCCAACAGTCTTGTCATGACTGGAAGTCAATGTTACGGTCATCCTCCCCAACCTCTGGCTTTTGTAATCTTTCTACCACCTCTTCCATGATGGTCTGTGAACTCTAGAGAGGTGGGATATAGTTGTTTTGTTTGTAGATGAGCACTCCTCAATTTTTCCCAACGCTTTGACCAATTTTGAGTTTCTGTTCCATCTACGGAACAGAGAAACTTCTCTAATGATGTCTAAGAGCCATATATATGTGTGTGTGTGTGTGTCACTTATATATATATTTGTTGGTCCAGTGACCTGAATTTAGAGAGCAATTTGATAGCATGTCCACTTAGAAAAATAATGATAATAGGTTTGCCTTTGGGACCTACAGTTACCAAGAATTTTATAAATGGTGTATCTATAACTAATTCCGTACATGTCATATTTATGCACACTATGTCTTATGTACATGAAACATTTTTCTCTGAGAATTTAGTGGACATTGGTATATCAAAGTGAAGGAGTTTTCATACTGCTACATTTTCTAGATAAGATAAAGAACTCCCAGTGCGCTGCCAGCTCATGTTCCACTCAGCAATGACTCATGTTCTCAGTTACTTAGTGTTGATTCTTTCAAAACTTCAACATTTTGTGAGGCTGAGGAGTTTTATAGACTCTCATTGTTGTTTTAAGTAGGTTCTGTGGAAGTATAACATGTTTTCTAATCTTTAGTGACTATTGAGTTTTCTGCATACCATTCCTTCATATCATAGGCATTTTCCCAAGATATATAAATGTTCTCATTCATTTATATTTTGGTATACTAATCAATTGACATTTATGTAGCATATCTTTTCTCTATCAATGATCCATAAAATTTATTTATGAGACCGTATATATGGTACCTTTGGTTCCTATAAAATTCTCTTATATTTTTAACTCAAACAATTTAAATATGTGTTTTCATTCTTGGGCTATAGTTTACATTTAATGAAATGGTTTTAAGTACCATATGATAAGCACATATTTCTATACATACTTAATAGGCATTAACATCCAGTTTTGCTTTGCAAACAATTCCATGCCTTTGGGAGTTATCAATATCTTCGAGATGCTGAAATTTGTCCTCAGAATCATTTCTATAGAGATTATGCAGTTAGGTTTGGTAGTGTTAATATGCTTTGGTAACTTTTTTACTAGGAAAGTTCTTTGGATAAAGTGATCTTTTATTTTCTAGTACCCATTATTAATATGATTATGATCAATGATATTGCCACACTCCATGATTGATTAGAATGCAATGCTATCACATGTTGAGAGAAAACATCAAGACCCATTTTGTGCAAGAGCAATGACTAACCCATGAATCAAATGACCAGAGTTAGTGGTGATGATTATTTACTATGTGCTAGACATTATAGTTAATATTCCCTTTAATTAGGTAATTTAACTCTGACAGATATTCTATTGAATGAGTTCTGTTATAATTCCTGCTTACAAAGGAAACAGAAGAGGACTAATAGAACTCTAAATAACCGTCAAAGTTAACCATAATCAAAAACCACATTGAACAATATGAACCAATGTCCTAGCATGCTATTTGTCCCAGTGTTTTCATTGTTCCTTGGAGAAACTTTTATTGCAAAATTAATGGAAATGAAGCTGCTGTCAATATTACTATTTTGTATAGAGATTCTTCCTCTAAGAACTATTAAGCCATGAATAACATGGCTCTCATCATGTTCTACCCTCCTTAGAGAATAATTCCTTAGGTATTAATACAGTAAATGGGCCTTAATAGATCCAATCATTGACAGTAAGAACAAGTTGGTGGCTAAGATTGTTTACTATTGCTGTTATTTTAGCTTCTTTTTCTTTGGCAAAATGCCCTGAGAAAAGTAGCTTAAGAAATGAATGATTTATTTTGGCTTGTATTGTGAGACTATCATGTACCACAGAAAAAATGTTCCAGCAGCAGGCACTTGAGGAAGCTGATTACATGGCACCCACAGTCAGGAAGCAGAGAAGATCATATATCTCACTCACTAGACTGCACTTCTGTTTATGCAGTCTAGGACACAAGCCTAGGGAATGGTACCTCCCACTTTGAGAATCCATTTTCCTACTTTAGTTAACCTAATCAAGACAATCTTCCACTGGGCTAACTTAGATACAACAATTCCTCACAGGTATGCTTAGAAGCTTGCCCCAGATAATTCTAGAAATTGCAATGATGATAATAAATATTATCTAGCACACAGGGTCTTGTGGACTCATGATTTAGGTTGAGTGACTTGGAACTCCTAATCGTCCTGCTTCTGCCTATCGATTTCTGGGAATATGGACATTCAATGTAATTCCAAATGGTGACTAATATTTCAACAATGTTATGAGGGCATCAGAGATGGACATATAAGGAACCATAACATCCCAAATAGCACCCAGTGAAAGGAGAAAAGATAAGCTACTCTTTCTTAAGCCATGTAGAAAATGAACTGTAGTGCTATATAATAACATCATTTCAGAGTAGCTGAACCTATATTGAGAATTTCCTAATGGCATTAGTTTCCCTTTTTACCTAGCTGTTAACTGACATTAGTATGCTGTACTCTAGTAAATGGATGGATTGTGTCCCCAGCAAAAATAAGAGTTATAAATGAAATGATATATATATATAAAAAATCATTCTACCTAATATATAATATACATTAGCATTATATAATATCAATATATATCACACACATACATCAATATATATATATATATAAAAATATTATATATACACACACACACATGCACACCCACAGATAACACACACATATATACACACACACACATACAGTAGTGTGATTTTGCCTTTGTATTTCAATGTCAAACAGTCCATATCATTATAAGAGATATTCTACCGAACACACCTTTAAATTTTCTAATGAACTGTTAAGAAAGGGAGGATAGGTAAATAATTTTTTATTGTAAGCATTAAAATGTCCTTATAAATTAGCTTTTGCCAGTTCAGCAAGTACTTCTTGAGCACTTAATTCTAGGAGTATACTAACCATAATAGTGCAATTAAAGACTAAATCATCCTCTAATCTTCCAAGAATCCATAGCCTTTATTCATGAAACATTGTATACTATCACTTAGCAAGTTTCTGAGACATTATCAGGAAAATGAAGCTTTGATGATAAACAGATTACAAAGGAAATAGCCCACATTTTCAGTAAAGTCTGGATTCTTTTCTCAACAATGCTGTCTTAGAATTTGATTTCTTTTCTCCTTCTATTTAGAGGTAGAATTTGACCTCATAAATGGCTAATAAAGTGTGGAAAGAAGATGATGACACTTCCAAGTGTAAGCATAAGAGCAGTTGTATGCTTATGCTTCCTTCTGAAACCCTGTCATTTCTTGTAAGCCAGCCTGGGTAATCCAGGCCAGATTGACTAATTGCTTGAAGAATTACAAGTGAGCCTAGGTGAGATCCGCCCTTCCAGATCAAACACTCTGCCCAAGCCATCTATAGTGTATGAGAAAAAAAATAACCTGTTACTATAAAGCTTAAAACCTAAGCCATTAGTACTAGGGTGGTTTGCTTTGTAGAAATATCTAACTGATAGGAATATGGTTTGTAGGCGTGGGTATAGCTCATCAAGTTTAGGCAGCCTGGGAACATGTAGATAACGTGCATGGATGGACAGAGTGGGAAAGTACCATGATAAGAACAGCTGAGAGATTATCATGTTAGACTTCACTAATCTTATAAGCTCTTCAAAGCCCAAGTCTTTTCAGTAGAGACTGCCAAGAACCTGGATGTCCTCGTTGATATGTGCCAGAGCCAATTTTGAGGTTCAAGAACTTAATATCCAAAATTGTAAATATGAAAGCTGATAGACACTACAGAGACTTCATGTCCTTACTCTGCAAATGACAAAAGGTTACATTGGGGATTAAAAACCTGTTCTAAATTACGCAATTGCTCTCATCATTATCTCTTGCTTTCTGTGCATGTGCAGTCAAGTAGTCTACTATCTTGATTCAAGATTTCAGCAAACTTCACTTCTGGATTATAGATGTCTGCGCTGTCCCTGAATCTTCATGCCCTCCTTCACCTATTCTCAAAGGGCATGTATCATACAATGTAGGGTCTGCAATGGTGTTACATCTCAGAAGTCCCACCATGTTTACATGGTAGTGTGCTATTAATTTTTCATTATGAGTTTAGAAGCACAAATACACAGTTCATAGCAATTTAAAATTATGTCATGTGCCTTTTACTGTATATAAAAAAAAAAGGAGTTAGAAAGGTATAATTAAGCATTTCTCGTTCCGTCTTCCAGGTACACTGTGAACAGGTTCTATCTCATTGTGTAGACGCTTGAGGAGTTTTTGCAAATTGCCTCTTTGAAGTCTTCCCCAGTGTATTTAGTCCATCTCATTTGAATGTCTATTCCTAAAGGGCAGTAGTTGACTCTTTATTGTAGATTGTAGCTTCAGATCATTGGTACAGCATAGTCCAATATATTTTTTGTATGTTTTTGCTTCGTTGAGTGGCTCTTGTGAACAAACTCTGGGCTCTGAGATAATACTTGAAATCCTTAGATTTTTCTCTATCTCGTGGCACTTTTCTCAGACTCAGACTTGTAGCTGATGTTTTGAAATTGCTGTCTACCAACCAACATTGCAACACAGGGCTTTACCAGCTGACAGCAGACAGTTAATGGTATTTGTTTGAAGTTCTTGCATTCTGTTATCCAGCCTGCTCAAAATAATGCATCTTGTTAGGCCTCCAGGCAGGAGCCTCTTGTTAACTCTTCCATCCATTTCCATTAGATTTGAGCTTCCTTATGTATTCCCATTAGATTTTTTTTTGAGACACAGCCTTACTATTCAGCCCTGGTTGCTCACTATGTAGAGCAGGCTGGCCTAGAACTCACAGAGATCTGCCTGCCTCTGTTTCCCTATTACTGGGATTAATAACGTTACCTCCCTGCCCAGTGCCTATTAGCATATTTTGATGATTCATTGAATCATTTTCACACTAATTCTCAATATAGCACTTAACTTCATACCTTTTTGACCTTCTTTCTACTTCTCCATATAAACATTCAACTCACTGCCTTCCTTGGCCCGCCGGCAAGCCAGAGATATACTGTAAAAGAGTCAGGATATTCTAAAGTATTTCTTTTTATCTCCACAATTCATTTCCAGACTCGTAAGGCATTTAATCCGAATTTTTTCTCGGACCTTCACATGCTTTCATGTACGAACACAGAGTTCAATTCTTTACAAGCTGGAGCAGACATAAACAATCCATCTGCAGTCAGTGCAAGGAACAGAACTCAGCATCCTTTAGAGACATAACCATCTGATGGTGTTTATGACTCTGATACTGAGAATATGTGGTTACTGCTCTTGATTTGGACAGCTTCTGCATAAGAAAAATGATCCTTTTAGTTATCCTTACACTTCTGTCCAGTTTTGACAATCTGTAAAATAGAAATAATTTCCTTCCCCAATTAATGTCCTTTACACAGAGAGTCATTCAGAGACCATAAGCCTTACACAGGCTTAATCACAGCTTGGAATGATTTATTTAGCAAATTTCCTGTGATTTTAGCTTTCAGCAGAATACAATTGCAGAGATCTTGGTTTTAGCATAAGAAGTGATTTTCTGTTTTTACCTGAGCATCTTGATTTGCAGGAAATCTCAATCACAAAGCATGTTAGTGTGCTTTGAAGAATACCATGCTGGATGTCATAGGATCCTTAAGGAAGTTCTCCTGCATGTGAATACAAGTCATTGTTACCTTTGGATTAACTTTTTTGATATTTTTTCGGGAAACAGAGTTGATGGAAAATAAAAGGCTTCACTTAGATCACAGTTAGAGGGAAGACTGACACAGATGATGCCATTTGCCTGTTCCTAATTGTTCATATCTGAGTCAAGTTTCAAGATAGTGGATCATTGTGTTTAAGATACAAATGTTTACTCCCCTGTGATTGGGTTACCTCACTCAGGATGATATTTTCCAGTTCCATCCATTTGCCTAAGAATTTCTCAAATTCATTGTTTTGAATAGCTGAGTAAATGTACCACATTTTAGATATCCATTCCTCTGTAGAAGGACATCTGGGTTCTTTCCAGCTTCTGGCTATTATAAATAAAGCTGCTATGAATATAGTGGATCATGTGTCCTTGTTATATGTTGGAGCATCTTCTGGGTATATGCCCAGGAGTGGTATAGCTTGGTCATTATGTAATGCTATGTCCAACTTTCTGAGGAACTGCCAGACTGATTATCAGAGTGGTTGTACCAGCTGGCAATCCCACCAACAATGGAGGAGTGTTCCTCTTTCTCCACATCCTCACCAGCATCTGCTATCACCTGAATCTTTGATCTTAGCCATTCTGACTGGTGTGAGGTGGAATCTCAGGGTTGTTTTGATTTGCATTTCCCTGATGACTAAGGATGCTGTACATTTCTTTAGGTGCTTTTCAGCCATTCGAGTTTCCTCAGTTGAGAATTCTTTGTTTAGCTCTGTACCCCATTTTTAATAGGGTTATTTGGTTGTCTGGAGTCTAATTTCTTGAATTCTTTGTATATATTGGATATTAGCCCTCTATTGGATGTAGGATTGATAAAGATCTTTTCCCAATTTTTTTGTTGCCATTTTGTCCTATTGACAGTGTCCTTTGCCTTATAGAAGGTTTGCAATTTTATGATTTCTCATTTGTCAATTCTTGATCTTAGAGCATAAGCCATTGGTGTTCTATTCAGGAACTTTTCCCCTGTGCCTAGGTATTCAGGGTCTTCCCCACCTTCTCTTCTATTAGTTTCTGTGTATCTGGTTTTATGTGAAGGTCCTTTATCCACTTAGACTTGAGCTTTGCACAAGGAGATAAGAATGGATCGATTTGCATTCTTCTACATGCTGACCTCCAGTTGAACCAGCACTATTTGTTGAAAATGCTGTCCTTTTTCCACTGGATGGTTTTAGCTCCTTTGTCAAAGATCAAGTGACCACAGGTGTGTGGGTTCATTTCTGGGTCTGCTCATGAAGAAGGAAGACCAAAGTGTGGGCGCTTTGGTCCTTCTTGGAAGGAGTAACAAAATGCTCATGGAGCAGACATGGAGACAAAGCATGGAACAGAAACTGAAGGAGGGGCCATCTGGAGACTGTTCCACCTGGGTATCCATCCCATGTGCATCCACCAAAGGTAGATGCTAATGTGGATGCCAGGAAATGCATGCTGACAGGAGCCTGATATAGCTGTCTCCTTAGAGGTCTGCCAGAGCCTGACATATACAGAGGTGGACTCACAGCTAACCATTGAACTGATCATGGGGTTCCCAATGGAGGAGTGAGAGAGGAGTGAAGGAACCAGGGTTTGTGGCCCCATAGGGAGATCAACAATACCAACCAACCAGAGCTCCCAGAGTCTAAACCACCAGCCTGGGAGCATATAGGGAAGGATCCATGGCTACAGCTGTATATGTAGGGGAGGATGGTCTTGTCGGGTATAGGTGGGAGAGGAAGTCCTTGGTCCAGTGAAGGCTGGAAGCCCCAGTGTGGGGAATTCGTGGGTGGGGAGGTGGGAGTGTGCTGTTGGGTGGGGGCACATCCTCATAGAAGCAGGAGGAGGGGGATGGGATAAGGGGTTCCTGGGTGAGTAGGGAAATGGGGAAAGAGGATCACATCTGAAATGTAAATAAAATATCCAATAAAAAAAAAGAAAAATGTCCAGAAAAAAATAAATAAAATACAAATGTTGCTAAAGTAATTTTCAAAGTCCAAATAATTTAATGGCAAGTTGTCATTTTATTTTTAAAGTGTGTGTGTGTGTGTTGTGTGTGTGTGTGTGTGTGTGTGTTGATGAAATACCATGACCAAAAGCCACTTATAGAATAGAGACTTTATTTTGGCTTGGGTTTCCAAAAGGAGAGGCCATTATGGCAGAGGATGTAGGGCACCAGACAGAAGGAGCAGGGACCTAGATGATCACATGTGTCTCTACAGAGAGAATAAACTTGATGTGAGACAATGCTGTAACCTCAAAGTGCATTCCTAATGACAATACTTCCTCCAGTAAGGCTCCCCAAACACTTCTGCCTTTGGGAGACCAAGTAAACAAATACATAATCCTATGGGGGGGACAATTCTCATTCAAACCCCAACAGTGCATGTGTGTGTGTGTGTCTGTGTGTGTGTCTCTGTGTGTGTGTGTGTGTGCATCGAAGTCAGAGGAGGACATTAAATATCCTGCTTTCTACCTCTGGCCTTATTCCTTTGAGATAGGGTTTTTCACTGAACATAGAGTTAAGTGGGTACCCATCAAGATCCAATAATTCTGTATTGGGCTATAGACCCCTAAACTGCCAGCACTGGAGTTACAGGCATATATGGCTATACCTAGTTTTTGACATGGATGCTGATATCTGGACTTAGGTTTTCATGCTTGCACATAAAGTATTCATGCCCATTGAGCCATTTTCCCACTCCTCGGGTTTTTCCATTAGGTTATTTGGGGAGGGAGTATTTTGAGGTATTATTGGCATTCCATGAGCTTATGCTGTTCTCTGCTCCCTTTGGAAGAGTTGGCTGCAAATGTTTTAGACACCGAGGAAGACATGCTTGAAACATTTGTGTGCATGTTTCTTGTGTGATTGATTGCATCATTTGACCAAATAAGCAAGGAATGTGGTGTAGGAAACCTCAATCTTCTAAAACTTGGACTTGTGAGGCAAAGAGTGAAAAGGAGTGGAGAACAATTTAAAGAAAAAATTAGTGTGATCTTCGGCATTCTGCCAGTAAAATATTCATACTCATCAAGTTTCATGTTATTCTAGTCAACTAGTCTTCTTACATGCAATGCTTTAAAGAGAAGGAATGGCATCTTAATCTAGAAGAGAGAGGAGTCGCCCAGCACCACACCCGATGGACCTACGCTACACACACAGGCATTCTGAGCTAACATTTACAAGAACTATAATTTAGCTTAAACCTGCAAGTTGTCAACACAGCTGGATTATCTGAAACAGCATTGATCACTACAAAATATTCAAGGCAGTTGTACAAGCCCAGTGTGGATGGAGACTGTCGGCGATCTTTTATATCCTCCTCTTTCCTCACAGTTAAGTTCGAACAGACTCCCCTAAAATCAGAAGGAATCTCTCCAGTTGGATGAGGTGACAATTATTCTTTCAAATTGTGGCAGGGGGCCTTAGAGAACACTGTGGAAACTTCTGGGGAAGGAGGTGTGTACATGGTCGAGGGACAGGACAGCTGCAACCACTTTATGTCATCTATATAGTAAGCTTATGTTAAAGTTTTAATTTAAAAAAAATCAACAGTAAAAATATAGAAACATTTTCTTAACGTGTCACATTGTTAAAACTAATTTTTGATGCCGTCTCCTTCCAGAATATTTCTGTCTTTTTATTATCCTGGTCTTCCTTCTCATCAGTCACTCAATCTATCAGTCTGTCATTCTGCCTCTCTTTCTACCAATCAACAGATGTTTAAGTTGCCCATTTCAGAAAACTTACTTTATGAAAGGAAGAAACAATGATTCCACGTATAACTCAGGTTCTTGCAAAGCCTCTCTTACTAGCTCCACTCTCTCCTATAGTTCTACTTCTGTTTCTCCGTTGTTCTTTACTATTCAGAGCTGACTTGTTCTATAGTTCTTCTCTGACCTTCCTTTTTCCCTTTCAAATTCCTCTACCTTTCCTACAGTTTTCTCCTTTTCCCCCATGAGACCAGGAGACAATGGAATGAAAAACAAAAGGTAGTGATTTAGAAAAGAAAGTTCTGTAATATATCCATAGCTATTCCATCCTTGTTTTCTATGTTCTGTTTATCCTATCATCACCACCACCACCACCAACAACAACAACAACCATCATTGTCTTTGTGTGATGTATGTATGTTGAGGTACAGGCACGCATGTACCGTGACATACATGTGGAAGGAAGAGAGCAATGTTTAGCTAGTTCTCTCCTTCTACGTGGGTTCCAGGGATGGACCTCAGGTCATTAGTTTTGCATTGTAAGCATCTTACACATTGAGCCCCCTTACAGGTTCTTGTTCAACTTTTAATAAACTTTTGACTCTTTTTATTAAAAAGACACATGTGCTTAAATTCTTCAGAGTAAGCAAAGAATGTCTCTAAGCTTTGGACAAGCCACGATGTCTTCAGAAGTGTCTTTCTTCTGATGCTGCCTCAGGATCCTCCCTGCTCCACTGGTCTCTGACTCCAGACATTACTGCATATCATCAGAACAACAAGGACTCTTACTATATGTACATGGAATAGGAATTGCAGGGGGTTTTTGTTTTTTGTTTTTTTTCTGATAAAGGGATATCTGTAGCATTTAAAGTTTCAAAGGTCATAGTCGTCCTTTGAAGCTACTCAGCTCCATTGTAAGGTGAACACATCTCTTTGTATTTGTGTTCAATGAAAATTGAAGTTTAAGTCATTTAAGTGATCTGTATACATTCCCTTCATTCAGTATTCTCCAAATTTTTGGACTTAAAATAACTTAGCTAGTAGATACAAACAGACAAACAAGCAAACAGACCGGACTCTCAGTGAACCAGTTTTAATTCAAGGGCTACAGTTTCATAGAAAGGATAAGATCACTGCTAGACACTTCATATGAGTGACATGGAGTTTATTTTTATGAGAGTTGAGCTCACTCTCAAATGGGTATCTTTAAGCAGAAGAGACCTTGAGACTTCTTAAGGTCTTTATCACAAACCATAAGTAAGGAGAAAGAGATGGCATATCTTAAAAGGAATAAATGTTCAGAATGTTGGCTTTTCAGGACCTTATCTGCACATGTCTCCTCCAATCCCCATTTCTGAGGGGCTTCCTACAGTTTTTGTTTCTCCTGTGCTGCTTTACATCTTCAGTTGTCTGTACCTGGAAAGGATCATGAAATACCTGAAGGGAGAGTAGCCGCAGGACTAGAAATAATCTTCGGAGAGAAATACAAGGTTTTCAGCACCTGGCAGAGGCTTGGCACAGACAGCACCAATCAAGCCAAAAGCCTCAGTCTAAAATGGAAGCTAGGCTGCTCAGAATTTGACACCAGTGACCTCTAGGATTTGTTTATACAAAGCCACTGATCTTCCTCCCTTCAGTGGAAACTGTCTTCCACGAACCACAAACATCCAGAGTCCACCCTTCCCAGCATTCACTGGCCTCGTTATGATTTTTACCTGCCAGTAATTTTGCTCGCTTTGAATTTTCAAAGAACCTTGACAAAGAATTAAAAAAAAAAAAAAAAGAAGAAGCCAGGTTCCTCTGAGCCTTTCACCAACATTGTTGCTCTCAGAACTGGAGCCAGCCAAGTCATCTACAAGCACCGAAATGACTGCATCATTTGAACAGCAGAAAACTGAGCAGGGAAATTGAATTCTAAAGCCAAGGAACAAAGCCAGGAATCAAAGGCTCTTATGTAAAAATGAGTTCCGTTCAATCTCAGTTTCTCATTTATCGTCTTTGTTGTCTTTGGGCTATGTTCCCAGCTAGATATGCATACTAGGAAGTTTGCTGCAAGTCAATTTGAAATCTAGAAGAAAAGGCAACCATATAACTTGAAGATGTGGTTGTTTCTATGGAAATTGATTTAAAAAAAAAAAAAACTTATGGCAAGGACTAAAAGCATTTGTATTAGTACAAACAGTTCCCAATTTATGAATAGATTGTGGGCCAAAAGTTTGTTTTTAAGTCAGTTGCTTGTGATTTGGGAAATGTTTACCCAAAGGAATAGTTGTAGGTGGTAGCTATAGATAGTGTTTGTCATGATAGATTGTGTCATGCAGACTTAGACATTTGAGGCTGGGTCTCTCAGATCAAACTCGACAGTAGCATACATGATGAATTTCACACACAGAGCAAACATGATGAATCTCCCTGGTCTGTTAGTGTGAGTACAAAATTTGGAAAAATATCCTTTCAAATCAAACATGTACGATTTGAGGAGAATAATAGGCACTTAAAATTTCTAGAGATAAAGTAAAAAAAAAAAAAAAGTATATTGAATGTAGAGGCAGAAGTCCCCAGACACTCTTGATTTCTGCTCTATCCTATCAGGAAACTGAATGGAAACTGGTGAAAATCAGGGCTGTGCAGAATCACAGGTCCCTGTTTACCTGTAGTGTATCACTTTCTTGAAGGAGATCCTATTGGCTCCAACTAGTCCTATATAATTAGTCACTATTTTATTAGGTACATAGAAAGATGGAACCCAGGAGTTCCTTACAGCTATATGCAAAGGGCTGTACTGTGACTGTGACAGGATATTAATGGTAAAACAGGGAAATCTGAATATGAAGTATAGGTCAATCACAGTATGGTTGTATAGGGAAGAAAAGACCCGTGAGAAGCTCTTGATAGATATCAATTGTAAACAACTCAGTATGTGTGCAACATAATAGTCATTGCCCTAAAATGTCTCTCTATTAATTAACGAGATGCACAATCTCTGAATACTAGTTTGACACCTGGAAGCAGCTGAGGATCAATGTCTTACAAAGGCCTTTCTTTGGATGTTTCCACACCTGCATGCAACAGCTGAAAGAAGCAGACCAAATTGCTCCCAGGGCTACGATGTCTATGAGAGGCTCAGGGTGGGGTGAGCTTGAGCTCTGCTGATAGACATTGTCAATAACTTGCTGTCTTAGTAAGGCTTTTATTGCTATGAAGAGACACCATGACCGAGGCAACTCTCATAAAGGACAATATTTAATTGGGACTGGCTTACAAGTTCAGAAGTTCAGTCCATTATCATCAAGGCAGGAAGCATGGCAACATCCAAGCAGACATTGTGCTGGAGGAGCTGAGAGTTCTAGATCTTGTTCCAAGACAAACAGGAGAAGATTGGCTTCCAAGCATCTCATAGGAAGATTTCAAAGCCCATCTCCACAGAGAAACACTTCTGCCAATAAGGCCATACCTCCTGATAGTGCCATTCCCTGGACCAAGGATATTCAAACCACTACACTTACTAAGTTGGCATCTTGTTCCAAGGCTGTATGTTTGAACTCTCCAACTTCACACTCAGGCTATTGGCTATCCAAGAATATTTTCTGCTCGATGGGGTTGGTGTAACACATAGCACTATGCACAATTCTCCAGGCCATTCATGAATGGAAAGTGATGATTAAGTGTGACAGGTATTAATTATATTGACAGTATAATTAATGCTATTAGATTTCTTTTTGCTTTGGCGGGAATGAGCTGCTTGTGTAAAAAGGAATGATTGATGGTAGACATGCTATTTGAGGAAACCACAGGATTTAGGATTACAAAAGCAAATGTTAAGTGACTAACTGCATTGAGGACTAGCTGTGCTTGCCTGTGGATACTATAAAATTAATAAAAAGTATACATGCCTACACATACACACACACACACACACACACACACACGTGTGTGTGTGTGTGTGTGTGTGTGTGTGATTCTTCTAACATATTTCTTTACTTTTCCTTCAGAGGAATGCTCAAGGGCCAGATACACATGAAAGGAGTTGGAGAGAAACAGTTGCTTAAGGAACCAGAAAGAGCTTTGTATGTGATGTAGCCACTTTTACACTACACAGTTGTGTGGGAAACCAGCTTCCATTGGGTTCAGTTATATGAGAGCAAATCAAAAGTGTTCTAGACATATCTGTAGTGTTCTAAATCAAGTACCAAAAAGAAAGAAAATATTTCGCAGTCTTTATGATTCTATTGCTAGTCTAGAGAATTCTACAGCATCTATGCAAATTATTCAAAATATACTTCCTCTACTTATCATGGTGGCTGTGTCCCAATATCCATTTAAAGAATGAGTGTCAGTAAGATTCACACAAGCCAGGGTATGCTCATGATTTAATGGAGCATTTTCAGAAATAATGTTTTGGGCTGGAGAGATGGTTCGATGGTTAAAAGCACCAGCTGCTCTTGCAGAGGGCAAAGCACCAACAGGGCAGTTCACAACCATCTGTATGTAACTCCAGCCCCTGGGAATCTGACACCTCCTCTTGCTTCCTGAAACATAGTATTCACGTGGTGCATAAACATAAATTCAGACAAACACTCATACCCATGAAATAAAAGTAAATGAATGTTAAATTAAAGCAATGTTTAACCTTTTATTTTGAAGTAATTTTAGACTTGAAGAATAATTGAAAAATACCACAGAAAGTACTGTACTCTTCATTGTGCTTTTCCTATTGGATAATGGTCAAAACTAGAAAAATTAGCATTGAAATAATAACATAGATAGGCTTTAGGTCATTTTCTTTTTCCAATTTTCCAATTTAGGGACTTTTCTAGGATCCAATCAGAATCTCTTTGTTGCAATCTGTCCCTGGTCCCTAATCTGTCATAATACCTACATTGTTTTTCTTGCCTTTCATGATTGAGAAATACTGGTGTGTTTACTGCTCTAGTTGGCAACATGATTCAGGGAGAATAGGTAGAGGGAGGTGGGTGAAACTGAGTCTGACTAGAGTCTCGTGCAATAGCCATCTTTAGTCGGAGCATCAGGCGATTTATGTTTTGAAGGTTGAGAAGAACCACTGGAGTGAAGCAGAGGATCAAAGTATACAATCAGATGGATCAGCCGCATGTGTCAAAAACATGTTTTTCCACAGAGGCTGAAGTAAACCCACGCCTATCTGCTACACCTGGGAAGGGCACGTCAACACATTCCAAGAATGATTCTGTGCTTTGAAGAAACTATAGTCACAAGACTCTTGTTTTCCTGGAGATTTCTCACAAGCACTCAGAATTTTTACACAACTCCATGTTTCAACATCTCCCTATTTTATATTTAACATCAGGACATCCAGAGTGGTTTTGATTTGAGATTTTGTGGGTAAATCTAATTCTCACTCAATGCAGGAGTATCCTATAAGCAAGCAAATCATAATATTAGAACAGTGAAAGCATTGTGTGTAATACTCTGCCACCAAGAACAGAGATCCAAGCTATGCCCATTACTTTATATATTCATCATAAAAAAATCTAGAGAATAGCTTGAAAAGAGACCCATATGCTTAGTAGTTTTTCTATTGTTTAGAATGTAAGTCCATATTTGTCTTTAATGGGAATACAAATGCTATGATCCTATGCAAATGGAAGTGAGTTAATCCTAAGGAAAAAAACCAATTCTCTTCCCAATTTTCTTCTGGAGAAGTGAAAATAGGGCAAGTTAATGCATCAGCTGCTTATCTCCTTCTGCAATAAAACCAAGGTAATGGGGGGGGTAGTGTGTGCATGAATATGAGTCTATTGCTGAAAATAATTCTACAACAAAAAGCAAAATCTGAAATGATACTTAAGGATTTATAAATTAACCATAATAAATGAATTAAAACACCCAGATCCACCTGTTAGGCTAAAGAAAAGGTAGTATTAATAAATTGATGAATATCTAGCCTGTGAAACCCTCCCATACCATTAGAAGCACCATAAATAAAATGAGTATCTGCTCGTAGAATAAAAGATGGGTAGACAATTTTTGTAATCACAAAGTCAGTTTATATGAGACAATTCCATAGCTTACAGCTGGATATTGATTTCCTGTACTTCCAAAGTAATCTACAAGTAAAACTTGTAAATCCACAGAGCTCTAGAGTGCCCTTAAAATTGATTATTAGCTAAGGTTAATATGATACAGCAAGGATCAAATCCATATCATTGTTGACATCAGGGTCTCCTCTGATTTACTAATTGAACAAGAAGAGTAAGGTAAGTAGTTATTTTCATGTGAATAAATCCTTTGCTAAGCTTTATCTTCTAATGCTATAATTCCTGTTGAAGACATTTTAGTGGAGAAAACAAGTAAGTTAAAGGCAGCAAAGAATCCACTCAACACACAAATGCTTTTAGTCTGGATTTAAATAGCTGTAATTCTTTTCCTGCCTCTCAAGATTATATGCAAGGACTGTCCAATGCCACTTCTCCTTCTAGAGTTTTAACTAGGTTGGTTAGTGTGTATTCACATTTTGATTTCGTTGAAATTGGACTAGAAATACCAAGCACAACTCATGAGGCAAAGGAGAAATTGATCAAAAATTCTGTTTCCCTGTAATGCCTGGACTTTCCTAGGTTGTAAAGTCAGCTTTTTCATAGGATTTCCTAAGTCCTTATCAAAAAGCAGAGATAATTGAGTATTAGATTATTGAATTCTTCATTCCATGCTTCCGGGTTATTTTCAGGCAATGGAGGATACATATCTAGAGGCAGCTCCAGTCACCACCAATAGCATAGTTGTCCGTGCTGCTGTTTTTACTTTCAATTTTGCCTAAATGGTCATCTTTTTTTTATTCTTTTCACAATTTTAAGCTTTGATCATTCAGTTTATATTCATCCAGAGAATTAGCCATCTCTGTCTCATGATTAATATTCTCATCCTTTTTGAGTATTTTAATAACAGTTTGAATCCATGCCCAAGTGACCCAAAATTGAACAGAAATCTTTCCCCTTGTTATTGTTGTGTCTTCAATATTCTTTTAGAGTTTGTCCTTACTTCACCTAACGTTCCTTCCTCTAAAAACCAGAGAATATACCCGAGTCTTCCTTTCTTTAAAAATAAATTATACAGAAGTCAACATAAGGCAAAGCCTTCCCTGGTTTCTGCCCCTTTATTCTCACTCATGCTTTCCTATGGGCGTCCCCACTAAAGGGACTGGTATTGGTATAAGACACCCAAGACTAAGTTCTCAGGACAGAGAGGATGTACTAGCCCAGAGAGACAAAGGTAAGGAAATAAAATACAAAGACAGGAGTTAGAGGACAAGGGAGAAAGAGAAGGGACAATTGAGGTAGAGAGAAATATTTGTCCTGGGGGACAAAGGACTGTCTCTGGATAGGCAAATGACAATTTATAAAGGTAAAGGGGGAACCCCATGTTACAATGAGGTATTTAATTTCAATTGGGCATGTTAATTAAGGTATCAAAGGTGGTTTTTGAATGCTGGAATTCAATACTTTGATAGCTGGGCCTTGAAGTCAGCTTCAGAAGGAGGACTTGGCCAAATAAGGAAATGTTGGTGACTAGGTTTAGGGATGCAATTTAATGGTTTTTTGTTTTGGTTTGGTTTGGTTTTTAGCAAAGTAGAAGGAATGAGGGAGAAAGTCAAGGCCCGCCAGAGCCATGTTTGCTATGCTTGGGCCAGCTAGAGTACCTTCAGTCACTCTTTTATCTCATAGCTGACTTCAGGACCTGATTGCTGTTACCACTCATTTACTGCTCTAGTTGTGGCATGAACCTGAGAGAGTGGGACCTACAAATGAAGGGTACTAAAGTCTCATGCAGTAGCCAACTTTATTCAGAGCATCAAGCAATTTCTACTCTGAAGGTTAAGAGTCACATGAGTAAAATATACAAGCAGAATTATAATCCATATATGCCAGAAACCTGTTTTTCCATAGAAACATATGAATAACAACAGCTGAAGTAAAACTCATTCCTATCTGCTCCGTCTAGGAGGAGCATGAAAACACGTTCCAAGAACAATTCTGTGTTTTGAAGGACCTGAGATCACAAGACCCTTGTCTTGTTTTCCTGGCGTTTCTCACTCAAAATTCTCACGTGACTCCATTCTTGACTCTGATGCTTGAAGATAAGTCTAGATTAGCAGTTCTCAACCTGTAAGTCTCCACCCCTTTGAGGTCAAATGACCCTTTCACAGGGGTCACCTGAGACCATCAGAAAACACAGATGTTTACAGTATGATTCGTAGCAGTAGCATAATTACAGTTATAAGGTAGCAATGAAAATTATTTTTTTGATTGCAGGTCACCACAACATGAGGAACTATATTAAAGGGCTGAAGCATTAGAAAAGTTGGGAACCACTGCCCTAGATTCTGGAGAAAGTGCTTTCTAGGGAACACAACCGAACCCAGAGGTGATGAGTAGTTAGAATTCACCTAAGAGGTATAAGCAGAGCTTCTTTGCTTCTTTCAAATTCAAATCCTTCTCCCATGTATTCCAAACTTACTAGGGGAAAGGGAAGAACACAAAAGCCGGAGGCATAAGAGGAATGTCCTCCTGTGTACTATTTCAGAATCCCTTTTCTGAGAAAAATGAAAACTAAACAGTTGTAAAATCTCCCGAATGTTGATCCCCTCCCCTGGGTGAGCTGTTCTTCAAGTCTGGAAATGTTCTTCCTTTCCCAGAATCCTCAAGGCTGGTTTGTGCCCTGCTTAAAGCATTACCACATCATTCCTGTGTTGTAACTCACTGCCTGTGTCTAGTCTTCTGCAGCTTTCCTGCTCAGCAGCAAGTACTTTATTTGTTGTTATTAGTGAATTATTCTTTATTTTCAGGCTTGGTGATACTACTACAAATTACAGTAGCCCATACTCTCTGGATGTATATTATGTTGATAGAATTTTATGACATGATGCCTTAATTTATCTCAACACCATCCTGAAAAAGATCCGGATTGATGATGTAGAAACGTGAAACATCATGCTTCTTAATTTCAATTTATGTCATGAAAAAATTGATTAAAGCTGTATTTTCATAGCATTGAAATAAAAACAAAGGGACACATAACATAGCAGAGGAACTAAGAAGTGCCACCAGTAAATATGGTCTATCAATTTTCAACTTTTCCTTTAAGTTTCTTATGTATATAAAATTAAATATATAAATATATAAATATATAAAATAAATATAAATATATAAATAAATATAAAGATATAAATTTATATATAGGAAAATTATTGTTTCTTCATTGAATGGTGCTGCGAAAATTGGGAGCCTATAACAAAATCAAGAAACTAGAACCTAATACTAGACAGAGAAGTCAAAAGTAAATCAACTCTAAACATAAGACTAGAAACTGCACAGTATTTTAAAAAGCAAACAAAACGAATGTTTCTTGATATTGTCATTGGCAAGGATCTCACCTAAAGCACAGACAAAATAAAATAAAAAAAATAAGAGAAACTAAATCAAATTAAGAAGTTTCTGTACAGCAGAAGGCACAGAGTAAAAGAAAGAGTGGCTGATATATTAGGACAAAAGACCTGTATCTGTACTTTGAAGTACAAATCACCAAGTATCCTCCTGGCTGAATCTCATGGAGCATACATTAGTAACTTTCAAATGAAATGTAGTTTATTGATTACTCTTTTTCTAGATCATGCCTTAAAATTAAGTTTTCCCCAAAATGTCAAAAATTCTTATCTAGCATTTCTGTAAGTAATCAAACAATGGAATAACATTGATATTTGTGATAGTTTTAAGAATAAGCTCCCTATAGACTCATATTTGAGTGCTCAGTCATCAAGGAGTGGCACTATGTGAGAAGAATTAGGAAGTGTGGCCTTGCTGGAGGAAGTATATTATTGGCGAATGGGCGTTTAGGTTTCAAAACCTCATGCCTGGCTCAGTCTTTCTCTCTTCCTGGATCTAAATGTAGGATTCTCAGCTAATTCTTCCACCTCTTGGCGACATGCATGCCGCAATGCTCCCTACCACGATGGATGACAATGACCTAAAGCAATGAAACTGTAAACCAGCCCCATTTAAATCTTTTCTCTTATACAAGGTACTTTGGCCATGGTGTTTCTTCACAGCAATAGAACACTGGCTAAGACAATATAATATTTTAAACTAATCAACAGGCCTTTCCATATTTTGTTGGTGAGAAATTCAGAGGGCCATGAATAGCTATAATCCTTATTATACTTTCCTGTTGCTTTCATATCCATTTTGTGATTCTTATTAGCAACCATTATTATCACGTAATAGAACCCCTTCCTATTATCTGTGTATAGTTATTATTAGGAATTTTATTGTAAAGTATTTCTCTTAGGCCTCATTTTTAGTAAAGTATTTATTTCTTTTAATATGAACATATGACATTTTATTTTATTCCCTAAATCACCATTAATATTTTTGTCTGATTACCCCAGATTTGCTTACTGAAAGCTCCTTCAACTTGATTCTTGCACTTATTTGATGGATCCATAATTTCCAGACCATTTTTTTTATATTTTCAGAAGCTATATTTATAGCTTCTTAATAGGATGTCTTAGATTTCACCCTATGTTAGAATTGCTTTAGATGTGATTCAGACATTAGTCTACTTTTTGAAACTTTCCAGATGGCTCTCATTACGTAACATAGTTTGAAAGGCAGACTTTCTGAATATTTTCATCTGCGAATTTGCTACACAACCAAAGGAAGCTAATAGATAAGTTTATATATAAAGCTCCATGTTCCTATGATATATGTGCATATGTATGCCTGAAGAGGAGGTCAATTCAATTAAAACACACAAGGACTGCTATGTAAGAAATATCCAAGGCAAGCTATGAACTGAATAATTCAATTTTAAGCCTTTATCTATGATTCAGGTAGAATTAGGACTGTCTGTGTGCATGATAAAATTTAAGATAGCAAAGACCTCATAATCTCGATGATTATTGCTTCTTTAGAATAAACCTAAAGACAGGAAGTACCAATCTAGTGTCCTGTATTCACTCTTGAAATGTTGTTTTGTTTAGGTTCTGTTTAGCTTGTAGTTATACTATCTGATATAATATTCAGTCTCATTTTACAAACAATAGCTAAACTTTCAGCCATTGTCTTTACAACTACAATTAACAGAAAAGGGTGGAAAATGTGTGAGTATTTATTAACTCACATTTTAAATTATTATTTTGATGAAACATGATATAAAAACACAGAAGTGTGTAATCTGTAATGCACAGCTATAAAAATATTTCTCAGATAAACTCCTATGCCAAGAAATAGAACATTCATGGTATTCTTTTTTTTTTAATTTTATTGGTTATTTTATTTATTTACATTTCAAATGTTATCCTCCTTCCAGTTTCCCCTCCACAAACCCCCTATCCTTCCCCCCTCATTCTTCTATGAGGGTGCTAGCCAACTCATCTACCCACTCCCACTTCAGTGCCCGAACATTCTCCTATGCTAGGGCATCAAGCCTTCACAGGACCAAAGGGCTCCCCTCCCAGCGATGCCCGATAAGGCCGTCCTCTACTATGTCCCCACTGTATCCTTCTTCATTAACTATTTGCCTCCTCTCCTTGCACATAACAACTGCCAGTTCTTTTATTACAAGAATGCCCTTACTTTTTAAATGTATCCCTAAATATTAGATTAAGTTCTGTCTGTTTCTGGATTTTATGAAAATTTAATCATGCTATATACATTTCATGTGCATACTTTTCCTTGCATGTATTTGAGACACTCGTTTTAATGTGAATGTGCATCATCTGTGTATAATCAGTGTGCCCCTGCATTACTATAACACACTATGTTCAATCTAGTGTTTTAGCTGTATGCAACTGTCAATCAGGTTATGCAGACATTGTGCCTGTCCCTGGTTCATATGAGCCCCTGTTACTGTTACTTCAAATGTAGATGTAGGATTGCTTATGCCAAAGGGTAAATTTTACACATCCATTCAGTAATCTCACAATGTTTCCAGCCCTATAGAACACTGTTGAAATTTATGATGTTTTATGTGTTTAACAATCCTTGGTCAAAGCTGACTTTCAGATTTTAACTACTCTGATACATATGCAGTGTTATCTCATTGTCTTTTTTTTTACATTCTAAAGAATACAGTTGATATTAGACTTTTAAAAATGTATTTGTTGGCTATCCATATATTTTATTTCACAAAGTATCTCCAGTAGACTTCTACTTATATAAAAGCATTGGCCTTACTGTCTTTTCATAATAGATTTATTTATCTTTATGCTTTCTTAATATATTGATTTCCCTTAATGTTTATATAGCCAGAAATATTTCCCCTCGTTTATAAGATTTATATTTTTAATTTTTTGTGATACATTATGAACCAAAGTCTCAAAATTAACACTTAAAATTAAGTCTTAAAATTAATTTAATCCCATATCACCATAGTTTCCTTTGGTTGGCAATCTTTCACTTTGTTTATGAACTCTGTCTATACTAGGAAGGCATAAAGATATTTTTTTACATCCTTTCTTTATAGTTTTGTCTTGTGAAATTGGGCCTTTAGGGATTAGGTGTTAGAATACTTTCTTAAGATGTACAAGACCCTAGGTTCTACCCCTTACACCACAAAACAAGACAAAACAAAACATAATAATCAAATTAAAATAAAATATATCTTTAGTCAATCTGTGATTGGTTTTATGTTTGGTGTGAAATAAGGATTGACTTGAATTTCTTTTAACATAGATAACTTTCTGTTTAGTGATCAATTATTTTAAACTGTGGTTTATTTTTCAGTAAAATGATCAATGGTTAGTTAACAGTTTCAGACACCAGTGTAAGAAATTCTTCCAATGGAAGAATGAGTATTGGTATGCAAAATTTGGGAGCAATCAAAAATTAAAAGCTCATTAATTATATATTCTTGAATTTTTTAGTAAGTGATGTCAGCCAATATGTTTTACCATTTACGTTCTTTCCATTACAATTGAAAGGAGAAAAAAACAGCAAATACTCTATTAAGCCAATTTCTTTTTAGAACTGGTATCTAATTTAAGGTCTTTTGAGTTTTAACTTTTTTTTAGTGTTTTGATTAAGTAAGGAATAGTAGACTTCCAAGCAATAGATTTTTATTTATTTTACATATTTACTTATAAATATTCTGGGGTTTTTTTGGCATGATGTTAGAGTCTACATATACAATCATTAGAAAAGGAAATAAATAAAAGAATGAACATATTCTACAAAATGACTTCTTTGCCTTTATTAGTTTATAGACTTTATTAAATTTACTTTATATGTAAATAATTTTTACTCATGAGATCTGTGTAAAACTGGGAGTTGAATTTACTAGTTTCAATAAGATTGATCATTATGTTTGAAATGCCCCATCAGCAGCCTTAGAGAACAAAGATGGTTTCTAGGTTATCATTATAAGATGAAAGGCTTAGACTATAGTTGCATGATGAAAATATTCTTTTTGAGAGGATCAGAAGGAAGCTCAGGACCCCTTACACCAAGTCTAACCAAATGTGCAGAATCCTCACCATCCATTTAGACTGCTACAAAAGTACATTGTCATGATTCTGGTCCTTAGGTGAGCACAGGCATCTATCTGTGAATGAGCCCTGTGATCTCATCATTACTTCAAAGATCCGCTGGATTCCGATTCCAGTGTAAGAAATACTGTCTTGATTTAGCCACAATGCAATCTTTCACATAGAGAAGTGAATTCATATAGCAAAGGAATGATGGTCATTTCTAATGTAACTTAGTTTGTTCCAGTAAGAGTAATAGATCCACCCATAAATCAAAAAAAAAAAAAAAAAAATTCTGAAGACAGCAGTTGTATCATTTACGGAGGCAGTAGACTTTGAGTTAGATTCTACCTACCTCTAACCTATTCATTTCAAACATTATGAGTAAATAAAGACAGAAGTATAATATTAATCACTTCACTCATGCATTAATGTGAACTGTAATTTTATATTTTCTGTAAAAGAAGACAGTGTAGCTAAGAAATAGATATACATTGCATGTTACTCACTTCTATTAGATGTTCCCAGATTCCGTAAAATACCAACAACTTTGAGACCCACATCATTCCAGCCTCAGACTCCCCGTCTCCTCTTCTCTCTCACTTTGTAGCAATGCCTAAAATGTCAAAATAAGTCTCCATTTTCTGAAACCAAGCATGTTCTCCATAGGATTAAGACATAATTGCATAACTGTTGCAAAAATTTATGTCTTCTCCTATTGAAGTAGATTTTTTCTTGAAATCAAATCTATAACAACATATGAATAATTTTTGTACCACCAACATAATTAGAAGCACACATAGTGTGAAAAAGCCAATAAATGTTTCGGTTCAGTCCTTGTTTCCTAAAGAAATCAGATGAGCATGGTGAACTTAGAATTCTGGAGACTTAGATACATGCTCAGCAGTGATTAGTACAGTGATGCAAGAATCTTCCAGAGTTGTGATTTATGCATTTAAAGTCTTCTCCACCAATTTAATAACACTCATTTTGGCCCAAGGTTAGAAAAGCCATAAGTAATAGTGATGTGCGCCAAATGAAGACATTGGTTTGGCTTTCCTACCATCCCCATTCACATATTGGTATCATTACTTATCCTCAGTTACTGATTCTATGAGAACATCTTACCTGAGTTTACTGTGACAAATGCTAGAATGTCTCCTGGCCTTTGCTCTAGTGCGATTCTTTCTCAGTTGTGTTATGCATCCTAATATCTTCTGACAATTGTTTTTTCCTACTTGATCTTTCAACATCATATTCCCTTTGGTAATTAGTATTGGCCTCTGTTATTTGTTAGAGGTAACAGGCAGTGATGGATGAATATTGATAAGAATCTTCAGATACAGTTGAAGCTATGAAAATGCTTGGGCCTTGTGTCTAGTTTATATCTTAAACTGTGGGATATAAGATATAAGATTAAAAGATAAAGAAATTTTATGAAGAGTTCAAAGCAACATTACTGATAAATCTGGGCAGAACAGTTCTCTGTCCTGGGAAATCATAGGTACACAGCAGGATTGTGGAGTATTGACAACACCCTTGTCTTCTAGTTAGTAGTTGCTAGTGGTAACTCTCCCCTTAAGTTGTGACAACCAAAAATGTCTCTGGACAGCACCAAATCTCTTGAAGGGTAAAATCATTCCAGAGAATTATTATCTTCACCTTAAATTTGAGTTAGTTAGATCATTCCCTTCCTCATGGTGGGAACATGATATTCCATAAAGAGAGAGACATAGAGAATGTTGTAATCGCACTAAAAAAACAGGACAAGACAGGACAGTCATCTTCCTTTGCCATCCTTTTGTTCCTGAACTTAGTCTTTATTCAGTTTTTATAATTTTTATGACAATTTAAAGACAAAAGAAAACGTCAGCAACCAAAAAACTCCTTGTAGCAAATCTAAGCAATGAAGTCACATCTTTTTGAGCCTATCCAAAATACAAAAAGCTGAATTTCCACAAACAACAGGACAAAAAAAAAATGTGGTGCATAATTTTAGTAGCCTGGGGTTAGTCAGGTTTCTGAGAAGGCAGTGTGCAAGCCACTTTCACTGAAAGTGCTCATAATTGAGCGGCTGGAAAACAGTGTAATAGTTTGAGAGCAAAGCCTGCAGCTGGACCAGCATGCAGTTTGAGCCCAGGAGGTCCTTGGCAGAAGAGAATGAATTGAAATTTATTTACTAATGCATTTGGGAAAAACCAACAACCCTATACACCAAATATTCCAATGAAAAAATAAACATGGTGAAGAATATTACCCCAAAACATTCACAAGTATTCATAAGGACTGAATTCTGCACACAAGAAAGATCAAACAACTGTGAGTTTAGAGCATACTAGAAGTAAAAATCCTCCATTCTCTGTGCCTCTGAGCTAGTCGGTAAATGTAATCAGGCGAGGTCACATCTGGAATTTAGACTTCTTTACTTTGGCTAATTTTAAGCCTAGATAGACATAAATTATTTGGCAAGTATTCAAGAGTAAACAACTCTGGTGTTGGGAGACAGGGTACTTCTAAGAGTCTCTCCCAGTGTCAAAAGAGTGAGTACAACATCACAGAAGTCCTTAGTAGAGGCTGTTTTATAGTTAAATCATAAAAAATGCCTCCATTCTCAAAAGTGGGGAATCCACTGACAGTGCACTACTGTGATTTGCAGCAGAGCTAAAAGAGATCCTATAACACAGTGCATTGTTTATGTAGTCTTCTCTACTTGGAATACCATGACTGTAGAAAGACCCCAAATATCCTTAGGCACTAACATGACATTAGGAAGACTTCATTAGTTGAGACTTCAGGAAGATAAGAAGAAAATGTGCTATACCTTGCATCTACTTCAGCAAAATACAAAGAGTCTCAGTGTGTAGTTATTTAACTATAATCTCAATTTTGTATTTTGATATCTGTTATTCAAAGAATGGTACCCTTCTTGCTTTGACATAAACATTGATCTCTGTATTCCCTGGTGATGGATTTCTACTGCTCATTGAAGTTGAGTGGAATTCATCCTGAAAGGAGCATATCAAATATAGATAATGTGTAGATGTGAACCAATAAATTTTTTTTATAGCATAGATTTTGATATGCTTCGACAATACTGATTTTTCAAATGCTCCCATGTCAGCAAAATTTCTTAAATCTCTAAATTCTCCTGGAGAAAATTCAATTGGTTGTATTTTAATTTGCTTTTAAAACTGTTCTTCCAATAATATGTTTATTCTATCTGCATTGAAAGTCACCATTGCAAATTAAATGAAGCATTGCCATGGACTTTGATGTATGCTTGTCACTCTTCCATCTTCAAGCTACCTTGAAATTTTAATTATGTGAGTCACTTTAAAATGCCAAACAGTAAAACAAGATTTCTTAGAAAATCTAAATCACTCCCTATTACCATCTTTAATGCTCTACAGGACGTGATAAACACCATCCTGTGCATGCATCTTCAATGGCTCCACTCTACTGGGCAAAAACAAGTCTAAAACTACTCAACCAGATCCACTCTGCTCTTCAAGTTCTGATAACTACCCCTTATCTTCTTCATCAATATCTTTTCCTTTAAACCCTCCTGTACTGTGCTTATTTATCCAGCCAAGGAACAAGTATTCAGAGTATGATGCTGTGAGGGACATGTCAGAGTAGCAATTTACAACAATTTCCCCAGCGATAAAATTAAAATTGAAATAGTCTATTCAGTGTGATAAAGAAAATGGCCTTTGACTAGAGACACTTGGAATAATTTTCTTCTTTATTTGAATGCCTATTTAAATTAGCTACAACATCTGCAATTTTCTTATTAACCTATAGAAGAAGTTTCAACTCAACAAATACACTTTTTAATTCAAAATTTTCAACCCAATGTACAGGTTGTGTTTCTGAAATGGTTGCTACTGAGATTACTGTTTGTTCCTAAAAGGACAATGATTCAGAAAGGTTTCTGAGAGGAGAGTAGTACAGTCTCATGCTTTGTCCACATCTTCATTTTATATGAAAGATGTGAGACTTGGAGGAATGGAAAATTTCCCAAACAAAGCAGGCTCCCAAACCTAGACTTCCTTATTTATTCTGGGCTCAGTGTTGATATCTAGTGCTATCATTTTTCTATACACATACAGCTCTCTTGAGATATCACTGCCCATGCTAACCACAGTTAAAGGAATGGCCTCTGCAGCAACAACACTTTCTTCATGGGTGAAAGTTTGCAGCCCAAACTAACAGACTTACACTGTAGAAACCTGACTGTCCCAGCTATGATTTTAAACAAATTCTGTAAGCTGTTATAGCTGTGGTTTTCTTATCTGATAAAACGGAGATTCTAATCTCACCAAGTTTATGGGTCATAGCAAAAATCAAGCAGGATTCTGGAACTTAAAATAAACTCCCTATGTTTCAGAAAAATTAACTTCCCTAGTTTTGAGAAACATAAATGGAATTTAATTTTAACACTGAGACTTCCAACTTTACATCCTTAGACAAGAAGAATAGAGAGAAAGCCCAAAACTATTTCAGTTAGCACCTTTGCCCTATTTTTTTTTTAATAATTTGCACAGTCCTATAGGATGTATAAACTGGAAAGGGAAGTCTTTTTCCCAAAGATACAAACCATCTTAAGCATCAAAACACCTTGATTTGTGACTTTCTACAGAAAGAGATTTGAGATTTTGGGGGGAGAATTCATCTGAAGTCTCTAAACCCCACCATCTCCTCAGTTTATCTCATTGATAACAATCAAGAAAAGAAGAAAGCCACCCCTAGATTTGTTGAATGCCCGTAGCACCAAGTGAGAAATTTCTTCAGTGTGTGTTCCCCTAGAAACAGATGAGAGAAAACATTTTGAAAGCAACTAGCTTCTTTGCAGATGACCTCAAGAGGTATCAATAGAGAGACAGAGAATCCAGCTCAGGGAGAAAGTGTGTGAACAGGGAGGTTATTCAGTGAGCAACTGGGGCTTAAGAAATTTGAGAATCTTGTATAAATCATATGTTTGATCACATGTGACAGTCCAAAAGCTAGGATATTAGCATTAGTCTTACCTGATTACTACCTGCTCTTCGGAGATTTAAATGACCCCATCAATCAGCCCAATGTGGATGGAAAGGAAACCACATGACCATGTACTGTATTGGCAGGAACAATGAGTATTAAAGGAATATGAGTTGTGATCACTGTAGCATGTCTCATGATAGAAATAACAACCACCCATCACTCATGAAACTGAAGAGAAATACTTATCCAATGAAATATTTGTAAAGAAGTAAAATAGTAAGCTGTTTTACATCCTCTGAAGCATTTTAGCACATGAAGATACACAGAAAATTCACCTCATTCCAATCTCATCTCATTCTTCATACTTAATATGATCCATTATAAATCATTTCAAAACATGACAGGTTATCTGTGTGGTGCTTGTTTTTCACTCAGCACATGGTGATGGGATGTTTATTAAGTTGGTGGAGTGTCAACGTGTTTGGCTCACTTCATGCATTCCATAAGTCAGTTGATTCCTAATCTTAAGTGGGCAGAGGAGGGTAATGTTCTAGAATAGAAGGTTAACAATATAAAGAAAATCAGCCTGACTCTTAACTTAAAGTACAGTCAGTATGGACTATTACTCGGGCATATGCTTTAACTTGGAACCAGAGTGAAGGGTGGGAAATTTCAATATTACCCAACATGTTTTCTTATTGTAATTGGAAAGAAGTCTAGAATTCTTTTCTTTTCTTTTCCTTCTTAGGGGACAGTTGTGCATATTGTTGGATTACAACCACATAGAAAAGAATGAAGACATTGTCTGGGCCCTCATGCTTCTCCATCCAGGCTTTTTAATTTTACTAACTTAGAAAAAAGACATGTGTTGAATTACTTTGAGATACTTATATGTCATAACATGTAACAGCTAAGATACACTGACTTTTTTATCTGCTCAGCCACAACTTTAAATAAAGGATGCCCATTAAAGATAGCTTTTCCTACCTTTTGCCTGGGGCGGACCCTTAGCTGGTCTGCTCCTGTGGAAACACCGGATCCTGAGACATCCTAGAGGGACCCACTGCACCCAGAGCAGAGGGTAAGACACCTTGCCCACTACCCCAAACCCCAGAGTTACAACTGGGAGCCAGGTGGTTCTTAAGTAACTAGCAGGCACCCAAAGCCCGCCCCTCTGGACTATAACTTCCCTTGCACCCGGACCCTGTCCTTTTGCCTGGGGCAGACCCTTAGCTGGTCTGCTCCTGTGGAAAAACCGGATCCTGAGACATCCTAGAGGGACCCACTGCATCCAGAGCAGAGGGTAAGACACATTGCCCACTACCCCAAACCCCAGAGATTACAACTGGGAGCCAGGTGGGGCTTAAGGAACTAGCAGGCACCCAAAGCAACCCCCCCCATACCACTTCCCTTCTGCCCAGACCCTGGTTCTTTTGCCTGGGCAGACCCTTAGCTGGTCTGCTCTGGTGGAAACACCTGATCCTGAGACAACCTAGAGGACCTACTGCATCCAGGGCAGAGGGAGCTTAGGATCACAGGAACACAGAGACATCTGGAATCCGAGGAGATCTGACACAAGCAAGATAACTGGAAAGACAGACTCCAGTCAGACACAGTGAGCACAGGTAACACTAGAGTCAACCAGATGGCGAAAGGCAAGCACAAGAACACAAGCAACAGAAACCAAAGTTACCTGACATCATCAGAACCCAGTTCTCCCACCATAGCAAGCCCTGGATACTCCATCACACAGGAAAAACAGGACTCAGAATTAAAATCACTTCTCATGATGATGATGGAGGATTTTAAGAAGGACATAAGTAACTCCCTTAAAGAAATACAGGAGAACACAGGTAAACAGATAGAAGCCCTCAAAGAGGAAACACAAAAATCCTTGAAAGAATTTCAAGAAAAACACAACCAAACACGTGAAGGAATTGAACAAAACCATCCAGGATCTAAAACTGGAAATAGAAACAATAAACAAATCTCAAAGGGAGACTACTCTGGAGATAGAAAACGTAGGAAAGAGATCAGGAGTCATAGACGCAAGCATCACCAACAGAATACAAGAGATAGAAGAGAGAATCTCATGCACAGAAGATACCATGGAAAACCTTGACACAACAGTCAAAGAAAATGCAAAATGCAAAAGGCTCCTAACACAAAACATCCAGGAAATCCAAGATGCAATGAGAAGACCAAACCTAAGGATAATACGTATAGATGAGAGTGAAGATTCCCAATCTAAAGGGTCAGTAAATATCTTCAACAAAATTATAGAGGAAAATTTCCCCAACCTAAAGAACGAGACTTCCATAAACATACAAGAAGCCTACAGAACATTAAACAGACTAGACCAAAGAAGAAATACCTCTCGTCACATAATAATCAAAACACCAAATGCATAAAACAAAGAAAAAATACTAAAAGCAATAAGGGAAAAAGGTCAAGTAACATATAAAGGCAGACCTATAAGAATTACACCAGACTTTTCACCAGAGACTATAAAAGCCAGAAGATCCTGGTCTGATATCATACAGACCCTAAGGGAACACAAATGCCAGCCCAGACTGCTATACCCAGCAAAACTCTCAATCACTATAGAGGGAGAAACCAAGATATTCCATGACAAAACCAAATTTGCACAATATCTTCCCACAAACCCAGCACTTCAAAGGATAATTGATGGAAAACGCCAACATAAGGAAGGAAACTACAACCTAGAAAAAGCATGGAAGTAATCTTCCAACAACGCCCCAAAAAAAGGTAGCTACACAAACATAATTCCACCTCTAATAATGAAAATAACAGGAAGCAACAATCATATTTCCTTAATATCCCTTAACATCAATGGACTCAATTCTCCAATAAAAAGACGTAGACTATCAGACTGGATACATAAACAGGAACCAGAATTTTGTTGCATACAAGAAATGCACCTCAGTGACAAAGACAGACATTACCTCAGAATAAAAGGCTGGAAAACAATTTTCCAAGCAAATGGTCCCAAGAAACAAGCTGGAGTAGCCATTCTAATATCAAATAAAATCGACTTTCAACCAAAAGTAATCAAAAAAGATAAGGAAGGACACTTCATACTCATCAAAGGAAAAATCTACCAAGATGAACTCTCAATTATGAACATCTACGCTCCAAATGCAAGGGCACCTACATACATAAAAGAAACTTTCCTAAAGTTCAAAGCACACATTGCACCCCACACAATAATAGTGGGGGATTTTAACACCCCGCTCTCTCCAATGGACAGATCATGGAAACAGAAACTAAACAAAGACACATTGAAATTAACAGAAGTTATGGACCAAATGGATTTAACAGATATCTATAGAACATTTCATCCTAAAGTAAAAAAATATACCTTTTTCTCAGCACCTCATGGTACCTTCTCCAAAATAGGCCATATAATTGGTCACAAAACAGGCCTCAACAGATACAAAAAGATTGAAATAATCCCTTGCATCCTATCAGATCACCACGGACTAAGGCTGGTCTTTAATAATGACAGAACCAAGGGAAAACCCACATGCATGTGGAAACTGAACAATGCTCTACTCAATGATGACTTTGTCAAGGAAGAAAGAAAGAAAGAAAGAAATGAAAGACTTTCTAGAATTTAATGAAAATGAGGAAACATCATACCAGAACTTGTGGGACTCCATGAAAGCAGTGCTAAGAGGAAAACTCATAGCTCTAAGTGCCTACAAAAAGAAATTGGAGAGAGCACACATTAACAACTTGACAGCACACCTGAAATCCCTAGAACAAAAAGAAGCAAATACACCCAAGAGGAGTAGGCGTCAGGAAATAATCAAACTCAGGGCTGAAATCAAGCGAGTAGAAACAGAAAGAACTATACAAAATATCAACAAAACCAGAGTTGGTTCTTTGAGAAAATAAACAAGATAGATAAACCCTTAGCCAGATTAACCAGAGGGCACAGAGACAGTATTCAAATTAGTAAAATCAGATCTGAAAAGGGAGACATAACAACAGAAACTGAGGAAATTCAAAAAATCATCAGATCCTACTACAAAGGCCTATACTCACCAAAACTGGAAAATCTGGATGAAATGGACAATTTTCTAGACAGATACCAGGTACCAAAGTTAAATGAGGAGCAAATAAACCATCTAAACAGTCCCATAACCCCTAAAGAAATAGCAGCAGTCATTAAAAGTCTCCCCCCACAAAAAAGCCCAGGACCAGATGGCTTTAGTGGAGAATTCTATCAGACCTTCAAGGAAGACCTAATACCAATTCTCTTCAAACTATTCCACAAAACAGAAACAGAAGGAACACTACCCAATTTGTTCTATGAAGCTACAATCACACTCATACCTAAACCTCACAAAGACCCAACAAAGAAAGAGAACTTCAGACCAATCTCTCTTATGAATATTGATGCAAAAATACTCAATAACATTCTAGCAAATTGAATCCAAGAACACATCAAAACAATCATTCATCATGATCAAGTGGGCTTTATTCCAGGATGTGAGACTGGGTAAGGATATCCTGGTTCTTGGCTGGGCATGGACCTAGAACTCCGAGACTCCAAGGGAGAAACGGCAGTTTGGCCATGCCCCCAGAACTCAGGGTCCTGAAAAGCAGTCCAGTCTCCATGGACCTACATTGTTCAGTCATGTAGGCCATTACAGTCCCTCCCAAAGAGCACAGGTAGAGGGTGTAACTACATGCCTCAGGCCCTAGAGATTTACATACTAATGAAGGTCAGAGGGTGGAGCCAATTAAGCATTGCCCCCAGAACCTCCCCCTTTCTCCCTCCCTACTTAACCCAGGTCTGCCCTGAGTTTGGGGGGTACATCCAGATCCATCCACCATCTGCCATGACAATAAACTCTTTTGGAACCAAGGACTTCCTCGTATCATTGGGGCCTGCTAGGCCTGCCGCCACTGAAGCCTCCAGCCACTGGAACCTGAGACCTTCCTCCGGTATATGAGACAGGCTGCCTAGAAGCCTTCAGGCAGCCTCCACCTTGCAGGCCCCAGGCGGCTGCCCCGTGGGCCCAGGGGCCTTGCTGCTGTGGCCCCTCAGTTTTTTCCACACCAGGAATGCAGGGATGGTTCAATATTCGGAAATCCATCAATGTAATCCACTATATAAACAAACTCAAAGGAAAAAACCACATGATCATCTCACTAGATGCCGAGAAAGCATTTGACAAAATTCAACATCCCTTCATGGTATAAGTCTTGGAAAGATCAGGAATTCAAGGCCCATACCTAAACATACTAAAAGCAATATACAGCAAACCAATAGCCAACATCAAACTAAATGGAGAGAAAATTGAAGCATTCCCACTAAGATCAGGACTAGACAAGGCTGCCCACTCTCTCCCTACCTATTCAATATGTACTGGAAGTCCTAGCCAGAGCAAATAGACAACAAAAAAAAGTCAAAGGAATACAAATAGGAAAGGAACAAGTCAAAATATCACTATTTGCAGATGATATGATAGTATACTTAAGCGACCCCAAAAACTCCACCAGAGAACTCCTAAACCTGATAAACAACTTCAGCAAGGTGGCAGGTTATAAAATCAACTCGAACAAATCAGTAGCCTTCCTCTACATGAAAGATAAACAGGCTGAAAAAGAAATTAGGGAAATGACACCCTTCACAATAGTCACAAATAATATAAAATACCTTGGGGTGAATCTAACCAAGCAAGTGAAAGATCTGTATGACAAGAACTTCAAGTCTCTGAAGAAAGAAATTGAAGAAGATCTCAGGAAATGGAAAGATCTCCCATGCTCATGGATTGGCAGGATTAATATAGTAAAAATGACCATCTTGCCAAAAGCAATCTACAGATTCAATGCAATCCCCATTAAAATACCAACTCAATTCTTTATAGAACTAGAAAGAGAAATTCTCAAATTTTTTTGGAACAACAAAAAACCCAGGATAGCGAAAACCATTCTCAACAATAAAAGAACTTCTGGAGGAATCGCCATCCCTGACCTCAAGCTGTACTACAGAGCAATAGTGATAAAAACGACCTGGTATTGGTACAGAGACAGGCAGGAAGATCAGTGGAATAGAGTTGAAGACCCAGAAATGAACCCACACAACTATGGTCATTTAATCTTTGACAAAGGAGCTAAAACCATCCAGTGGAACAAGGACAGCATTTTCAACAAATGGTCCTGGTTCAACTGGAGGACAGCATGCAGAAGAATGCAAATCGATCCACTCTTATCTTCTTGTACAAAGCTCAAGTCCAAGTGGATAAAGGACCTTCACATAAAACCAGACACACTGAAACTAATAGAAGAGAAGGTGGGGAGACCCTCGAACACCTAGGCACAGGGGAAAAGTTCCTGAACAGAACACCAATGGCCTATGCTCTAAGATCAAGAATTGACAAATGGGACTTCATAAAATTGCAAAGTTTCTGTAAGGCAAAGGACACTGTCAATAGGACAAAACGGCAACCAACAGACTGGGAAAAGATCTTTACCAATCCCACATCTGATAGAGGACTAATATCCAATATATACAAAGAACTCAAGAAATTAGACTCTAGACAACCAAATAACCCTCTTAAAAAATGGGGTATGGAGCTAAACAAAGAATTCTCAACTGAGGAAATGCGAATGGCCGAGAAGCACCTAAAGAAATGTTCAGCATCCTTGGTCATCAGGGAAATGCAAATCAAAACAACCCTGAGATTCCACTTCACACCAGTCAGAATGGCTAAAATAAAAAACTCAGGTGATAGCAGATGCTGGTGAGGATGTGGAGAAAGAGGAACACTCCTCCATTGTTGGTGGAATTGCAAGATGATGCAACCACTATGGAAAACAGTTTGGCGGTTCCTCAGAAAATTGGACATATCACTACCTGAGGACCCAGCTATACCACTCCTGGGTATATATCCAGAAGATGCTCTAACACATAACAAGGACATATGCTCCACTATGTTCATAGAAGCTTTATTTATAATAGCCAGAAACTGGAAAGAACCCAGATGCCCTTCAACAGAGGAATGGATACAAAAAATGTGGTACATTTATACAATGGAATATTACTCAGCTATTAAAAACAATGAATGTGATAAATTTTTATGTAAATGGATGGAACTAGAAAATATCATCCTGAGTGAAGTAACCCAATCACAAAAGAACATACATGGTATTCACTCACTGATTATTGGATTTTAGCCCAGAAGCCTGAAATACCCAAGATTCAACTCACAGACCACATAAAGCTCATGAAGAATGATGACCAAGTAGGGGGGGGGCTTCAGTCCTTCTTAGAAGGAGTAACAAAATACTCAAGGGTGCAAATATGGAGACACGGTGCAGGACAGAAACTGAAGGAGGGACCGTCTACAGACCATTCCACCTGGATATCCATCCTATGTGCAGTCACCAAAGGTAGAGGTTGATGTGGATGTCAGGATGTACATGCTGACAGGAGCCTGATATAGCTGTCTCCTTAGAAGTCTGCAAGAGTCTGACATACTCAGAGGCAGATGCTCACAGCTAACCATTAAACTGATCATGGGGTTCCCAATGGAGAAGATAGAGTGAAGGCTGAAGGAGTTGAGAGGATTCATGACACCATGACTTTTTTTTTTATTGGAAATTGTTTTTACATTTCAGATGTTCTCTCCTTACCCCATTTCCCCCCCTCCCTCCCAGGAACTCACTATCCCTTCCAACCTGCTCCTGCCTCCACGTTGGTGTACCCCCACCCACCCTCCCCCGTACCTCACCTCCCCACCCTCGAGTATTCCCACCCCTACAACGTCCAGCCTTCATGGGACCAAGGATCTCTTCTCCCACTTATATATAGCTCCCTTGCATATATAGCTGGAGCCATGGGTCCCTCCCTAAGCACTCCCAGGCTGGTGGTTTAGACCCTGGGGGCTCTGGTTGGTTGGGATTGTTGCTTTCCTCATGGTGTCACGAATCCTCTTAACTCCTTCAGCCTTCACTCTATCTTCTCCATTGGGAACCCCATGATAAGTTTGATGGTTAGCTGTGAGCATCTTGTCAGGCAAATGACCAAAGCATGAATAGAGGGTTAGAAATGTTCTGCCAAACCCACAAGTATCTGAGGATGGGTCATCTATTCAAGAAGGAACTGATTACCAATTGACTGTGATGAAATAAGTCATGCCTAAATACTTTGAAGTTAATTAAAAAGCTAACAAAATGGGAAGGCATGAATTCAGGAAGATGGGGTGTTCTGATAGCTGAACAAGGGCAGTTCCTGGAATGTGGCACCCCTGGGAAAACATGCAAACTTTTCAGCCTTTTTCCACACTTGTCGCCTTGAGCATCTCTCCCATCTGCCCATTTCCTTTGAGACATCTATTACAATGAGAGATAAGTATTTTCCTGATTTCTGTGAATGACTCCAGTAACTTTATTATACCTAAGCAGAATGGCAAGGAACATTGGTGTTTAGTCAAGACGATGGAGGCCCACACTTGTGACAGGGGTAAGAACTAGGGTGGGAGGGGTAAATATTGAATTCTGAGCCTTGAGGGTCCGACACCATCTCTAAGTAGAAAGTGAAGAACTAAATTGAATCAGGGGAAACACAAGTGTAGTCCACGGATGGAGAGAAAGCTCCACATACGCATTAGTAACCAAAGATGACAGTTGTGGTCTGCATTTTGAAAGCTCAATAGGACTAAATGAAATGTTTCATTTTTCTACATCCTTACTTTGCAGAGATACCCTTTGGACAAGATTTATGGATGAGGGAAATGGTTAAGATACAAGCACAGTGCTTACTGTATCACAATACCTTTGGAGAAAAATTAATGTTTTCTTCTTTTTATGCCTTGAGACAATAGGAATGGCTAACCCAAACTATTAAAAGTGTGTCTGTAAAAGCTCAAACACTGTCTTCCCTTGGGCATTAAGGAGGAGACCCATGCATAGAGATGGAACTGTCCAAGATTGTATTTTGATTGATTGTTTACAGATCAACACAGCAATGTGGGTAGGAACTTTGAAGACTGCAATCAGTTAATGTACTGTTAGAGTACTGGCTACTAAATATTTGATTAATGAGTACGTAACCAACCAGAAAATATTTAAGTCTCTTGTTTTAATTTAAAAACAAATGGAAACATTATTAACCAGAGGCTGGCAAGCTATGGCTTATGTGCTGGATCCAACCTACCATCTGGTTTTGGAAGTAAAGATTTTGGAATGTTAGCTGGATTACTTTACGTATTATTTATGGTGGTTTTTATATTACAGTGGCAAGATTTGGGTAATCATGACAGAGACTAATGGCCTCTAAGTCTAAAATGTTTACTATATGGCCTTTTACACACACACACACACACACACACACACACGCACATGCACACACACACGCACATGCACACACACACACATGCACATGCACACACACACATGTATAGGTTACCTTGCTTTTAGATATGTGATTTGTAATTTTTTTTGTCCTTTTATTTTGAACAACGTGTGCTTGATGCTCAACCAAATAGGATACAGATGTTGGCCTCATTGTCATGTGCATATGTTAGAATTCCCTAATGATGATCAGTCCAGTTTCTTTTCTCCTATAAATAAATGCTATTAGCCTCAAGAGATACTGGTGGAATAAAATCTATCATTCTTAGGGAACCGTTGTGGTTATATAACTTTAAGTACTACTTTTACAGATTAGAAAACTGAGAGTATGTTGAGAAGTTTGCCCACATACACCCGATTCAGGTCATTGGACGGACACTATTTCTTCTAATGAGAATTCCAGAAAACCCCTTCTGAGGAAAACTAAGTTGTATTAACTTTGTCCTATTACTCTTTTGTGCTGAATAAATTCAGTTACCTAATGGTTTTTAATTTCAATATGTGTCAAGATTGTCGGACTTGGTAAAAATCAAAATTGGTAGGCTTAATCCCTCTTCTTTTCCCAGTGTTGTTGACACAATGAGTCTTGAGTGACCTTAAAAAGCTGCATGTCTAATCAACTTTCCAAGTAATAAAGATGATTCTAGTTCACAGACAACACTTAATAGTCTCCTTGAATAAAACTGGGAATAATTAATCTTGTTCCTCTTATGTATTGGTACTTTAAAGCCAGATCAGTCATTAGCTTCTCATCATTTATTGATATGATAATCAAAGAAAACCTTACATCAACCTACTTCGAGTGGATTCTTTTACAATACCACAACGTATCAATCAAGAAAAAGAAAAGAACATGCATGAGTAAGTCTTGGTTATCACGGGTGGTGGAAGCAAAGGCAGATAATATAGAAAGCTTTTACTCTGTGAAAGCAACAGTAACCAACAGCAGAAGCTGAGAGTGTTGGTAAGTATAGGTGAGGGGAGAAGGCCCTATGTTCAGAAGCTTAGATGTTCTCTGCTCTTCCAGATGCATGACTCATTAGGTACTGAGCTACAGAATTGAAGCTATGCAAGTTCATCTGATGCTATCTTCTCCCCTCATGAAAATCTGAATTAATTATGCATAGATTCATGCAAACATTGATGTCAGAAAAAAATTGTATTAAAGAACTCAGTTGACCTTGTGTCCATAAATTCACAAGATGCTATTTGTCACAAGCTTCTTTTGTGACTTAAAACAAACAAAACTGCATTAAAAATATCATAAACAAACCAGAAATAAGACAAAGAAAATGCTAAGTTCTCTTGACTTTTAATGAATTAGAAATTATTTTATTAGTTTCTTATTTTTTTTATTATTTTTCTTGGATATTCTGCAATTTAAGTTGTTTTGCCTTTTTCTTGGGAGAAAAAGCAAGTGTTTCAGCTCAAAAGATAAAATTTTAACTGGGAAGTGATGAGCCAATATAATTCACACCCCACCCTCTCACCAATCATCAGTAAACATGATTGAAGTGGTTTTTCCTGCAATAAAAAGCCCTAAAAATTCAAGACTGGGAAAATTTAAACCTGATGTTTTTCATTCCTTCCAAATCTCCTCTGTCTGTTGCAACACTTGACTTTTTGTTTTGTTTTGTTTTCCCTCTGTATCTGTGCCCATGGACTTCTGGCCCTGTGGTCTCCCTGGTTATCTGGGCTTAGAAGGTCTACATAGGGCACGTCTGATACTGAGATCACCCTACCCCTCCTCTCCCAACTCCAGTTACTCACTCCTTCTCTTGCATGTGTTCTGTCTTTCACTGAATGTTCTATGTTTGTCAAAGTTGTCATCATTCTCCAGGCAGCTTAAAACTTCACAGTGAATCCTGCCAACCTCCTTTTTGCTTCTCAGATCTACCCTGTTTCCAATTCTCTTGATTCCCATTGACAATGGCTTTTCCATCTGTCTCCTGCCTTGCTCTGTCTTCCCATCTGTCCCCCTCTACCCACTCCAAACTCTCCCTGGTTCATAATGATGCAGAACACAGTCGTCCACACAGACTTGGAATCTCCCCCAATAACCCCCATGTCTCTTACCTCTTAGCTGAGTAAATCGATTTAATTTCCAAAGCCATGAGCCTCGATTATATAATTTTGTTTCTAAAACATTAATATTAGAATTCAACTATAAGTTGTTAGAATAAAATATACACAAACTGTTTAGGAAGTGTAGGACACTCAATAAGTACCCCCAAATAGAGTAACTATATGAGATATTATTTGAGTGGCCATAGCCACAAGGTGGTAGAGTGAACCTGAAGATCTTAGTACCACTGAGATGCTCTGCTCCAGCAAGTGTAGGGTGTTAAACAGTCTAAGGGATGGCATGCACAACAAGGAGATGAGGGAGAGCTATGAGAAGACCTTCATCATGCACTTCTGGGACAACTTTCATCCAGTCAAACAGGACCTCAATGAGTTGAATGATCAAGTTGGTAGGCAATCAGAGAACTACCTTATTCAGAACACTGGGCTGATAAGCCTGGATCCCATGCAGGACAAAACTCTTCTCTATAGCCAACTTCTGCACACATACAAATGACCAGACAAACCTCAGTCACATACAGGCCTAGCATCTGGCCTTTTGAATCAACAGTCCTTGAAAGGCTCTGCAAAACAGATGGGCCCATCTGCCATGCGTTGACTGAAGACTCAGCCCACCACTCTGGCTCTACTGCCTCAATAAGTAAATGAAGTGATCAGCCACTTTGACAGGATACTTCAGGAAATGTCCAGCCACTTATCCAGACCCAACGGGACTGCAGCAATGCTTCTGATGACCTTGGGAAAGGGGTTAAAAGTGGTCAGTCACCGTGAAGAGTCTAGTCTGTTCATTGACCCCACAATAGTCAACAGGTATAATGAGGACGTCTACACAGATGATAAGCTTGACATATATTTCTACTGTAACTATTGGGAATTTCAGAAGGGGACAGATCATGCCCCCATTACCTGGCTCCACAGTTAGCTACCTGGAATGCATGCAATAAGTTGTGGTTAGAGTCCTTCATGACTTGGTTGAAAAAGCTAAGTAAAGCACTGTTTCAGGGCCATGCCAACAGCTGCAGAAAGTTTCTGAAAGAGGGCTTTCTCATAACAGAGAGTTCTGAACTCTGGAAGACTTCCATAGCACCTGACAACAGTGACTCTGCCCGTAGTCCCTGCATCTTCCCAGACTGACCCTGTCTATTGACCACATGGATGTCTGTAGGACATTCTCCCTTGACCCATTCCTGCAGGCAAAATTGACACCTGTCAGCAGTACATAATAGAAGAATGGTCTGCAATATGTCAGGTGTGCTGACATCTCTGGGAGTTGCTGTCCACCACCACCCAGGTCTATTATTCTCTTTTGCCTACTGGAGTGAGCCCTTTATTCTTGTGTTGGTTTGTCTGATTGTTTTTTTGTAAACAATAAACTTTTATACCCCTAGAAAAAGTTACATTTGAAGGGAATAGGGGGCAGTTTCTACATAGTATCAGTTTTCATATACCATGTACATATATGCTTATGTTACATCAATAATATATAATATTTTGTGCCACAAGTCATTAATAATTTAAGTGTCACAAAATCTAGACCCATCTTGCTTTTGAGAATGAAAGTTTGGACCTTTAGGTGCAGGTCAGGTCATACTGTCACTGTTTAAAGAGGAAATGACTATGGATCTTCTATATCTCTCCATACTTTGGGTGGGTGTTCTAGGAATACAAAGCTTCAATACTTTTTATCTAACATAGACCACAGTTGTGTTTGCAGCAAGCAACCTTGAAGGGTTATACTAATCTTGACTTCCATGTGCTAAATAGTGATAATCTCCCAAACTCTGGTTTCCTCTGCTGGGACACAAAAACTCTACATATGTAGCAACTACTTAGTCTCCACAAGATATAGGGACAAGGAGAACTAAAATATTCTGCTGTGTGGCTTGCTCTACTATGAGTAATAAATTCTATTTCCTCTAACACAGAAAACTTGTACTTTCTCGTGAAACCATAAACAGTAAGATATTTGTGTCTCCATTCTTTCTAGTTTTCATGGTAAATATTTGTCTATTGAAACATAATTCTTCCTTTGTTGTAAAAGAGTTGTTACAGAAATAGATAGCAAGTCTATGTTTGTATATAAATCATAAGTATCTCATGCATATCATGTTTGTTTTAGTACTTTGTGTAACTAGAATGCTAAAATATGTGTGTGTATATATAAACACATATATATGTATATATATAATATTTATTATTATATGTATGTATAGTATGTATATATATACATATGTTAATATAATATATACTTTAGAGTACATAGTATATACATATCCCATACATATATTATATACATATAACACACTTATATACATATACACACACGTATACATATACATATATCAAATCTCAGGAAGTTCTTACAAACCTCAGGAAATTCACAAGATTAATATCTGTCTTCCCTAAGGTTTTATGATTAGCAGTGACTGCTTGGGAGAGGAGATCCACCAACCTGTCAAACTGCCTGCCATTTGTGTAGACATCTCCAGGATGCGGATTTCTATTAGTCATTCCACAGGTTGAGGTGGGGTTTCAATGATACAGCTGCCATTGTGTCCTCCATGTTTCTGCAAGTAACTCTAATACACTCATTGGTTCTCTGAGTTGGAATTTGGACTTATTAGGTTGGTCTTTCATTAACACCATTTCTGGGTGAGTATACTTCTGTTAATATCTCCCCAGCAAATGTCTTACAAAAATACAGTAAGAAGACTGATACCAGCTTAGTCTTCATTCATCTATTTGAAAGCCCTTTATTTGAAAGCAACGAAGATAAATTAGAAATGCTTTCTCAGTTTTACTGATATTGGAAATTATAGGATTACTTAAGCAAATACATTTGGTTTCAATTTATCTATGATCTTAGGATAATAAAATATTTTAAACCTGTCTCTAAGTACCCAAGAATTTCGCCAATAAGTTTATACTTTTGAATTTTAATATGTTCAAGAATAATACTAGTTTTGAGTATTGATTACTTGGTTTATACCACAAGTGAAAATGTTTCTAAGAGACCTTCATGGATAAGTTAAAGGCAGTATCCATGCAGTTCATGTTTGGGTTCTCTAATGTTCATACAAGATGAGGTTCAAGATTTTGTTGTAGCTAAAGTTAGAAAACATGGAAAATGGAAATTCAATAAATTTTTATTAAAGATTGTAAAGAGCTATAAAAAAGGAAACACCTGCTTCTAATAAACAGTTATCATGACTACTTAAAGCAAGCCTCAATGCGTGTAAAGCAATTGGGTAAGGATTGGCCTGGGATGATTTTTTTTTTTTTTTTTTTTTGCCTGCAGACTTTTTTGTTCTACTTCAGTTCCCAAGTGCATTGATTCTCGTGGTTATCCAACATCCTTTCTGCTGTATCTAATCCACATACCAGAACAAACCAGGAACACATTTTCAAAGACACGAAGATCAAGTTTTCTCTCAGTTCTATGACAGAAGCTACAAAAGGTATCTCAGATATCTCCTAGGATTACCTCCATTAATTGTGAATTTACAGCTATTTAATGGGCAATGTCATTGGCTAGAAAGTTGATATAAAAATTAGGTAGCATTTCTCAATTTTAATCTAGAAATAAATCTCTATCAAATTAACCATTTGAAATACACTCACATCCTTCTCTTTTGGGGGAGTTCATTCAGCCATCACTGATTGCGACCTTCCCTGGCCTTGAGCAGGCCTGAGACCCTTTTACCACAACAGACCAAGTGATAAGGATCTAGGTGGAGTTACCCACCTTGGCTGCCAGAAAGAAAAAAGAAGAACTGCCCCAGGGCTTGCTTTGAGACATCTCCGGGTTTTGGTGAGCTTTTCCCTTTAAATTGAGAGCTAAACTTTAAACTTTGAGCCTTGATCAGAGAACTTTGTCTTGGCTTCATCTCTTCTCGCCTTCCATCCCCCTTTCGTTCCCAGCCTCCTTTCAGGTGAACCCAGCTGACTTGTGGCTGCAGGCGGCTACAACTGATGATGAGAAGGACAGCATTGACTGGTACAGAAAACAAATCATCCTGCAAATTATGCAGCAAGGTGGTGGATTCTATTTTAATGACCTTTCTCACACTAACCCCAACTCACCCAGAAAGAAGTGTCTACAACTTTTTCTGCAGTAATTGATTTTCAGTTTGAGTATTTTGTTGTTGTTTTGGTTTTTTAAAAATAACAATGTGGTAGCATAAACAAATCCTGAACAATATTAGAAACATATTAATGCAGAAGGAGAATTATCACAGGGTTCCAACCTCTAAACCAAGAACAACAGGCAACAAGAGAAAGAGATGAAGGGAGGAGAATTAAACGATTTAGATTCTCTTAGAGTAATTAGTCTCATAATTAGATATCCATACCAAAGTAACCAGCCCTGAACTTATATACACACAAGCCACAGTAAATGGATTCAGTATATATATATATATATATATATATGGATATACACCAATAATAATAAAAGAGAAGACATCAATTTAAGAAAGAGTGAGTGAAAAGATACATGGGAAGATTTGAAGGGAGGGAGCATGGGAGGGCTTAGAGGGGGACAGGGAAAGGAGAAAGTGATATAATTATATTTTAATTTCAACTTTTGATTTTAAAAATTGGCTAAACTCCAAGTAGCCCAAGGCAAACATGAGCCAGTCTTGAAACTCATGGAAGATCTTTAATTGCTGTCTTTGTCTAGGATCTTTCAGAACTAAATCTAGTTATTCAGAAAACTTGTAATTTCTGTTAAGAGAAAATTTTTATACAAGTATCTTCCTGCATCGAACTTAATTCGAGCAGGAAATCTTATGTGTTGTTAATTTAAAATTCACTTTAAATGGTCTAACACTTTTTTAAAGAAATCTAGCAATGGTTTTCTCCTAAATGTGGGCTTTAGCAAACAGAAATTCCTATTTTTCTGTTTCTTCTAAATTAAACTGAAACATTGCAGGTAAATAATTTTCCCACTCCCTATTTGAGAAAGTTTTTTTTTTTTAATGTTTTCTAGATTATTTCCAAGATATTCTCCCTAATTACTAAATTAAATAACTTGAATACTAATTAAAATGTCTTTCCACAATGTTCCACCTATATCCTGCCTAGTAACCATGTTCTCAATGTTTCCGGGATAATCTGGTGCACTACCAATTATAAAGAAATGACACCACCAATTTGAACCTCAGTTAAATCCTGATATTCATTCACTACAAAATCTAATTACTATGACAATGATCTCAACCAAGTGAGTCATATAAAACAAACTATGAGATTTCATAGAACTGAAGACAATTGAATTTTTAATCAAAATTAGTTGCATAACAGTATTGTATTCCCAATCATTTCAGAAATTATCAAAATTTATATTTATTTAACCAAATTTGAATTTTTTAAGAAACGCATGTAAAGGTAAAACTTTAATCCCCCAAATAATTTTCCTAAATTGTTTATTGGTTTGCTTATTTTCAGACTCAGCCTAAAGATGATTCTACATTTGCAACTGCTAAACATTTTTAGTTGAGCTTGGTTTTGAGGTTGTAGGGGCTTGAACTTGAGGCCTTGTGCATTCTAGGCAATCACTTTAACCAATCAGCTCAGTCATGTGAATTTGCTAAAATTTATTTATTCAGGTCTTTGCATGATAAAAAAAATCCAGCTGATTAACAGCTTTTATTTGGTCTAACAAAATTATACGTAATTGTTGGTATATCATATAATTTGGAAACTACTCTAGATTGTGAATAAATTTTCTCTTGCAAATATTAATCTCTCTGATTGCTTCCTCATCTGGACAGTAATACAATGCCATAGGCTGAGAGATGTTTAGTTACTTTTCTATTACTATGATAAAACTTTATGACTGTGGCAACTTAGAAAGGGCTTATTTGAGCTTATAGTTCCTGAAGGTTAGGCAGAAACAGCATAGAGCTATATGGAAACTGAAGTGGAAGGTGAAAGCTAAGGGCTGGGCTTTTATCATGAACTGAAAACAGGAAACAGAAATGTAGAAACCGCATATAGTTTTTGAAACTTCAAACCTGTCCTTAGTAACACACTTCCTCCAGCAAGGTCTACACCTCCTAAACTTACCCATATAGTGTCACCAACTGGGAACCAAGTATTTCAACATCTGAACTATGGAGGACATTCTCATTAAAACCATCACAGGGAAAATAATTTAAAAAAAAAAAAAGATTTATTTTAGTTTTAATGATGCATACGTGTGAGAGCATGGTTTGAGTGTGGGTGCCTGGGGGGACCAGGGAGCATGATCCTACTGGAGCTAGCGTTACAAGCAATTGTAAACCACTCAATCAATATGAAGCTGTTTTTTTCTGCAAGAGCACTCTTTACTGGTGAGCCATCTCTCCAGCCCCATGAAAGTATCCATTTAAATGATAAATATGAAGAAGCTGGCATTGTCGCTTAGCCTATGTACTTAACAATGCTTAATAAGTATGGGCAGTATTATTGTTTTATTATTTTTTATTGTTTCTAAAATCATCCTTTTATTTATAAAATGAAATCTTCTAAAAGGTATGTAACGAGGGACATATTTTCCACGGGAGTTTTTCCTAATTTTAAGTTCTGTGTTGTTCTTTTTTGTTGATCTGAAATTCAAATTAGTTCAGTGTTCTGCATCTTTATTTGCTAAGTGCTAAATCTTGTTCTGATATATGTAGGCTTAACAGAAATCCCCATTCTTCTGTTTCTCTAATCAAGCTGAAGACATTTAAAACCAAACTTGCAACACAACGCTGTGACAGAAAGTCTTGTTGTGACTCCTTTCTTCCTTTGATATCTATTGAAAACTTAACTCAACCAAAGATATTTTAACATAGTCCCATTCTTTTGATGCAGTGAGCACATGTATGGAACAAGCAAGTGACTTAATGGACCATCTTCTTCCACATCCTGAGTTGCAGTCCAGTGTTGCTGAAACAATAAGAGAGAACGGCAGACCTTGTACTTGGGTGTTGGCCTTATTGGAAGTTGACTGGTTTTATTTATCCCTCGGGTTATGCCTTTTGGGAGACCCAACTGAACATCTGGCATATCTTCCAGTGCTTTTCCTCCTTAGTGGAACTTGATCTTCATTCTTCTCTGAATCTGGAGACTGCCAAGATCTTGGAATAGCTCTTGGTTCTGGGTAGATAGCCTCTGGAAAGATGAGCAGAGTGAGATGCTACGCTGACTTCTCTGAACTTGTTTCCAGGAAAATGTTCTCCTAAGTCTTTGGTGTTTTCAAATCTCTATAATGCCTTCAAATAATCAAGAGAAAATCCATTTTATTCAGATTTTTTTGTATGAGCAGAATGGTACCTAAATCCCAGTACTCTGGAAACTGAGGTAAGATGACCACATGAACCAAGGAGTTTGAGGCTCATCTGCACATTTTTATTATGAAAATTATGCCCTGGATTCTTTTGAATTTGAGAACATACATTACTGACCATCTACCATCACCTTTCTGCTCACAGGTCTTACTAGGTCAGCCACCATCTCATGGTTTCCCTTTGGGCACATTATTTAAAGTTTCATTTTAGACAATCCAGGAAATTGGATACAAACACCAGGCTGGAGACCTTTTAAAATCACGTTAAAGCCAGACTAACTCAGTTTCTGCTGAGTTGGTTGCATCGTATGCTCCTACTTAAATCTCTTATTTTTAAAATCATTTTGATTTTTGTTGTTTATTTTTTTTAAAAAATGATAGAACTATACATAACCTCGATTCAATCATCTGTACCAAATATGTGAGAGTAAAGCTGATGCAAGCTTCAAAAGATGGCTGAGCAAAAGTTAAGAAACCAGCATATGAGGGAAGCTACACTGTTGTCTCCTAGGCATGCTACTGCAATAGTCACTGGGGAAGATAAATGTGATCTGACATTGTGCCCTGCTGTGCATCAGTCAATAAGTCCTGAGAACAAGGATGCTGGCTTAGAAGGTAAGTTTGGCTATTTGTTTGGGTGTCATGATAACAGAAGACCCGGGCTCTCCTTATACACTAGTTTAAATCACCTATTCATGCTCTTAGTACAGACCTCCAATTTCTAATTTAATTTGTGGTATGTGTTTTCAATTCATCAATTGGATCACATATTCAAACCCGAAGAGATTTTGTGGTTTGTTGGAGCAATGGGTTTTTGTTTTTTAATTTTAGAAATAGAAATTTAGAATATGGGACTGGTTTTGCATTGTGATTATTATCTGACTTTCTTGCGTTCTCATCATGACAGTTAACTGTGTGGTCAGCGCTGTAGTTTACCCTGTATATCCTGAATCCTCTCAGTAAGGAAATTGTAGGTAGTACCTTAGCCAGAACAATGTGGATCCAGTCAGAACTGGGCAAGTATATAGACCTCAACTAGCTAAGTCCTTTCTTTTTTCTTTCCTTTTTAAAATTTTACTTATTTACTTTACATTCCAATTATATTTTCCCCTCCCTCCTCTCCACCTTCCCGTCCTCAGAAAAAGGGAAGCCTCCCACGGTTATCAACCCACATTGTCATATCAAGTTGCAATCAGACTAGGTGCACTTTCTCCTATTGTAGCTAGGCAAGACAGTCCATTAGGGGGCGTTGCAAGAGATATTAGAAAATGAACCCACAGACTTCTCGAGCTACTGCCAGACTACTCTCGTCCTGCCAACTCTCCGGCAGAGCTGGAGCTCCAGAGCTGGTTCCAACAGGTTGGCCCTTCCCTGAATTTCTGCTCCATCTGTATCCCTGCACATCTTCTTCGAAATTTGTGGCTGGGTTGATATTCTATTCCCTACATTGGAAATTTTTTCTGGTTATAAAGATGGCTGTTTGGGGCTCCCTCTGCCTCATTGCTGGAATTTCAGCTAGGGTATCCTCAATAGGCATGAGACAACTTCCTGAACAAAACACCAACAGCTTAGGCACCAAGATCAACAATTAACACATGGGACCTCATGAGACTGAAAAACTTCTATAATGCAAAGAACACCATCCAAAGGACAAAACTACAGCCTACAGAATGGGAAAAGATCTTCACCAATCCTACATCTGACAGAAGGCTGATATCCTAAATATATAAGAAAATCAAGAAACTAGACACCGACAAACCAAGGTGACCCAATATAAAAATGGAATACAGATCTAAACTGAGAATTCTCAACACAGGAATCTCTAATGGCCAAGAATCTCTTAAAGAAATGTTTAATGTCCTTAGTCCTCAGGTAAGTGCAAATCAAAACAACTATGAGATTCCATCTTACACTTGTCAGAGTGGCCAAGATCAAAAACTCAAGCAACAGTACATGCTACCAAGGATTTAGAGCAAGGGGAACACTCCTTGATTGCTGTGGGAGCACAAACTTGTATAACCACTTTCGAAATCAATTTGATGGTTGCTAAGAAAACTGAGATTAGTTCTACCTAAGACTCAGCTATACCATAACTCCTGGGCATGTGCCCAAAAGAAGCTCCACCATACCACAAGGATACTTGTTCAACTATCTTCATAACAGCTTTATTTATAATAGTCAGAAACTGGAAACAACCTAGATGACCCTCAACTGAATATAGATAAAGAAAATGTGGTATGTTTGCACAGTGGAATATTACTCAGCTATTTACCAAAAAATCACATCATGATATCTGCAGGCCAATGACTGGAACTAGAAAATATCATCCTCAGTAAGGTAGCCCAGATCCAGAAAGACAAACATGGTATGTACTCATTATAACTGGATAGTAACCATAAAACACAGGATAATCATGCCACAATCTACAGAGCAAAAGAAGCTAAGTAACAAGGAGAACCCAAGAGAAGATTACTTGAATTTCATTGAGAAGAGGAAATATAATAGACAGGGGTGGATGGAGGGAGAGAACTGAGTAGGGAAGGTGGAGGGAAGGGAAGCAGGAGGGATCAAGTAGAAGGAGGATGGAGGGAGAGAATCTGGAATCATTGGGGATGTGCGTATCTCTGGGATGAGCTAGAAACCTAGGACAATGGAAACTCGCAGGAAAATTATATATTTTTTAAAAGAAATGTAAGCCTTGAGTGTTAGAAAATAAATTATTTATGAAAGGACTAACCACAAAATGCTCTAATTAGAATGAAAACAAATGCAAGAACTCAAAATATAACTTATTTCCTGTCTATTTCATACAACTAATTGAATCCAATTAAAAAGTAAATTGCCAGTGATTAATTAAGGAACTGTGCTTGTCATGAAACTACTGTCTTACAGGATGGCTTCTTATGGTTATAAATCTTGTCTTACAGCTCTCTATTTCCCTAATAGTCTTTCTTCTTTAGTAAAAACTATATTCTAGGCTAGTTTGCATATAATGGAAAACAGGGATTGTTGTTTTCTTTAAAGAAAGCACATGCAGATGGATATAATTCTATATTATCTATGAAATGTGTCCACACATTTTTAACAAGAATTTTTCTAATAGTTGTGAATATTGATAAAGACACTTCTTTCTTTTCTTTCCACTGACCCAAACTATTACATTTATTCACTAACATTTACCAATAAATATATATTTCCATTTATAGATATGAACAATGGTCATTTCTGCAAGGTTTAACTCTTTGAACACACTGCTTTTTAAATTATGACATAAGTTTCAATAGTATTTTGTTAGGTGATGCCATGCAGGTAAAGAAATAGCTTTTAATCACATCTGTATTTTTTTTCCTGTTTGTTGAGTGTTTCCTTTGATAAGTGTCACATACAATTCTAGAATAGATTAAATGATTTGCAAACAGAAGCAAGTGGCTCATGGATGTAGGCTCCCATGTTTGTACAGAACCTGTGCTTGAAGAGCTATTCCTTGTTTTAACGATCACTGTCACTGGCTTAAGGTGATAGATTTTTGCAAGGCACTTTGCATTTGAGATTTTGTATGCTTCCCTTTGAACTAAATAGAGATTCTTGTTCAGCAGTATCCTGAACAATCATCAAATTATCAAATTAATTTTCTTTCACAATTTAAATAATAATTAAAGTATATTTTGTTTGTGAACTTTAGTTAAAGAATACTTGAAAACTAGAGTGTCATATTCAATACTTCTACTTTTCTCCATCCTCAACCTTCCAATGCCAATTAGTGAGGGAATTTCTGGACTCTGAGAACTCACCCCAGACTTTCTTAGTAGTCTTAGCTCATGGAATAAAACAGAACTTGTAAACTTAGCCTAAACATTTGCCTTCTACTTGGCTCCCAACTCTGACAGGTAAGGGGGTCTCAGTACCCAAATCCCCATTTATGCTTTCAAAATTTCCCTAGCTCCTGTGTTAACAGGTGCATATCCAGAAGATGGAAAGATAGGAAGAATTAATGTTTTTAAAACAAACATTGTACCAAAAGCAATCTACATCTTAAATACAGCTCCAATCCTAGTACCAGGACCTTTCCTCATAGATATTTAAAAAACCCAAAAGCTGTGTGAATAAGCACTGAAGGTCAAGAACAGACAAAGCAATCCTGAATTTAAAAAATAAAGACAGTAGGAAGTCAGCCTATGTTTGATTTCATTTATACTACAAAAGCACGGTAATAAAAACAACAAGGTACTAGCACAAAACCAGACACATGAATCAAAGGAATAGAATAGAAGACTCAAAGGTTAGTGCACAAAACTACTGCTATAAGATCTTGGTAAGGATGTCAAAAACATACATTAGAACAACAACAACAAAAACAAAAACAAAAAAACCCCACCATCAACAGATAGTACTGGGAAACATGGACTTAAACATTCAGAAAAAAGAAACTAGGTCTTTATCTCTCATGTCATACAAAAATCTACTACAAATTTTAAGCAATGACTAGAAAGGTTGGGAGTAATAGTTTCTTCCCTCAAAGAACAAATAATATAATTGTGGAAATAGAAAACAAATGCCTACAAATAAAATAGCCAATCCCACCATACCACGTCTACATTAAGTGTCAATAACTGGCATGCATATTAAATTTTAAAGGGAGTAAGGAGAAAGATGGCTAAGCTTAGAGTTGATACTTAGAGTTGACATGGGTTAGAAGACCAATACTTTTCCAACTATAAATTAATTTTATCTCGATTTCCAGTCAATCAAAGACTTGGTTTCTGTTCCATGTCTGCATCATAGTAAAGGACCTAAAACCTGAGCATTTTCGTTCATGAACCTACAATTTGAGCTAGGCTTTACAGAGACAGTTATAGTTGGTGTAAATGGGGTCACCTCCAGGTTTCCTCACACAAAGCTGGCAGGTGACGGTGATTATCAACTGAGACTGAAATCACAGCTGTTGACTCTAATGGATATATGTGTCTTTTTCAGATGTTTCATGTTTTCCTATAACGTGGTGGAGTGTTCTACAGACACATACAGAGACAGAGCTAGATAGGAGCCATATTACTGTTTACGATGCAGCCTTGGGAATTACACAGTGCTGTATCTGTCTTATCTACTTATCAAGGGAGCCACAAAGACCAGTCTAGTTGCCAAATGGTGGGGCAGAGGCAGAGACTAACTGCCACTTCTTAATGGAAATGGAACACATTTCCAGATGAGAATGGAGACCAAGAATAGTTTTGTGTTCCCTTTGAAAACATAGTTAACAGTCTTTGAGCCATTTTTACAATTGTACCTAATTCTAGTGAGAATAATCAATACCTCAGAGGATGAGTAAAATAAAATGTGAATGTTACTAATCATCAGATAAAACAATTAAAGTTATTGTTTTAGAAAGTCTGTGATGTAGATCCTGTAAAATCCTTGATCCCGTGTCCCTTAGTGTTTCTGAAATTTCCTAGGATATTCTCATGTATTTTTTTCTACAGCATTCATGGTGCTCTGTTGGATAATTGTGCTCCCTGTTGTTCCCTGCTTGCCTAAACACAGTGGCATTGTGCTGGGGGCGGCTCATAGTCAAAAGGATGCTGAAGCACCTGCTATGATGGAGGAGGGCACTGTGCACCATAATTCATCAGAAAAAATTGCTTGGATGTTTGCTCTGATTCCTATAGGGAAAATTTTACCAGTGTTTGGATTAAAAGGGTAATTTCCAAATATTGTATAATCTTCTCATTTTGTTCAAACATATATTTTTTTTAGACTTGTTATTTTCCAATCAACAATAAAAGATATGGTCAACATGTAGTACATTTTAGTATATGGTATTTTATACACAGGTACGCACAACGCATATAACTTGTGACTGACATATGATGCAAATGCAGGCCTTATCTAATTAAACTGAATATCTGTGTTCATACAGCTAACACATGACAATTAGGATTTGACTGCTGACATATTAAATCTACAGTCATTGACTTTGTCCTCTATACTGGTCTCTGTTGATTTTATTATAATGTCTGCTGTCCACTTGAAAACATACATTATCCTCTTGAAAGGTTAGTCAATATGCTTTGCTCTCAAACCAATAGAGTGATTGGCTAATAGACTATGCCATCTCTGTATTCTCAGAATATTGTGTTGTACACACTCAAATGAGATTTTGCTTATCCGTGTGTCTTAATCTCATCACCCAGCATTTCTAGAGGCTCAAAAATGTGTTCTGTGCCTGAAGGCCTAAGGGATGAAAGCTGTGCAGTATGGAAAGTAGCCAAGTGACCAACAGAAGAAAGACTTTCTTGTGCCATGACGGAATAGGTGTGGCCTTGTTGAAAGAAATGTGTCACTGTGGGGGTGGGCTTTGAGGTCTTCTCTGCTCTAGCTACAGTGAGTGTATCACACAGTCTCTTTCTCCTGCCTGTGGATCAAGATATAGAATTCTCAGCTCCTTCTCCAGCACCATGCCTGCCTTGTGTGGCCTAGACACTGCCATGCTTCCATCATGGTGATAATGGACTAAACCTCTAAAACTGTAAGATATACCCAATTAAATGTTTTCCTATATAAGACTTGCCTTGGTCATGGTGTCTCTTCACAGCAATAAAACCCTAACTAAGACAGTGTGCAATCGTTAACCCTCACTCCCAGGAAATGATTGAAATACAGGCTGCACTGTAAATTTCTGTTCTCTTAAGTGTTAAAGACCCCGAACCAGAAGAATCATGTGTGTTGGAAGTCTATGTGAATGCTCTTATTTTTATCCATTGTATTAATTAACTACTTTTACAGTGCGTGGAATCTAACATGAGCCCTCATGAAAGCAAGCACCTATCACCCACTCAATCTTCCATCTTAATACATTTATTTTTCCAATGATCAATTTTTATTAATTGTGTTATAATTTCCACTCTCCATGTAATATAAACGTCATTGCAAGAGACTCCAAGTTCTGAGTTGTGATAGCGTTTACTATATTTAGTTTTCTGGATATTTTTTTCCACCTTCCTGATTATTAAGAATCAGTTAAGAAGAAAAAGTCAAATGTCATTCTGCCACCCTGTTGTGATTCAAGCTGGTTTTTCCTCCTAGCTCCATGCTCCCAGAAATAAGACTCAGACTCAAAATATATTTGCAAATACCTTGGCCATATAGCTAGGCTCTGACTAAATCATAATTAAAACAACCCAATTATTTTTAACCTATGTTCTGTCACGTGGCTGGTTACCTGTGTTCAGGTATCATGTGCCCATCTAGTCACTTTTCAGTGACCCTCCTACCTTCTCTCTCCCAGAATCCTTTCTCCTCCCAGATGTCCCAACTCTATTTCCCGCCTAAGCCATAGGCCATAGGCTTTTTAATTGACAAGTGATGTATCCATACAATACACAAGATATTCTCTCTCTGCACCAGTCCAGCTGTTAAATGCAAAACTTCACGTCCTCTGTTGTTTTTACCAATGTAGTGGTTTTTCTGTTAGGAAACTTCATATCATTGATAAAAATTCTTTATCTTATGGTTATATATTAAAACTTTGAATAAACTAATTTTCTGGGCATGATCTGCAATTGTTTCAAGCATATATGTTTCTGTTTACCTCCAGAAAGGGAATAAATACAAGGTGGCATATCTGAGGAGACCAGCCCCTATGCATGAAACATTGACCAAAGAGAAGAAGTCTGTATAGAAATGTGTATTGGTGAGCTGAAGGGCTCTCTAGTGAGTAGCAGGCTATGGAGAATCCTGGCCTGGATAGTAAATAAAACCACTCATTCACTCTGGACTAAGAATCTTAACAGAACATTAGGAGGGACCAAAGGATATAGCTTCCTGTGTGCTATAGAAGAAAAATGAACCAATTTTAGTTGAGCAGTCCCAAGTGATGCCATAACTTATGTTGTTTTTCAAAACAATAACTTGCAACCAGCCTGGAACTGATGGTGTCTGAACATTGTGCTACCCACTCACAAGATTCTCTACATGATGATGCTTTCCTCAAGGTAAACTGGCTAGGGAACGGGGCATTGACTCGAATCAGTTGTGGACAAAGTCAAAGACTCATTTCGCTCTCCCAAGACTTCTACTCTTTGTTCATATCACGGTGCTTAGTAAGCAAGCACCCTCTGTGTGAGCCCACTTCGTGCCTGTGCTTAACAAGTACTGACAGTTTTCCTTAAAGAAGAGTTGAATGGATTTCTTCACCATGTGTCCCTAGCCTAGTAAATACATTCATCTATTGCCTTTGCCATTGGACTTTGGGTTTTAATGTCCTCTTTTCATTCTTGTGCCTATGATCCACTATTTGAGTGAAATTATATATCATGCAAGAGTAACTCTCCATTTCCTTTTGAATTTCAAATTGTGTTTTCTCAGTAAAGCAGGGGCTCCTCTCACTCATCCAAATTTCAGAAATTATAAATGTGCTTATAAAAGTTTTTTGGTTGGATCCCTGCATCTGTAGAATTTAGTGAGTTGAACTCACAGGCAGATTTGAAGACTATGAGGAGGCTGGAGTTCAGAAATAAAGCAAATAAAGCACATGCCACACTCTGTCCTTCCTTTCTGCTTCTCTGAGATGTCGATGATCTTCAGGGTTCTGTATGTTTCCCAATGAACTATAAGCTATAGAATAAGCTGCTACCTCTTTGTATTTATGAAGTATTGACTGTGTGCAGATGACATGTTAAAAATACTAGAGCATTAAGAGCTAACAGCTCCAAGTGGGGATAACCCTTGGCCTATCCACAAAGTACAGGCTGTTTTCTTTTTGTTCTGGATACCCTGAAGGACCTCCTTGGCATCACACTTTACATATTTCCATGAAGCTATTTCCTAATGGTTAGAACTCTTCTACCCACACACTGGCACACATCACACTTCCAGCTATGAGCTTATCACTCCTCTCTATCTTGTTCTCTCTCTCTCTCTCTCTCTCTCTCTCTCTCTCTCTCTCTCTCTCTCTCTCTCTCTCTCTTTCCTAAGACAGTGGCTATTTTTAAAACTCAGACACAGAAAAATGGTGTTAAACAAGGAACTGGGGTCCAGTTCTCAGTAGGACTCCTTCTCAGAATTATTACAGTCTAGCCACAGATGACTGTTCACAGATTATGCAAAGCTCTTTCTTAGGGTGTGATTGAAACATCTGTGGTTGGGAAATGTGCTACCCATTTGGCTCCTTCCATCACTTTTTAAGTAATTACAGAACTATAGCTTACAGGTCTCTTATCAAACACATATAATATTTTAAGTATAAAAATTATGAGCATAGTGTGACCAATGCTTGTACTACCACAGTTATTACAATCTCATTTGAGTCTTAAGGACTTGGTCAATATTTGGCGAAACTTTGGTAGGCATTTGGAGAAACTTTCCTCTTGTTTCTATGAGAGACTAACTAAATGACATTTCAGTCCTCTGTGAAACAAGTAGGTCTATTGTATTTGAATATAAAGATTCTGATCCATTTGGCTGGTGTCTGTTCTAGAAAGACTAAAATTATCAAATTTCTAAATATTTGTTCTAAAGTTTCCTGTCCCCACTTAGAAGACATTAAATATTTCAAGGCTGTGTCTTCAGATTCTCCCTCTCAGAGGACTAGGGTTCTGATGATTGATTGTGGGTTTAACCATGCTTGTCAGATTTCTTAGTAATTACTCTCAGGTTTTGATTCCTTTCAATGTTGTTCAGAGTTGTCAAAATAGCCTCTTTGTACTGTGTTCCTAACACAAGACTCTTTGCTCAGAAATTTATCTTTATTATCCCACTTCAGTATTGCCACACACTAAAGATGAGAATAGTTTTACTCTGATTTCTCAAATGATGATGGGAATTTTACTGATTTGTCCTGCAGACAAGTAGCAGAGAATTTGCCACCCTGTTTATCTTACTGCTTAGTATTCCCTAGACATTTATCTTCCTTAGTCTGTTTGCTTTAGCATCACGTGATTATTTTAGCTTTGGTTACATGGAAGTGTACTTTATGTTCTCATTATCTTCTCTCAGATTATGCCTGTTATTTCTGTATGTCATATACCTTTACTTACTAAACAAAATTCAACTGCCAAAACGTGTCTATGTGTTATACTTCTAGAGGACAGAAACACTGTTTAGGATTATTATAATTTTCTGAACAATGTCTCCATAGATATTCTTTCATATATCTCTTGGTCTCCTGATAGGCTTATCTGTACTAACTACAATTCTACAACCTTGTCTTACAATCTTTAGACTCCACACTTTGTCATCCCGGTAAGTACATAGCATGAAGTTATGGATTTCTATTGAATTTCCCATATGACTGACAAGGATAAGCACTTTCTCATGTACAGTAGTTACTTAGTTTTCCTATTTTAGGAGTTGTCCTGTGGGTCTCCCGATGTTTTTTGTTTTGTTTTGTTTTAGGTTTTTACTGAGTGCCCATCTTACGGATTTGAACAATGTGATGTGATAGAGCTTTCTGTAAATTACATATGTAGCGAATATTCTCTATCACTGTCTGACTTTTCATACTACTCTCATAGTGTTTGTTGTTTTTGATGAGAGGACGATTCAAATTTCTATGTAATCAAGTATACAACTGGTTATTCTTTCAACTCTATCATGTTCAATTATTAAAAGAGTATCTGCATATGTGTAGATTTTTGTGTGTAGGTTTTTGGGGCTCTTCTTCTCTTTTTTACTGGTTATTTTGTATAATCTAATGCCAAGGCTTTATTATACTGATATTTAGTAAGGTAAGTCTTTCTCCATGGGTTCCCTCCTAGGATATACATCAGCCTATCTTTGCCTTCTCCAAGTCCACATAAACTTAACATGTTGTATTTCCACACAAACTATTTTATTATTCTTTTATTTTAGAGTGAATTTTATCAGTAATAATTTCATAATTGGTACACATTTACATTTTAGAAATAAATCTAATTTTCTTAAGACATTGTCTTAGGATTTTTATTGCTACTACAAAACAGGATGACCAAAAGGCAAGTTGGGGGGAGGAAAGGCTTTATTTGGCTTACACTTCATCATCAAGGGAAGTCAAGAGAGGAATTCAAATATGGCAGGAAACTGCAGGCAGGAGCTGATGAAGGCCATGGAGGGATGCTGCTTACTGGCTTGCTTCCCATGGTTTGGTTAGTTGGCTTTCTTATTGAATCCAGGACCAACAGTTCAGGGTTATTACTACCTGCAATGAGTTGGGCCCTCCCTGGGCAATCACTAACTAAGAAAATGTCATACAGCTTATGGAAGCTTTTTTCACTTAAGTTTCTGTTTAGTCATACAACTCTAGTCTATGTGTTAAGTTGACATAAGACTAACTAGCACAGATGTACTGTATTGATTCCTGCTCTAACTCATACATGTTTTCAATGATAAACTATGTTAAAATTTGTTAGTAAATACACACAGTTATATATATTTTTATTAAAAAATATTTGAGATACTTGTGAGATGTCTCAGTGTGTAACATGCTTGTTGTACATGTTGGATGTAAAGATGCTAATTGTAACCCAAATGCAGGATCTGGGAAATTTTTACAGTACAATAAATTTACTGTCACAAGGTGTGAGAATGTTTTACAGTTGCTTCTCAGTGGCTTGCTAGTCTCTGAATACTACTCTATGTAAAGGTTGCTGGAGTAATCTTTTTTAAATTGAGATAAAGGTTTATTAGTCTTTAAATTTTTCCAGCTTTTGTTTTAGATTGTTTCTTTTATGTTTAGATTATTTCCTTTTTCCCCTTTCTCCACATAAACCCTCCTATATACCACCTCTTGCTTTCTTTAAAATTTATAGTTGCTATTTTTATTAAATTTTTACATGCATATATGTATATGCAGAGAGGAGGAGGAAAGAGTGACAGACACAGAGGTATGAAGGCATATAGAAAGAAAGATAAAGAGACAGAACATGAAGTTGAATGGTTATGGAAGAAGGGAGGATCTGGGAGGACTTGTGAAAGAAAAAAACCACATAATCAAACTACACTGTAGTAAACTTTTAAGTTCACTTCTAAGTGTTTTCTCTAAATTGTCATTTCATGGGAATCCACATATGTATGCATACTTTTTGAACCTGTGTGTCCCCTCATCTGAGGAATGCATTCTAGTAGAAGTAGACAAAACAAAGTTTACAGTTAAGTTATCTCCCTGCAAGAGCTCATGGTGGTCTAAGGACAGAATTCATATAAAGTTTATCTTGGTGATAACATTGTCTAAAATGTTGATGTGTAAGAAGAAAATTGGATCTACTATGAACTTCATTGTAAGTGCATGGTCTCCATAAAGGAAGTGGTGATAAGGTAAATTTTTAAACTGGAATTATGTGTAGGAATGATTTTAAACACTATGATCACCAGACTACTGAGAACAAGGTTATGCCTATAAATTTGTACTCTCAAAATGCTCCATTATTCATCATCTGGGTTTGAAAGCCCCAGGATTAATGTGAAGAGCGCCTTTACTCTCCCCATATATAAAGGTTATTAAGTTATTGGAGTGTGTAGGTCTTTGTTCATTTGAAAAATAAATGAGGAGATCAAGAATATTTTTATGATTTTCCATATCTTTCCTCAAAGATACTTTAGATGGATGAACCACATAGGTCTGCTATACATCTCAGTTTGAATCTGTTACAAAAGACTTCCATCATGAAGCCAGTTTCTCACAGATCAATTCCATACACAATGTCTTGAAGACCAATAAGTGTGATGGAAGTTACTTAAATCTTCACTAAAACCATTTACTAAAAGCCAAGTATGAATTTTATGACTAGCATTATTATACTCTAAGAATAAATAAATCAAATAAACATATACACAATACTTATTGTGGGATAGGTATTTATAAAAACAGGTGCAAGTAGTAAATTAACTAACAATTAAGTGAAATCTTTCAAGTCTTCATTTTTCAGTTGACATGTAATCAGTGACCATAGAAGAAGGTTTCAAAAGGACATTTTATATAAGCACACAATTTACTTTGAGCATATTTCCCTATACTCTATCCCCGCTTCCCACCTTTTTTTTTTTTTAGTCTTCTTGAGAATTTCTGTTCCCACATTTACATCATATATACATACACGATCTTTGTTTCCATATAAGACTCTAGGAACCCTTTTAGAATTAGCACTAAATTTTGCTTCCTAAAATATCTTAGGACAACTGGTTATTGGTTTAGAAATATTTGTTTCCTCAAGCTCAGTGGAAGAAACAGATTCCGAAATTTGCCTCAAATTAACCACATGCTATGCCTATTGTATTTTAACATTTTAGAGGACAGAACCATGGGAGCTCACCAAGAACAGTGTATAGGTACGATAAGATACAGTTTTTAAATTAATATTTGTCAAATAAATGCTCATGTATGTGAAAAGATCCTATTAAGGCGAGCTTTCATTATAAATCATGTATCAGGACCTTAGAGTACTGTATCAGCAGCATTTCTACTGCTTTGTTGGGAACAATTCCCAACAGAAACACTTTAGAAAAGAAAGACGTGCTTTGCTTTGGCCCACCAATCTGGAGGCTCTCATTCCATTGTAGCTAAAGTCCTGGAGGAGGCATTCAGTTCACGGTGAGGGTAGCATTTACTGGAAGCTGGTCACATCATGTCACACTAAGTTACTGAGAACAAGGTCAGAACCAGCACATGCTGACTTTCAAGAATTCATATCTTGTAACTTATTTTTGTTATTGAGACCCCATGGCCCATCATTCCCAAAAAGCATGAAGTTATAGGAAACATTTCAATATATATCTTCTATCACCTTAAAAGATTAATTTTTATTTTTATTTTCATTTAAATTTATGTCAAGAAACATATTTGTATTCCAAGAAGAATGTAAAAGAATTGATTTCCTCAAGGCAGCTTCCATAATGCCATAATTTCAGTGAATTAGTTTCCCTGTGACCATTGCTGACACTTCCTTCCCTATAACAAGACATTTTGACTGCTCCTTTAGCTTCCTCAATGCCTACAGCTCAGAACTAGCCATGGAATTCAAAGGACGCTGTTTACAATATCATTATTACTAGTGATATTTACACCATCCTTGCTATTTTTACCATAGAGAAGGCTCTTGTTCAACATGAACTGCAAAATAAGGCCTTTTCTTTACTGTTGCTATCCAAAAGGAACAGATAGGTAAGATGTACACACTTGCTTCTTCCTTTCCCTTTTCCCACCACATTTACCACCTCAACACAAAAACATCTGGACACAGAGCTTTTTATGCCAGTGTTTGGATGCATGGAGCATTCCCTATAGCAAGCCTCTTCCTCTTCCATGTTTTGTAACAAGTTCCTTAGGAAGCAATCCAAATGATCCTGATCCTCATTTTTTCCATTGGGAATTTTTTTTTTTCATTCTTCCCAGACGATTCTCCTAGACAAACAGATAACACTGGCTAAGCATCCTGTTTACATCCAACGACTCCAGCTGGTCATGCCTAGTGATGTCATAGGTATGACATTCAAATCTCTGAAAAACTTTTACAAAATATACACGCCCAGCTGCTGCCTTTAAATATTTAGGTTATTGATTTTTTTTTTTTTAGTGGCACTGGGGTTGTATATAATTAGAAAAATAGGACTATTCATATATACAGCCACATTCTAGAGACTGCTTCCATCCTAAACCATCTGGGTGAGCTGAAGAGCTTGCTAGGCTTGCCTTGACGGTCTTTACAACAGGTTCCTAAAACTGGCCAAAGAACCCTTAGCCATTTCCAAATGTTTCTCTCTTGTTGGCTGCCATATACAAAGCTTTGTTTGTTTGTTGTTTTTGTTTTTAAAGAAGGAGGGTCTCCTTGGTCCTTCCCTCATTAGATGCCTCAGTGGAAACTAACTAAAATATTATTCATCACAGTTTTTCAGACTTTGTACTGTATAGTTTCAATGATTGTGACTGTGTCCTTCTGTGTTCTCGAGTTGAAACTTTATCACAAAAGTGATGGACTGAAGACGTGGGGGTTTAATGGGTGAGCAAGCCATGAGGGCTCTCTTGGGGTTGTGGTGAAACACTTGACTTGCATGTTTTTATAAACGAAGCAATTCTAAATTTGCTTCATAACAAGAGAAACCTTAAAAATTATGCCTCAGGGATCTGTTTCCCAAGGTACCTTGTTAAGTATCTGACCCAAAACTCTTGGAACATGGCAAGACATTTTTTTTTAAATTGCAAAATAAGAATTTTTTCAAAAGAACACTGGAAACCAGACAGAACCATTTGAACAGTTAAATTTTTGATGTTGAAATAAGAAACTCACACCATTTTGAAAGTAGTCAGCAAATAGTCATATTTAGCACTGTTCTTTCTGTGCAAATATTCATTTCTGTCTCCATCATTCATTCAGCATATAGTTACTGTATGTGGCTGAGTCACATTGCTCTGTTGAATGACTCCTTCCTTGAGGACTCCTTCTGTTGAAGGAATCCTGTGGTGGTTCCCTGAGCCCAGAGCTGTTTATTTAAGTTTTCATTTGTCTTCATCACTTGTGATTGGTGCAGTACTTTAGGCTATGGTCAAATTCTATATCTCTAGGTAACATTTAGTGATGTTTCAAACCTAGTTAGTCTTACAGGCATTGTGATTTTGCAGAAGTGAGGGTTTGCTCTTTTCTAGTAGATATGACCATGAAGGAAGACAGAATAGGATGATTGCTAGTACAGTGGATCACATAGAAGTCAGACAAACCCAAAAGAAAGCATCTCTCTTTCTTAATGTTTGTTCATCACAAACAAACAAAACAAAACACAATTGTAAAGGCCAAGTATCCTTTTATGCCTTTCATGGAATACTGAGGCTTAAAACTTTATAGAAACAGACAAGTACAAGCTGGCATGAAGTTTAGACAGATGATAAAAATTACCTAGCAAGATCCAGAGTTTTCGATGAGAACATTTTAACCTGTAATCCAGACATCCATCTTGTGGAGTTTGTGTGAAAATTTTGCAACAGTCCTCTACAGTTAAAGTTCTGTGTGCGGCATAATTCACTGTTTAGTCAAATAGAGTTACTCACTTCACAGAGCTTCCGTTTGAACTGTGGTTCATTACTGTGTTGTTTTACCGAGTTGTCGTTGATAGCTTAGTATGATGCTCAAGAAAGCCCAGTGTCACACACCGTAGAGAATCTCAAGACAGTTTGGTTTAAAAAACATTTCCATTATTGTCAGCCAGTTGGTGGAGGTACATAACTTTAATCCCAGCACTATGAGTTCAAAGCCAGCCTGGTCTACAGAGCAAGTTCCAAGACAGCCAAAGTTACACAAAGAAACCCTGTCCCATAAAACAAAACAAAAGCAATAATAACAAAAAGTACATATTTGGTTTTTTTTCACTATGTTGACATTTGAAAGGATGGTGCAAAATCAGGGGTACATTAAACCTGACAGTGCCTCATCAATCAAATGCATCGCCCAAGCTTGTAAATAGGACATACATCCTCTAGTGAAATGTTCTCTCAGAAAATCTGTCGGTCAGTTTCAATCAGAAATGTTCCTTATAAGTCAATAAAATAAATTATTTATATTAAAACTGAACTTGTGATTATGTAAATGTTTAATATCTGGTATAAAACTATGTGTCACCCATAAAACAGTACTGCCATACAGCAAAGTAGATGACATACTTACATTATTTTTATATTTTGATGTAAACATTCATGTTTTTTTTTTTTTTTTTTTTTTTTTTTTTTTTTTTTTTTTTACAATTTCTGAGCTGCACTGTTTATTTCGCTGCTTGAGCCCTAGGTGACAGTGTGCCACTGAGAGTACGGGTCATCTAGCCTTTACTAGCTGCAAGTACAGAAATAGACGGACACAGTTTTGGAGAGTTGACATTTTGCAAAATGCAGCAAACATTTTCATTTATACATGAGAAAAGGAAGTGTTCAAAAGGGTATGAATTTCAAGTTATTGCAGGTTATTTGTGAGAATTTCTGCAGGTACAACATGTTTAAATTTAACCAACAGTAGCGTGTCAGTGTATTTAAAATCATGACAAAAATCTTCTCTCTGGTCATGTTGCCCATGACAAATTACTATGGTGTTGTATGTTTAGGGCAAGATGTCATCACAGCATAAATCCCATGGTGTTTTGGTTTTCTTCTGGAGATTAAAGCTGTTTTTCTTGGGATAAATGCAGCAGCAAAACACAAACCAGTTGATCAAAAAAGCACTTCTGCCATAACTCCAATCACTTTCAGGACACACCAACCCACAAGAGTTTGCCTTTCCAGTCCTCAAGGATCACATCTCTGCACTGTTGCCTGAAGTATGTCTGCAAAGCTTGTTCTCCATTAAGCCAGTTTACTGACCACAGCCTGGTTCAGAGAATTTAGTTGGTTGGTCCATTTATCTAGTGCAGTATATCTGGCACCACCCCTCTTCTGATGATCCAGTTCAAGGAGCTGGTTGACTTGATCAATTCGGCCATGAATTGTGTTGTCCAGTATGCACTGCACCAGCAAGCTTTCCACATCAGCTACATCTATGTTTAGCTCCTTAGAAATAAAAGGAATATGTATTCTTGTGTAAGGCTTAATTAACTTTATGAGGACTTGTGTTCTGATGTTTCGTAAAAGCTCTTCAATGTGTTCTCTTATGAATGGATCATCCATGATGTTGCTGTGATTTGTTTTCAGAATCTTTTCAAATTCAGTGATGTCATTATTCTGATAGGCACTTACTAAATTTGTCATTGCTAGAATTTCTGGATCATTTTTATACGGCTTCGCCTCTTGTGAGTCAAACGGATTTATTCCTGATTTCATTAGCATATTTGCTAAGACCAAATATTTTAAACAAGTGGTTCGTCTTGGGCTTCCTGATTCATCATAATTCTTGAAAGCTTCAAAAAAATCAGTGTGTGCCTTTTCAAATTCACCTTCTCTCAAGTGCATCTTACCACCACATTCTCTGATGACACCCATGATCAGTGGGTGAGGGATGGCAGACTTGATATGAAGTGATTGCTCATAGAGTGCTTTAAGCTTCTTGTTGTTCTTCTGTGCTGTGTACATTTGAATTTCCAAAGCATAGATTTCTAATAACTGGGTACCTTTTTTCAGGTCATCTTCTCCATCATCAGTCTGACAAGACTGATGTAACTGGCGTAAAATTTTTTGAAGCTTTCCATATTCTTCTCGTTCTAAATATAATTTTCCAAGTTTTGTGTTTGTCTTAAACCACAGTCTATCATTCTTAGCATCTTTCAAAGCTTCCAGTGTTGTTTCATAAAATTCCTGCAGTAAATCCATCTGACATAAAAAATCAGAATTCTGTTTAGAAGTGGAGATATAATCAAGGATAGAATTAATGGACTTTTCAGAATAGTTCCTGGTGACTGCACTCCGAATATAGGTCAATAGTTGCTTATATCTGTTCATCATTTCTGGAAAGTTTGTCAACTTGAAGTTAATCTTGATCATCTGTTTTAGCGCTTTGAATCCCCATTCTCCCTTCTCACCTTCGAGCTCCAAGACCTTTTGGAAGCTGCTTAGTGCTGCTTTTGGGTCATCTTCTTTCAGTGCTTTGGAATTATAGTACTGATTTTCCAAATCCACATTGGGCTCAGAGTTACTGTCTTCAGAGTACTCCAGGTCGTAGTCCTCCTCATCATCGCACATGAAATCATCCTCCATGTCAGACATCTTGGCCGGAGGGGGGAGGCAACGTTCATGTTTTAACAGAATGATTTTGTCTGAAAAACAACTGAAATAAATTGTAGTAATCCAGAACATCGTGTCACAGATATCAATTGACAATATTACTCATGAAACTGGAGTTCAGAGAATAAGGTTACACAGTCAGAAGTAGCCCTTCAACCTAGGTGACTACCTTCTTGCCTAGTAAAAAGAGGAAAAGACACAAACCCATATTGCACTACCACTCAGGTCATTAAGTGGATTCAGAATTAAAGACTGAACTCAAAGGCAGCAAGATCTCAGGGAGACGAGGCAGCTTTCAGAGGCAATGGAAGAGAAATCTAGCCAGCTGTGCTTCTTTTAGAATACTGCTGAAACCTCAGTTTTTTTAAAGTAGAAGAGACAGGATGAAGAAGCCGAAATTCATCATTCCATGCAGAAGTCAGTGGACAGAGTCTCTTGATGAACAGGAACACAAGCGATGGATACAAGTGGGAAAGAAAGAATGTCAGCAGAGGTGAGTCGCATGTACACATAAACTCATGCTGGAGAGAGATCAGAAGCTCTGAAGGGACTGGCAAGGAAACTGAGTCACTAGCCTGGGGCTGCCCAGGGCTGATATTAGGACTCTTGTGACACACTAAATCACATTTTAAGTTCTTGTAATATGTTTTAATTAAAATGAATCATCAGCTTTTGTGTTAGCTGAAGCAAAGAAAAAGATAATTCATATTCAATGGTCTCAAATGCCTCACCTTGTTCAGAAAAGACCAAAACCTCATCACATCTCCTTTCATGCCTACGGCACTTCTGAAGCTATAATATTGTAGTTTATTATGGGCTTAACATTCAATTTTCCTTTCTGAAGGTAAGTACAATACAATCTCACATAGCATCATGAAAGAAAAAGAGATAATAATTTATGTATGATCATCTGGAAATATAGATAGTGTAAAGCTACACACATAAGACAAAACATCATGGACAAGAACATAACAAAATGGTAAGTGGGCTGAGTGGATTATTTTTGCTTACTACAGGAATATCCACTGAATTTTCTTCTTGGAGATCTGCAAAACATCAGTTATGCAAGATTTCAGCAGCTAATTCTCTGGAAATCTTCAAATAATCTGCACCGAACCATGCAGGAAAAAAAAAAAAAAGACCAAAATGCTTCCCAAATCCTAAAGAGAATTTTTCGGGAATAATAACATTTCAAATATTTGATTACCAGGCTGTGATGGCACATGCTTTTAATCCCAGTACTCAGAAGACAAAGGTATTTGGATCTCTGAGAGTTCAAGGCCAATCTGGTCTACAGAGTGAGTTCCATGACAACCAGAGCTGTTTCCCAGAGAAACTTTATCTTGGGAAAATCAAAAAATTAAATAAAATGTTTGGTTAACTACACTAACATTCATTCTAAACACCTAGTAGCTAAGAGTATCTATAATGTAACAGGACAAATATAAATTTTTAATGGAGATTAAGGGCAGAAACTTTGAGACAATATCAAGGCCGTTGCTTCTAAGGAAAACATCTGATTTCTAGATAGGATGTTTGTGAAGCACTAAACTAGTCTCATAAAAATGCTCTGTGCATACATGAGCTAGTCTGTGGCCCTTGGCACATATGTAGCAGAGGACGGTCTTGTTTAACCTCATTGGAAGCTGATGTACCTAATCCTATGAGGACTTGATCCCCCAGGGAAGGGAGATGTCGGGGGTAAGGGGATGGGTGATGGGGGTGGGTGGGGGAGCACCCTTTCAGAGACAAAAGAGAGAAGGGATAGGGTGAAGAATTCTTGGAGGGGGTACTGGGAAGGAGGCAACATATGGAATATAAATAAATGTGTGTATATATATATATATATACAATCACACACACACACACACACACACACACACAGACACACACAGACACACACACAGCCAAACAATAAAAACAATGCTCTGTACATGAAAATCATTTAGATGAATGCAAAGGTCTATCATCCATAATAAAGGGAATATGGGAAGACTGGTAAGTTAAGCTTTTTTTATTTCCAACTCAAGTTTGATTTTTATTATGAGGATTTTTTTACATCTATTATATATTTTTGAAAAAATTATAATCAGAATTGGGCAATCTTAAGTTGTATTGTAGGGCATTAGTGTTTAAAAGTTTTACCTTTCCTTAAAAATGTGGAGAACATGTCCACAAGTACCAATGATTCTGCTGCATAACAGTTCTGCTGTGATCACAGACAGTTACTGTCCCCAGTGCTTAAAAGGAAAATCATGTAAAGGTGATAGGATCTAACTATGCGGCAAAAAGAGAAGCAGAGTCTCTCCCTTGATAGTTGACTCTCTCACCTGTAGCTTAAGACCATTTATTTTTCTACCAAACATGATTACTTAACTATCTCTAAATTATTAATCACATGCATCATCATGGGATTGATTTCAGTCCTTCAAATGTAGCTGGAAAGCATATTTTACCTCCAGCTTCTAGCAACAGAAGTATTGGTTAGCTAAGATATATGCCCTTCATATTCTTAAACATTAAATTCTCACCTGAGTTCTCCTTTGAAACTGCCATCTGAGATATCAAAGAAACTAGCACAAAAAGGCAGATAAAATCTTGCAAAGAAAATTACAAAACATAACACTCTACTAAATCAATCAATTCTCAAGAGTGTCCTACTTACAAACTAATACAAATCACCATGGAAAATAATGACTAAAATAGAATTTGAATATATAGCCAATGGCTTTTTCTGATAGATTAGGTATGAGACAGAGTAAGTTATAACCTTTAGCAGTAGAGAAATTGGTAAATCTTTTCCTAGATGAAAATGGAAAGAATATGGTTGGGAGACAAATATGTGGAATTTGATCTGAAACTGTTAAATATAAGGTGAAATAGAAATTTGATCATGTCTTGGTTTTGAGGGAAGAACTAGAAGCAGCCAGTCATAATACATCATAGTCAAAAGTAAAGAGCAGTAGATTGATGTATGCAAGCTGGTGTTCCACTGAGAACAGAAGCCATTTCTTAGGGAATGGTGCCACCAACAGTGGAGGTGTCTTTTCTACCTTGATTAGCATAATAAAGATAAAGTCTCACAGACATGTCTTGTAGGTCAACCTGATCTAGATAATCTCTTACTGAGACTGTCTTGGTGATTCAAGATTGTGTCAAATTGACCATTAAAACTAACCATCACTTGTAGCCAATTGAATACCAGAAGGCTAGATAGGTTCACTACACAGTTCAGTATCAGATTTATGCTGACTGAATACTGGAAATGATAAATCAAGAGGATGCTATGGAGAGATGCTACAGTCAAGGAGGTGGAAAGATAAAGTAATCTCTCAGACTGGAGGGATAAATCACCTTTAAAGCAGTTCCCCAAATACCATTAATTGTCTCAAATATTACAGAGAACCATGGAAGATGATGACCTTGACTATCGGGCATTACAACATGGTGATCATTTGTGACATTTCAGTTAGAGATGACATTTTAACTGAAATAACTTGAGAATGGATGTAGAGCAAGAAATTGGTGACAGAGGACAAACAACCATTGTGGTAATTTTTCAAACAGTAGAGAAAAGAATTAAGACAGTAACAGGAGACACGGTATGACTGAGCTTTCCACTTTTGTGTGTTGAGTTTGATTTGGGTTGTTGCTTTGTTGAGCATGAGGCATACTGAAGCATGTCTGAATGCTTTTGAAAATAATACAATGGAAAAAAATGATAATATAGAAACAATCAGAAGTAGCTCCAGGAGGAGAGCCAGCAAGTGTACCAATGAAAGATTGGCCAAAGGTTTGAAGCACAGACAATGCCTGTAGTATCAGTTGAGAGAAAGCACAGTAGTAGAGACTGTGTGACTTGTTCACCGTTTTGTGTTGCAATGCAAAGTTGGCATCAATAGAAGTCATGTTTGAAAACTGAATAATCAAGTTGTAAAATAAAAATATCACACTCGTACACATACATGCACACCCACACACATGCGCACTCGCACATACACATCTCATAATAATTTAAACAACTTAAAGGTTTTGAGTTGGTCTGTCTACATTCAGAACTACCCTTTGGTCATCTATTTGTTTCATCTTGGCCACCCCTGGATCTGACCGTTCATGAATTTAGGTGGTTTGGATATGACAGAGATCTATTTTGCTTTCTCCTATTTTAGTGAAATCGGAGGAAAAGATATTATTGTGAGTTTAAGAAAAGGTAAGTTGGGAGATGGAGAAAAGACAGTCCAAATTAGTGGTCTTAGTGACAGGGAAAATGAGCTGGATATGAAAACTGTCTTACTGCCATGGAGAGTTTGGGGATGGTAGCTGGTGTAGTTATTTTAATACATGGGTATTTAGAGAAATATCCATAAACTTTTATTATGTGATGAAAAACATAAATTAGAAGACAGTTCAGTGAAATACACATTGGTATTTCTTTTGCTTCGTACCTACAACCCTCTTGACTCATTTGTCTCCAGCTCTGAGCTGTAATAAATCTGCAAACACTCTGGTTTCGTCTCCTGGTTGTGTTCCTATTATGTTTCCTTTCCGTGCTCACTCCAGATGTACAGAGATACAGTGTCTCCCATAGACTCCCAAGGCTATATTATCTTGCAAGAATAAAACTCAGACTGCCTTCACTTTTTAAAATGTCCCTCTGTGTTCCAAACACAGCAACATTGTTTTATCTTATGCCATAGTCTAAATCACTCACATGTCTTCATTACTTTCCACTTATTTGGGATTATCCTCGGTTTCACATTGCCTGATATTTTCCCTTTCATATCATTCCATTCCATGTTCCATTCAGGAGCATGTCTAAACCTGCTCCCAGAAAAGCTCAGAGATATCCGTGTGTATTTGGCCCACTGTGAGGACGAACACCTTCCAAATCTCAGATACCAGGGAACAATGGACTGGCACAGTGTTTCACCTGCAGATTTCTTTGAAGAAACACTTCACAAAATGGTTGCTGTGAGCTACAAAGATTCTCTTTTGAAAATCTCTGTCAGCTGCTTGGTGGCTGCCTGCTATGTGAACTTCAGTATTTTCCTTCAGAAGAAGATTCCTTGAGAATCTGATTAGTGGAGAGTAACCAGTGGAGCTACTCAGACCAACCAACTTTCTTTTCCCCCTTCAGTCATATGGAGTAAATAAAGAAACAAAAATTTTGAATGATTTGGCAAACTTTGTCATCTAAAAGAAACATTTTTACAAAAACAAAAACATTGTTTAGAAAGAAAAGGAAAAATTTTGTTTATCTAGGTCACATTGGTTTGACAGCATAGTTGGAGAAGCTGATGTTCTGCCTAATTTCCCCAGAAGTCAACCACAGAGGGAGGCAAACGCGTAGGTAACAAGCCATTGATATGTAAGGCATGCTGAAGCTAGTTTGGGGAATTTTTAAGAATGCAGTCAAATGTCAAACTACAGATTCTTCTAAACTAGAGAACACAAACTGTAGAGGCCTTAGGTAGTCTGGGGCAAATTCAGGTTACCCACAGGAAACACTGCACGGTCTCTCCTGTCTTTCAGTAGTGTAAACGCATAATACAAAGACGTTGGTAGGTGACTCTTGGAAGTGCTTGAGAGAAGCTCCAAACTGGGCTCTGCAAAGTGTGCCATTCCTTCTTCCCACATGTTCAAGAGCAGGAGCCCAACAGCCTCCCTCCTTACTGCAGGGCAGGCAGAGGTCACTGTGACTCAGGATAGACACTTGCCAATGGGAAAGTGAAAACAGACGCAACTGACAGGATTGCAAAAACTGAAGGAAATCACACTGTGGAGGGAATAACCTGCATAATATAGAGAATTCACCACATTATCATCAATAGTTTAGCTATAATTGGTAGTGTCAGGTTAGTGGGAACAGGACAACACAAGACTTCAAATACTTTCTTCCACAAAAGTAAAATGTTCTGCAAATTAAATATCTTCCCTTCTGTCCTAGTTGATTCCTCAAGGAAGGAGTGTCATTGTAAGTGAATGTCATCGGCAAAGAGCAACTGGAAATGAGAAGTGCCGCTTTGTTATATTTATTTTTAAAAATCTTCATGATAAACTAAATGCAGTAAAATTTATAGTGCCTGTGAATACATTAGAGATGTATTTTTATGGGGTTATTTTCAGGGAATTAATGTGATTCTCAAATATTTAGTTTAATTCCAGCATAAACTCTACTTTTCTGATACAGATTGTCTTTTATACCTATTTTCAATATGCCAAGAGAATTTCCTGAGGATTTTGACATGGATACTAATAAGAGGTCTTTGCAGTTTATTTTCTTAAGCTATTTTTCTTTGTCTGATGCCTTTTCTTAAGGCAGATGAGAGACAAGGTTTAATAAATGGGAAAATGGTTATTTCTTTCTCATTTCCCAGGAGTTTATGTGAGATTTCCTCCTAAATGTCTACCAGAGTTCACCGGGCCTTAAGTAATGGAAGAGCTCTCTGTTTTGTATCTTTCAGTCCATTCTTCTGTTTGGAGGTTTTTACTACTCTGTGTTCAGGTTCTTCCGCTGATTTGTAGTCTACACTTAAACCCTAATATTGAGATTTGTTCTTTTTTTTTTAATTTACAACTATGTCTTTAAATAATATTCAAGTAATCCCATTTTCTTTGATATTTTCTTAGTTTCCTCCAATAACTTCATGGTTCATTACAGGTTTAAGCATGCTTCCAAAAATCATTTTAAAGCCCTTGTGCAGTAATACCATCATTTCTGTTATATCCAGACTTTCTCATTTCCTGATGCTGTGGACATTGTAGGATGCTACTTTGTGACCAGCCTAAATTTTACTTGTTTTAAGACTTTTGATTTGGAATACATGTGTTAAAATTTGTTGTGATGTATTTTAACCTTCTATGACCAGCTTTAAACTTCTAGTGTTAGATCGAATTCAGTCCCACCACTGAGGAAGAACCCTCCTTCCATGGCTGTTAAGTATCTAGCTCCTTTACTAAGGTCCCAATCTGGACTACACAGAAGTCAAAGATTTGGATACTGTTCAATTAGCAAATAATCTTGAGCAGATTTTTTTATCCTAACACACAAATCTTTGTAGTCACCAATAGATGACAGAAAAATTTTTGGAGTTCTTCTGCATAATTCCCCCCTTTTCATTGCTCTGACCCACCCCACTCTAATTTATGACTCTTGGACTCAGAAAACAAAATGCCCAACTTTGTATTCATTTTTCCTCCCTTAGCTCCAGTACAGAAAGTCCATCCAGGCTGCCTGGACAATCCTCATTTAGTTTCCTTTTCTCTGAGATCTCAGCCAATGCTACCTTTGGCACAGTGTCTAAAAAACATTCAAAAAAAAGGTATGCTGCCTCATTTGTAACTGCTTACAGAAGGAAGACAGGGTCTGACTGTAATCTAACAGAGCTAGAAAATGAGAGCCTCTTGCTTGCCTGGTTATATCTGATTTATACAGACCTTAGTTGTCTCCCAGACACCAGTCAGAAGCTCATGTTCATTAATCATTCCTACCCCTAATTCTCTTTCTATCCCACTTTGTTGCAGACTTAGACACAAGGTAGAGAAAGCTTTAGACACCATCGTATCTGGCTTTGCAACCCTTCAGTTGATCACAAAATGTTCAATTTATCAGCCCCTGTATTTCATCCTCTAAGTATTTTACCTTCTAAGATGATGATTAACAGTGGCTGCCACATTTAAGTCTGAACAAACACTTACTGAATACAAATCTTGAGATGAGACTCACAGGAAAAGTGCGGTTTAGATATTATTCTATCTTTCTCCATTCACACTGTCATAGAAAAGTATCTTATGCTTGGTACTTACAAACAATAGGAATTTATTGCATAAGATTCTAGATGCTGGGAAGTCAAAGATCAAAGCGCTAAAGATCTGGTACTCTGTAGGAATTCATTCTTTGGTTCATTTATAGTGCCTTCTTCTTTCTTCCTTACACTGAGGTGGGAATAAATATTTCTGGACTTCTTCTATGAAGACAATAATCCTTGGTAATGAAGTTTCTGTTTTCATGATTCATTATCTCAAGAAAAGCCCCTCATCTGCATACTGAGCATGGAATTAGGTTGCAACATCCAAATTTTGGAGGTCACAAATAGACCTTTCTACACTCCAGATGGTAAGTTTCCATATGCATTACAAAGCAGTGCATTAAGATTCTTTTTTTCTCCTTTGTTTTTATTAGATATTTTCTTTATTTACATTTTCTTTCAATCTTTCCTCTAACTCTTCCATATGAGTCCACACCCCCAGTCCAATGGTTATATGGCTATAAATATCTACATCTGTCTCAGCCAGCTGCTTTTAGAGGGGATGGCAACTCCATAGGAAGACCAACAGTGTCAACTCACCCAGATCCCGGGAGCTCCCAAAGACTAAGCCACCAATCCAAGACCATCAAATGCCAAGGAAACCCAAAAATTATACATGAGAGAAGACTCTCTCAAGCTGTGGTGGCCCCAGGAGAGTGGCAGAAGTAAATCTGTAATTCCAAGTCTAAGGGAAACTGTACCTAACACCAAAGTCACTATGGTGTTATATGTCTGTGGCCCCCAGCATACATGTAGCAGATGACTGCCTTATTGGGCCTCAAGGAAAGGATGTATCTAGTCCTGTAGAGACTCGATGTCCTAGGAAAGGGGGATGTGTGGGGGGGTGAGGTGGGGGGAACTAGGGGAGAAGCACCCTCTCAGCAGCAAAGGGGAGGGGGAGGGCTGAACTCTTGGAGAGGAATGGGAACGGGGCAACATTTGGAATGTAAATAAATACAACAATTTTTAAAATGATTCTTGATAGTGACATTGGTGTTAGATACAGTTCTCTTGGACTTGGAATTCTAGATTTACTTCTGCCACTCTCCTGGTGCCACAGCTTGAGGGAGTCTCTTCTCACCTATAATTTTGGCAATATCTTGACACTTACTTTCTCACATTGTGCTCAGCTTAAAGATTTGGCTTCTGTATTTATCATCTTCATCATTTTCCACAGATTTTATGATTTTACTTTTCTTTATACCTAAGTAATATTCCCCTGTGCATGGAGAAGTCGTGGAGAGAGTGACTGTAGATAGTGTGGGTAAGTATGATCAAAATACATTGTATACATGTATACATAGATTTTCCAAGAACAAATACAAAATATGATTTAATTTTTCAAGAGCCTAAATCAAATCATTGGTAGTAGAATGGATATTTCTTGGCAGTAGGGTATTTCTATTGAATGTCTATTCTTTCATCTAGTACTGCTGCCTACAATTATTTAATAGTTCGGTAAACAATCATGAAAATGAAGAAAAAAGATAACATAATGCTATGCCTACCTAAGGAACAAACAGTGATTTTGATTTTGAAGAGCATTTTATTTTTATTTTTTTTTTTACTTTAAAAAAAACCTTTATTAAGAATTTTTTTTTCCTTCACGAAGCAAATAATATTGAAATAGTGAAATCAAGTGTAAACCCAACAAAAATATATAAGTTATAGTCCAGTATCCCTCATGATATACATACAAAAATTCTCAATGAAGTAGTTGCAAACTGAATACAAGAGATATAAAAAAATAATATTCCATGAATAACTGAAAACTGTTTTTTTTTTTTTTTTTTTTTTTAGAAGACCATACTCCATATACAGGCTGCATGTTTTGGGATAGCCCCCACTCCAGATGTTTGAGACCTACATGAAAACCAACTGCACATTTACAACATATGTGCAGGGAGGCCTAGGTTCAGCCCAGCAGGTAGATCTGTGTAGACTAGATATGCTCCACGGTTGGTGATTCAGTCTCTGAGAGCTCCAAGGGTTCAGGTTGGTTTACTCTGTTGATCTTCCTGTGCAGTTCCTATCTCCTTAGGGCCCACAATCCTTCCCCCTATTCTTCTATAAGAGTCCTCGAGCTCCATCCACTGTTTGGCTCTGGATGTCTGTATCTGTCTGAGTCAGCTGCTGGTTAGAGCCTCTCAGAGGACATCTTGCCCCTGTCTGTTCTCAGGCTGGAGGTTTAGATTCTAGGGAGCTCTGGTTGAATCTTTTGATACTCATTCTAAAAAGGACAAAAGCACCCTCACTTTGGTCTTCCTCCTTCTTCTTGAGTTTCATGAGGTTTATGTGTTGCATCTTAGGTATTGTGTGTTTTGGGGCTAATATCCGCTTATCAGTGAGTGCATACCATGTGTGTTCTTTTGTGATTGGGTCATCTCACTCAGGATATTTTCTAGCTCCATCCATTTGTCTAAGAATTTCATGAGCTCATTATTTTTAATAGCTGAGTAGTACTCCATTGTGTAAATGTACCACATTTTCTGTATCCATTCTTCTGTTGAAGGACATCTGGGTTCTTTCCAGCTTCTGGCTATTATAAATAAGGCCGCTATAAACATAGTGGAGCATGTGGCCCTGTTGCATGTTGAAATATCTTCTGGGTATATACCCAGGAGGTGTATAGCTGGGTCCTCAGGCAACACCATGTTCAATTTTCTGAGGTATCGCCAGACTGCTTTCCATAGTGGTTGTACCAGTGCAATCCCACCAACAATGGAGGAGTGTTCCTCTTTCTCCACATCCTCGCCAACATCTGCTGTCACCTGTGTTTTGGATCTTAGCCAATCTGACTGGTGTGAGGTGGAATCTCAGTGTTGTTTTCATTTGCATTTCCCTGATGACTAGGGATGCTGAGCACTTCTTTAGATGTTTCTCAATCATTCGAGTTTCCTCAGTTGAGAGTTCTTTGTTCAACTCTCTACCCCATTTTTTAATAGGGTTATTTGATGGTCTGGAATCTAGTTTCTTCAGTTCTTTGTATACCTTGGATATTAGCCCTCTATCAGATGTAAGGTTGGTGAAGATCTTTTCCCAGTCTGTTGGTTCCCGCTTTGTCCTGTTGACCGTATCCTTTGCTTTACAGAAGCTTTGCAGTTTTATGAGATCCCATTTGTCAATTCTTGATCTTAGAGCATACGCCATTGGTGTTCTGTTCAGGAACTTTTCCCCTGTGCCCATATGATCAAGGCTTTTCCCTATTTTCTCTTCTATTAGTTTCAGTGTAGCTGGTTTTATGTGGAGGTCCTTGATCCACTTGGAATTGAGCTTTGTACAAGGAGATAAGTATGGATCAATTTGCATTCTTCTACAAGTTGACCTCCAGTTGGACCAGCACCATTTGTTGAAAATGCTGTCTTTTTTCCACTGGATAGTTTGAGCTCCTTTGTCGAAGATCAAGTGACCATAGGTATGGGGGTTCATTTCTGGGTCTTCTATTCTATTCCATTGATCCTCCTGACTGTCTCTGTTCCAATACCATGCCGTTTTTATCACTATTGCTTTGTAGTACAGCTTGAAATCGGGGATGGAGTTCCCCAGAAGTTCTTTTATTGTTGAGTGTAGTTTTCGCTATCCTGGGTTTTTTGTTATTCCAAATGAATTTTAAGATTGCTCTTTCTATCTCTGTAAAGAATTGAGTGGGAATTTTGATAGGGATTGCATTAAATCTGTAGATTGCTTTTGGCAAGATAGCCATTTTTACTATATTAATCCTTCCAATCCATGAGCATGGGAGATCTTTCCATCTTCTGAGATCTCCTTCGATTTCTTTCTTCAGGGTGTTGAAGTTCTTGTCATACAGGTCTTTTCACTTGTTGGTTAGATTCACACCAAGATATTTTATACTATTTGTGACTATTGTGAATGGTGTCGTTTCCATAATTTCTTTCTCAGCCAGTTTATCCTTTGTGTAGAGGAATGCTACTGATTTGTTTGAGTTAATTTTATACCCAGCCACTTTGCTAAAGTTGTTTATCAGGTTTAGGAGCTCTCTGGTGGAAGTTTTGGGGTCACTTAAGTATACTAACATGTCATCTGCAAATAGTGAAACTTTGACTTCTTCCTTTCCAATTTGTATCCCTTTGATCTCCTTCTGTTGCCTAATTGCTCTGGCTAGGACTTCCAGAACTATATTGAACAGGTAGGGGGAGAGTGGGCAGCCTTGTCTAGTCCCTGATTTTAATGGGATTGCTTCAAGTTTCTCTCCATTTAGTTTGATGTTGGCTACTGGCTTGCTGTATATTGCTTTTACTATGTTTAGGTATGGACCTTGAATTCCTGATCTTTCCAAGACTTTTATCATGAAGGGGTGTTGAATTTTGTCAAATGCTTTCTCAGCATCTAGAGATATGATCATGTGGTTTTTTCTTTGAGTTTATTTATGTAGTGGATTACGTTGATGGATTTCCTATATTGAACCAACCCTGCATTCCTGGGATAAAGCCTACTTGATCATGGTGGATAAGTGTTTTGATGTGTTCTTGGATTCGGTTCGAGGAGAATTTTGTTCAGTATTTTTGCATCGATATTCATAAGGGAGATTGGTCTGAAGTTCTCTTTTCTTGTTGGATCTTTGTGTGGTTTAGGTATAAGCGTAATTGTGGCTTCATAGAATGAATTAGGTAGTGTTCCTTCCGTTTCTATTTTGTGGAATAGTTTGAAGAGAATTGGTATTAGATCTTCCTTGAAGGTTTGATAGAATTCTGCACTAAAACCATCTGGACCTGGACTTTTTTGGTGGGGAGACTTTTAATGACTGCTTCTATTTCTTTCGCAGTTATGGGACTGTTAAGATGGTTTATCTGATCCTGATTTAACATTGGTAACTGATACTTGTCTAGAAAATTGTCCATTTCATCCAGATTTTCCAATTTTGTTGAGTATAGGCTTTTGTAGTAGGATCTGATGATCTGTTGAATTTCCTCGGTTTCTGTTGTTATGTCACCCTTTTCAGTTTGGATTTTATTGATTTGGATACTGTCTCTCTGCCCTCTGATTAGTCTGGCTAAGGGTTTATCTATTTTGTTGATTTTCTCAAAGAACCAGCTCCTGGTTTTATTGATTCTTTGTATAGTTCTCTTTGTTTCTATTTGGTTGATTTCAGCCCTGAGTTTAATTATTTCCTGCCTGTCTACTCCTCTTGGGTATTTTTGCTTCTTTTTGTTCTAGAGCTTTCAGGTGTGTTGTCAAGCTGCTAGTGTGTTCTCTCTCCAGTTTCTTTTTGTATGCACTTAGAGCTATGAGCTTTCCTCTTAGCACTGCCTTCAGTGTGTCCCATAGGTTTTGGTATGATGTGTCTTCATTTTCATTAAATTCTAAAAAGTCTTTAATTTCTTTCTTTATTTCTTCCCTGACCCCATTATCAACGAGTAGAGTATTGTTCAGTTTCATGTGAGTGTGGGCTTTCCATTGTCTTTGTTGTTATTGAAGACCAGCTTTAGACCATGGTGATCTGATAGGATGCATGGGATTATTTCGATTTTTTTATATCTGTTGAGGCCTGTCTTGTGACCAATAATATGGTCTATTTTGGAGAAGGTACCATGAGGTGCAGAGAAAAAGGTATATTCTTTTGTTTTTGTGTGAAATGTTCTATAGATATCTGTTAAGTCCATTTGGTTTAAAACTTCTGTTAGTTTCACTGTACTTCTGTCTAGTTTCCGTTTCCCTGATCTGTCCAGTGCTGAGAGTGGGGTATTGAAGTCTCCCACAATTATTGTGTGAGGTGCAATATGTGCTTTGAGCTTTAGTAAGGCTTCTTTTATGAAAGTGGGTGCTCTTGCATTTGGTGCATAGATGTTCAGAATTGAGAGTTCATGTTGGTTGACTTTTCCTTTGACAAATATGAAATGACCTTCCTTATCCTTTTTTATATCTTTAAGTTGAAAGTCAATTTTATTCGATATTAGAATGGCTACTCCAGCTTGTTTCCTAGGACCATTTGCTTGAAAAATTGTTTTCCAGCCTTTTACTCTAAGGTAGTGTCTGTCCTTGTCACTGAGGTGGGTTTCCTGTATGCAGCAAAATGTCGGATCCTGTTTGCTATCCAGTCTGTTAGTCTATGTCTTTTTATTGGGGAATTGAGTCCATTGACATTAAGAGATATTAAGGAGAAGAGACTGTTGCTTCCTGTTATTTTGCTAAAAGGGAGGCATTGTTTGTGTGGCTATCTTCTTTTGGGTTTGTTGGAGGTGGATTACTTTCTTGCTCTTTCTAGGGTATGATTGCTCTCCTTGTAATGGGTCTTTCCTGCTATTATTCTTTGTAGTGCTGGGTTTGTGGAAAGATATTGTGTAAATTTGGCTTTGTCATGGAATATCTTGGTTTCTCCATCTATGGTAATAGAGAGTTTTGCTGGGTATAGTAGCCTGGGCTGGCATTTGTGTTCTCTTAGGGTCTGCATGACATCTGACCAGGATCTTCTGGCTTTCATAGTCTCTGGTGAGAAGTCTGGTGTAATCTGATAGGTCTGCCTTTATATGTTACTTGGCCTTTTCTCTTACTGCTTTTAAAATTCTTTCTTTGTTTTGTGCATTTTGTGTTTTGATTATTATGTGACGGGAGGTATTCTTTTCTGGTCTAGTCTATTTGGTGTTCTGTAGGCTTCTTGAATGTTTATGGGCATCTCGTTCCTTAGGTTAGGGAAGTTTTCTTCTATGATTTTGTTGAAGATATTTACTGGCCCTTTAAGTTGTGAATCTTCACTCTCTTCTATACCTATTATCCTTAGGTTTGGTCTTCTCATTGTGTCCTGGATTTCCTGGATGTTTTGTGTTAAGAGTTTTTTGCATTTTTTGTTTTCCTTGACAGTTGTGTCAATATTTTCTATGGTATCTTCTGCACCTGAGATTCTCTCTTCTATCTCTTGTATTCTGTTGGTGATGCTTGCGTCTGTGACTCCTGATTTCTTTCTTAGGTTTTCTATCTCCAGAGTAGTCTCCCTTTGTGATTCTTATGTTTTTTTCATTTTATCTGATGTTTTTATAATCCTTTACCTTTTGTTGTTCCTTATTCTTAAGGCTTTTACCTGTTTCCTGTGTTCTCCCGGATTCTTTGAGAATGTATTTATGTCCTTCTTAAAGTCCTCCATCATCATCATTAAAAGTGATTTTAGGTCTGACTCTTGCTTTCCTGGTGATATGGGGAGTTCAGGACTTAATGTGGGAGAACTAGGTTCTGATGATGACATGTGTTCCGGTTGCTGGTCCTTGTATTCTTGGGCTTGTCTTTTGCCATCTGGTTCTCCTTGGTGCTACCTGTGCTGTCTCTGGCTGGAACCTGTCTTTCCTGTTCTCTTGGTTGTGTCAGAACTGTTTAGGTTGGGTGTCGCTGCTGAGATTAGAGCTAGGGCCCAGGATCTGCTCAGTGCTTTGGTCCGGACCGGAAGGAATCAGTGCTCTGGGCCAGGAGTGAGTTGCCTGGTCCCTGTGTGGGACCTGGTTACTCCCCTGTTTGGGGCAGTGTGTTGCTTGCCTCCTTGCTTAAGAAGCTGCTCGCGTTAGAGCTCATGGAGCCACGCTTCCTCTGGGTTCTGTGAGATTGGGTGCAAGATTGCTGCCCGAGATCTGCTGCGCGCTCAGGTCCAAACCGGAGGGAACCAGTGCTGGGGCCAGGAGTGAGTACCTGGGTCCCGGTGGGTCCCAGTTACTCCCGGTTTGGGGCAAGTGTTGCTGCCTCCTTGCGTAGGAAGCTGCTTGGGTTAGAGCTCCTAGGAGCCCTGCTTCCCCTGGGTTCTGTGGGATTTGGTGTAGAGCTCCCGCCTGGGATCTGCTGGAAGCTCCGACCCAGACCGGAAGGAGCCGGTGCTCCGGCCAGGAGTAAATCCCTGGGTCTCAGTGGGTCCCTGTGGGTCCCAGTTACTCCCTGTTTGGGGTGGGTGTTGCTGTCTCCTTACCAGAGATACTGCCTGGGTCAGAGTTGCTGGGTGCCCCACTTCTGCCGGGTTTTGTGAGGTTCAGTGCAGAGCTGCCGCCAGGGATCTGCTGCCTGGGCCCAGACCGGAAGCGGAAGTCCTTGAAGAGCATTTTAAATTCTTCATAGATTATGTGTATTTTTACTCTGCCTCAAAACTGTTACAGCCTGTCTAATGAAATTACAAATGTTTTTTTTTTAGACATACTAATGGCGACAATCATAACTGAAAATCCTAGATTTAGGAATGTCTACAAAATCTCTGATAAACTGAAATGTACCTTAATGTTAATTTGGTGATTTACTCCCCATAAAACTATCAAGAAGTCATAGATCTAAGTCTGGCTGATGTAAGAGCAGGCCATTGTTCTGTACCTTTGGTTTCCTGTTTCAAGAATCAGTTTCTTAGCATAGTTCATCTGGAGCTCAAACCTTCCAAAACAAACCCAATTTCCTGTTCTACATTTGTTCCTGAACTATTCTCATCATGCCTAATTTTGAAGAGCTTATGAGTTTAAAAGTACATTTTGACATTAGTTTTGGGCACAGAGACCCAACATTTCAGCTAATTAGCTTCTTAGAAACAGTAGACACAGCTTAATGTGTGAGAAATCACATTTTATTGTTTCCACAGATCTCCCTCATGCATAGGTAATGTGGATATATTTTTTAAAAAAGGCTCTTTTAAAAATACTGTTATACCTACATTCCACATGAATGAGAATATGTAATGTTTTTCTTCCTTTTTTCCCCCATTACTCTCTACTATTAACCACTCCTCCCTCTCTAGATAGCCCTCCTTTCACTTTGATGATAGATAGATAGATAGATAGATAGATAGATAGATAGATGGATGATGATAGATATAGATGGATAGATCTTCCATATATGAAAGAAAACTATATTTATCATTCTGTTTCTAGCATATTTCACTTACCATGATCTCAGTTCTACCCATCTTCTTACAAATGACAAAATTTCACTCTTTTCTGGACAAACATTTTGTGTGCATATGGAATAAATGTATATGAATATACATACATGGAATAAATGTATATGAATGTGTGTGTGTGTGTATGGAAATAAATTGAATATATATTCCATTTATTTATTCTTTAATTTGTTGATATGCATCAAAGCTGATTCCATATCTTGCCTATTGTGAATAGCTGCAATTTTATTTATTTTATTCAGATGTAAGTAAATCAAAAATGTATATTTCAGTATTATTAGCAGTTTTAGGTATGGAGAAGCTGCCCCCAAACATGCAGGGCTGCATGTGCTACAGGCATCAACACCAGAGGAACAAAGCTGTCTAACCATGGTGGTTAGAGGCAGAATATTGCATATGCCCTGGTAAGGTGTGGTCTTATTTGAGCTGGTCTTTCCTTGCTATATCCCCATTTCTTTCTTCTGGAATGGAAATGTTCATTCTATTTCATTTTATAAAGGACGCATGTAACTGACTGTATTTTTATTTTTATTTGGGCTCACAGTTAAGTGTTTGTCATGAATATCACAAGAGACTTGGACTTTTGAAAAGTGTTGTGACTGTTAAAGTTTTTGTAGACTTTTCAAGTTGGATTCAACCCATTTTGTATTATGAGATGTGCATGAAGTTTTGAGGGTTATGAGTGTCATATAGTAGTTAAAAGTGATGTATTTGGGTGTCAAATTGATAAGGATTATGATGATAGTTAACAATCACTGTTAGCTTGGCTGGAATTGGAAGTATCTAGGACAGTGGATCTCAACATGTGCATTGAGACTCCCCTTTGGTGAGTGGATCAAACAACCCTTTCACAGGGGTCATCTAAGACCATCAAGAAACATAGACATTTACACTACAATTCAGAGCAGTATCAAAATGACAGTTATGAAGTAGTAATGAAAATAAATTTATGGTTGGGGTGGGGGTCGTCACCACAACATGGGGAACTGTATCAAAGGGTCACAGCATTAGGAAGGTATAGCAGAATATTCTGCTACATTATATTTGCAGTGGAGCTGGGTGGTTGGGCAGTAGAAGAGGAGGTGCTGGGAGAAGGAAAGAGGATGAGGAGGAGAGAAGAGGAGGAGGAGAGAGAGGAGGGGCTAACAGCCATGGAGAACCACGAATCAGCGGAAAGCAGTCCTGGCTAACAATTTCTATCTAAAGTTTAGATATTGGATAACAATTCTAATTGAGTGGCATCTTGTTAATTGAGCATTTACAAATTTATAAATCCATTGAATAATCACTAAGCATTAAGAATCTCATTTCTACCAAGTACTGCAGGCGTAGCAGGATTGGTCTGGGCTCAGCCAAACACTGTGGAGACTGCGTGGTTTGGCAGAGCCAGCCACCAAGAGGACTCTTGTGGGTCTAGTTGTGGCGTGAGTGGCCTTTGGCCGCTTCTAAGTGCAGAACATGGCGGCCAGATCTAAGCAGAGTTGCCCGCCAATTAGATAGCAGGCCCAGCACTGCACTTTTTCTAAATATTCCCATTTCAGGAAGGTTGAGAACCACTGTTCTATGAATATATGTCAAGCCTTTAAAAAAAAATTCCAGAGAATTTTAGCAGACGAGTAGAGACCCAGCCTGAATGTGGGAAGCAACATCCCATGAGCAGGGGTCCTCTCAAATAAAAAGGAAAAAGTGAGCTGAACATGAATGAAGGTCCATATCTGTGCTTCCTGACTATAGCACACAGTTCTATCTATCAACTGCCCCCCACTCTTGCTGCCACATCTATCACTGTTTCTGCTATGCTTTCCCTATGATGGACTGTAGCATCAAACATTAGACCAAAGTAAATATTCCCTTCTTTAAAATGTTATTACTGAGTATCTAGATATAGCAATTAAGGAATATTACTAATACACTGACCTTTAGAAAACTAATGTTATACAAATTGTTCCTTTACCTGATTATTGGCTAACTGACCAGCAATGTTCAGTCAGTTTGGTTACAGTACTGAAAGAATCATGACACTAGTTTGAGTATATTTTAACAGTTTGGGAAAAGTGAGCTAATTGTCTATACAGAATTTGAAAGATATGAATTCACATCATCTCTTGGTACTGTCTTCAGTATTTTTCTAGACAACATAGGAAAGTGTATTTACTCTTTTAAAAAGAGTCTATCATGGGCCAGTAAGATGGTTCATCTGGTAAAGAATCTTGTTACTAAACTTTACAGTCTGAGTAAAATCCCTCAGACCCACATAACAGAAGATGAGAAAAGGCTCCTGTAAGTTGTCTTATAACCTCCATGCTATGTACACACACACACACACACACATACACACACACACTAGTAATAAATGCATGCGATATATTTTTAAAAAACAGTTCACCTTTTTGTCAAAACTAGTATGCTAAGCCAGGCATGGTGGTTTAAGACTTTGATCCCAGAACACGGGAAACAGAGACAAGAGGAAAACGCTGGACTCCTCAGTGAGTGCAGGGCAATCAGAGCTACATCTGTAGACTCTGTCTTAAAAAAGACAAGGTGGAGGAAAGGAAGGGGGGAGGAGAAAGAGGAGGCAGAAGGTAGAGGTGGAAGAGGAGGAAGAGGAGGAAGAGAGGTAGGAAGAAGAGGAGAAGCAGAGGGAGGAGGAGACGGAGAAGAGGAAATTTCTGTTAGACCGATGCTGGTGTAGAATCCCCCTGGTTCTGTTACTTTGTAACTGAAGAGCGTCTAAGATAATCTTTTAGTGCTGAGTCATGGTATCATGGTCTAACCCAAGAACATATATACGTGAAACAAGAACACTCTATACACACAACAAGGAGTCAACTTAAAGGCTGAATAGAAAATGTCTGGATGGAGATGTGTGTGTGTTTGTGTGTGTGTGTGGTGTGTATCATGATTAACTTATTTTCATAAAGATAGTATTACAGCATAGGGCAGGATATGGTACAGGTCAGAAATGGGAAAGATAAATGGGATGATTTTTTTTTTTTATTATTAGATATCTTATTTACATTTCAGATGTGATCCCCTTTCCCCATCCCCCACCCACCCAGAAACTCCCTATCCCAACCCCCTTCCTCCTGCTGCTATGAGATTGTGCCCCCACCCACCTACTTCCTCCTCCCCACCCTTGAATTCTCCTATACTGGGGCATCCAACCTTCATGGGACCAAGGACTTCCTCTTCCACTTATGCATCCTCCCCTACATATACAGTTGGAGCCATGGGTCTCTCCCTATGTGCTCCCAGGCTGGTGCTTTAGACTCTAGGAGCTCTGGTTGGTTGGTATTGTTGCTCTTCTCATGGGGCCGCAAACCCTTTCAGTTCCTTCAGTCTTCTCTCTAACTCCTCCACTGGGAACCTCATGATCAGTTCAATGTTAGCTGTGAGTATCCACCTCTGTATATGTAAGGCTCTGTTAGACCTCTAAGGAGACAGCTATATCAGATTCCTGTCAGCATGCACCTCCTGACATCCACATCAAACATCTACCTTTGGTGACTGCACAAGGGATGGATACCCAGGTAGAACAGTCTCCACATGGCCTCTCCTTCAGTTTCTTTCCCACACTTGTCTCCATATTTGCTCCCATGAGCATTTTGTTACTCCTTATAAGAAGGACCGAAGCACCCACACTTTGGTCTTCCTTGTTCATGAGATTCATGTGGTCTGTGAGTTGTATCTTGGGTATTGCAAGATTTGGGGCTAATATTCAGTTATCAGTGAGTGAATACCATGTGTGTCCTTTTGTTATCTAACTCAGTTATCTCACTCAGGATGATCTTTTCTAGTTCCATCCATTTGCCTAAGTATTTCACGAATTCATTGATTTGAATAGCTGAGTAATACTCCATTGTGTAAATATACCACATTTTCTGTATCCATTCCTCTATTGAAGGATATCTGGGTTCTTTCCAGCTTCTGGCTATTATAAATAAGGCTGCTATGAACATAGTGGAGCATATGTCCTTGTTATATGTTGGAGCATCTTCTGGGTATATGCCCAGGAGTGGTACAGCTGGGTCCTCAGGTAATGCTATGTCCAATTTTCTGAGGAACCGCCAGACTGATTTCCAGAGTGACTGTACCAGCTTGTAATCCCACCAACAATGGAGGAGTGTTCCTCTTTCTCCACATCCTCACCAGCATCTGCTATCACCTTCTTTCCCCATTTCATATCCTGTGGTCAGAAATTATTGTTAGCTAAAAATATTAACATTATATAGAGTGCTTACCCAAAATCAGCAATAATATATACACATCTGATGCATATTTGCTCATTTATTTAAATGGTTCTATTAATATTAATAAAATAATTATTTCCAATTTAGAAGTTAACTAAGACTCACATGGTGACATGGCTGAAGTCTGGCAAGTAGAAGTCAGAATTTGAAGTTTGGTGGGTAGACTCTAAAAGTCATCTTCTTACCTTATACTGCACTGTCATTTAGAGTGGAGGCAGGGGAATTATATATACCTAAATAACACAATACAAAATATAATCTATGTTCATACTTATCTTAGGAAACTAGCTGGCAACTTCTATAATGTCAGCAAAGTAAGTATAAAGACAGACTTGTAGAAACCATCTCTGGATGCTGAAATAGCACGACTGGATTCTGTCTTTCATTCACTTACTCAACCAGCTTTTGTGAATCATCTTCTCGATTCCAGGAACTCTTGTTATGTAATCTGGGTAGAACTGTAAGTGAAACACAGCCAGAGATCACTAGCAGAAACTTGAGCATGCATAAAACTCTATTGCATACCATATGTTTATTTGGGCTCAGTAGCAGCGGCAGAAATGCATGCCTGCCAGAGGAAATACTTCCCACCATGGTGCCTCTGAATCGATCCCAATTTGGTATAAATAATCAATATCCTCAAGTGCCAAACAATGCAAGGGTTGGTTTTCAGTGTGGAACATTTGAGTGACAGCTCACTGATTTACATGCTTGTTTTGAAAACAATTAACATTCCATCTGGGATTCTGCAGAGAGTAAGAAAGTCCAATATTCATGTACCTCCCTCTGCTCTCCTCCACTGAGGCAGGCTTACCTCAGCCTTTTACAGGCATCACCCTACTTAATCATTCATTAGTTGTCTTCCCTTTACAAGTGAGAAATTCAAGGTTTAAATTTTCCTCAAGAGATTACCAAGAAGAAGTAGCAAAGCCAGGACTAAATCTAGGCTTAGCAAAAGACAAAGGGCTCAAGTCCTAACCTGGATGTTCCTTCAAGAAACATTGCTAAACAGCTTACCATCTTTCACAAAGTGCAGCCCCTATTCTTCATAGAGATCACATAGTTGTATTACAGATAGCAATGTTTCCAGTGGTAGTTCTCAGTTCTGCTTGTGACATTTAAGCCTGTGAACAGTTTCTAATGATCTTCATGACTATGGGTAATCTCACAGGTTTGGCAAGTATCTTCAGAGTAAGGCTTTATTATGGAATATGAATGCCTCTTTATTGGTTAGATGGACTTTCATTATTGTCAATCTGGAAGCAGAAAAAAAAAGAAGTAAGAAACACAAATTACCAGAGAAAAATTTAATTATCAACCGAGCTGTGTGATAGGTCTGAGAAGCCTGAATTTGTCATAAAAATCATAATGACTGCTGAGCTTATCAAAAATTTGTCCAGCATCCTCCCATAGACAAAAGAAAGAAATCTGGGTCTGAGAGATGGTTTGGTGTGTATGGGCCATTGCCACCAAGCATGATGACAGCAGTTCATTCTCTAGTATTCACATGACAGACAAGACCAACTCCTATAAGTTGTCTTCTGACTCCACACATGTGCCATGGCATGCAGACACACACACATGGGCACGTGCGCTCCCGCACACATGCACACACACACACACACACACACACACACACACGCAATGTAAAAAGAAATTAAAGGTAAATATATAGCATATTAAAGTTTCATTAAATGTAAAAATGTAAATATAAATGTAGGATTAGAGTGAAACAGCTTTATGCATGCACAGATTGTATTTATGAGGTCACTGTGGCAGTTTGAATCAGAATGTCTCCTCTGTACTCATGTATTTAAACACTTGGTCCCAAGTTCATGGCACTGTTTGGGGAAGGTTTAGGAGGTATGGCTTTGTGAGAGACAGTATGTCACTGGAGGCGGGCTGTGAGAATTTAGCAACCTGCACTGCTGAATGCTTGTGCTTTGTGGTCATGAATCAAAATGTGAGCACTCAGGTTGATGCTCCAGACACCATACCTGCCTGCCACTATTACCTCTCCACCATGATGGTGATGAGTTCTCATATCCCAAAACTATGAGATTGGGCTGGACAGATGGCTCAGCAGTTAAGAGCACTGACTGCTCTTCCAGAGGACTTGAGTTCAATTCCCAGCAATCGTATGGTGGCTCACAACCATCTGTAATGGGATCTGATGCCCTTTTCTGGTGTGTCTGAAGACAGCTACAGTGAACTCGTCATATATATAAAATAAATTAAATTAAAATTAACAAAAAAGAAACTATGAGATCAAATAACCCCTTTCTTCTATAAGATGCCTTGGCCATGGTGTTTTATCAAAGCAATAAAAGAATAACTAATACAGCCACTAAATTGAGAGGGAAAAGATTATGGAAAGTATCAAGATGGCAAGACAATTTGTGAGGCATGTAGATCTTCCAAACTATTGATTTACTCATTTAGTTCTTCTCATTACATTCATGCAACATAATCCACAAATGGAATATCAATTGAAATAATAAGTAATAATAGTTGTGGTTCAACACCCCCCCATTTCATGTGTTAGAAGTATAATTATAAAATACATATATTAACATATATTCAGATTTTTGGAAAGTAATCCGGATTAGATAACATCATACAGGTGGGTTCCTCATGCTTCTATTGCTTTATGCTTTTATTTTACCTCATTTATTATTGATTTTAGATGGCTATTTGTCTTCTAATAACAGAGAGAGAGAGAGAGAGAGAAAGAGAGAGAGAGAGAGAGAGAGAGAGAGAGAGAGAGAGAGAATTTGGGTGGGGGGAAGTGGGAAAGGGAAAACTGTAATAAGAATATATTCTATGAATATATGAATAAGAACATATTATATGAAAAAACTCTTTTCAATTAAAAAGTAGGAAAAATACTTACAATACTTATAACTTAGCCAGAAATAAGAAAAGGAGGAAGAAGAGGAGGAGGAGAAGGAGGAGGAAGAGGAGGAGGAAAAGGAGACAAAGAAAGATAAAGAAGAAGACAACGACACAGATAAAGTGGACCTGGAACGCTGCTGCTATTGCTGTGCCATGCCCTCACAGTATCACAGTGTTGTCATGCAGTGTGGAAGCCCACACCAAGTGCTGACATCATGCTCTTGAACTTGCCAGATGTCAGAACTGTGATCTAAGTAAGATTCTATTGTTTATAAATTTTCTGATCTCTGGTATTCAATCACAGCAACAGAAATACACTGACAATAACATTGGGATAATATACACGTGTGTGTGTGTGTGTGTGTGTGTGTGTGTGTGTGTGTGTGTGTGTGTTTATAGGGGTCCCCTTCTGATTTAATTTTTTTATTTCCCACATGACTGACTCTCATATCATTTCCTCACTTCCCTTTCTCCCTTCAACTCTTTCCATGTTTCTCAGTTTCTTAAATCCATGACCTCTTTTCTAATTATTTTTGGGGTTTTTAAGAAAATAGTTTGCAACATATTTATTTTATACAAAATTTAAAATGACTAAGGGTGAAAATGGAAAGTCACTTTGCTATAAAACTAGCAATGCAAACTTCAACTAATAATGTTTCTACATTCTGGTTTCCTAATATGTAAACTGAAGACATGGGCTACTATAAGGTTGCTTCAGCTTAAAGCTCTGTTACTCTTTAATGAACTTTCTATTTATTTACTTAAGTGAAAAAATTAGACACTAAAGCTTCCAGTCTTAAGATAGAGCATGGCAAATGCTCAGTTGTAGTTAAGAAAACTAAGAGGATCCTAGGGCAAGGAGTCCTCCTTTTAAGGAACAGAGAAAATCATGTCTTCAGTTTGGAGACTGAATTTTGATTGAATGATAATTAGAAATGCATATGTAGATGATTAATTCTTATATTACCAAGACTTCATGCAAAGGAGTAAAGAGCTTGAGAAGCTGGCTAATTTTAAGTAATTGAAAAACTGGTGGAATTTAATAGATTGATCTCTAGAACCATCATGGACAAAGAGTTTGGATATATAACAAATAGAAAGGGGGTTTGAAGAAGAATGATATACAGACACATAAATTAGTCAACTGCAAACCTACAAAGAGCTACTACCATGTATAGCCATGTGTGCATAGCAGTCCACTACAGGTCTGAGTATGTAACTTCATACATGCTTATCAGACAAATCATAGGTCTAGAAGATAGCCTGTATAAATTATACTGAAATCCTATTAGTCACAATTAATTTATCTCTAATGGCAACAATGTACTGTAGATATTTTAAATCTTTACTCTGTTCATTTCTATCGATAGCTAAGCGAAATTCATTTTCTCCCTGAACCCAAAATCAGCCTTAGAAAGTGTCATATCAGAATCTTCAAGGCAATCTTCGGCAATATGTCAGATTGGATCCCATCAGATAAAATGTCCTCTCCATGATGGGATTGTGGCATAGTAGTTTCAAATGTCTTTTGTTATTGTGGAAAATGCTGCGGTATCTCTGTGCAGTACATTCCTTTTAGGTGACTACTTTTCATTGGGCTGGACTCAGACCAGTGTTTTCCACTTGGCTGAGAGATGATTTGCATGAGTTATACTGTGCTCTGACCTTGGAATCCCTTACTCTAGAAAGCCTAGTAGCTTTCCTGTCACTTTCCACTGCGCTGTGTTGCTCCTGCCATTACTGTACCCACAGGAAGATATTAATACCAGTGTATAAACTTTTGGAAACCTCAATTTGTAAAATAAGTAATAAAAGTCCATCCATTTCCCCTGAATTTGGAGAAGGTGGCTAAGTAAATATGGTCTGGGAGGTTTCCTTGAATTTTCAGAGACCTTGAATTACACAATTTATCAGGCACCTTTATGACCTCTGTATGAGGGCACTTTTGTGAATTTCTACATATTTTTAGATTAGGTGGATTTTTTTTCCTCCTCTGTGTTGAAGTTCTCTGCACTTGAATGTCATAATCCCCTGTTGGGAGCAGATAGAACAAAGGTGGGTCATTCATTCAGTAAGCAAATATTTATTGAATGCCCATGATGGCTCAGGCTCTACTCTAGAGACCATGTTAACTCATCAGCTTCACACTGCCATAATGAAGTATTTGAATAATAACTAACTTACAACACACACACACACACCCCACACACAATGCTTACTTTGGTTGATACTTTTGAGATTCCCTGGCCTCTGCCAAGAAAAGCAAATCATCATAGAAATCTACTGGTACCCAAATGTACATCTGCAAGAAGAAGAAGAAAAATGGGTGATTGATATCTTATGCTCAGAGATCTGGGTAGACCTCCCATAAGGCTCTACCTTCTAAAGGTTTATAAAATTTCCTGAGGGTACTGATCTTGGATTAAGCTATCACCACATAATTCTTTGGGAGACACTAATCCAAACAGTAGCACTATGTATGCTGTTGATTGTCAAGGTCAAATAGCCCTTGTCCTTGAGATCATATGCTCTAGAGAGAGAGACAAACAATAAATGAGCGAGTCCTCCAAATGATGTGTCTGCACGGTGTGATAAGCTTTTTGTAAGACAACAACACATAAGTTAAACTTGTTATACATGGGGAAGAATTTCTATTTGGTTGACTAAGGAGAGCTTCTTTAGGGAATTGATCTTAAGACCCAGGAAGAAAGGTGCAAAGAGGAACCCAAGCAAACTTCCTTGTAGTAGAGGTAAGCATGAGGGTAGATTCTGATGTGGCCCTTGTCTGTGAAGATTCACCCTGGCTTCCCTGGGAAGAGCTTTCCTAGGTTCTCAAGTATGAATAGTAGTTCTGATGGCTAAATACATATTCCTATCCAGGAAAGAAGGAGGCCTTCAGAGTGACTCTTATAAAAGAAAGACTTTCCATCTCACTGGAGTTGAGAGATGCCCATTAAGTGATTTATGAAGGGCTCATGGCAGTGTGCGTGGGCTGGCATGAAGCTTTCTATTCACAGTAGCGCTTACATTAGGACTGCCATTTGGGACAATCTGCCTACCAAGATAAAAACTGAGCCCAAATGTCCTCTTATACTTCTGTATGCTTCTTATTTATGTACAAAGATTTTCCTATTACTCTTGGCTTTGGGAATAAATGCACCAGGTTTTTCTGAAATGAGCATTTTCCCAACAAAGGAAAAGCATGCATCTGTTTGATGTTCTCTCTGTGGAACATACGAGAATGTGGTGACAGTGTGTAGTTTGGTTTGGTTTCCTTCATCTTGATTTACTATTGAAGCAGATTATTTGAACACCAAAAGTTGTGTTTTTTATTTCTCTGGTAGCATTTTCACTGCAATACCAGAGCCTAAAAACTGAAATATAAATAAATCTAAGTATACACTCATAAAGAGTTAAAATGGTCCTATGCTAAGTCTTTTTTTTTTTCTTTTTAAATAGTTCTTCTTGGAGCTCAAAAACAGCCTGGCAGATAGATCTCATTTGAAGGTATTTTTAAAGCAGAAGTTAACATCTTCTTCCTTCACCAACATTAATCTTTCCAAGCTCTACAAGGTAAGGGAGCCAGTAAGAGAGTTTGCCTAACATCTCACACAAATAGTTTCTTCATAAATGTTTTCCATTTCTCCAGGGAAGGGTCTGCCTGAGCTTTCTCACTGTTTGTGATAGCTTGATCAGTTGACATGTGACCAGAGAGACATATATACTTTATAGAGGAAAGCTATGTGGCCAAGAAGAAGTGCCCCCTCTGTGGCCACTGAGGTGCTTTGATTTTTGTCCACTGCCCTTAATAATGAACTGAATTAGTATTCATCAAGCATTGAGACAAGGCTAGGCCCATATTCTGTCTTTTATCAATATTTGCAGTGTTAAATGAAAAAGAGCTAAATGAGAAAATGAAAATGAGGTAAACGATAGAAGCAAGCATGGAGAAGCTACAAAGAAAACTGAAATGTTCAGATTTGTAATATAAAATTAAATTTTTTCCATATATTTTTAAATCTACAGGAAAGATTTCCAAGTTCAGTGGGCACCAACAGGGCCTCTTAGGTAATTCCTATAGAAACCTGAGTGTGATTAAATTTCAAGAGTTTATAGACTATAAATCTTACTAATTGTTCCCCTGAAATATACTATATCCGTAATAGTTTCTAAAATCCTCTTAGTTTTGACTAATAGGTTGTAACCACTACACTAGCCATGCTACACTGTGCAGAAAAGAAAATAAGTAATAGGTTATACAGGAATGAAATACTTCAAAAGAAGCAAGTTAACAAGAGGAGCCTCATGCTAGCACGACATCGTCTTGCTAGGTATCTCTGGACAAGTAGAATTTGAGGATCTTGAGGAAGGTGAAGGAATTGGATCCCCAAACAAGAGATGCTTCAAAGCATGGGGCCTACTGTGTAGCAATTCCCTCCGAGATTAAAAGCTCCTTAAGATACAGGTTGTTGAAAAGGGGGTCAAACCACAGAATGGACTAATAGGAAGTGAAAGGATAGCATGTTCTAAGGAGAGATGAAAATGACAGATTATTCTAAGAAGTGTGAACCCTACCATTCCACAGAGGAGAAACTTATACTCAGGAAGTAATAATTAAGTAACTACAAGAAGTTTCTGAAAATGGCCAGATTCACTAGGCTCCTCCTCTGAAATCTTATAGAATCAGAAAGGAATGATGAGCAACACTCCCAGGCAAACTGACCTCCCTGGAAGATTACTAGCTAAACTGCCTGGGAAAAGGCACTCTCCAACCTGCTGAGCCTCCTATGCATGGAGCACTCCAGGTTTCCACCTTTTGTGAGCCATCACCCATGTTGGGGTAGACATGGTGATGTAGTTGTCTTTGAGTCATTTCTGTTCCAGTAAGTAACCTCTCACCCATATTCTTGTATGTAACCACAATAAAGCTCACTGGTTCCCTCGTTTGAATTTGAGTAGTGTTCTTATCTGAGGTGAATAGATGTTTGTTCCCATCTCCCCAGGAAGGATGGCATGTGACAGGGCCCCAGACATCTGCATAAGTCCTCTTTAACACAGCAACAAGGAGTCCAGAATGGCCATGTAGTCTAGGCAAATAAAATTATACTATTATAAAGTTATTCTGTTTCTGACCTTCAAAGTGCAAAGTGCAATATGGTGCAATATTTACTCTCAGTAGCCTTGGATAAGTTAAGGCTTATATTATTAATCCTCAAGAAACCACTAAAAGCAGTAGCCAATAAGAGAAATAAAACACACACAAAATCATATAATAAACACAAAAGAAGTCGGAAAAGGGAAAAAAAAAGGCAATTGGCAAAAACAGAAATAATTAACAAATATCGAGATAGTAATATAAGCCAAATTGCATCAATAATAATATGAAGTGGTAGTGATTGTTGGGTAGGATAGAGAAGATGAATAAACCTAACTAGGTTTTCCTTTGAAGAGACGTGTTCTAAATCTAAATACACAAATAATCTGAAAGCATAAAGTAACGGGGTCATTATATTAATATCAGAGGAAACACAAAGGCTGAGACTTGAAAATGATAGAAGGCCATTTAGTAATTTAATGGACTCATCTGGAAGAGTCAGTATCATAATTATGTGTGTGCACACACAACAGAATTCTCCAATTTGTGGAGCAAAAGTAGAAATATGTCTAGAAAAAAATAGTCAAATTTATTATTGTACTTAAGAATTTTAATAAGGCTTTCAAATAAAAGCAATTAAACATAATCACTATAAATGTAGGCAAATAGAAGTGCACTATGACCTAGTTTCATTTAACTGACATTTATAAGTGCCAAGAATGTAAAATGTTTAATCTCAGCACTTACGTGTACAAGGCTAGCCTGAACTATATAGCAGGACTTTTCCTCAAAACAACAAAAAAAGGAAATAAATAAACAAGATGCAAATCCACAAATAAGCCAATGATTATAGGTATAACATAACATATAACATATCCTATATCACACATCGTGTATCATATAATATACACATACACACACACACACATATATATATGTGAGTTCTATACTATAGGTGTAAGATGTGGTACTGGGAGAATTAATGATCATTTAGATATTGGAAAGATAGAGCAATGTTCTTTGCTTAGGAATTGACACACTTAGTAATCTTAAGACATATAGTTTGCTTGACAGGTTTAATATTATTTCAGTAAAAATCCAGAGATTTTATAAACTAGAACTTTCAAAAACATATAGAAAAAGATGAAGTTTCAAATAGCCCAAACATATTTTAAAACAACAAAAACATGACAACGTTAACAGCCTACTTTAATAACTAATAATAAAGTGACAAAACCACTGCTATTGGAAGTAATCAGTGACAGCACGGGGTCAGTCAGTAGAACAGAGTTCAGAAATAAACTCTGAACTCTCATTGGACAAAATTCCATATATAATACAAGAAATAGAACTTTTAAAGACTAAACATATGTATAGGAATAATAAATACTTATTGATATTTCATGTGACACATGAAAATAAGTTCATAATAAATACGTATTTAAATGTAAAAGTCAGAATTATAAAGATTCTCAAAGGAAAGTAAAGAAACAACCATTAACCTTTCAGTAAGTAATTGTGCTAACCCCTCTGGCCTAAATAGTGCTTTCTTTTAACTTCCTCATGCAAAATTTTTACCACAGATGACACAGTGACCCCCCTTTTTTAAAAAAGTAAAGGGGAGGAGACGTGGGACTGCGTAAGGGTATCCTGGTTCTTGGCTGGGCATGGGCCTAGAACCCCGAGACTCCAAGGGAGAAACGGCAGGAGTTACGCCACGCCCCCAGAACTCAGGGTCCTGAAAAGCAGTCAATCTCCATAGACCTACATGTTCAGTCACGAAGGCCATTACAGCCCCTCCCAAAGTGCACAGGTAGAGGGTGTAACTACAGGCCTCAGGCCCTAGAGATTTACATACTAATGAAGGTCAGAGGGCGGAGCCAATTAAGCATTCCTCCCCAGAACCTCCCCCTTTCTCCCTCCCTACTTAACTCAGGTCTGCCCTGAGTTTGGGGGGGTACACCCAGATCCATCCACCATCCGCCATGACAATAAAGCCTTTTGGAACCAAAAAAAAAAAAAAAAACCTTTCAGTAAGACTATCTCCTACTAGGACACAAAATACATGAATTAGATTTAAATAAACTAAAAATTTTACTCTTCTAAAGATACCATCAGAAGAAAAAAATGAAAAGAGCAAACTTTATTTTAAAACTTTTAAGATGAACATATCTTTAAGTCAATAGTGAGACAAAAAACAGTGTTAAAATGTGAAAAAGATGCAAGCATGGAAAGTTAAATTGGCAGTAAGCATGTAAGGATCTTCCTGGTGTCTTTAATAGTCAGAGAGATGAAATTAAGATCATCATGAGATACCACTTTATAGTCATTAGAACACATAAAATGAAAACGCCAAGTGCCAGTGAGAAATCAGAGCTCCTCAGAAGCAAAACCATTAAGTTGTCCCTCGTCTTCATAGTAGATAACATCTGGACACCACCTGGTACCTAGCAGGAGAGGGGAAGTGAAGTACTGATGGCTGGACAGCAAAGTTTCCATGATGCGTATGGTGTCCCACAACATTCATGTGCTGGGAAACTTGATCTCAAATGTAAGTTCTAGGTCTTCTGAGTCAGTAAATGCTACTTTCACAGAAGAGTGTTCCTGGCCAAAGAGAGAACATCCTCACAGATGTGGCTCCTACATCTTGAATATCTCTGCTTCCCTGTAAGAACCATCCCACACCACATCCTTTCCGCAGCCCCCAGCCTCATGTATTCTGTCTTTGCAGAGCAACAATTCCACTCAGCAGTTAAAAAAAGAACAAAATGGCTGTACATGCAGAATTAACGACTCACGGGAAGTTTTGTTGTAAGTGAAAAGAAATGTGTAAAAGTATATTGAGTTTTTTATTTGTATAAAATTAAAAATGTGAGTAAACTCCTGTGATAAAAACCATTATTAGTTACCACACATGGAGGCAGGAGGAGTCAATTTATTATTAAGGCATCTGTAGGAACTTCTGTGAGGTTATGCATATTTTTTCTCTCCAGTCATTTTTTATATTTTATTGTATGTATATTTAAAATGTACTAAACTGCGCTCTTAAATTGTGTTATTTTGTATAAATTACACTTTCTTAATGTTGATTTAAGCTGGAGATTTGACGCTATTGTTTAAGCTTATCATCTGTAAATAACTCACAGACTTGTTAGTGTAATTACTTAATATCTATTATAAACAAGGCCTACTTGGACATCTTCCAAAGCTTCAGCCTAGCAGGGAAAGGAAAAAATACTCTAATCACAAATAAGAGTGTTGGGTGAACATTCGAGGAGGAAATTTAAATCACTTTTATAGTACACTTCAGATATATCAAGCACGGTACCATTTCTGGAGCACTTCACTCAAGAATCCATATCTATGTGATGTGAAATTTTGTGGGAGACTGAAAGAATAATTAAATCTGTCACAAGAGAAACAAGTACACCATGACCTGGATGAGAGAGTACACAGTATGTAACTAAGGAAAAGGAAGCATAATATAAGTTTTTTAAATAGTCACCATGTAGACCAACAAAGGTGGGTGTAGGATACTGAGATATGCCAAAGGTTTTAGAATTTCTTCATTGACAGCTGGGAAGAACTAACAGATCATGATGGGGAAATTTGACCAGTCTTCAGGCTGGCCGCTTTTTGAAGGAAAGATGAGAAAATTAACACAGATATCCTTGACATTATCTGCATATCCAGGTGGGAGATTATCTGCCTATAAGGCCTGGTGGGAGGGCATAGCAAGAATGGATGAGAAGAGGCTTGAAAAATCATTTAAAATTTAAGGTAATTGCAATTGGACAACAGGATGAGAGTAAGAAGGAGGTGGTGATCACCTTGTGGTTTAGCTGAGCTGGGTGGATACAGTACGAGCTCTTGAGCCCGGTGGTAAGAGTGAAGAGTTTGGTTTGAGGATAACTCGCTTGGAGGTGTTCACTTCCTTTTAGTTTTCTCTCATTTTATCTTACAGAGGCAAATTCTCTCTACAATGACTTGGAGCTGTTCAAGCTTTGCTCTCATTATTAAGTGGTTGTTTAAATCCCACCCCAACCCATTTCCTTTAGTTATTCACTGACTGATTATCTAAATATTCCCACTGACCAGTCTAATGTTCCTTTTCTCTTTCCTGTTACTCCTGCTGATATTGTAAAGCAATGGCACAGACTTCCCCAGTGATTATGAGGGTTTATCATATACACACAAGAGGGATTGGCTTATACAAACATATAAAATCACCTTGTTTTTTTTCTAAACACCAAAGGAGCTAGAGGTGCATGGCTAGGCTCAGTGGAAACTAACAGTCTAGACAACTGTTTTTAGAACATGAATAAAACTATAATAATGAGGTGCTGAAAGACAGCCTCCTTCTTGCAAACTAGGTCCTTGTGAAGCAAGCCATGGGCTACCCTCTGCAGAAATATAGGTTGTGCTGCACAGGAAAACTGCTGCTTTCAGTAACTGTTGGCAGCCTGAGGCAAGCAAGTAACATTGGTGTACCTGCTTTGAGGAATACATGGAGGCCTGAACCAAGCCATGGCACAAGATATCACTGATGAAATCTTTGTCACCTCATAGTTCATCATAGTTTCCATTTTCATTTTAAGATCTTAGAGTATATCCCTGGTTTGAGATTAGAAACTACATGAGCCAAAGAGACAAAGAAGACCTACCACATATATACCCACAGTCCCCTGATGCACATGCAGTTTAACTACCCCCATACCATTTGTCATCTAAACTTCCCAGGCTCCATAGTTCATGACACATGAAAGTTCCTTCATATCTTTGTATCATCTCCTTCATGCATTTCTGAACTCCTATGTTCAACACAGTGCCCTACTCGAAGTTTATAGCTATCTGAAATACACATGATTTTACTAGAATAAAAAGTAGAAAGAGCAAATTGAAACCAGTGCAAATTGTTATTCATTGAATAAAAATGAAAATGAGTACGAGAGTGAAGAATTTTTAAATATAATTAAATATAATTTATAATATGAGCTGTGAATGTTTTCTAAATATAAATAATTATAAAATATAAGTAATATGAAATAATTATATTACTGTTCATTATTTATTTTAATTCTGAATCTATTTGACATATATAATGAGAAATAAGTAAATGTATAACTATAAAGTATCAAGATTTTCACTTTTGGAGACATACAGCATTAAAAACCTAAAGAACATCTATGCATAATTAAATTTGAATCAGAAATATTGGTTAGCGTATGTTTGAGGATGTTTTCTAGTGACAATGGTACTCCAGTGCAAGCATACATATACTGAATATCTGTTTTTAAATATCATTCTGTAATAGAGCTCTATAAAAGAGAAGAAACTTAGTTCCTCAGAAAGACAGTTAATTTTAGAGCAGGAGCAAGAAAAAAAGGCTAGGGTACATTAATTTAAAAGTAATAAAGTGCTCAAAGATTAATGGGGTTATGTCAAAGGGATAAGGGATTATTCTTTTAGAGGTTTCTCTTGAACCAGTTTGATATCCATCAGTCTATTATAACACTCAAAAGCATAGAAATATAGCAGAAATTATTTTGGGAAAATTTTTTGTCAACAAATGGGATTATCCACTTTTCCCTCTATGATACAATAATTTATCTACATAGCTTTATAGTCAAAGGATGCTAAAATGTGGGTGTGGCACTGTGGAGATATAGAATATTCACACTTAAAGTAACATTTACTGATTATTTTCTAAACATATAAAGGAGGAGGTATAAGTTTTGCATAGGAGTATTAATGATTATCAGTTTGATAAAATCATTAAATTTGCATTAGTTTCATAGTTTAACCTGATAGTTTATACTCTATGGTATGATGTATCCAATATTCAATTTCTCTTGTATGTTAATCTTGACAGAAAATTTCACCCTGAATCCAGCTCATGAAAGAAATTAGACACGTTCAAAATATTGGATACTTTGCAAGATAGTTAGCCTAGACTCTTGGAAAAGTCAATGCTATAAAAACTAAAGCTAAAAGGTATGGTGATTTCTCTAAATTAGGAGATATTAAAGATTAAAATGTCCTATGCCATTTGTGAGTTGACTGTACAAAAGAAATATGGCAGTACAATTACAGTGCTTTTTAAAATGTCATTAATCACAGAAAGACCAGGTTGAAATTTTAGTAAAAATGGATTATACTCTGTTCAACTCATTTTCAAATAGTTTAGAAGAAATATGTAAAAAAAAAAAAAAAAAAAAAAAAAAAAAAAAAAAAAAAAAGAAAGAAAGCAAAAGTTGGTGAATCTAAGCAAATTATATTGAATATTTATGGTGCAATCAAAAGATACATCATGATGTAGAATGAATATACAGTGGCAAAGACCATCCCTATTCCAAGAGGCAAGATGGGGGCATAGTAAAGAAAATAGGAATAACAGAAAACAAAGACCCAGCAAGGCATCATCTGTAGCTCCTTGTATGGCATCTACAGTTCTGGTGTCAGCTGGACTCCAAGAGACTTAGGAACCCCCTTCTTTCCAGCAAAGTTGCCTCTAGAACTTTCCCTTAAGTTGGATCCTCTCAGTGTCTGTAGCTTTCCATCGTGAATATTCTCCATAGCTGGAATGTCTAATATCCTGAAGTCTTCATTGCAATGTATGCTTCGCCACCACAGCTTTGTGCACAGCACTCTCAGGAGCTCCGTACACAGCATCTGATCATGCCTCTACTCATTGCCTGGCACCCGTGGCTTTCTGTAACCTTGAGGCAAGTTTCCACGACCCTTCACTCTCATTCTGAATGTCAGCAAACCAGCCCTGTGCAGATGAAGACGTCAAGTTCAACTGACTGCTTGAGTTCAGGCCGGGGCTTACTTGAACCACAGCTGTAGAAATCCCTGAGTGACCAAAATTTATTTATCTAATTTCGTTTTATTGGGCACTTACATGATTTTTTTTTATTCTACAGCAGAAATCCAACAAATAGAATTACTAATACAGGTTTTCAGCATAGACTGGGTATTACTAATGCCTTCCAGTCAAGGAACATACAATGATATGAGTTTATGTGAAGAAAATGGAAAAGCCAGGGGAAAAAATTATATGTGAAACCCTATAATCACTATAATAACAAAGAAAAATTGAGACATTTATTTGCATTTATTTTGTATTTGTTTATATCAACACCACATATCTCAGAACAGCTACGTTTTCTTCTGGGAAATATTTCAATGAGACCCCAGCAGCTATGCAAATTTCCCAAAGGCCTGACATGTCCACAGTTCTCCCTCACACACCACTTTCTCCAATAGTTCTTCAAAAGCCCAAGCTGTCTTTTGTTGTTCTTTGCAGCACTGTGACTACCATGGGGTGAGTTTCATTAGGTGTTTAATAAAATATTTGCTGGTTGTTTTCTAATTAGGAAGGATCTGTTCTTTTCACCTCAAGAAACCACTTAGGGGACAAACAGAAACACTTAATCACATTGATTGAATCTAATTGACGTGAATGTTAATGAAACTGCCTGCAGCCTGCTCACCTTATTTAAATCAGGGTGGCACTGAAGCAGGTTTTGTTTTTGTTTTTTTAATTCCTTTTCAGTCCACCCTTGTATCTTTACATCTTCTCATGAGCCACTGTTTTTGTTTGTTTGCGGGTTTTTTTGTTTTTGTTTTTGTTTTTTTTTTTTTTAAAGCCTCTTAACCCATCCTGGGTAAAGTTGGGTCTCATTAACCTTACTCCATATCCCACATTCATTGGCAAAGGACGCACTTCATGGAGTCCATAATAAATTGGATTTGACTTTTGCTTATGCCATGATTATAACAGCCAAGCCAAAACCTTATCTTGCAGAAGAGCGTTATTTGTACCACTCTTGGCTCACATTTCTTTTCAAAGCAGTTGAAAGCAATCTTTATTTTTAATAAGAGTTTAAAGATGGAATTGGTCCAACCAATGTTGTAAAGCCTACCAGAGGTACATGCCCAAAGGCAGCATGTACATATTCTCTAAAGTTAAAATTAAAGTGATATTTGATATTTGATATTTTAGGTGTTTGAATACAATTTTCTGGCCCTGTGACCGATCTGATTGAGATGGATGACTTTACATTTTATTATGGACAGTGTCTTGATGAATCAGTGAAGCAAATGATGTCCCTGTTCTCCTAGGCAGGGTGGTCCAAATTTTTAGTGTGTTTTTCTGTGTATAATACTCTTACACACACTGGCAAAGCTGAACTCAAGAAGCATAGAGAATTGAGGATCGGTGCATGGTACTAACCTGTAGAAAATGTCCTGCATTATTTCCAGAGGAGAGCACACCAAGTTGCTTATCCAGGAACAATCTAGAAGTTGCCAAGAATTGCTTCTACAATTCTACATGCACTTTTTTCTTTTGAGCTGGATGCAGTAGAGTCCCATGAACACTGAGACAGGAGGGAAGCTCATAGCCAAGAAAGAACATGCCAGAGATCCACTTTATGAGAGCATGGTATAAGAAACAATTACTTTAGTCTACCATTCTTACCCTCAATGTTCTATGCAAAAAAATTGCAAGGTTAAAGTGAGCACTGAGAAACAAATATCTCTGGACAAAGGAGAGCCATGGTCTGGGGTAGGCACACTCCAGGAATGGCAGAAAGACAGAAGGAACTTGAATGGAAAAAGCCAGCACCACTCTTGATTGCTGAGTTTCCATCAGGTAGAGGGAAATCAGGGTTAACCACCACCACCCCCTCCCTTTTTTTAACAGATAGAACCATGTCTTTCTCTGTGGATTACTTACTGCAGAGTTTCCAAATTGTAGTTATTTTTCAAATTGTGGTTTCTCCCCACCAACGTCAGCAACACTGAACATTCTAAAAATAAATGTGACGTCAGAGCAGAGGTTGGGCAGCTACACTCTCCATGCTTAACGTGAGCGATCCTCAGTTATGTTGGGTGAGAGGAGTGATGCAGGAGTACCTGGTGGAACAGCAGAAAGACAGCTACGAAGGAAGAAGAGGCACGGGTCACTTTCCACAGAATCCATTGGGCAAGCTTTTGAGAGGGAGGGTCCATGGTGTACCTGAACTCTTCAGAAGATCTACACCTGCATGTCCACCCGGGTGCTTTTGACTATCTGTGTACACACATCCATACCATTTTCTGCTAAAGGGACTCATAGCTTCAATCAATTACCAAGAGAATCCATAACTTCACCCCAAATTTTATAAGCCACTTGTTCTTTGGATGCCTTAGTTGGCATTAAAAGGGTTATCAAATAGCCACTAAAAATATCTTCAACAGCCTTCTTACTTTTTCCTCTCTCAAAATATCACAATCCATACTCGAGGTCACTAATACTTGAATTGCCATATCTGCTTAGTTTGTGAATAAGCAAAATGGTCCAGCGACATTATTATGCCTTTCCCTGCTGAAGTGAATGACAGCCTTAAGCCAGGAAACAAAAGGTTAATTTTGTCCTCTGCCCATAGAGCAAAATCAAAATCGCTGCTGATGCAGGCACTCCACTTCGCCAAAAACCAAAGTGGTTTCTGAGAAATCTCTTGCCACTTTGAAGAGTGAATGATTAGACCACTCATGATTAGAGAAATCAGATTAATTGGCTCAGAGTGCGATGTGAGAGTGTGCTCCTTAATGAAGGCAGCTGCAGAGTGGATGCACACACACAGTAGACCCAGAACGGTTCAGGAAACCAGGGTTGTGTTTCTCAAAACAGATTTAGAAAATGGTATAAAGCTCTAAAGGCTAGTAGCTTTAAGACTGCCACTTTTGGGGAGTTCATTTTATATGGGGGTAAAAGTTATGAACAAGGAAGACCCTAGCATATCATCTGAAAAACAGAAACGTGGGACAAAACAGAAATACAGGACCCAATCTCTACCCATGCTCTACAAGGACATTCTAATTCTATCCAGATGTTTACTTGAGAAGATTGAGAATTGGAAAACAATTACATAATCCTAAAAATTCTGTCTTGGACCCAATTAGAAAGCATATTACACCACTGCCCTTAAGGATAGAGTCAATTTCCTCATCGTATATTTGGGTCATCTGGATATATTTCCCCCTCCTTGAGGCCCAAAGGTGCTTTCCTACTCATAAGAGAACAAATTTCAGAGCTATAGGTCAGATAAAATTCGACCTCTATGGATTTAACTGACAGGGAATGTTCAGATCAAGCCAGAGTGTTTTCTGGTCCGTGGACAGGTTTTGTGAAGGTGAGAACTGTACACACCATGATTTGGGGCTTTCAGAAGGGAGTGCACATGACAAGTAGGAAATCTATTCCCAAAATGACAACTCTTGAGAGAAAACAATAATTCTAGATTTTATTCTTTTCATGAATCGCTGAAATTACCAGTTACCAGAACTCAGGTCAGATGTCTCTTGATATTGACACCAAAGCGTTTCTAAGGAAGTTAGGAACAGATCTATAGCCTTAAATTACAGATAAATCTTTTGTCATCAAATGATTAGTGAGTATCCTTGCTATGTCTTCTCATCTATTTTTTTTCTCCCTCACAGTAAGTGTGCAAAAATAAGACAGGCTTCCTATATGCAAGCTTGTAAAACATTACCCTCATTTTTTAAAGTCAGGAAAAATCAGTTCAACACACTAAACTCACTCAGATGTGTAAGCTCATTCGGAGGATATAAACCTGTCAGGGTCATGTCCATCTCCTTCATCCACAACCTGAAGACACAAACTTCTCTGGAAAGGGTTCCAAAGTAGTTAGCCAGTCTTTCTTATCAAGTGAGCAGGATCATTTACTGGGTTTTCATACACTTGGGGTGTTAGAGTCTAACTCATTTGCTAACTTGTTATAATGGATGTGACAGCAACTCCTTGGTTTGTATTGCAGCAGACAGAATACTGTGCCCCAGATATAGATAGATAGATAGATAGATAGATAGATAGATAGATAGATAGATAGATAGATATCATAATCCTCAAGCCTTTTAGTATTTTATGTGGCGAGATGAAATTAAGGAAGCATACATAATTAAGGTTGCTAATCACCAACTTGAAGAAAAGGAGGGAGGTAAACCCAATTATGTAGGTGAGCCCAATGTGAGCAGAAGGGTCTTAAAAGGAGAAAAGGAATATGGAATACTAGAGGGGTCTGCAGTTAAGAACTTAACTTGTGACGCATGACTTTAAAAACAAAGAGGATGTGGACATGGGGTATGACCAGCCTTTAGCCTGGTAAGTGCACAGAGACTTGGTTTCCTGGAGAACCTGAAGAGTTACACAGTCCTGACAACCCCTTTGTTTTGACTAATGAGACCCATTCAAACATCTCACGAGAAGAATTATAAGACCTTTAAAAAATGTGTTTTGTCATTACCTCTCCCGGGTAAACAAAATTGAAATTCAATAAAAATTGAAATCTAATTAATCAGACTGTTTACATCCTTCATTTTTTCCTTTTTATAATAAATTATTTTTTTTTTAAACCAAGCTGCTTATCTTTAAGTGGGAGAAGCTTTTGGCATCTTACTCAGTCTTTCTCTTTGACTGGTCCTCATATGTGAGGAACATTTACCTATCTCAGAGAAAAGACGCTTGAAATAGAACTGCCTGGGCCACTTAGATAGCTCCAAACCTGGGAAAGGTAATGATGTTCAAGTCAAGGCTCTGGGTATTTGGGAGGAAGGCAGTTTCAAAACACAAGTTTCATCTCAAAGAGGATAAACAATACTTTATTCTAGAGCAAAATATGAGTGACCACGGCCTGGGAACGCAGATTTAAGTTTCTCCCAAATAATATGTTTGAGCATGGTAACAGTTTGATACAGGTTTTAATGACAGAGGAAAGAAAGTCATAGACATGTTTGCTTTTCAAGTACATTAAGTAGGTGAGTTAAGGTCAAGTGCTCTAGGGTTCTTTTTGGCCAGTGGAAGCAATTGGTCTGTTAATACATTCAGAAAGGATTTACTTGCTCATCCACAGGATGTTAAGTCAGACACTGAGAAGGGGAAGGAAATGGCTACTAACAAGGTTTAAGATAGCCAAGAACTTATGAGATTAGACTCTGGATCTGCAACGTTCAGTCCTCTCTATAATCATTGATACTCTGAGAATCGTCCTCTCATGGAAAGCTCCATTATTTTTAGTAACTTTGCTTCACAAAGGAACAGGCGGGAACAGATGCTCTCTGAAGAAAGCGCAGCTTCCACCATCTGCTTTGAGGAGAATCTGTTTTGACTATGTGCTCAGCATACAAACTGGATTAGTGTTGTTGAATCTTGATGAGATATTCAGCCATTGTACAAAGAATGATAATATTGACAGATTTGGCTCCCCTCTGCTGTTTTTGTCTCAGGGAAGAATCCCATCAAGATTCTGGTCTTCTCCTCGCTTGCCTGCAGATGTGTGGCTTAGGTTCTAAAATGATGATTACTGAGTTGTTCACCCCACACCCAACCCCTGACTCTGCTGGATATAATCATCACCACATTCTTTACCCTTAAACTTTGTGTTCTCATCTCTTCCAAAATAAAGATTCTTTTCATTTCCTTTACACCATAAATACTTGCTGTGCCATCATTTCTTTATGTGTTCTTGGAGATTTGACCTTCCTAATTGATGTAACTCATTGTCAGCAGAACTAGCAATCCCTGCTTAGATATGAAGAAGGTTGGAAGTTAAGCACCTTTTCTATTCCTGTATTACATTTGCCTTTGTTGGAGTCTCTGTTCAGACCTTTTGGCTATTTGGCTTTTCTTACTGGGTTTTAAAATTTGCTGGTATGTTTTTGGACACATCTGCACACATTTTGTCTGAGCCTGTGGATGGTCTCCATGTTTTCAGACACTTTAAATGTCACTAACACCCCACTCATCAGTCTTTTTCATGTGTAGTGAGAATTTTGGTTCCTTTAAAAACTCAGTTATGTGAGTATGCTTTTGCTTTAATCCAGGTGTGGGATATGGGGCTGCTTCAGTTTGTCCCCAGCTGTTGACTATGATTGTCTCAAGCTCTAGGAGAGGATTGATCTTTGCCAGCTGTAGATAGTTTAATTCTGAGGACTCTGGAGAGAGACTAAATGCCAGATCCCTGAGAGGGAAGAAGGAAGAGGAGGAAGAAGAGGAAGAGGAGGGGGGGTCCCTGCTGCTTCTGTTTGCTGTTGATGCAGTTTGACCAGAAGAAGTTGGAGATATCCTGAAGACAAAGACTGGACTGGTCCCAAGAAACATAACATCACTAATCAGCAGGAAGTAGTCTAAAGAAGTCTATGTTCCCTTTCCGCTCTAATCTTTTTTCTTTCCTACATAGTGTTGGGGGTTGGAAGAGATTAGGGTGGAATAAAGGTTTAGAGGAAGGTAAAGGTATAAGAATCTAATAAAATAATAATTAAAAAATATGCAGAGACTCACATCATCAGGTCACAACATCAGGAATGTTGAGAGCCACTGTATTATAGTTTATAATCAACTCTACAACTCATTTTGAGTCTACTTTTAAGGAAGAGAACTTAAGTCTAGATTCTTACTTGGCTTCTGTCTATGGATACACAAGTGTTTGCTGTTTTGTAGATTGATGACAAGGCAATGTCTTTATGTGACATTTGAGGTATTGTGGAGAGTAAATGATTCTATTGTATATTGGTATCTAGAGGAACCATTAAGTATCTCTGCTGTCTTCCTTTTTTCCATATCCTGGAAAGAATAAGGTATTATTATCTGGGATTATAGATAATTAGCTGGTCATGTAAGTGTGTTGAATGTGATCTAAATTTAAAGAAATTCAAGTGTCTTATTTTTTGAATTTCCCTTTCCCTAATGCTGTGGTTTTTTTCTGGCATTTATCAAGTACACTATTTAGAGATCGTGTTCATTCCAGGTTCACATATCTATACCACATAGCAATTCTGACACTCTTCTCCCTTTTAAAAATTTTAATTTACTTTATTTAAAAATGTTTTAATTGAAATAGTGGATGTGTCCACTTTCCCTGCTTCATTTTTTTCTCTCCAGACTCTCCCATGTTCCCACTCTCACGCTGATAGCCTCTTTGTCTTTGATTATGATTGTTAAATACATCTACACATATGTGACTGCACACACATACATAAATACATCTACACATATGTGACTGCACACACACACAAATTCATCTACACATATATGACTGCACACACACACTACACACACATAGATACATCTACACATATGTGACTGCACACACCACACACACACACACACACACACACACACACACACATACATACTTAGTGAGTTAGTTTTTGCTGTTTGTGTGTAATCTCGGGGCTGTTCACTACATTTGACAATGGATACAGGAGTTCATCCCTAAGAGAGGCTAATTCTACTTCTCACAGAATTCATTAGTTGCCTGAAATTCTTGGTATAGGGCTGGGAACTTGTGGAATCCCCACTCCCCTTCTATGTTGCAATTTGCAATTTACAATGTTACAATTTACAATTTGTAAACTGTTCTCCTTAGTTTGGATCTTCCAGGGTGGTAAAGTCAGAGACTTCACAGAAGTCCACTGTGTTAACTCCTGCTAGTTTACTTCAAAGCAACTGAGGCCACTCAAGGCCATGATCAGTATTTCTCTAAAAGAAAAAGAAAGTTCCTTTGTTGCACTGACCTTTCACCTTGAAATGAGACACTGATGGTTGAAAGTATGATTCAGCATCTTCTAGAATATTTGGACAAATTTTATAATGCCTTCTACATTATATACCAGCATGTCTACTGACAGCATATTTGTAACTCTTCATTATAATATAATTTAAGGATGGAATTAAAATTTTGCCAGCTTGGTCCATGTTAGAGTCTTCATAAACTAAAATGAAGCACAAATTACTAATGATGGATTTTATAAATAAATAGATGCTATTCACAGGCATTTTCACCACTAAGAGGACAGTGTATGATTTTAGTTTTAAAACATAGCAATAAAAGTGCTATGTGTGGATTTAGTGATTTCAAAGTAACTTCTATGCACACAGTTGCATTAATTCAAAGGGCCATCTAAGAAATAAATGTTTGACTCTCTTTTCTTTTCTAAAACATTCACATTTCATGCTGAGGAGCTTTTGGCTTATTCATTCATTCCTCAAATGCTTGATGAAGATTTATTATCCACTAGGAAATACAGAAAAACATAAACTAGAGAGAAGTAATCCCTTTCCCAGAATTTGTACCCTATATAATTTATACCCAATAGATAAAGTGGCCTTTTGGTGTTTTGCCAAAGGTTATTTATGCCTCCAATATATAGAACATGACCTTTAATTGCCTTGTATATTCCACTTTACATGCAACTCAAGAAAAGTTTAATGAAACACTAGATATGGCCTACAATCTTCATTAGGTTCAAAATAAACCTTCAGGTAAACCTTTCAAACACAAATCTGAAGTTCTCTATTTCCATGCTTACATGGCCAGCTATGTACTCGAGTCTCCTTAAAGTTAATAGTTATGAAAGAATTGTGGCCCATGGGCTAGTTGTAATTTGAATTCGATAAAGTATCAAGAGAACGTTAGGCTTTAGTGAAAACTGAAGAAGATTATAAATGTAAATGGGATAGATGAGGTTAATATGCCAACAATGATGAATTCATATACCTTCACACTATTCATTCAATAGTAATGGATTTTCCCCCTAGTATGCAAAAGCCTAGATTCTCTAAAGCTATATCCTAGAAATAATACAAACGTCTCACACATTTTTTTTTCCATTGATAATTCACAGAACACCTGTCAGCAACAAAATAGAAATGGAGATATTCCCTAAAGACATAAACATACTCTACTAAAGAAAGCAGGGAGTAAAGTTCCTTCAGAAATTTCATGCTGTTATGTGAAGAACACAATTTTTTAAGTCAGGATTAGCACAGAGAGCCTATTATATGGAAGAGATTATACAGTATGCAGCCACAAGAGTGCGATTAGGAGCTACATCTGCCGTGAGCTTTAGTGAACTCTATACTCCCTTAGAATCAGAAAATGCACAAGTCCATTCAAGTAATGCTAAATCCAAGAGAAGAAGAACATGAAACAGTTTGGGTGAAAAAGCCAGTGAAGGGCAGACAATTAGAAGAGCTTGGAAAAAATGTCAACTGTTTGAAAATAAGAATAGACAGTAAATGAAAGAAATATTACTCAGAGGAAGAGCTGTGTGGATATCCGATGCTTCTGTGCAGCTGCTCTGGTAGCTTTTCAAAGTGAGAGCCAAGGAAATAACTCTGGGAGCTATTCTTCACTGGAAATGGGGAATACATCTCTGGCAACTTACAAGACCACTTTGTGTTGATTATCAGTGCTGAGGATTTTCAAATAAGCTGGAACCTGCCTGAAACTTCCAGATGCTAAAACTGGCCCAAGTGTCGTGTACTTTGCATACAGTACAAAGGGCAAGGCTTGTTTTTGAGTTGTCATTGTATAATTCCTAACTTTCCATTTTAAATCCTTTGCACAGCTACTAAATTATCTTGAAAAATTTTGTTTCCCCAGTTTTTGTTTTGTTTGTTTTTTGTTTAAAATGTAAATTGAATTTAATGGTTGAAAGAGATTCCATCCACTAGGTGTTTATTATTGCCAGGTTTCATGTTCATGCATAGAAGACTAACTTCTTGGCCATTGCCATGTTAGGGAAAAGAGACAACCTGGTGTTGCATTGTACACAGAACTGAACCATGGTTAAATTTTTCTTCTTCTATATTAGGGTAACATATTTTTCTCCCTTTGCCTAAAAGTTTAAATAATAAAAAGCCTTAATAGAACTAAATTGAAATTAATTAAATTAAAATAAGGTTACCCTTATTTCCTTTGTTATATAGGTGTTTTATTTTGATGTTCTCATACTTTGCTATTTTTGGTTTATTGTTTGTTCATTTAGAATGAACATTTTAAAAATTTTAAGATGCCATCTTAAAAATAATCACAAAATGAATAAAGAAAATGTGGTCCATGGTTCACAATGGAATACTACTCAGCTATTAAAATCTAGGACATCATGAATTTTTCAGGCAAATGGATGGAACTAGAAAATATCACCCTGAGTGAGGTAACCCAGACCCAAAAGGATATGCATGGTATGTTCTCACTTATAGGTGGATATTAGCCATAAAATACAGGATAACCATGCTATAATCCACAGATCCAAAGAAGCCAAATAAAAAGAAAGTCCCAAAGAAGAATGCTTGAATCTCACTCAGAAGAGGAAATAAAACAGATATCCGACGTGAATGAAGGAAGGGAACTAAATGGGAGAGGGGATGGAGAAGTGAACTGGGTGGGGAGATAAGCTGTAGGGAGAGCAGGGAAAGAAAACGGAAATCAGTGGGAGGAGAGGACAACCTCTAGGACTTACCAGAGACCTGGAGTTCCGGGAGGCCCCAAGGTGTCTATGGGGTTGACGCAGGCTGGCACTTCCAGCAGTGAAGGACATGGATCCTGAAGTGGCCACCTCCTATAGCCAGACAGGACACCCAGTGGAGGGATTAAGACAGCAACCCACCCACAAAACCTTAGACCCAAAATGTCTCCCGCCTACAAGAGTAGCAGGGACAAAGATAGAGCAAAGAGGGAGGGAAAGACCAACCAATGACTGACCCAAATTGCGACCCATCCCATGGGCAAGAACCAATCCCGGGCACTTTTTATGATACTCTATTATGCTTGCAGACAGGAGCCTAGCATAACTGAATTGAGAGACTCCGCGCAGCAGCCAGTGGAAAGAGATGCAGGGACCCACAGCCAAATATTAGATGGAGCTAAGAGAGTCGAGGGAAGGATTGAGGGACGTGAGGAGGACAGAGATGTCACAGGAAGACCAACAGAGTTAACTAACCTGGACCGATGAGGGCTCCCAAAGACTGAACAAACAACCAAAGAGGGAGCACGGGTGGGACCTAGGCCCCCTGCACATATGTAGCAGATGTGCAGCTTGGTGTTAATGTGGGTTCTCCAACAGCTGGAGCAGGAGCTATCCCAGAATCTGTTGCCTGTCTGTAGATCCTGTCCCCCTACTGGGCAGTCTTCTTTGGCCTCAGTGGGAGAGGATGCCCCTAGTCTTGCAGTGATTTGATGTCTCTGTGTGTGTGTGTGTGTGTGTGTGTGTGTGTGTGTCTGTCTGTCTGTCTGTCTCGGGGAGAGGAGAGATTGGGTTGATACCCAGAAAGAAGTTCCCCCATCTCAGAGAAGAAAGGGAGGGAGGAGCAGGGGAGGATTTGCATGAGGAGGTACTGGGAGGAGAAGGGAACTTATAATATAAGATGGATAAATAAATAAATAAAATAATCACAAATTCCAATCAATATCACAAGCATTCTCTTTGTATGTTCTTTCAGTTTTGCACTTTCAAGATTTGTATGTAAAGTTTAATATTTTTTTTAAAAAAAGTTGTACAAAACTGTATGTAAATATAAAGAAAGCAGCAAAAGATACATAAATGTCCCATAATTATTGTTTTCTGTAAGTTAAAGTGATGTCTCTCATACACTAGTTTAGACAAAACAATAAATAGCACTTAGTCTTTCATAGTGTTCGTTTTAGTAATTGTGTCGTTCTTTCTTGCTGAAATTCCCTTTTGTTTTAAAGAAACTACAGACTTCCTTGAGAACTTAACCCGGAAATGTTGGCAGAACAGCACCATGAGAGGGTGTGGCCCCCTCTGGTTTAGGAGGCACCTTCAGATCTAAGAACAGGTCCCCCTCCCACTCAGCATCGCCGCAACTCTTTTTCAGACCAGTGAATTCTGGAATGTCATTTTTCCCTTGATATTTGTCTGCTTAGATTCATTTAGATCTTGAAAAAAAATAAAAACCAACTTATCTCATTAGCAGAATTCTTCATCAAAAGAGCTAACCAAAGGAAGTCAGACGTCTTAAATGCTCACTGGTGAAAGTGTACTTTGAAATCAATTTCTTATGCAAACAAACCCATAAAGTTCTCAATTTAATTATTTTTAATTATTTAAGATATCTATTAGTGGATTTTTTGAAAAAAAATCAAGTTGTAAACTTTTGTTACAAAATAAAAGTGATGCTTAAAAAAAACCCTTCAACTTGACTAGATATGGAATAATTTTAAAACCTTCAAAGGTGTATTGAGAAAAACCACACTTTAAAAAACAATATACATTTGTCATTACGAAGAAAGAAAAAAGACATCTTTTATCAAGTGTACATGGATAAAACAGCTCCTTATAGCCAGGAATTAAGTTCACAACAATTGTTACATTTGCCTAACAGAAGTAAGTGGATCTAATACCACACATTGTTCTAATGTCGATGATAATTGGAGATCTACGTTTGTAACTTTACTTTTTCAAACCTTATTTTTAGTGATGGTCCTTATCACTTGAACCTCCCTTGTAGCCTACCACCCACCAGAGGTAGTGGAAAAGAAAGTATATGGGGGAAGTAGACCTCTTTAGAAAGCTTCTTTGGAGCCGGGCAGTGGTGGCGCATGCCTTCAATCCCAGCACTTGGAGGCAGAGGCAGGATGATTTCTGAGTTCTGAGTTCAAGGCCAGCCTGGTCTACAGAGTGAGTTCCAGGACAACCTGGGCTACACAGAGAAACCCTGTCTTGAAAAACTTCTTTGGAGCAACTCCCATCTGTGTTGTCTAGAAATCAATCTTTCGACCCACTCGAAAACACTTCACAGATACACCAGCAGTCACGTTTGGTAGAGTCAGGATAGCAAAAACAGCCAGGCCTCAGGCTCAGCTCAAATCAGCAGGAGGGACCTAGAGGAATGTTCCGAGTTCTTCTTCTTCTTCGATGTGCCTCTCTCAGGGAAGCAAAGAGGAAAAACTTTGCTCAGCTAGCTGTACTAGCAAGCCCACTTCAGTTTCCTTATATTCTGTGTTTAGTTACTTTTCTGTGATAAAATGCCACAAGCAAGGCACTTAATAAGACAGGGCTTATTTTGTCTTGTAGTTCCAGACTGGTGTGCCCATCATGGCGGGGAAAACACAGCTTTGAGCAGCAAGTATGGTGGCAGGAGCAGGAAGCTAAGAGCTCACATCTCAAACAAGAGTAAAACCCAGAGAGCAAACTGGAAGTGGGATGAGGCTTCAAGCTCCCAAGCCTGCCCCCAGCAACATACTTCCTTCCCCTAAGCCTCACCTTCTCAAAAAGCACCACCAAACTGAGACCAAGTCTTCAAATACTGGAGCCCATGAGGAATGTCTCTCATTTAAACCACCATTTGCTCTTTTGAATTCTTTACCACATACTTCCTCTATGTCCTTTGATCTGAGATCTAATTCTAGAGAGTTATAATGTCCTTTGGAGGCATCATTTTTTATACTACTATGTTTGTACATTGAGTCTTTGCCATCATATCATATATATATCACTAAATTATAAGTATCATTATAGGTATAATATAATGAATATAAACATATATATGGGATATATATATATATACCTTAGTGTATATATTATATAATATATATTACATATGATATAACTATATAACAACTATATAACTATATATAACTATATAACTATATTATATTATATATGTGTATATATACATATATATATATATATTTACCCTAAAGAAATGGTTAGATCGGCTACATTGCCCACCATAGCGTAGTCTCTCATAATTTTTTTGTTATAGTCAATGATTTTTAAGTTCAGTTTTTGCCGCAGCATCAAAGCCCTTTTGTCCTTGTGGTGGTTTAAACGAAAATGGTCCCCATAGGCTCATGGTGAGTGACACTATTAGGAAGTGTGGCCTTATTGGAGTAGGTAAGGACTTGTTGGAGGAAGTGTATCACTGTGGGTGTGTTTTGAGGTTTCAGAGGCTCAAGCCAGACTCAGTATCTTACTCTGTTTCTACTGCCTGCAGATCCAGATGTAGAACTCTCAGTTCCATTTCCAGTACTATGTCTACCTGTATGCTGCCATGTTTCCTGTCATGAAACCTCTGAACTGTAAGTCAACCCCAATGAAATGTCTTTCTTTGTAAGAGTTGCATGGTCATGGTACCTCTTAATAGCAATCAAACCCTAACTTAGACACTCTCTAAGGACCATTCTATGGAAGGGAGTATCTAAGGTGATGGTGGTGCACTCAAAAGTGAGTGTAGTGGAATTATGGGCTTTTCATGGGCTAGCAGCAGTGAGAAGAAGAACCTTTGGAGCACTAAAGTCATGCCCTTTATTCAAACAGCACTACCAGTTCTCTCTCTGGGGTCTGACTGGGCAACAACAATAGAAAACAAGGAGCATTGACTTTGTGTCCTAAGGTTCAGCCGTGGCTCAGGATTGATGGCAAGCAGGCAGTGTGGCACTCTTGCCCACAGGTCACTGCACTGTATCAGCACTGGAGACTGGGGAAGAGACATCACTAATGCGTTTTCTGAAGCACTATTGCAGTGTGTTTTCTAGGCAGACCCTTCAGTGGGCTCCAAACTGTGGTGCCTGTGGACCTCTCCAGCAGCAACTGGGATCTCCTTGCTCACCTTCTCCATTTAAATGAAAAGTCTAGTCAGTAGAGGAACTTTGGTTGCAGCCACCAGGGTGCTTTATTCCACCTTATGTCACTCTTGGAGATCCACATCTCATAGGGCTCCTGTCTACTTTGCTGTCTGCCAAGGCTTCTCACCTCAAAATGTAGCTCTATGTGTAATGGTTCTTCTTTGTGAAGAAGTGAGCACTGAGCGACTCTATCCAAGCATCTTATCAAAATCTGAGAGTGTATTAGTTGATATGCCAGAGTATCTTGTCAATAACTCACTTTACCTGTCACTTTCCCCCAAAGTGTGAGTCACAGAGAAATTAAGGTGGTGTGGTGAGGTTTTAGGCTAAAACCTTCAGAAAGAACAGGAATTTATCCACTGCTACAAGCTTCTGTCTTGCCTGAGGTGCTGAATAGAAGGGATAGCCTAGGTTTCAGAAGAACATTGTGGACTTCTATCATTCTCATGTTAAATATGACTTTTTGATGGATCTACTTTGTTCCAGATCCTGTATCCAGGCAGGAACCCCAGTGGAGTAATGTGGATATCAACCCACACACAAAATTTTCAATCCAAAATTTATTCTGTCTACAAGAAATGCAGGCACTGGGGATAGAGTAGAGACTGAGGGAATGGACAACTAATAACCAGCCCAGATTGAGACCCATCCCATGGGCGAGTACCAATCCCTAATACTATTAATGATATTTTGTTATCCTTGTAAACAGGAGCCCAGCATGACAGTCCTCTGAGAGGCTCCACCCAGCAGCTGACTCAGAAAGATACAGACAAACAAAGCCAAACAGAGGATGGAGCTTGGGGACCTTTGTGAAAAAATAGGAGGAAGGATTGAGGGCCTTGAAGGGGATAGAAACTCCACAAGAAGACCAATAGTGTCAACTTGGGGCTCTCAGAGTCTGAACCACCAACTAAAGAACATACACAGTGTCTTAGGGTTTTACTGCTGTGAACAGACACCATGACCAAGGCAACTCTTATAAGGACAACATTTAACTGGGGCTGGCTTACACATTTTGAGATTCAGTCCATTATCATCAAGGCAGGAACATGGCAGCATCCATGCAGCAACGGTGCAGGAGGAGCTAAGAGTTATGCATCTTCATCTGAAGGCTGCTAGCAGAATACTGACTTCTAGTCAGCTAGGATGAGGGTCTTAAAGCTCACACCCACAGTGACACACCTATTCCAACAAGGCCACATCTACTCCAACAAGGTCACACCTTATAATTGTGCCACTCCCTGGGGCAAGCATATACAAACCATCACAGACAGATAAATTTAAAACTCTTGTATGTCCATTTTCCTGAAACTTCTGGGCCTTTGAAGTGCTCTACTATCCTTTGCTAGAAAAGCAGGGAACTCCTCTTTCCTGAAGAGAGCACATAGACCTTAATTCTTTCTTTCCTCAGTATCTACCCCACCCTTCCTACTTGCTATAAGGTTCATACTTAGAAAATATCTTTAACATAATGTGACAGGCAGGGTGCTTACAGTGACCTGTGATCATTTGCTTGAATAATCTTATATTATAAGAGAAAAATGAGCTCTGTAGAAATCTGTGAAATTATGTACTTATGTTGACACTAATGCCAAGAGACTCAAAAAACTCAAAAAACATGACAGTCCACTACTAAATATAGCCTCAGCACACATTCATCTCCTCATAGTCATTATGTCAGTCAGCTCACTGTGTTGCTTTATTTCTGTTTTCTGAATGTATTGTCAGTTTAGCTATTGGGGAAATCCCCACATTGATGCCATTGTATTATAAAGAGTAAGATGCAGGGACAAATTATGTTTGTGACTTCTCACATTTAACTCGCCATTGTGGTTCTTGAAAAGGTTATATCCATATAACACAGGATGCCGCAGGTTAATCAAGAGTTAACCAAGCTCTTGTTGCAATGACTGTGACAGATGAGGCATGTTTACCAAGGCAGGTTAATGTAGGTTCTGGTATGTTATTCTGAAGATCCAAATGTTTTTTAATTAAAATACAATTATATCATTCCCCCTTCTTCTTCTTCTTCTTCTTCTTCTTCTTCTTCTTCTTCTTCTTCTTCTTCTTCTTCTTCTTCTTCTTCTTCTTCTTTTTCTTCTTCTTATTCTTTTTCTTCTCTTTCTCCTCCTCTTCCTCCTCCTTCCTACTCTTATTATTTCTTTCCTCCTTCAACTTCCCAACCCTTTAATCATTGTTGTCATAGAAGCATACTCATTCTTGACCACAAAGGATGGGAGAAGCAGATTTTTATTTACATATCGTAGTAGAATAAAAAGTCCAAGTTGAGATATCAGGTGGTTTGTCTTAATATCAGAGTACAAGCTGAAAACAGACTATTCCCGCACCACATTCAACACAAAACAGAAACAAATGGTTATTAAGTAATGCTGAATCTTCAGTAAGTAAATGCAGGGTAGAATGGGAGCTAAGCATGAATTCTGTGAGTGCTCGTGAGACAGCATCCACCATGGAAGAGCAACTGAACCATGAAGTTCATAGGATGACAAGGCTAGTAGATGGCAGCCAACTAGGCATTTGTACAAAAGGAAACAAACTAAAAAGACTCTCTGAGTAGATATAAAGGCCATGTAAGCCTGGGTTCTCTTCTACAAAACTGATCTACAGCTACCCCCATTATATGCCTCACATGTCAACAATAGGCTACTGTCTGGCACTCTCCTCCACACAAAGAGGCAATTTATGTTTCCTTGATTCTTATTTTAGACTCTGAGTTCTAACTCTCTTTATTTTCCCACCAAGAGACACATAGAAAATCCTGACAAACTTGAAGAGATGGGAAACCCCTGATAAGATAGTAGGCTATCAGTCAACTTCCATGCTCATAAGAGTAATTGGCCTGCTCATCAAGAAGAGGCATAGTAACTACTCTGTAATATAGGCAGGGTTATTTGCTGAACTGTTCTCTGTAGGCCCATAACCCATTTTACTATAAAATGAAAGGGTAAGTCATCATGATAAAAACATGGTAAGTGGCTCAGTTACCACTGGGTGAGCCAATTACTTGAGAAGAATCCCTAGCTCAAGGAAATCAAAGTCCTGGAGACTAAGACATCAGATTTCAGAGCCAGCTGCAGAAAACAGAAGCAATAGATTTGTGAAATAACACGTTTCTTCCCAATTTTCCCAGAAATTTAGCCACTCTGAAAATTAGGAATGATTTGACTGGGTGGAAATAGCTTAATTTGAGAAAAAAATAAATGGATCTAAGCATCATATGTTCTATAGTAAGTCTACTGGTTTTCTGCCCAGATCCACATCATTAGTCTGGAACATTGCTCTTCCTACTCGCAGCTCTCATGCTAGAGCAGCTCTTAGTAATTCAGCCGACAATTACTTCTCTCCTAACTTGGAGAAACACCATCACTCCAGGGACAGCCTGAAATTCATGCTGCCATTGAGCAGGCTCTTAGCAGGATGCTTGCAGACGCCACAGTATCCAAGAGCCAGACCGGTTGCAGCTGCTCTCCAGCTGGAACCACATCCTCCTCTCCCACCTCTACCCCTTCTGATTCCTCATCCCCCTTCTGAAATCACTTCCTCAGTAAATCATTTGCATAAGACCCTAGCTCTCAGGATTTCCTTCAAGGAACCCCCTTTTATGAAAGAAACAAATGGATAATTGGGTGAACAGTTCTTTCTCAGTCACAGATGCTTTTAAATGGAAAACTTTTCTCCTAGATCCTTGTTAATCAAAACCATTTATGCTTTAATATGAGAGATACTCAGATGTACTTATAGATTCCTTATGTGACTGGTTCTACTAAGACTAGAAAGGCAGAACAAATTTACTCGTTAAATTAACAAAAGCAAAAATAAAGTTTAAATTCATAACATTAAGGTAATGCAGTACATTATTTTACTATTTCTGAATCTAAATTGCTGATGTTAGGTTTTAAAAACAAAACAATGTAGCCACAGGCATGCTTCTGTATTTTGTCTGTTAAAACTTCAACAATACAAAATCAGAGCATGCTGTTACTGTTAAGTATGCTGTAAGTTCAAAGCTATCAGCTCCCAACGAACACCTTGCTAGCAATTAAGCCTTTAACAATCATAATAAGTTCCTCATGACCTTCCAAAAACCATAATAACCTTTCAAAGCTTTATGTCTTATTTCCTAATCAGCAAAGTGGATTTATCAAACCTGTGTTAAATTGTATCAAGGCAATTCTTTTCTGAACTTTGAACAGGAGTATCTATCAAAGATGTTTTCCATCTCCTTATCTAACAATTAATATGGAGTTAAGTACTTATTGAGACAATATACAAAACCATGTCCATGTAAAGTGGCTGCTCACTTTAGAGATGCAAAAAAAAAAATGGTTCAGATTCTTTGGTGGTACACCCATGTTGTATGTTTGATGACGATTTGGTCCTAATTCTGCCTCTCATGGCTTTGCTCTGCAGGACATCCTGTCTAGTTATATCACCTCACTGTCACTGGGGAGTTCTTTGGCAGAAGTACTTCTAGATACCTGATCTTAAATGTATGTTCACTAAAATTCTGTATGGAAGTCTCTCAAGTTATGTTAAATATTATATTAAAAATTATATTGGAGATCGTCCACAAAATAAAAAAGAAGTGACAGGTTTCTCTCAAAGCTCTAAAGGGAGTGGGGAAGAAGGAATGTGTATGATGTCAAAACCCAGAAAGGGACTATCTGGGGGAGAAAGAGTATCAGAAGGATAGAGGTGATGGGACCAAGAGTAAGAACAAGGTGAAATAATATGTATGGATGGAAATGTCTCAGTGAAACCCATTTCTTTGATGCTAACAAAATGAATGAAATCATTTCTCTTAGAAGCAGCGTATTTCCTAGGCTGGGCTATCTGTGTTCTTCCCTCCATTGCAAACTTCATCTGGGAACGCTGTGTACCATCAGATCTTTAACATTCTTGCTCCTCTAGATGTATATAAATCTTGCCGAGCACTAACATTGTGATAAACTGTGATGTTTCGTGTCAAAGCCAAGGACAAACACACTTGAAAAGTAACCTTTCCCCCACTACACAGATTAAAATGACAAAACATTTCTTCATTTAAGAATGAAACGCCTGATCTGGACTAATTAAAGCTCAACAACAGCACTGGCTATTGATTAGCAAGAGAAAGAATCTAAAACCCCTCTCCACTCAAGTGGCTCTGTGAACTGCAAGAGCGCTTCTCTGGTTTGACACCAGAGAAAGTTGAATTGTTAATTAACCGACTTAAAACCCTGGAGACCGGGAAGGGGAGAGAGGCTCTGTGGAGGAGCGACTGGGAGGTGGGGGGCTGCTATCAGTGTAAAGTGAATAAATAATGAAAGAAAAATATGCAATGAGTTCAAAGAGTAGGAGGGGTCAAGGTCGCCACAAGAAAACTACAGAACCAACTAACCTGGACCCTGAGGGGTCCACAGAAACTGAACCCCCACAGAGTAGGTTCAGGTCCTAAGTCCTTGTTCCTGGGACTTCTAACAGCAGGGGCAGGAGGTGTGTTTGTCTCTGTTGCCAGCCTTGGATCCCTGTTCCCTAACTGGGCTGCCTTGCCTAGCCATATACCTAGTCCTACTGCAGCTTGATATGCCAAGGTGGGTTGCTACCCATGGAGGCCTCCCTTCTTCTAAGCCTTTTGTTGAGAAAGAGAGGACAGGAGGACGATGGTGAGGAGAGGAGGTGAGAGAAACTGGGAGGAGAGGAGGGAGGGGTCCTGCGATTTGGGGGTTAGTTAATTAATTAAAAAGAGTAGGGGAGCTGCTTTTTGATAGATGCTGCCTTTATCCCCACACCAGTTCCTACTGTAGAACATCAACATGAATTCAGCAAACATTGTGGAAATGGATTATCTTGATGTTTCCCAGTCTTGGGATAGGAAACCTGAGTATCTCTGAGCCACAGATTTGTCCTCTCTGTTAACGTTTTATTCATCAAATGATCTCCCTCAAATATTTGCGTTTTGTGAACTGGCTTTGTTTTAACTTCATAGTTACGATTTATGGCCCAGAACATTCATTGAAATGAAATAAGAGTGGTTTTAAAGAGCTATTACAAGTTTGTAACATTTTGAAATGACATTGATCTTTCCGAGTTAATTTTTTTCTCCCACCTAACTGAAAACAAAAAGTCACATCTTAAAACAGGCCTTGAAGGGAAGAAGGAAGTCTGAGGCATATGAAATTACCAGCAATTGTGAGTGACACTGAATCTCCGACACAATGACCTGGGTTATCAGACATTCTCAGGAGATAAATGATTCCAAATTAGAGAAGTTTCAAGCATAGTTTTTGTACTGAGATATCTGCCCTATTCTGTAAACTACTATTTATAATAACCTACAAATCAAGGGGAAAATACCACATCTACCTTTCCTGGGATAACCAACAGGTTATTAATGATTTGAAGTTGCCACTCAACACATGTATAATCAGACCATATGAATTATAAATATTATTCTTTCCTGTTTCTAAAAGGAGAGGGGAAAAAAACACAATGGTTGTATTGTCTCAAATAGGATAGCAACCTAATATTGCACATTAAGTTATACCTGTGAGAACAAACTAAATCCAGACCAATGCAAGGAATAATGAAGTTTATGATGTAAATAAGAAATGAGAAAGAAAAATTACAGGAGGGCAATGAGCTGGGGCTTTTTAAAAAGATAATCAATTTTTAAATCCTTTATACCACTGAAACATTTTGAAAAGGAAAAAGGGAAAAGAAAATCAGACATAATGACTGATGCCAGAAAGATACACAGAATCACAGATTTCCTTCATGAACTGCTAAATACCAAGATATTAAATCACTTAATTGAGCTGATAAGTCCCTGGACATATATATCCAACAAATACTGAATCATGAAAATGTAAACAGATCTATAATAAATAGTAAGATTGACTCTTGGGGCTGACGAGATTGTTTAGTAGTCAAGTACACCCAGTAGACTCCAGCTTCAAGGGGTCTGATGCCCTATTCTAGCTTCTCCGAGCCGCGCGCGCGCGCGTGCGCGCGCACACACACACACACACACACACACACACACCACATGAAATTAGGCACTTTTCCACACAATAAAAGCCCAGAGCCAGTTGTTTTCAATGTTTAATTCCACTAAATCTATAAAGAACTAATATCAAGCCTTTTAAAAATAATTGAAAAAAAAAAGGGATATTTTCAAGTCAAATCTAGGTTTTAGATTAATTTTGTCCACCTTATAACAACTACATTCCTACCCTGAAATTGCAATCTAAAGACTATTACAAACCATATAATTCATATTTTCCCTCTTCCCCTCACTTTTTTGTAGCATTGATGCTGGCAGCCATTTTTTTTCTTTAGAAAATTGTTTGTTTCAATGATACATTGTTCTCTCAAGTTTCTTTTTTTTTTTTTCTTTTGGTTTTTCGAGACAGGGTTTCTCTGTGTATCTCTGGCTGTCCTGGAACTCACTCTGTAGACCAGGCTGGCCTCAAACTCAGAAATCCACCTGTCTCTGCCTCCTAAGTGCTGGGATTAAAGGCATGCGGCACCACTGCCAGGGAGTTTCTTGTTTGGGATACCCATTATCATTTCTTCTCATCACTTAAAGATGCTCTCTTCTTGGAGATAACTGTCGTTCCCTCCCTCCCTCTCCCTATTATGCATTAGGATATTTTTGGTTTATCAATGCCAAAATCATATGTAACTGAATTAATGTAAATCTAGGATGATGCTTACTGTTTCATAGAATAGCAAAGTGTTTGATAATGTATATAGAAGAACTAGGAACTCAGGAAATGCTGCAAATTAGGGTCTTGAATAATTTTTTGTTGTTGTTTTTGTTTTGTTGCTATTTTGCTCATTTGAGACTGTTTCTCTGTGTAGCCCTGACTGTACTGGAACTCACTCTGTAGACCAAGCTGGCCTTGAACTCACGGGGATCTGCCTGCCTCTGCTTCCCAAGTGCTGGGATTAAAGGCAGATCCACCAGGACCAGCTTTGAATTATTTTTGAAGTTATTCTTTACCTCTATTTTCTACCTCTGTTTCTTAGTTTCAGCTGTCAATATTCACCGACAACAGACTTTCTCCTATGGGAAGACACCCGTGTTGCCATCAGCACCTCTGTAGCATTGCATCAGCTGCCATAGCCCTAACAAAAGGGAAGAGTTTCTTCCCGTTCACTGCACTAGAAGCAAGAGACCAAAATCTGGACTTGCATTCCTCCGAAGTTAGATGTACCAGGAAGTCATAAGCACTATCTTAAACTATCAGGATGATAGCAAGAGAGCATTAAAGGGTTTATTAATAGAAATGTGGGTCAGGTGGAGCCCTAAATTTGCATCTGTAAATTTGCAATCTTTTATAGAGAATATTTTATTTGTTGGCAGAAACTAATATCTACCTTTCCGAAGAGACTAGGAGATGAGTTTCAGAATGTCTCTCCTAAGGCTGTATTAAGGAATGACCTGAAAAGACATCTGAGCTGTAAAACCAACAAGAACCTTTTGTAAATATTTACACCTCAAAGTGGGAGAGTGGCCACATATACTTTGAAGGTAAATCCTCTAAGGATGGTTTTAAAATCAGTGTCTATCTGGAATTTAGTGAAGTTGGCAGGCATATTAAGGACTTCATAATCCATTCCTGAGTGTTTCTTAAACTACAAAAAGAAAGACACTGGCAGTCGAGTAACCTTAGACAGCCTCACGCATGCTGACTTCATCTCTGACAGGCAGTCCAAGATCTCACGTCTGCTCTGTTCTTTTTGCTTCTGACACGGCCTGCTTTCTCAGAACGTTCAACCTCTGCTTTACCATCATTAGGAATAAGTATCTAATGATATTCACAGAAATATCCCCAGCATGGAACCTCCCAAATAGGCCAAATGATTATTTTGCATTTCCATGCCCTCGCAATCTTTGCATTCTACATTTTCAGACTTAGTGTCTTATCTGCCCCATGCCTCTCTTTCTTTGTTTCCCTTGTTTGGAATTCGGTGACAATCAAGATTCGATGGACCAGGAGACTGAGGGTCTTGCTTGACATGTCTGTCGTTCAGCCATAAGCAGTCAATCTACTGTATCTACTAGACCCTTCCCTACTGTCTCCTGCACTGGATCACTGCCTTCACCGCCATGTGGCTATCCTCAGCAATTTCCAGGGCACTGTATCCTTTTCCTGAACACGTACTCTTGTCAGTTTTACTGCAATCTTTCTAAGTTAAAATTGCTTCACATTGAACTTAGTATCATTCACTGACTTGCCAGAGATGCTTGGATTCCTTTGTGATTGTTTCTAGCCCTACTTTTCATAGCACCTCTACTTATTTTTTTTTTTTTTTTTTAGTGGTAGTTGTCAGTAAGAAGAGACATTGGGCAATGTCTGGTATCACAACAGGGGAAGTACTGTTGGTATGCTGTGTGTAACTTCCAGGGAGAACTTTACTTACAATGCAACAGATAGCCTCCCACAAGCAAGTCAAAGTTGAGAAGCTCTGTTTCGTAGGAGGAACATTAGGAGTCAGGAGAACAGGCTGGAAAATATGAGTCTTCTGACTAGGAGTAGGGCAGAACTGTTGTACAAATTCAGATGTATTTCAGAAATACTTCTATCACTTTTCCCCCTCTGAGCTCCAGAAGGGACTATGTGTACAAATGTGTGTGTGTGTGTGTGTGTGTGTGTGTGTGTGTGTGTGTCTGTATATATCATCAAAAACTACTTTATTTAAAATATTTGTCTAAGAAGAGTACCTATAGCAACAAGATGGCCAAAGTCCCAAAGAAATAACCTGCATGAACATTTTTGACATATGTAAGTAATATTAGCAAGAAATACTTTTCTAGCAAGTACTTTATAATCTTCTGAGTATATCATAATTGTCTTTGAATATTTTATAGAAAAGTTACAGAAAACTGACAGTAAAGCAAATGTATCTCATCTAGAGAATAGGAACTGCATCTGTTGAAGTATGATAATTTCCAATGCACCGATTTATTGGCTTTTCATGTATACATAAATTCATTTTATGACCCTATGACTAATATGTTTGCTCTTCAGAGTCTCCATTAAATCAGTTTTATCATCCACTGGTTTGATAAGTATTTAAAAATAGAAATCACTTTTTAAAATTGCCATTTGCCAAGGACTACTGTAGTTTGAGTGGTTAAGGCCATGAAGAAGGTACAGACCCTTTCCTCCATGACTCCATATTTTCATATCTGCTTCTTGAATTAACATGACTTCTTTGCTTTGTAGCTTGGGCAGAGTGAGAATTGAATGTAAATCCTAATGCATGCTCGTCCAGTATTCTATAGAGAGCCATAGAAAAACTCCTTAGCTGTGACTTAATTAACTCCTTTCATGAGTTTTAAAAACACAAGTATTAAAACAATGACATCTGTCTTTAATTAGGCTGTTTGTGAATAAGAATCTAATAATCAACGTCAGTCAAATATCTCACCACATTAATGCTAAAGTGTATGTGTGTGCGCGGGTGTGTTTGTATGTGTTTCTAACTCCCTGAAACTTCTCATAAAACGTAACTTCTGCTCTGTACAATAAGTTTTCAAAAAGTTGGCTTTAATCAACAATATTTATGAACATTTTCCTGAGTTGAATTTATACTTCAAAATAACCTAAATTTGATCCAAGATTGGATGAAGCCAGACCATCCACAATGTCACGTGTTCCCCTCAACCATGAAATTGTTTTGTTCAATTATTCCATTGCCTATCGTATTAGGAACTTTTTCCATGCTGTGACAAAAATAACTGACAAAAGCAACTGAAGGAAGAGAGGAGTTTCTCTGGCTCACACTTTGACAGTTTTGTCCACGATTGGAGGAAGGTATGGCAATAGGAGTGTGTGAGGATACCCATTTGATATGGATGTCACGCCACATCCATAGCCAGGAAGCAGGGGACAGTGAACGCTCTTTCCCTTATTGTATTCAGGTTACTACCCCAGCCACCCACATTCAGGTAGGTCTTTCTCTCCAGTTAAACCTTTCAGGAAGTCCCCTCATAGACACACCTAGGAGTGCAGTTCTATAGTTATTCTAAATCACTTTGACACTTAGATTGACCACAATACTTGTATCAGCATCTCACTGTCAGAAGTATAGTTTATTTCCATACTCATGATGAAGGCATTATTCTCTGTCAAAGAATAATTATTAAATGAAGAAAGCCTCAGAATTAGCTTAGAGAAATCTTGTCTTCTCCTAGACAGTTATTTCATATTTATTTGAAACATAGTCAGCTGGGCGGTGGTGGCGCATGCCTTTAATCCCAGCACTTGGGAGGCAGAGGCAGTCGGATTTCTGAGTTCAAGGCCAGCCTGGTCTACAGAGTGAGTTCCAGGACAGCCAGGGCTACAAAGAGAAACTCTGTCTCGAAATCAAAAGACAACAAAACAAAACAAAAAAACAAACAAACAAAAAGAAACATAGTCAACATTAAATAACTATGATTTTTCTCTGACCAATAATTGCTTGGAAGCCTGAAGCAGTATTCTGGCTTATGTACCACAATGCATAAAAAATGTCACAGCATATATTGTGCACTAAGCTTATTCCTGGCATTGTCTTATTACCTATCTTCTTATTCCCTCCCCCTCCTCATTTTCCTTTAAAAAACATTCTTACATTGTATGAATAAATCATTATTTTATGAACAGCTGCCTCAAGTCTGTTTTTGAAATAGACTTTCCATTTATGTTATCATTTCCATATATTTTACTACTAAGTGGAAGAATATCCTATCTCCTTTATAACATTATCACATTTTATTATTTATTATTATCATAACCCTGATAGAATATATTAAATAATATTTTACAAATTAAAAACTGAGACATAGAGGTTGCCCAAGGCCAATAGCTTGTTATGCCATTAGTTAGTAAATACATAAACTGCAATTTGAAGCAGTCAAATCCTGATCTAGAGTATGTATACACAACCACGTTACTAGGTTATCATTATTTATATCTTATATGAATATCAATTCTGTTCATCTGTACATATAAGTGTGAGTAGCTAACACTGTATTTACCCTAAACCTACATGCCATCAATTCGTTTTTATGTCTTTAACTTAAGAACTATTGTTCTATTGAAATCATGGTAGTTTTATTTAATCACAAAGAAATATTATTATGGAATATATAAAGTAATATGCAAAATAGCTATGGAAATACCTTTACAATAATCCATCTTAGGAGGGTTAGCAGCCCAATTTGGAAACATTGAAAAACTAAACTTTGCAGGGAAAATGTTACATTTGGCCCATAATGCATGGGGTTTAGAGAGCCCTCAGATAAATGTGAAATTCTGAAGAAGGTGTATTAACTATTTTTGACTCAATGACCATTTACTGAATGTCTATCTAAGTGGAACTTTTACTAGGTACTAGGGGTGCCAAGAACAAATAGACCTGCCCAGAGTTGGTAATTGGGCACACGATAGTGAAGGACACAGGACAAGGTCATCAATATTAGGTTGGATATGAGTACATGACAGTGAAGAAGCAGAAATAAAGACACTTGAGCAAAAAAAGGCAGGAGGTTAAGTACGACATTGTTTAGGCCCCTGCTAAAATGCAGAAGTGTTGTTAAGATATTACTAGAATCAATCTGGAATCTTTTTAGCCCATTTTCACCCATTTAGTTGGTCTCCACTTGCACAGTCTAAAGTGGTGCTGTTGCTAATGACTAGAAATAAAAATAAACAGAAATGAGCACCTGCCCTTATCAATTGACCTGTCCTATAAGAAGTAGCTTTCAAGTCTGGTGGAGATAACCTTATGGTCTATTGTCTGTCTTTAGTCTCTCCATATACCACCAAGTGTTGTTTTTCTGCCCTTGTGCTCAGTTCTCTCTTTATAGACTGACTTCCTCCACAAAGTTGCTGATTTTTTTTTATTTTTATTTCTTTAAATCAAATCATAGTTTTTACTTATTCACACAGGGGTTATAAACACCAAAAGGCAGGACGTAGGGAAGGGGATGACACCGGAGCATAGGTGTTCAGGGGGAGTACAGATATCTTTCAGAACAGGGTATCGGCTGGGTGAAGGTTCAGGGGACAGGTCACTATGACTCTGCCTATGATTCACTTGTCCTTATCTAAGTTGGTACTATCCGGCGAGGCTACCTATTTACAAGGTCTATGACTACTCAGGCTGGTAAATTTCCACAAAAGCTGCCTGTTTACAATAACTTATAGCCATTTGTTTCAGTGTTTCTCCACAGAGACCCAAGACTTTGTGTTAGCATGTATGTATGTCAGGTCTATTGTGATTTTAGGCCTTCAGTGTATAAGCAGGGCTGCCCCTGACATCTCCTCCCTTCTCTAAGTATAGAAGGACCATGGCAATTCTAATCTTGCGAAGGCGGGGATAGAGGCCTGACCTCCAATAGAGGACCTTGTAATGGCTCCAGTCCTCCTGTCATTGTCCAGTGAGGCATGAGGGCCATACCCATCCCGATGTCTTTCTCCTGGAGAGGGGATACTTTTGACATCAACCCCTATGCAGTCAGGCTTGTTCCTCAGGAACCCAGAGAGATATTTTTAACTTTTATTTATAGTCCCTTGCAGTGCTTAGCCTTGCAGCCTAAGCAAGAATTCAGATTGCCAGTCAGATGGAGTTCTGGGTGGCCCCTCTCTGCTTGGTCTAGGGGCGGAAGTCCCCTCTTTTAGGTTGGGTAGAGATGGGTTTTGGGAACACCCTGGATAGAGTAACAACCTCATCTTGAGTCTTGTGGTCCTCCATAGATAACTTATGCTAATGTATCTGAATAGGTTTTGCTACCAGATTATCTATCTGTTGTTTCACAAAGTTAGTCAGCCTATTTAAGACCCAGGGAGGGGGAACTGTACCCCCCCAAGGAGTCTTGTGAAACACTCTCCATCATGCCTTGTTCACTTTTAACTCTCTAAAACTGAAAGCTCATGGCAAATCTGCTGCTGACTGCCTCTGGCATCGCTGAGACCAATAAAAACTATGCCATAGCTATGTGGAAGGACCCATTTACCCTTAAATGGAAAGGCCCGACCCAGTTCTCATATGGGGCTGAGAATTGATATGCCTGTTTGATACCACAGAAGGCACAGCTAAATGGCTGCCTAAAAGATTAATGAAATAAATAGATACCCCCACAAAGCCATGCCCAACTATAAATAAGACAAATAACAATTGACCTCCAGGGAGGAGAAATCTCCCTGATAATTCCCTTCTTTTTCCTTTCCAGGTAAAAATTAATCACCCATGACATCTGCTGGTAGAAGTTCTAATCCTGATGCTGGCCTCTGGACTTATACTACTCAGACCTTCGATGGGCCATTGACAAGGACACCAAACAGTTAGAGACTGACATCACTAATCTGAAGAAATCCCTTGTTTTGCTGTCTGAAGTGTTCTCCAAAAATTGCAAAGTACTTTATTGGACTTGATTTACTCTTTTACAATAGAAAAGACTGTGTACAGCTCTAGACTGTGTACAGCCCTTAAAGAAGAATGTTGCTCTTACATAGACAAGACAGGGATGGCTAAAGAGAACATGAAAAGGTCAGAGAAGGCCCTGAGAGAAGACAGAGAGAGAAAGAGAAAGATGAGAGCTGGTACAAGAATTGGTTTTCAACCTCTCCATGGTTGTCAACCCTACTTCTTCCCATCTTGGGACCATTAATTGGGTTATTTTTGCTTATTTAAGTTGCTGATATTTGATCTACCATCGCTTTGCCTTTTATTTGTGTTCTAATTCCACATGATATTAAACTTCGCTCCTGAATATGAATGAAGACAATCTGAGTTTATGGGGATCATCTGAGTCATTTTCTAGCTCATTATGGGACAGATGAAGATGCAGTTTTGTGCCCATAGCTGTGGTCTCACAAGTATAAGAGGGAAAAGATACCTTTCTCAGTTCCCCACAGGCAAACTATGGCGTAAAATGGTTTCGTGTCTATAGTAACCACTGGCCTTGAACTTGCTGTGTTAGGAAATACTTTAAAGATTACTTTATTATTCTAAAATTAATAATTGGACCTCCATGGCAATGGTAATAGGGAATAATGAACAGGCTAAATTCTGTGCAAAACCTTTTATGAATAACAATAAAATGAAATCGAAATAATAAATAATTGTGTTAAAACAGAAAAGCAAATAGTAGAAAGGCCTAATGTAATTCAGAAGGAAAAGAAAGTTTATTAACATGATAATATTCTGCTGAAAGAATATTTTTATATAAATTAATTAGAAATTAGCTTCCTTAGAAATTGACCTCGTTAAAATAATAGAACTAAAATGAGAGATGGTCACTGGGTTCTGTGGTTTCATTCATTTATTCCTTACCATCAAGCCCCATGTCTTTTCTTTCATTAAAAATATTTTGATGCATAGTTTGGCTAGTTTTGCACTATTAGGCATGAATTTTCTCTTTTGAATGGGTCTCACGTCCAATTAGACCACTATTGCTTACATCCAAGAATACAGAAAACACTATTGCACCATGAGGGATATCATACCAATCCAGTCATTATTGTGGAGCACAGCTTTACCACAAGCTAAGTAGAATTATTGATTTCTTTTCTCCCTTGGCTGCTTGCATAGCACCTTCTGAAACAATGGGAGCTAGTCCCCAGGGAGGAGGCTTTCAGGCCAGTTCTAACTCAAGTCTCCTGGTCCTATGTCTGACATATGTGATGACTTCAGCGATAGGACCTTACTATTACTATCAAGTTTCCCCCATAAACTCTCAACAATATGGTTGCCTAAACAAGACCTCATAGTGGTAATAGCAATTGGCATGCCAACATAAGTAGGAAATATTTCATAATGACCCAACCCTAGATGAAATGATATAGGCAATAGAATTGTTTTTCTTCAGGATCACGCTCCCCAGTAGGTTATCCAATCCCAAGTGGTCAGTCCAAAATTGATATTATCAGCACAATAATAAGTAAAGAAAACTTCATGAATTGCAGAGGGAATTGGGGATACATGATAGAAGTTGGAGGGAGAAGAGGGAAGAGTGGAAATGAACTACAGCATTCATGTATGACATTCTCAAACAACAAAATATTTAAATTATAAAAAGCATTATTTATTGCTTATGCTATGAATAGCTACTTAGCCCAATTTTGACACTTGGATATTGTGAATAATGCTACAATAAATATGGATATGTAGGAAACATTGTGCTATATGGCCTTAGAATTCTTTGGATATGCATCCAGAATTCTAACTGAATGATATCATTCTTATATATTTAGATTTTTTTGAGGAACTTTCATATTGCTTCAATAAGTGCTACACCAGTTTACATACCCATCTACAGTATATAAAAATTCCCATGTCCAGACATCCTTGGTAGAATTTGTTATTGTTGGTTTTTGTAATGGTAGTTTCTTTGACTGATTATCATTAAGCAGGCTCTGTGATAGACTCTGAGTGAAGTGACATTTATGCTATGTATCATATCTATGGCCTATTTATTTAATTGTTTTGTCTTGTTTCATTTCCCCAAACTAAGGCTCTCAGAATAAATAGAAGTATAAGAAAGAAAAGATAAGGAAGAGAGGAGAAGAGAGTTGTCAAGCATTTTATTGTGACTATTTCTATCACCAAAATTCAGAAGTTAAAATCAGTTCTGAAGTATGGAATTGGGAGATATAGCTTTTAAAGAAATGATTGTGACTGACAATATGTGATTGGATAAGCCTCCTTTAAAAGAGAAAACAAAGATAACTCCCTATACTATGTAAGGGCACAAATAGGTTCCATTTTGGGGATAGACATTAGGCCCTTAACAGGTGATAAACCTAACAGCATCTTTGTTTTGGAATTTACAAGAAAATAGTTTATGTTATTTATAGGCTTCAAAGTTTATGGCATTTTGTTTCAGCAGCCCAAGATAACTAAGATGAAATGATAGTAGGCAAGAAGGCACAGTGGCAGAGGCAACCTGGATCAGAGCCTAAAGTTACAGGGTAAGCAAGTAGTATGAAAGTTTCCTTAGTGTCTTACGCTTGATCTGGAGGTCTGGTTGAAGGTGGGGAACCACAGAGTTACCTGACTACAGGGAAGAGCTAATGATAAAGAGCTCAGATTTTACAGATACAGTTGGACGGTAGGCTTCTGTGTAGTGTAGAGACAGAAATGACATTGAACAAGCCCAGGATAATACTACAAAGTGCTCATTCTGGAGGAAATAACAAAAACCTTTTGGGACAAATAGTGTATTAGCTCAGAGGTCTGAGCTAACATACAAATGTCCTAGCATCCAATTCCAGGAAACAAAGAGCTCTGTTGTAGCAAATAGGTACATTAACACACAAGACTCACAATTCAAAGCCATGAGCATATCTGAAAGCAATGTAGTTAGTGACAGCACAAGCGCTGCCATAGTACCGAGCTTGGGCGTAGGCCTCAGGGATTAAAGGAAGACACAAACACGGGTCATTTATTATGAGAGAATGACAAAGCTTTTACTGAACAGGTTCAATATATACACCAAGCCAGGGAGGGAAAAACACAAACAGGAACTCAACTGGGGGGCAATGGGCTGTCAAGTGTAAATTCCCTTCCTGGGACACCATGCCTGCATCAGGATGTTTTGATCTTAGAAAAACAGCAGAATGTTACTGGTCAGACAGCAGCACAGGGAAAGTCTCAGTCAGGGCATGGCAGCCCTTCAGGATCCTACAGTAGAATGAGAAATCATTGCTTCGGAAAATTTTGAGAGAATTTTCCACCAGTAGGAATCACAGGTGTTCACAAGCTTGCTCAGCAGTACTACAATTAATGCTAAGTCATCAACTAACACAGTAGGCACTCACTGGGGACTTATACATTAATAAATAATAATCATTATTTAATAATCATTGTTCATTAAAAAAAAAAAAAAAACACTGAAATTACAAGTTTAGGATCAGCCAGATTACAGCTTAGAGTTCTGTCCTCCTGGGTAGCTGTGGAAAATTAATCAACTAATTCTTAGTTTTCTCATTTGTCAAATGAAAATGATGATGTCCCGTTTGTAGGATTATAACAAAGGTTGACAATGAAGATGAAGTACCACATAGCCAGGGGTCAGTAAATATAAGCTATTATTCTTGAACATTTTACAGACACATACATAATTATTGATGAATCTTTTGTGATATATTTGCTTCACTTTAATTTATACCTGATATCTCCTGGGTTTTGGGGTAGGAAATATAAGCATTGCAGAATTAATAAGCTGCACTTTTGTTCTGAAGCATTTCTGAACCATCTCTGAAGATCCTTAATTGATGAAGTTCTTGTCTTAGGGGAAATAAATGTAAACATACATAAACCTTAAACCATAAGAGGTATTACTTTTTAACACATTAAACCCTCTCACAATCCAGTATGATGAAACTACAGATTCCAGGTTTAGAGTCTGTGATTATTTGAATAAAAAGTGACCCCATAAATCTGTGTATTTAAACACCTAATGCCCAGTTAGGATCACTGATTGGGGAAGTTATAGAACATTTATGATAAAGAAACTTACCATAAGAATTATGTCACTGAGGGTGGGCTTCAAGGGCTCATAGCCTCCCCACTTCCTGTCCTTTGTCTCTACTTCTCTGTGTGTGGGTAAAAAATGTGATCAGCAGCTTCAGGCTTCTGCCGCCACGCCACAATTTCATTGTCTTGTCTTTCCTTACATGACAGAGCAGAATAAAATCTTTATATCCTAAGTAACTCTTGGCAGGTACTTCATCATAGAAACAGAAAAGAAACAACACAGAGGAATTGAACAGAGTCGAAGAAATAGAGAACAACTGAAGTAGATATGTCCAGTAATTTATACAAGTATTTGCCACTTGACAAGAATCTATATCTAAAGAATTAGACTGTCAGTGAAGGTGTGCCCTGATTCAAATTATACTGAAACCTAAGTGAAAGGGCAACATTAACCCCATTTGTCTCCATGTAAGGACCAGGCCTGATTTTAAAAAAGGCCTATAAGGCACTAGCTTCAGGAATAGAATATAAGTCACAGAAACTAAGTCATAAGACACTAGTTCTAGGAACAGACAAGAAAATCCCCCACCCAAGGAACAGAAGTTTACCTCATAGTAAAATAACAGGGGATTAAGTAAAGTAGCCTTTGTTCTATCTCTGCAGGAACTGCAGGACTCTAATTCCCAGCCTACTAGTTCAAGTCTCAAGAAAAAGGGACACATTGAAAAGTGATTTTAGCCTTTTCTAAGTTCTAAAAAGTTCAGCACAAGTTTACACAAACATTCAAATCATAAATTGAATAAGAAGTTTGCAACAGAGAATGTTTACATGTATATCCATTAAGAGTAATGGTCTGGATAAACATTCATCATTTGTCACTAGCTCTACAGGTTCTTGGAGAGTTAAAGACCATAACTAAGTTATCCTTAAAGTTTTGTATAGATAAACCCAGTCAATAATTTATCTTCTGTCCTTGCACCTATAGTTAGCCCTTAGTTCCCTCTTTATGACCTTTGGTTAATGATTTTACAGCCTCTTGGAATGTGTTCTAAGTTGTAGATGTCTTTTTGCTGTCTCAGAAATATTAACTCATGACACTTGAGGACTGGAAGAGTTCTCATTGCAGTTTTTACATCAGAAGAAACTTAATAGCAGTCCTATTATGAAAGAGTGCCTTTGTCTGGGTCACCATTTTAGAGAATGGTTGACCCCCATATGTTGGTTATTTCTGCAGAATAAATGTTCTTTGTTTTTTGCATACTATCTGAGTCTGAGGTCTTCCTTCAGTGATTTTTGGACCCTTACAATAAATAGTAGAGAAGTTTGAAACCTGAGCTACAAAGAAAGTCTGGCCTTAAGGGCAATTCTGAAACTGGTGAATTCTGATGACTATGAAGGTCAAAAGGTGTAGCAGAAGAAATTATTTAAACCACCAAATTTGTTGCTGTAAATCTCCCACCCAAGTAAGACCAGTCAAGGAAAACACAACTCAATAATTATGGGTATAAATTGCACACCTAGATTGGGCAGATTTACCATTACACTACTCTAATCCCCAGCTATGAGATCCCTTATAACTTGTTGTTTATTCAGGCCACGTGGTTGTCTTCTGGCTCTGGCTCCTCCATCATCGGCTTCCTTTTACCACCAGCTTCCTTCTGATTTGACTTCCTCCTGCTTCTACTTCTGCCTGCTTCTTCCTCTCTTTATATCGATTTCCTCTCACTCTCTCCTCCCCTAAGCCTTTTTCTCCGCCTCCCCTTCTACTGCCCAATCTCTGGCTCTAGCCTTTATTTTACAGGTTTTAATTGGACAGAAGGTTTAAAAGACGTCACCTGTGTACAGATTCAATCATCCTCTGCAGCCCCTCCCAGGAAAGTGAAACTAGGATCAAAATACAAGGCTGGGGCTACCCACAACAAAAAGGACTGACAATTCTAATGGTAAATTCAAAAGTTTAAAAGAGTATATCTTTACATAAATTTCTGGTTAAAGTGAAGCACTATTTGTCAACCTCTTTATGACATTATGAGTCTTCAAGGAGAATATACAGATGTTTTGTGTGGTGTGTTTGTGTGTGTGTGTGTGTGTGTGTGTGTGTGTGTGCATTGTGTAGTTTTTCCTTGTGTTATTCAAATGCTGATTTCTCTGCCCTTATATCTTGTTTCAAACTGGACACTGCATTGTAATATGAAGTGGAAACTTAAGGATTCTTTGGAAAGCATTGGTGTTTTGTTGGAGCAAACATGTGAAGGAACTTTTTCCTAAAGTAGACACAAGTGAAAGGACATTTTGCTAAAGCAGACACAGGTAAAGATGCTCTGCTAAAGCAAGTACATGGAAGGACATGTGATGACCGTCTTCACTAATGACACATATGTATTGGTCCACCTTAAATTGCGTAGTTGAGCTGCATTTGGTGAGACTCCATAGAGAGAATCACACCAAAAACTTTGTGATGGTGTGCTGTGGCTCATGACTGCTTCTGCAGACTCGGGCTGATTGGCAGAGTGATGTCAGCTGAGACAGACTCATGTGCTGAGCAAAGACATGTGCTGAGGCAGGACTGAAGAGGATATGTGCTGTTTAGAGGGTATATAAATAGGACTTGATGAATAGTGACGGTGTGCTAGGCTAAGCTTGCTGGTAGAGCTAGCTATGCAATGCTTGTTGGTCTCCAGTCTTTGTTGATCTTTGTTTCACTGAGAGAGGCAGGACTAAGACCTTCTCCTGGCATTTCTGTTGGTCCTTCTTGCTGACTTGTGTTGATTCAGCTCTCTTTGCTGGGTGGTGCCACACTGCTGCTGATTCATATTTCGTATCCTGACTCTACCAAACTGGACTGCTGGTATATCCATGAGGTGTTTGGGAGTAGACTGAGCCGCTGCTGCTGACACGTGAACTGAACTGCTGATTTTCTGACAATACAGATTGGATTTGCTCTAAAGAATCCTTCTAAACAGGTCCAATTTTCCTGTATCCTTTCATTTCCACTACCTCTGGCAGGTGGTAGGCTAGAAGGAAGGTTAAAGTATTTAAGAACCAACATTAAAAATAAGTTTTGAAAAAAAAATTAAAGTTACAGTGATGCTTATGTCAAGAATCTCCTGTCAAGTTTGTATAAACAATTCTTACCATTTATTCTTTACCTTGTTAATAAATACTATTACCCTTAATAAAACTAATGAACCAAAAATGGACAGGAACCAGACAGGAAGGCAGGATACACCGACAGGGAGATGAGAAGAAGTGAAGACCTTAGTTCCCGAACAAAGGGTTGGTGATATCTGAACAAATCTTTACTTTCGTGTCTAGGGAAGTAGACTAAAAGTAATTACGGTATATTTACTAATTATATTAAAAATCTTATTTTCGGCTTGTCATAGATGAGATAGAAATATAGGATAACATAGCAACTCCTTATTAAATGTGTCTACACCTTCCTTAGAAAATCCATTCATTTCAGAGACTAGCATTTGAGAGAAAGACTTGTAATACTAGGAAAAGCAGTTGTCCTGGCAACTCCTAAGTCTCACAAATAGTATAGATCCCCTTCCTGGTGAAGAACAGACTGACATCCTGTGTGAAAATTTGCAGAAAAGAACATCTAGTCATACCAAAGCAAGAATTTCTACTATTAGCATCTGTCAGTCGAAAAAAACTAAAGAATTGCAGAGTTGAAAAACAGAATGAAACTAACCACTTGGGACCCTAAGAAAACTCTAAACTGTGCATACATAGGACAATGGTAAGGTCATTCTAAAATTTCTAGCATTCTGCATGTGTGTTTAATCAGAAAAGAATTAAAAAATCTGCATGGCTTCAGAGAGTGCTTGGCTCAATTCTTGACAAGTTGCAAGAAGCTGCTTGAACTGTGTGTCAGGAACACAGGCAAGGAGTCATCTAAAATTTTGTACACATGATAAAAATGATTGTTAAATCAGGTGAATAATTAAAATCTAAGGCAGACCAGTGTTGGCTCACATTACTACAAGTTTGCAGGTATAACGCTATGAAAGTGAATGTTTGCTGATGAGAACACACAATGAGGATCCCTTTTTTTAAACACAGTTAAAAAGGAAATCATGCCAGACAAGAAGAGCTAAGAAGATAATGAAATTCCAAAGAAGGAGTTGATTTTAACCAGTCCAAAGTGACGGGATAGAGGCAGAACAGGAATGTATTTGGGACTATTACAATCAGTTCTTTGTTAAAAACACTTAACAAAAGGAAATTGGTTTTATTATGATAATTTGTAGTAAAAGTCACTGGTCCTTAGTCTGATCGAGAAAGATTAGTTGTTTCTAACACAGTCAACCAAGGAGGTTAGCGCTGGCATATCAACATGAACAAAAAAGGGACATGACAAGGCCTTTCCTCTCCTTTTAAAAAGCAAATGATTCAAACACAGCATGGGTAAAGATTTTCCATTGATATGAGGAATGGCTTATTTTCTGGTGACCACACAGGACTGTTTCAACTGCCACTAGCAACCTCAGAGTTGCTTTTGTGTGCTGATATAATATATATATACTTTTTTTTTGTAAAAGTAAATGTAACACATAGACTTCAAGATTGATCCCAACCTTCTAGGGCCAGCAGCTCCTTTAGGGTCAGAAAGTAGGGTTTTCAAATCACCATGAGTTTCCTTTCACTCTCCACTGGAATGACTATGGCCCAGTTACCTAATTGCATAAGAGTGCAGGACAGTGACAGGGACAAAACTGGACCGCAGCATCTCATTGGTCATACCACAGCAGTTCCTCCCTGACTTCTTCCTAAGCAGACCCTTAGTAAACAAAGAGCTAAGAAAAACTGTAATTACTACCTCTCAACTCTCCTTGTACAGGGAGCCGTCCTGGATGTGGACCAAGAACCTGCAGCCCCAGAGGTGTTCTCCTGACTAGATTCTATGAAGGGAGTGGGTGCAGGGGATAAAATACTAAAATGAAAATGGGAGCCACAGGTCCCCATCTGCAGCTACAACTTAAACTTAAGATCCTAAAGATGTCGTCAGTGTGGCAGGCGCTGGGGAGGGTGCAGGAGGCAGAACAGGCAGGGAGGGAGGGTGTCGGGGGAGAAGTCTGCCCCCTCGCCTTCACTTCTTTGCCTTGCCCTGAGCAGCCACAGCTTCCATGGCTTTACGCACGGTCTCCTCATCCCCAGGAACTGCATGGGCTTGATGGGCTTCAAGTTCTTGTCCAATTCATAGACAATGGGAATGCCCGTGGGCAGGTTCAGCTCCATGATGGCCTCTTCTGAGAGACCCTCAAGATGCTTGACGATGCCCCGAAGACTGTTGCCATGGGCGGCAATCAAGACCCTTTTCCCCTCCTTGATCTGGGGGACAATTTCTTCATTCCAGAAGGGCAGTGCTCTGGCAATAGTATCCTTCAGGCTCTCACAGGAAGGTAGCTGGTCCTCAGTAAGGTCTGCGTACCTGCGATCCTTGCTGATGTTGCTGTAGAAAGGATGATCAGGCTCCATGGGAGGTGGGGGGACATCGTAAGATCGTCTCCAGATCTTTACCTGCGCCTCACCATGCTTAGCAGCAGTTTCTGCTTTATTGAGACCTGTTTAGACCCCCATAGTGTCGCTCATTGAGGCGCCAAGTCCTGACCACTGGCAACCACATCTGGTCAATGGCATCCAGGACTGTCCAGAGGGTCCGGATTGCTCTCTTCTGTACAGAGGTGAAGCAGATATCAAATTCATAGCCAGCATCTCGCAACGCCTGCCCGCCGCGCTTCGCCTCCTCGTGGCCCGCTGGGCTCAGATCGGCGTCGTACCAGCCGCTGAAGCGGTTCTCCAGGTTCCAGGCGCTCTCGCCGTGCCGGATCAGCACCAGCTTGTAGGCAGCCATGGCGACAGGTAGAGGATGCGGCAGCAACTAAACATCTTGTTTTTAAACATTTTTTTGGATATTTTCTTTATTTACATTTCAAATGTTATCCCCTTTCCCAGTGTCCACCCCCCCCAGACCCCTACTCCATCTCTCCTCGCCCTGCTTCTATGAGGGTGTTTCCCCATCCACCTACCCACCCACTCCCACCTTCCCACCATCAAATTCCGCTACACTCGGGCATCAAGCCTTCACAGGACCTAAGGCCTCTTCTCCCACTGATGCCTGACAAGGCCATCCTCTGCTATGTATGCGACTGGAGCCATTGGTTCCTCCATGTGTATTCTTTGGTTGTTGGTTTAGTCCCTGGAAGCTCTCAGGGTTCTGGTTGGTTGATATTGTTGTTCTTCATATGGGATTACAAACCCCTTCAGCTCCTTCAGTCCTTTCTCTAACTCCTCCATGGGGAACCCCGTGCTCAGTCCAATGGTTGGCTGTGAGCATCTGCCTCTGTATTTGTCAGGCTCTGACAGCTATATCAGGCTCCCTTCAGCAAGCATTTCTTGGCACCTGCAATAGTGTCTGCGTTTGGTTACTGTATATGGGATGGATCCCAAGTGGGGCAGTCTCTGGATGACATTGTCTTCAGTCTCTGCTCCACACTTTGTCTCCATATTTGCTCCTGTGAGTATTTTGTTCCTCCTTCTAAGAAGGACCAAAGCATCTACACGTTGGTCTTCCTTCTTCTTGAGCTTCATGTTGTCTGTGAATTGTATCTTGGGTATTCCAAGCTTTTGGGCTAACCTTTCTTTTAATGTAGTATTTTTATTAATTTTTTGAGAATGTTATAAAGTCATGTTCACTCTCCTGCTTCTCCTCCCTGCTCCATGCCTCCTACATCCATCCTGTCTGCTCCACTTCATGTCTGCCTTTGTCTGTTAGCCGCTTCTCCAAATGAAAGGGGTAGAAGCTTCGAGCTCAGAAACACTTCAACACTGCCAGACTTCTTATTCTTTTAGCACTTCATTTTAAATGTAAAAGTCATTTACACATTGAAGCACGCTAAAATAACAGTACTACAATTAGTAGCAAGGAGTACATTTCAAACCCTATAACAGAAATGCTTTTACATGTATACCTTAGCACAACTCAGAGTGAAAAATGGCAATCTTTCACAGCATACCTTTGGGGATGTGAGGACAATCTGGCTGTGTTATCTCAGTGTGTCACCTCACTGATCCCCTGGGTGAATGGAGCTGATCTGGTTAGCTAGGCAGGTGTCCCCTTCCTCCTTCATGCTTCATGTGTCCCTCCAGAAGCTGCCTGCTGGTAAAAGAGGAAAAACTTCCCTGGATAGAGAAGAACTGGTCTTTCTTTAGTCAAGGGTATAAGAGTAGCTGCTAGAGGAAATAAGCAAGCTCTCAAAGCATCTATTTTAATTCTGTTGTTTAATTTTTAATAAATGTCTAACACCGAGGCAGTAATGTACTTAGCTCCTTTGGTAATAAACTAGAGATCGGAGTTGCCCTAGTAAGGTATGTTTTTGTCAGTTAGGATAATATAACCGTTAGATCTTTTGTGAACAATGAGTCTTTCTTCTTTCATTATTTTTGCTATGAAAATGTGTGTGTGTGTGTGTCTGTGTGTGTGTGTTGTATGCGCATGTGTGCATGCATGTGTAAATGTGTCTGTATGCATGTATTAATAATTAGTGAAAAAAGAGGCCACAAATTGTAGGAGAGTGGGAAGGAGTACATAGGAAGGTGTCGAGGGAGGAAAGAAAAGGAATAAATGTTGTAATTAAACTATAATCTCAAATATTTTTAATTGTAATTACAAAAGGAAAACTTTGAAACAGCACAATACATGATAAACACTAACAGACCAACATTTACTTCAAAAATCTATCACTGCCCTACTACCAATTTTTCATCTTTTTGCTGAATTTTTTCCAAGTGTTTTAAAGCAAAGTACAAGAATTTTTTTTTACTATATAATCAACTAATAATGATTTCTTTTAAAACAAAACCACTGTGTCACTATTACAGTCTAATAAACTAAATAAGTTGTAAATGTGTTATAGTATTCATTGTATTGAAGTTTCCTCTATCACCAGCTTTATTCAAATTGTGTTTCAAATTATGTCTATGCACTGCTGTGTGGTCATGATGGTTTTCTTAACTTCATTTATACAGGACAAACACTTTTCCTCCACTTAATTTCATGTAGTTACTGAAATAGCTGAGGCTTCTTTTTCTACAGTCCTCATCCTAAAATTGGTAACAATATCCTTGTGAGTTCTTTGTGTGTGTGTGTGTGTGTGTGTGTGTGTGTGTGTGTGTTTTATTCTAACTAAATGGGTAGTGTGGTGTTTGAATGAAAATAATCCCATAGGCTTACATATTTGAATGCTCAGACATTAGAAAGTGGTACTATTTGAGAGGAATTAAAGAGTGTGGCCTTATTAGAATGCATGTGGCCTTTTTGGAGGAAGTGTGTCACTGGGGCTAGACTTTGAAGTTTTGAAGCCCAAACCATGTCTAGAATCTCTTTCAATTCCTGCTGCCTGCTGATCCAGATGTAGAACTCTCAACTACTTCTCCAACATGATGTCTGCTCCATGCTGCCATAATGAAAATGGATTAAACCTCTGAAAGTATAATCAAGTCTCAGCTAAATGTTTTCTTTTCTAAGAGTTGCCTTGGTCATGGTGTCTCTTCAGAGTCACCGAACACTGACTAAGAGAAATTCAAATCTTGCATAGATTTAAATTTGAGGGCTTCAACAGGAAGACATCCTACATGTATTATGCACTTCATACTGCAGCATATATAATGGCTGACTACCCCATTACTCATATAAAACTGATGGTGAGTTTAGAGATTATCACCTCCAGCTATGCTCTCAAAAATGATCACTTTTCATCTCTGACAATTTTGAGTTAGACCAACAAATTTGCATTTGAAATACTTTTTATAATATTCCTCTATACCTAAAATATTTCCTTTCCTGCATTTGAATGGATGTTTATTAGAGCCCTAATTATTATTAAATCATTATGTGTAATATGTATATGTTGTATATGTATATGTTGTATATGTATATATGATGTGTATGTATATGATGTATATGTAGATGTATATATTATATATATTTTATATGTATAGTATATGTATAGTACATGTACATTATATGTATATTATATATGTAGATTATATATATTATATATAGTGTATGTATAGTATATGTATGTGCATGTATATGTATATGTGGAGGTAAGCATGTGTGTTAGATATGTGCACACATGTATGCATATGCATGTGGAGGCCAGAGGACAACCTCAGATGTCATTTCTCAAGTCTCATACACCATTTTTAATACAAGATCTCTAATTGATCTATTCACTAAATAACACACAGTTTTGCCCACTATGACACATTTTGTGCTGCAAACATGATTGCAGAGATTAATCTGCATATAATAATGTAAATATCAGAATTAGATTTCAATCAATCAACTGGAGAAAATTAGAGAAGAAATACATAGTTGATAACACATATGGCCACTGGGTTGAAAACCAGTAGAGCTGGGTTTCTAAGCTGCTACAGAACTTTTGTGTGACTCTGAGTGAGCCACGGCATTTCTCTTAAATAGAAGAGCCAGAGGAGTGAGTTTCAAACTTTCAAATCAGAAGTTGTTCAAAACAAAATCTTACCAAAGTCATTAATATATAAAAACATTTTAATGTGTAAAATTTTAAGTCCATGTGAAACTAGGAGTTCCATCTACTTTGTCTTTCTTTTCTCACACTATAAAGAGATTTAAACACCTAAATTTCTAATCTCTGTCCATAGAGTAAAGTACAGATAATCTCAAGAGCAGAAAGCTAAATTATCTCTAACGTACTTTACTTAATGTGACATAAGAGGATCCAATCGAACAGAGACGCACAAAGACAGATTCAACAGAGGGAAAGCCCACGTGCACACTGACAGTGATGATTTGACTAGAAATCAGGCCTGATTCTTCAGGCCCCTACTCCATTCTATTACGATGTGTGAACCATTAGACAGTTCTGTTATCTTATTGATACAGTTATTTTCAAATGCAGACTTACAGCTTTACTGAAACCTTGAATCTGAAAATTATTTCCAACTTTCATACACTTATCAGAGCAAAGACATGTCAGAACAGAGTCATGTTCTGTCTTGTGAGAGCATTTTAGGGACTTTCCAAGTCAGACTTCCTGAGAACAAGAAGGCTCCATCTGAAATCAAGGATGAGCAGGAAGGAGAAAAGCAAAAGTGAATTACACGTTCTTCATAATTTAGTGAAGCTTTGGCCATGTGTGTATATATCAGTTCAATTTGTCTAAACTCTTACAGAAGACCACTGTTACAGAGAAACATAAAAATCAAAATAAGTCTACTATATTTTATATAGGATTTACATTTACATTAGAGAAAAATATGATATATATCTCTTTTAAGTTATCATCTATTCCTATCTGTTCCTTCAGTACAAGCACTTTATTTCCTGAGTAATTTGTTTTTCTCTTCTGTGCTTGTATATCAATTTAGATAATATGGACATGACTTCTCATACTGGGAGAGACATTACCAATTCCTGGTCATTCTTGTTTGTTTTGCATGTTTTGTCCATTTCCCACAGAAAGACAGTAACATCTAAATCATTCATTAATTTTAACTGCAAACTACATCCATGCTTTTTAAATGAAAGTTTCTGTGTTTGGATCTGACTTTATCATTAGAAAATAAAGCAGGTAGGGGAGTTTCTTGCTGATAGCTTGTAAAGCTAAAATTTATTTGTGGAAAATGATCTCAGAGCCAGGGTATATCTTGAGACTAAGATTGTTATTATCTGTCCTAAGCCTTAAACAAGAACATTGGTAGTTAACTTACCAGGAACAGAACAAATGGCTGGTCAACATCACCCTGATTTAGGACATTTAATGCTTGGTACATCTTGTTTGTTGAACAGAGCGACCACTTAACTCTAAAAGCTGTTTTCAGGGTCAAATTTGTTTTAACCTTTCAGCCATAAAAAAAAAAAAATGCTGGTCACAAATGCTTTTTAGAACAGCAGGATTCTAAGGTGAATATTGTAAGACTTCAGCCACTAGGTAACCAGAATGTTAAACCCAGTATGAAGAGTTCCTGCCTGTCGGTCATTAGAGAGACTTTGCCTCTATCTAACTATATATATGACTCTATTTCAAGAGTGTTTTCATATAGATAGATATAGATGATATAGATAGATAGATAGATAGATGAGAGAGATAGAGAGAAGATGAGAGAGAGAGAGAGAGATAGATAGATAGATAGATAGATATAGATGATATAGATATAGATAATATTTTGTACTTATCATTGGTATGTTTTATTATTAGTTTTGAGAATTTCATACAATATGTTTAATACATTCATATCTCTTACCCAACTCCTTCCAGATCCACCCTCCTTCCCTAACCCAAACAACTTTGTCTCATTTTGAAAAACCCATCAAGTCTGATTTATACAGCCTGTATATGTGTGTTGCCTGTCCACTGGATACGATTGAATTAACAGGAAATACACTCTTTCAAAAAACTAACCTTGTTTTATTTTAAATGTATGTGTAGTTTTCCTGCATGTGTGTTTGTGCAGCACATGTGTGCCTGGTACTCATGGAAGCCAAAAGGGATAAAATCCCCTAACCTTGTGTTACAACTAGTTGTGAGCCACCATGAGAGTTCTGTGAATCAAACTGGATTGGCTTCAAGGGAAGCCATGTCTTTCAACTGCTGACTCATTTCTCAGGCTAGCAGGAGATAACACTCTTACAGAAAACTAACTTCCCTCTACAAGAGGCTATCAATTGTCAACAGCTCCACAGCTCAACAGGGATGAGACTTCATGCCCACCTGCTCTATTCATGCTTGGATGAATCTGGCTTGAGTTTGTACAGACCTTGTGTATGATGCCACAACTACTATCCACGTGTGAAATTTTCTTGCTGTGTCTGGAAAATGCTATTTCCTTGAACTCTTCCACTACCTCTGATTCTTACAATTCCTCTACCATCTCTACTGCTATGATTGCTGAGCCTTTGAAGAGGGGTTGTAATATAGATATTCTATTTAGGTTGAGAATTCTGTGGTTTTTTTTTAATTCTTTACACTTTGACCAGTTCAGTTGTGCGTACCTGTGTTAATCATTCTTTACTGCCAATATAAGCTTCTCTGTTAAGGTTTGAGAAATACAGTAATCTATGGGTATAAGTTGTTAGAAATTAATTTAATACTATGACCACTTACCAGAATAATAGTAATAGGTTCTCCCTTAGGGGCTATGATCTGTCCATCCTCTTTTTGTTGGCTCCAATATTGATGCCAAATATGGGTTTCATCTTGTGGAATGAACCAATCTGAAAGTATTTGTGCCAATATTGCACCAGTGGACATGTCTTGCCAAATTACTGTATTACTGTAGCTCTCAGAATTCACCACTAGCACCTTTCAACACTATGAAAGCTAGCCAATAGGGATGAGGTTTCCAGCTCAGTACAAGATTGATATCTCCATGTTCTCTAATTTAAGTAAATGGTGTCTCCAGAACTATGATCATACCGTCACGTTCTTAAGGATAACCAATAACATTGACAATGGGTCTATAGAACCCCACTGACTAGCAACTGTAGAGAAAGTAACCCATTCATGGTTCTCATCTTTTTATGTGATAACCTGTGGTGTCTAGTAGAGGCATTGCCACCCTATTAGAGGAAAAATAAAATCATTTAAAGTTTTTTATGGCTATGATAGAACACTATGACCAAAAACAATTTGGAAAAGAGGAGATTTTTTTGGCTTACATGCCCTCCTCATAGCCCATCACTCTAGGAAGTCAAAGCAGGAACTCAAGCCTGGCAAGAACCTGGAATCAAGAGTTAAAGCAGAGGCCATGGAGGAATACTGCTTGCTTGCTTGCTTGCTTGCTTGCTTGCTTGCTTGCTTGCTCCCAATGGCTTGCTCAGCAGGCTGTTTTGTATAACTGAAGACCATTTGACCAAGAGTGGAATTGCTCACACTGAGCTGTGCCTTCCCACATCAATCACTAATCAAGAAAATGTCCCATAGATTTGCCTACAGGCCAATGTTATGGAGACCTTTTCTCAGTTGAGATTCCCTCTTTCCAAATGACTCTAGCTTGTGTCAAGCTTACAAAACAAAAAAATTTAAAAATCCTGGAAGTTCTTACAGTAGTAGCTTTCCAAATAACTTTCTTGGATGTTTTTGGTGTTCTTTATCCATTTCCATATTCCCTCCTCTACTCTGCCTTCATATTCCCAGAATTCAAGTTATACTACAGAGCTATGTAATAAAAAATGCAGCATGCCACTAGCATAAAAACAGGCACATTAATCAGTAGAATATAATTTAAGGACCCACATAAAAGCCAAACTCCTATGGCCACTTGATTTTTGACAAACAGGTCAGAAATACACACTAGAAGGGGAATAAGTATGTTTAACAATGGTATTGGTCAAACTGGATAGTGACCTGAAACTCTGAATCTCTTAAAGGAGATATGCTTGATTTCATTGAAGCAGGAAGTGACTCTGACCAGAAGCTTGATAGCATAAACATTAAGACCAAGTAATCAATAATTAGTTAATTAATGGGACCTCATGGAGCTGTACAACAAACAACACCATCACTCAAGAGGCAGGCTACAGAACACGGGGGAAATTTTACTAGTTATACATCTGACAGATGTTAGTTAAGTTAATGTCTAGAATGAACGAGAAGACCTAACCATCAAGAAAACAACCAACCCAAGGGAGAAAATGAGATGTAGAACTAAACAATTTTCAAAAGGCAAAATACAAAATGCAAAACGCAAAATACAAAAAAAAAAAAAAAACATTTTTTTAAATGTTTAAAATCTTTAGCTGTAAGGGAAATGAAAATTAAAACTAGTTTGAGATCTCATTTGATCCTAGTCAGAATGGCTAACATAAAATAAAAGAACAACAAAATGACAGCAAATGCTGGCATGAATATGATATCAATGGGACATTTTTTCACTCCTGGTGATGAGAATGTGAACTTGTAAAGCCACTGTGGGCATCAGTGTGGTGATTCTTCAAAAATCTAGAAACAGATCAACCACAGAATCCAGTTATACCACTCATTCATATGCCCATCAGACTCCATATCCCACTATATAGATACTTGCTCATTCATATTCATTGCTCCTCTTTTTGTGTCTTAGTTATAGTTTCCATTACTGTGAAGAGACACCATGACCAAGGTAACTCTTATAAAAAAAAATGTAATTGGGACTGGCTTACAGTTTCAAAGGTTTATTCCATTATCACTGTGGTGGGAATCATGATAGCATGCAGGCAGACATGGTGCTGGAGAAGGAGCTGAGAGTTCTACATCTTGATCTGCAGGCAGAAGGAGATTGTGTGCCACACTGAACTTGGCTTGAAAATAGAAGACTTCAAATCCCATCCCCAAAGTTACACACTTCAACCAACAAGACCACACACCTGCTAATGGTGCCACTCCCGATGAGTAAAGCATTCAAACACATGAGTCTATGGGGGCAATTTCTATTCAAACCACCACATTTCAAAATAGTCAGGGAATGGAAGCAGCCTATGTCCATCAACTGATCAACAGATAATAAAAGTAGTATATTCACACACTTGAACATTACTCAGCTGTTAAGAAAAATGACATTATGACGTTCATAGGTGGAGCTTGAAAAATCATCCCAAGTGGGATTACTCATTTCCATAAAGGCAAACATCACATGTTTTCTCTCATTTGTGGATGTTAGCTTTGAGTGTGTGTTTGTGTATGCGTGTGTGTGTGTGTATGTGTGTATGTTTGTATACATACATATATGTGTGGTGTGTGTGTGTGTGTGTGTGTGTGTGTGTGTGTGTGTGTATGTGTGTGTGTGTTTGGAGTACCCATAGGAAAAAAATTAGAAAAGGCTTGGGAAGGGAAGCATTGAAGGGAGGGGGATGGAACTCAGTGATATGGGATTATAGGTAAATAATTGATATATACAATTTTTTAATGTTTCATGGATTCTAATATGTTTACCTTTACTTTTATTGCTTGTGGTTTTGTGTTATAGTTCAGAATCCAGTATTAAGGCATTTATTCTATGAATTCATACTACATACCCATCGATATATCCCTCTTTTGATTCATTTTAATAATAATGTATAGATGTCAGTATCTTAATATGACACCCCCTTACTTAATTTATTCTTTGCCATTTTTTTTCTTGAGCTGCCATGTAGTTAAGAGATTAAATGTTTTCCGGGCACACACAGTGACCTAGGCTGCCTATATATTGTCTACATAATGCCTATATATATTGATCTAATATGCCTGTATCTATTGATCATTATATATACATATATATATACATATATAGTATATATATATTATCATATAGAGATAGATAGATAGATGATTAATAGATAGATAGATAGATAGATAGATAGATAGATAGATAGATAGATAGATAGTGAGATGATATATATTCTTTTGGTATTATTACAACCTGAATCTTTCTTGAGTTCACTTTTTAAAAGTTTTACTATTGTTGAAGTCATTATATTGTCTAACTGTTGATAATGGTATTGATTGACATTTGAAAAGCCACAGACTGTAAATAAGACTGAGACACACATGCTCATATAAGTGAATGCATAGTCACCAGGAATTGGAAGTGTTTGAGAAAAATTAAAAGAATTAGGAAGTATGACCTAGTTGGAGTAGGTGTGACCTTGTTGGAAGCAGTGTGTCAATGAGGGTGAGCTTTGAGGTTTTAAAAGCTCATACCAGGATCATTCTATATCTATCTACCACTCTTATTTATCTTTCTATTTAGAGAGAGACAGAGACAGAGAGACAGAGAGAGAGACAGAGAGACAGAGAGACAGAGAGACAGAAAGAGACAGAGAGAGACAGATACAGAGGGACAAAGGGACAGAGAAAGAGATTGATTACTGCTAACTGCAGATTAGGATCTATAAAGCTCTCGGCTACTGTTCCAGTGTTATGTCTGTCTGCTTTGCACCATGATGATCATGAACTAATCCTCTGGCACTGTAAGCCATCCCCCAATTAAATGCTTTCTTTTAAAGAGTTGTCTGGTCATGGTATCTCCTCACAGTAATAGAACAATAACTAAAATAGATATATGTCATAAGTTGTAGGCTGATGATCAAAAGATAGAAGCAAATTATACAACTTCCAACCTATTGAATAAGGAGAAGTGTTCCAAAAAACAAATTTGATAAATTTAAAGGGAAAATAATAGGCCATCTGGCATTAAAGTATAAATTAAAGTTATAAATGTAAGCATTCATGTACAGTAACTACATGAATGTTAATGTAAATAACATAATTACTTTATTTAAAACATTAAAATTTGGTGGCCAGGAAGTTATGGCCATTCTGGTATTCATTTTCATCAAATCACCATCCACTGAAAGCAAGGAGTGACCTGGAAGGAAATAATAATCCCACTCTAGAGCCAGAAAGTAAGATGACACTGTGAGAATCCTGGGTCCCAACCACAGGACTAAGGAGAACAGGGAGGGACTCCCACTGACCATGTTTGAGCTGATTTCAACATTAAAAATAACAATGACCATGAACAATTGTAGTATGATGAATGAATAAAATTATACCAAACTATACACAAAAGAGAAAAGGAGAGTAGTTACATATGCCATGGGAAATGGGATGGAATCTAGAAAGTGCTAATTAAGTGGACACAGGATCTCATGTTCCGTTCCTTGTGCTCTGTGGGAAAAAGAATTGCAAGGGTGACTGAACCAATTTCTATATTGGTTTATTACCAATATAGAAATAAAAACTGATTTTATTTATCATTTGTTTTATTCTGGAAACTTGCTAAGTTTTTTTATTAGTTCTAGCATAGTCATAGTGACTATGTTGCTATAAGAGTAAGGTTTTTTTTTTTTATAGGCTTAGATTTTTCAAAACCTACTTTTAATAAGGGTACTTAAATGTTTTAACCTCCCTCACCAACCACCAGAGGTAGTGGAAATGGAAAGTTAATAATGCAAAGGAGTGTGTGGACCAGTTTAGAAATATTTTTTTTTTTTGGAGCAAATCTAATAAATGTTGTTAGGATATCAGCATTTAGTTTACATGAATCAGTAGCAGTAGAGTGATCCACTCACAAACACCATTCATGAATCAACGAGGGAAGTTTTATCCAGAAGAGACAGCCAAGGTTTTGCCAATCAGCTCAAGTCCACAGAAATGTCGAGAAGCCACTGGAGCACTACCAGAAGGTCTTTGGTATGTTTCTCTCTATGGAGTCAAGACAAAGGATCTCTTGAATGGCGAGAGAATGGCAAGGTGAACCAATGCCAGTACATCAGCAGCAAAGCCCAGTGTCAGCGAAGCCCAGCGATGGCTAGCAAAGAATGGTACCAATACCACACAGCATCATCTACTATCTGTTGGTTTATATTTATACCCTTTCCAAACATCCTGGGTCCTCCCAAGCATCAACTCTAGCAAAACATTATATGCTCACTTTACAGGCTGCTTCCAGCAAAAAAAACCACCACATTATCTGTTCTTACCAAAACATCCTCCCACATGTCTGCTTCAGCAAAAACATCCTCTCATAAGACAGTTTCCAGGAAAACATCACACAACACAACTGAATCTCCCACGAAAACAGAAATCTCTACCTCAGTTATATCTTAGCATGTAATAAAAAAGGGGAAACACTTTTCACTTGCCAGGGAATACAAAAGCCAATCTCATTTTCCTGTGCAGGTATTTTCCAACCCAGTATGGAAGGAATTGTCTAAAATAACTCTCGTATGTTATAGATTCTTCTCTAGAGGCTTTACACTTCAGAAGTTTTGCTAAAATTAAAATATATTGATAGTGATCTATATTATGAACCATTTATCATTACTGAAGTCAATATAACTTTATAGAAGTATTAAGAATAAACTGTATTGTCTTTCAATGTTTAAATGAAACAACTTTATATATGCTTGAATCAAGCCTGGCATTCCTTCTTCTCACAATGAAAACAATAGATATTCATGTTTTGGTCTTTAATATAATCGCTATATTGATGTCAAGCTATTATTCTTTTTGTCACTGCAAATTAGAGACCCTATGCCAAGATACCTGAGACTGTGCTCAGGTTTTCAATATTTGTTTATTCACTTCTTCTTACACCAGCACAATATGTTTGTTATACTAAGTAAGCTAGGAGACATGCTATTCCCAGAGATTGTGTGAGAATCTCCTTTATTCTTCACTTTTTAAAAAAGTTGCTCTTGACTAAATAAGTTTAGCAACACTTTATGAATTTTCTAAAATGTGAGCTACACATCACCACACACTCCCACTAACTATCAACAGTCCCAGCCCACAGCTTTCCACTTTGATGATTATTACATCGATGGATACTATACATTTTATTTTGGAATACAAACTTTTGCAAGGCTATCAAAATGTAGTGTCTCAAGTCACCAAAAGCTACACATTGAAGAAAGATGGCATCTTCAACAAACGGTGCTACGAAGACTACACATCAACACACAGGCGGGAGCTACACAACCTGTCTATCACCTTCCATAGAAATAAACTCCAAATAGACCATGAACCTCAGCGTGAGACTTGAAGCTATGAAAGTGCTAACTGAAAAAACAAGGGAGATGCAACAATATGCACGCATGGGCATAGACTTTCTGAATAACTAGATTTGGATCACCCAGAAGAGAAGATCAACAACCAACAATGGGACCTCATAGAAGAAGAGCCAACAGAATGGAAGAAAGGCTTTCCTGGCTATACATCTCACAGAAAAATTAATATCTAGAGCTTACAAAGTACTCAAGAAATTAAACACCAAGGAAACAGCTCAGTGGAAGAGCGGTCTGGGAGTTCTGAAAAGAAGAAAGGCAAATGGATCATGAATGTTATTTTAAAGTGGTCAGCATTCTTAACCATTAGGAAAACACAAATTAATATTACTCTGAGACCCTGTGTCAGAACAAAATTACATCATATCACAAAACTTAATGTCCAATAATGCCGGTGAGGATGCAGGGAATGGAGAACAGTAATTCCCTGTTAGTGGGAGTGTAAATTAGAAAAGTCGCTATTTGCTAATCAAGAACTTCTAATTGGTTCCTTTCTTTTTAGTCATAGCTTACAGAAAGAAATGTAGTGAATGCAATAGAAGCACCCAAATTTTCCCACATCAATTAAGCTGATTTTATCTTCAAAAGAAAAGAAAGAAAGAAAGAAAGAAAGAAAGAAAGAAAGAAAGAAAGAAAGAAAGAAAGAAAAGTCACTATTGAAATCAGTGTGGAGGTAAAAACAGAACTATATTTAAGATAAAAATAGAGCTATCACATGACCCAGCACTAGCACACCTCAACATATACTCAAAGAAGTCTCTATCCCAGCACTGAGATTGTTACGTGTCCATGATTATTGCTTTTCAGTTTACATAGCTAGGAAGTGGAATCAGCCTAGATGTCCATCAACTGATGGATGGATAATGAAAATGTAATGCATATACACAATGGAATTCTTTTCAGTTGCAAAGAGAATTGAAATCATGGGATTGGCAGGACAATAAATGGATCTGGAAAATATTATGTTGGGTAAGGTGACCCAGACCCAGACAGACAAACACTGCATGCTCGCTCATATGCAGATCTTAGCTTCAAATTTCTAGATTTGTGTGTTTAACTTGGAATATCTGTGGGGACTGAGAAGCTAGAAAGGGTCATGGGAGGTTTCTTGGGAACAAGGCCTTGAAGGAGGAACAGAACACAACTCAGATAAGAGTAGAAAAAGTAGTACTGGGATTGCCAAATATGCAGAGATGAAGGAGAAGGGGTTAACCAAAACTTAGAAGAAGTCTATAAAGCCATTTGGAAACATTATTTTTGTAAGCTAATTTAAAATATAATTTCCAGAGAGATTTGAATGGAGGTACCCTGCATGGATAGATAATGATATTCACAGAAGCCTTGAGTTGTTAAACAAAAATCCTAAACATGGGATATTTTTCCCATGTGTCGCTGGTCCAAGAGTCCCCAAAACAATACAGACTACTCCTTTACTCATGAATGTCTCCGGGACTGAATGGCAAATTCCTGTCACAGGGGATAGCAGATATGTTGTTTGCAGGACAGAGAGAAATTAGGTAGAACTGAGCTGGAAACTTCCTCCCTGCTAGTGTGTTGTCACTGGGATGTACGGTGTAAAAGCTTTCTGTGGAGTGGGGAAATGGGGGCTCATCAAGTGTCTCATTCAGCTTCCAGCCCTGCTTGCTGCAATACTGACCTGACAGGAAAAATGTGCCTGTACACTGAGTGACATTTGGGGGAAACTAAACACTTACTGGTTGGATTTGAGGTCTAAATTCTTACATGGCACTGTAAACCTGATCTAAAGCTTATGCCTGGAGAAGTCATAGGTCATTCTCGGGACTGTAATATTGGGGTTTGGTTTGGTTTGGTTTGGTTTGGTTTGGTTTGGTTTGGTTTGGTTTGGTTTGGTTTGGTTTGGTTTGGTTTTTTTCGAGACAGGGTTTCTCTGTGTAGTCCTGGCTGTCCTGGAACTCACTCTGTAGACCAGGTTGGCCTCAAACTCAGAAATCCACCTGCCTCTGCCTCCCAAGTGCTGGGATTAAAGGCATGGGCCACCACTGCCTTGTTTTGTTTTCTTTTGTTTATTGTTTTGTTGTCATTACTATTGTCGTTGCTCCTGCTGCTGTTGAATAGAAGTGCTAAACCTTCTAAATACTGATCTTTCTACTCACAGGCTAGAGCTGCTGTCAGCTTTTGAAATGCTTCTTTTTGCAGTGGATAGCAGTCAATGCAGAGACTGTAGTAAATTGCTGTACAGACTCTTTTTACTATACATAATCCCATTTGTCTATTTTCACATTTTTACCTATACTTTTGATGTCATAGTCATAAAATCAATGCCAAATCAGTATCAGAAAGCATTCTTCTAATGTTTCCTTTGGTGTAGGGTATAACTTGAAATCATAATGATTAAGTCTTTATGCCTTTGAGATGTTTTCTTATATGCTATAAGACAAAGGTCTATTTTCATTATTTTTATGTGGACATTGAGGTTTCATAACATTATTTGAGGAAGAGACGTGATGTTTTCTGACCCCCTATGAATGTATGGATTTATTCTGTTCATTTAGTCTGTATGTCTGTCTTTATGCTGTTGCCATGCTCCTTAGTTACTATAACATTATAATATGTGTTGAAGTGAGGGAGTGTCCTGCCTTCACTTTGTTCTTCTTTGTAAGATTCTTTGTGGTGCTCAGAGTCTTTTGTGAGTCCACATGAACTATAGTATCGCTCTCCCTGCTTCTATGAAAAAAATGCAATTGGTGTTTTGACAGAGCTTACTCTAAAACTCAGAGCACTTTGAATAGTAAGTACATTTAATAACATTGTCTTGCAATCCACAAACACAGTATGTCTGTTTATATGTTTCCGTCTTTCTTAATTTGTTGTCAGCACTTAAATAATGTCTTTTGAAAGTTTTATGTTAGCACTGGGGTGTGGCTCAATGCTCGAGTGTTTCTTTAGGATCCCCAAGGTCCTGTGTTCTGTCCCAGGACCAAAAAAAAATAATTGGAAGTTTATGGCACTGTTCTGAATACCTCTATAAATAATTCCTAGGAGTTCAAATGTGAAAGTGTTTTCACTTCAGTTTGCCAAAGTTAAACACTTGTGTAGCTTAAGTAGAATTGTTTTTCCTGAAATAATTTTTGTCTGACTTCAACAAGATTGAAAAATATTATAAACATAATTACTCGAGAAAATGGGAGACTGTGTGTGGAAAACTAAAGAATAGTTATTAGAATACTAAGGTATTTTGATAAAACATTTCATTACTGTTTTATGTGACTTTTGAGGATCATTTAAATAGTGCTTATTAGGGGCTAGAGAGGTGGCTCAGAGTTGAAAGGCATTGGTCCTCTTCCAGAGGACCCAGATTTGGTTCCCAGCACCTATTGGATGGCTCACAAGAATCTGTAACTCCAGTCCCAGGGAATCCTATGCCCTCTTCTAGCCTCCACAGGCACCAGGAACATATGTGGTACACAGACATATATGCAGATAAGACAGTTATATATAAAATAAACTTTAAAAGATTAAACTTAAAAAGATTAAAAATTATGTGGTGCTTTATGTAATTATTCATTCAAGAAATACACATTTACCAAATTCAAGGAATGTTTTAAAATTGTAGTGGGACATTTTTATTCAGGAGAATCTTAGTAGTTTCTTATTTCTTTGGCAAACAGAAAAGAATCTGATGTGGCAGTGAAGTTCAATTGCCTTTAAAATGGATCTCATACAAGCCATTGGTATGTGTGCCCTCTAAGTTCCTCACACTGCTGATACAGAAGTGAAATTTACAGGGAAATCCTCAATGTTTTCTAAACCCAGAATATTAACTTGTCCTACCATCGCTTGGTACACATGAGGACGTTTAAAGCAACGCAAAAAGTAATAGAATAAAACAATAAAATAAAAGCCTTAGCCTCATAGCCTCATCCAGTCCCCAATTATTTTCTGAGTGAGTTCACAGCCCCCAAACTTTGTTACATCTTTCTATATGTAATTTTCACATAAGATCTTGAGAGTTCCCCCTCCTCCTCCAAATCCTTCCATAAACTGCTCCTAACTCTCCTTTAAATTCATGACCTCTTGTTTTCCTTAACTGCTATTGTGTGCATATAAGTGTGCATGTGTGTGTGTGTGTGTGTGTGTGTGTGTATGTGTGTTCCTAAATATAATATGTTCAGTTGCATCATATCTTAAGTGGTTTGTTTAATTGATTTCCACTTTCAACTGACAACTTAAACCTCAAAAAGCTCAAAAAACCCCTGGGTTTCTATTGGGATTACCATGTAGTTAGCATTTGGAGTACCAAGGGTTATTTCTAGGGATTATTGGCTGTTTGTTAAAGCTATACTTCACTTCCAGCCAAATCAAAATGTACACAAAGTTAGAATATCTAGAGATTGATTGCTTTAGAAGGGATTTATTAGTATTTGTTTGACCATTATTATGTCTCTATTCAAAGTACTTGCTTGATTGACATGTAACTTTTCAACTATGTCCACTACATAAAGCACAACACAGCTGTCAGGAGGCTTTCTTAGCCACTCTCAATCATTCTGCATATGTTTTAGATCTTGCAGACATTGACTTCTAAGTGAGTGGGCAATAAAGTAGCTGTTGCTTTAACATCTCTCAAGGGATGCTTGTGAGCAGGACCTAATGCTGATGAGCTACAGTCAACCTCAATCTCTGACAACTCATGAAAAATAATGAATAAAATATTAAAATTAAACTATGGCCAAGAGCTCAAAGGAAGAAAGTCTGTAGAAAAAACACCATTCAAACTCTTACTATAGCTTGGAAAATGTCTTCGTCGAGGTTTTCATTTTACTTAATGATTTACATCCTCTGTTTTTTTTTTTTATCCAGATCTGGTATATGTACTGATGCTTTGTGGCTTGTTGTGTGAAAAAGGCACATTAAATCAAAGAGTACTGCAGGGCTAAAGACATGGGGACTTGCTACAGCTTTGACATACAAAGACAAAGACTGTGCATCCAAGAGTTTATGTTCTGTTTGATCAGGAAATAACTTAAGAGTCTTCAATAAATTGAATGTAGTCTCGTATTTAATTTACAGGCAAAAAAATCCATCATAAGAAATGAATCAATGGTGGAGACTAAGTTGAACTCCAGCTCTGGCTTTCGCTCTGCTTTCTCCTGTCCTACATCTGCTATTACATGATTTTTCCGGTGAGAATTTCTCTTCAGAACCCCAGGATCCTGTGAAGCATCGGGATTAGCAAAAGGTTTTAACTTTAGAATCATCTTCGACCCTCTTAAATCACAATTTTAAACTATTTTTGCCCTGCTGAGGCTATAAGTTTATATACTTAGGATGAATTTGTGATGAATGTTAAATACCAAGTCACAGTCATCTTTACAAGGTTGAGTCCAACATAAAACATGTATCAGCAGTCCGACTTATTTATGATTTCTACTTGGAAAATAAGTCCTGAGACAGACCACTCCAATCATTATCTTGTCAATCAGCCCTTTTCACTTCACATTCCCTTTTATAGCTAGTTATTATCTTATTTTTATCTTTTCTAATAAAACTTAATGCCTCTTAGAGAAGAATTATTCAAGACTATTCTGCTCCCAATGCTATTGTCCAGGATCATACCAATGCCAAATCTATTAGGCCATTTTTGACCATCTCATAGAATGCAGTACCTCCTCAAGGAATAGCTTCTGATATTACACTATTACTTTTAAGACCTCATCAGATGCTTTTTTTTTTTTTTTTTTTACATTTTTGAGTTACCATCTCCTCTCAGGGTAATGTAAGCACATTTGAGGATAAGATTCTAATAGAGTTGAAGACCTTTATTTCAGTCTCCAATGGCTGCTTGTCCAGAAAAAACTTGCATTTGGGTTGATTTACTGACTTCTTTCTTTAGGTTTAACTTTACTTTCAGGTCATAGGACAAAGGGCGTCTTCATAAATCTGTTGGTCCCGCTGAGTTAACTTTGGCTAATGGAGAAGAGAGCAGTGACAGATCCCCTCAGAAAACATTGCTGCTTGCTTTGGAAGACTTAAATATAGTTTACAAACTTGAAGGAAAACAAGGTAGACAATCCCCTTAAAGGATTCTTTCCAGATGTTTTAAAAATAAACTCCATATAATGTCCACTGGTTTCCTTACTTATGAGTTCATCCAACAACACGACCATCTTCCTTTTCTAATAAAAACACTTCTAAGTCCACAGAAGTGTGTACTCTCATTGCCTGAAAAGGAAGTGAACATTGCAATATTTCCAAGCAGAAAATGATCTAACTACAAAACCAAATTACTTTTCAAGTCCTTTTTCATCAGTTACGTGTGGAATTATATTTTAGTGCCAAGACAATCCTTTAGAGATAAACAAATAACAATTACCCATATATAATCATGTATGCCAGGAACAGTTAGGATTGATTCAAGGTAAACTGATCCTGGCCACAGCCTTCTGAAGCAGGTAGTACTATCATGGGCCCCATTTATAATGCAAAGAAACTGAGATGCAGAGAAGCTTGGTAATTTGCTCAACATCACACAGCTAGTGTATGGCAGACTAGAGTTCGATCCCAGCCAGGTCCTGATTTTCTTTGACTCTTAACTATTCTAACTTCCTTTCATTTGTCTCACATTGGCTAACACTATTATAGCATTGCTTTGAGAAGGTGTTTTGATGAAAGTTTCTAAATTTATATATTTATTTTTATTAACACGTATTTGTTCTTATATTAATGGAGTTAGTCCATGATACATAAGCACAGACAGGTCATATCTACCCACCCTTCTTCCATCTGGGCCCAACCACTACACCCTTCTCAGCCTCCAGCTACCCCGTCTTACTTTCAGGTTGGCCCTTTGAAATGCCTACATAGACAATAAGCAGATAACACTTAATTTTTTATGCCTTGCTTAGTTTGTATATGATGCCTTCTTGAAACTGACAGAACTTTGTATTTCCATGGTGGACACAGATGCTTCAGCACAGACGTACATACTCTGTCCTCGGTACCCACATATCTGTTAATGGGAACCTAAGCTGAGTGTGTATCTTAGCTGCTATGAATGCTGCTGCAATAAACATAGCATGTGAGTTCCTCTTCTGCATCCCAGCTTCACTTCCTAGGATGGAATAGCTGGACCAAATAGTATTGTTTTCCATTTATTTATTTATTTATTTATTTTATTTGTTTGTTTATTTATTTATTTATTTATCAATTCGATATTTTATTTATTTACATTTCAGACATTATCCCCTTTCCCCATTCCCCCAAGCCTCCTGTTAATCCCCTATTCCATCCCTCCTCCTCCTCCTCTTTTGCTTTTATACTGTTTAAATTACATGCAAGTATTAAGGTCAGTTCTAGGTTGAGGAACTAGCAATGTTTCAAAGTATGCCTTATTTTTTTCCCATGGTGGCACCTTTAATTTATATGACCAACAGCAGGGCATAATGGTTCATCTGTCTGTACAATGTTGCTACATTTGTTTGTCTATTTATTGATTCAGTATGTGTGTGTGATTATGTGTATGAGATAGTGTGTGTATGAGATTGTATGTGTGTTTGAGATTGTGTGTGTGTATGAGATTTGTGTGTGTGTGTGTGTGTGTGTGTGTGTGTGTGTGTGTGTGAGCATGTGTGTATGTGTATAATGCTACTGCTCTACACAATATAGAGTAACTTACAGCTGGACACAGCCTAATTCCCACACTTACTTTAAAAAATTAGCATATCAGACTGGAGAGATGGTTCAGTGGTTAACAGCACTTGATGATCTGGCAGAGGAACTGAGTTTATTTTCCAAAACCTATGTTGAGCTATTCACAACTACCAGTAACTCCAAATTCTGGCCTCATATGCACAAATACACATGTGCCACACACACGCACACACACACACGAGAGAGAGAGAGAGAGAGAGAGAGAGAGAGAGAGAGAGAGAGAGAGGAATTTTAAATTAGCAGGCTTCCAGATCATTCCAGCTATAAAATATAAAAATGGGAGCATCTTCACCTGAGGCGAATGATTCTTCTGTAGATTTCAAGCAAATCATTTCTAAGGGTTTTATTTTGTTTAATGAGAATGACATTTATAAAACCGTAGATCTCCCTTTAAAATGTAAGAAAAAAAATAATTTTATCATTTGGCTTTTGTTTTTGTTTTTTTTTTTTTAACTAACATGCTTGTTGGTAAATCGAATTTTAAAAAAGATTTATATCTATTTAATTGTTAATTTTTGTCTTTTCTGGAATGATGACTTATTTGAACTCTAACCAATATTGATTATTTACATCTTTTGTTAGGTATCATAACACAATGCTAGATAACACAGAAAAAAGTCATTTTAAAGCCAGTTGCCTGATTTATTATAATGCATATATGGATATCATTAGCTGCTCAGGTTTACCACAAACAAGAAACAATGAATGTCTCAGATTCTGTGGGAAAAATTCTAGGCTCCTGCACAGTTTGAACATTTTATAAATTTCCTTAAAAATTATCAGAAACTTTAAAGCAATTTTTGTAAGCAATTTCACTGTTAATGCAAAGCCTTACCCTCACACCAAAGAGAATGATAGTTTTTCTATTCTGAGATAAATATATGTCACCATGATTCAGAAACACAGGTCCAGGTTGCCCTGAATAGTGTGACAATAACATAGTTACAACTTTTATAGGCACATAACAAAAGAAAGTCAGCTTTCAACTATATCTATCAAAGGGAATCACCAGCCAGATGTGTTTTAGCAAGGCAGGAAAAACTCAGATATGTGTTCCAAATACTATTGGATGACCTTCTTAGCTCTTGAGTTGTTAGCTTTTAGCAATCTGATTAGTTGCTACAATTGGAAGATTTACCTAACAACTGAAAACATGTTATACCAGGTATAGATGAGGACAATGAACAGCTATAAATGGAAAGAAAGACAATGCAACTTAATTTGGCTCTGGATTGGCAACATTCCAATTCTCTATAATAATTAAATTCTAATTTGTCAGTCAGATTTCTAGAGTACTTGAGAGTGGCTTTTTGTTCTGGAAACTTTGTTCACAGGATACATCCAGGATTACCTTCTCCATACCCTCAAGCCTTTCTAATCTATTACTTCTTACATGAAACAAGGGAGTATCTTTCCTGTTTTTTCTCATTAAGAGAAATGATTCTTGAAAACCAACAGTCGATAGCAACTATAATTGGTCTCTATGACCTTTGTCAGGCGAATGGTGAACGTTTTGTGCATATTTGTATGTTTGTTTGTGTAAATATCATTAAAAATCCTATGATGTCAATGTTATCCCTGTGCCTACTTTACATACAAGTAGAGAAACAAAGACCCAGTGCCCTGACCATGGTTTCAAAGCTGAGAACTAACAAGACAAGAGGTGGATATTGGCAGTTTAATGAAAAATATATAATCCTTACTTTCAAAAATTACTGCATAAGAACTTACCCACTGATTATGATAGTTGTACTAACAATATTTACAATTTTAGAGTGATATAATGATTTACAAATATAACCAATATATTTTATATACACAAAAATGTTTTATAAAACAATAATCAATCTTACTCTTACTATAGTTCCAATATTGTTCCAATATAGTCTATTGTTTTTTGAAGATATTATATACTATTTTAGGGCAGCATCCATAAGATGCTGGGTAAAACACATGTTCCTTGGTGTTTGGGTAGAATCATGTACAGATATCTCTTAGGTCCATTTGATGTATGATATCATTTAATGTTGACGTTTCTCTGTTTTGTTTTTTTCAGATAATTTGTATTGGAGAAAGTGAGGTAGTAAAATCACTTACTACTACCAAATTGGAGTTAATCTTTAAGTCGAGTACTTGTTGTGGTTTGGTCTTTTGCTATGCTTAAATACTGATCATTCCCAGAGACCACACATAGACTCAGGTGTTGTTATGTGGCCTTGTCCTCCAAGTTATCTCTGATTGGTGAATAAAGATGCTGAGAGGAATAGCTGGGCAGAAGAGAAATAGGCAGAGTTTAGCATTCCTAAGCTTCAGGTAGGAGAACCATGAGGGGGAAAAAGAAAGTGGGAAAAGGTGAAAGCTGCCATGGGGTAAGAATCTTAAAATAATGGCCATATGGATTGGCCAATTGGAGTTAATAGCAACCCAGACTAAACATGGCATATTATATAATGGGATTATTGGCTGGGAAATAGACATAATAGCATAGCGAGTAGATATATAATGGAATGATGTCTAGTGGCAGAGAAAGGAGCAGGCTGTAGTATTCAATAGGGCAGTCGTGCAGGATTTATTAAGATGGGTTTTGTGAACACAGGTTGTAGCAGGTGAACTTATCCAGCCATTTTTCTGAACAGAGTGTTCCAGGGAGGAACAAGGAGGGCATGGTATCAAGAGGGAAGAGTAGCAGTTCAGGTTTGGCCCTGTGTTTGACTTGCTAACAGAATGCCAAGAACAAATAGACGTTGGATTAGCAGTTGCATATATGAGCCTGGCACTTGCAAGCAAGATCTGGACTCAAGATAAGTAATAAGCATTGACACCAAAATGGAGACTCAACCTGAATTTTGGTTGAAATAACTAAGACGATATAACTAAAAATAAGCTGAGGTCAGTCTTGAGGTACTTCAAAATTAAGAGGTTGGGAAAATCTGAAAACAAGAACGGAGACTAGGGAGAGGGCTACTGAGGGGCAGAGGAGAAAAACAATTACTTTGTTTCTTCTCATTGCCACTATTGACTATTCTAGTTAGGTGGTTGGTTGGTTGGTTGGTTGGTTGGTTGGTTGGTTGGCAGGTTTTTGTTGGTTTTTTGTTTACTAAGGTTTACTAGAAGAAACTGTAGATTGTCCTGTGTGAACATTTTCTTGATTGATGATTAATGTGGCAGAGCCCTGCCGTTTTTGGTGGTGCCTTGAGTAGGTGACCCAGGGTTATACAAGAAAGTGGGGTGACCACACCATGGAGGAGCAGACCAGCAGGGAATGGTCTTCCTCCATGGTTCCTGCCTTTGCTTTAGTTCCTGCCCCATTGACTTCCCTTCACAATCGGCTGTAATCTAGAAGATAAAATAAATTCTTTCCTCCCCAAGATACCTTTGGCCATGATATTTTTATCACAACAATAGAAAGCAAGCTAAGGCATTGAATAATATGAATGAGTTTCAAATAGTATCTGTTAAAACTAATTAACGTCATCTCTCTCACACAGAAAAAAAATGTGTGAAGTTAGCCCCCCCCAAAAAAATTATACACACATAATGCTGGGATACTATCTTCAGAAAACTTTACCAACAAAACAAAGCCTACATTTTTTTATTTTTAGGCAACAATCTAATTCCTAACACTTATTTTGTTAAAGCAAGATTTAAATTCTCAAATTTTACTGAATTTTCAGACCAGAGTCTAAGATAAAACGACAACGGGCCTTTGCCATCTGTTGTAGTCTTCTTTATGTTGCTGTGATAAAACACTGGTCAAAAGCAATTTGGCCCAGAAGGTTTGTTTCATCTCACCTTCACTTTGCAGCCCAGAATTGAGTGACACCAAAGTAGGAACTCAAGGAAGGAACATGGAGACAGGAACTGAAGCAGAGACCATGAACGAAAGCTACTCACTGGATTGCTCTCTGTTTAGTTCATCTGTCTTTCTTATACAGTTCAGGCCTAGGGACCACCTGAACTGGACAAGGCCTTCCTTCATCAGTTATTAATTAAGAAAATGTCTCCTGGACATGATCACAGCCCAGTCTGATCTGGGTAGTTCTTTAGTTAAACTTTTCTCTTCTCAGGTAACTCTTTAATTTGTATCAAGTTAACAATTGAAGCTAAATATTGCATTCCATCCATCAACATTGACACAGAAACACATCATGTTAAGTCATAATCTTTACTTTGTTAGTCTCTTAACCTACATTAATATAATAATTTAATAAATACAGTACAACTTTAAAATTCTATAGACTTTAAAAATTCCAAAATTAATAAGAGTCTAATGTCTTTTTAAAAACCCAAAGACCCTGTTAGGGTTTCTATTGCTGTGATGAAACACCATGACCATAAAAGCAAGTTGGGGAAGAAAGGGTTTATTTGGCTTACACCTCTAGATCAGAGTCCGTCATTAGAAGAAGTCAGGACAGGAACTCAAGCAGGGCAGGAACCTGGAAGCAGGAGCTGATGCAGAAGCTGTGGAGGGGTGCTTCTTACTGGCTTTTGTCCCATAGTTTGTTAAGACTGCTTTGTTATAGAACCCAGGACTACCAGCCCAGGGATGGAACCATCCACAATGGCCTGGGCCTTCTCCCATCAATAACTAATGAAGAAAATTCTCTATGGCATTTTCTTGTGGAAATCATATGGAAGTATTTTCTCAGTTAAGATTCCCTCCCTTTAGAGAACTCTAGTTTGTATGTCAAGTCGACATAAGACTAGCCAGCACAATCCCGTAACTGTGGGCTCCTATAAAATCAGAAACAAGCTTCATGCTTTTTTATTAAAAAGGGAGAACCATAGTACAGCTATAATCATATCAAAGCACACCCAAAAATCTAGGTGTGTAAACTGAGTCTTGTTGCTCAATATAAACCATCTGGTACTCCCTCATAATCCTATGGCTTCAAAAGGGATTGGGCAATACTAAGGGCTTATCTTGTAAACTCAGGCCAGTTCTGCTGCACACGTGCAACTTTCTTTTATGGTACTCACATGGGTCTGGCATCTCCAGTTTTCTAGGATCTCCACTGTAATGGAAGCTGCATCCTTATCAATAGCCTCTTCTGGCCTCCCTACAGGAATTCTTACCCTGCCACATTATGGCAAGTATTAGTTTCTTTCCATGATCACTTCAGTCCTGAGGCTATTATGCCACCCAAAACAGTATTAGGTGACAGAATCGTATACATTTGCAAGTTTTAATACCAGGTTGAAATACAACCTTGGTTTCCTGGAACATAGCTAGGGTGTGCTGAAACTGAGGAAGGCCATGTTTGAAAGCAATACTTATAAGGGAAACCTGACTTGTGGAGTCTGAAAAGGAAGTTTTGAAAGTCCCTTAAAGATTCTACAAAGGCCATTGATAGTTTAAATTACGAACCACTAAAGTGAAAATTCTGCTTTACTAGGACAATTGATGCTGGTCAGCCAAGAAGAGACCAACATCATTGAGGTGAAATCTTCCTCAGGTTCAGTGCACAGAAGCTGTGGTCTAGAGGGACCTGAGGTTGCATCTCACACTGGAAGTTAAACTTAGTGACACATACGAATCACCCATTTGGTACTGGTTTTGAAGTACTAGTTTTGGTGACCTTCAAGCCTACCTCTTACGGGTATGGTAATTTTAGGGGTGATACAGATTCACATGGAGTTTTACTAATTCAGGCTCATATGCTGAGGCAAGACACTTGCTGAGGCAAGACCCATGGAGGACAAATGATGTTTGGAGGGAGTATAAATAGGATCCAGTGAACTGTGAAAGCGGCTGGGCTTGGTTTGGCTGGGCTTGCTGATAGAGCTAGCTGTGCAACACTTGTTGGTCTCAAGTCTTTGCTGATCTTCGCTTCGATTCACTTCACTGAGACAGGTTCAGCCAAAACCTTTCCTGGCATTCTTTCTGGCCCTGGTTCCTCCTGCTGATTTGTGCAGACTCAGCTAAAGCCTGCCTGTTCCTGCTAAGTTGTGCCACCACTGCTGCTACTCCGACAGTACTGAAGTAGACTGCTGGTATATCTGTGAAGTGTATGCGAGTAGATGGAGCTGCTGCTGCTCACCTGTGAACTGAACTGCTGATTTCCTAACATTACAGCTGGGATTTGCACCAAAGAACTACTTCTAAGCAAGTCCACTTGCCCCCCGTATCCTTTCTTTTCCACTACCTCTGGTAGGTGATGGGCTAAAAGGCTAGAGCATTTAAGAGCCATCATTAAAAATAGGGTTTGAAAAAATTAAAGTTACAGAAATATACACACACAAACATACATACACACACACACACACACATACATACACATACACACACACATACATACACATACACACACACTCCCCACACACACGGTACATATCATTGGGAGCATTGACATCTCTGGTGGTTGAACATTGAGGCTTTCCCACACAGTTTACTAGGTGCCCAGTATATTTGACAAGTGATCTGCTTTATTAATTTGTGTCCTCAAAGAATAGATGATGCAAATCAAACTGAAACCCATAGGCACATAGAAATAAAAATCATTGTTATTTCAAGCCATTGTTGCTCGTTTGTAACAATCTGTGTTGGCGGTTCTAATGGTAAGAAGGAAAATGAACTGAATAAGAACAGAGCTTATACTCATAGTTGATAACTGCTTCATAGTTAAGGGCTGGAAGGATGGCTCAGTGGGTTAAGTGCTTATGAATACCTTGTGAAGTTTGGATCCTTTGTTTAGAGTCTTAACTTGATATCCTATCAGCGATTAAAACTCTTTGATGGGGCTGGGAGATGGCTCAACAGTTAAGAGCATTGCTGCTCTTCTAGACCCAAGTTCAAGTCCCAGAACCCACATGGCAGTTCATAACTGTCTACAACTTCCATCTCAGACATCTGTGGAATAAGATTGACTCCCTATGAGTTCATGTATTTGAATGCCTAGGGAGTGGCATTAGGAGGTGTAACCTTGTTGGGATAGGCATCCCTTGCTGAAGGAAGTGTGTCATTGGGGAAGGGCTTTGAGTTTCAGATGAGCAAGGGAGGTCCACTGTGTCTCTCTCTTCCTGCTGTTTGCCCAGTCAGATGTAAAACTCTTGGCTCCTCCAGTATCATGCCTGCTCACATGCTCCCCTGCTTCCTAGCATGATGATCACTGAACCTTTAAGAAAGCCCAGAATTACTGTCTTCCTTTTCGAGAGTTGCTATGATCATGGTGTCTCTTCACAGAAATAGAAGTCCTAAGACAGAAATTGTTATCAGGGATTGACTGGGGTATTCCTATGACAGGTCTGACCATACTTTTGTTTGGAGGAATTCTGACTTTGGGATTTTACATAGGAAAAAGTTGAAAGCTTTAACTGAGGCATGATGGGACACACTAGTATGAGCATGGAAGATAGCAGTGCTGAGGGGGGAATTGAACTGTGGGAATTCGGCTCAAGAGGTGTCAGATGAGAAGAATATTAGTATATGGCCTAGTGATTCTTCTTGTGGTATTTTGGTGAGGGATGTGGCTCTTTTCTGCTCTTGTACAAAGAAAAGGAAAGAAAAGAGAAGAGAAGAGAAGAGAAAGAGAAGAGAAGAGAAGAGAAGAGAAGAGAAAGAAAAAGAGAAGAGAGAAGAGAAGAGAAGAGAAAAAATCTGCCTGAGGTTAAATGGAAGAGTTGTGGATTAACAACTTTAGCAGAGAAGATTTCCAGACAGCATGATGTTGCTTGGTTATCAGCGGCCACATCTATGCAGTTCTTTAGTGAAAAAGAGCAAGCTGAGCCAGGAAAAAAAAAAAGTATAGTCTTAGGAGAAAGAGGACACCGGAAGTATTATGAAGTCAGTTCCAGTGCTAAAAGAGATTAAAAGATTTAAATAAAAACAAACAAACAAAAAAGGAATTAAGGGAATGGTGCCCTCAGGCAAGATTCTAACCCAGCTAGGTTTTTCAACTTGTAAAAATGAATTCTAAAAAAGTCTAGAGCCTGGTGTGGTGGTGCACACCTTTCATCCCAGCAGCATTCCAGAAGCAGAAACTGATGATCTCTGAGTTTGAGGCCAGCCTGGTCTACAGGTCAAATTTCAGGACAGCCAAGCTAAGATAGTTAAGTAAAGCACTGAAAAGAGAAAAGTGGTGAAAATGTATTTGAATGAGAGGGCCACATTCCAGTCCCAGCATGCACCAGAACCTGGAAGCTTCAGCCATGTGATTCTGGCTTTAGAGTCAAGGATAGAAGAAAAGGGTTATAGAACCTCCCTCTGAGACTAAGAAAGGCTGCTGAAGCCAAACAAATGTCAAGGGTGTCCCTGCATGGAGGTCTAAAGAGGCCATTGCACTGAGCTGTAAAGATGAAGCCTGGATTACCTTGGAGACCCCAAGATATTGGAGATGCCAGAGTTGTAGGATACCTGTCATGGAGAGCTAATAACTGGAGTGGAAGCAACCCAGGAGAGAGAAGTATGTTATTGTCAACAAGGCTGAAAGGAGTTAGAGATCTGACATTAGACATGAAGATCTAGAGTTTTGGGTTTACCCAGCAGGTTTTCAGTCTTGTTTCAGTCCAGTATGTCCTCCATCTACTCTCTTTTTTCCCTTTTGGACTGGTAATATATATTCTGTGCCATTGCACTTTGGAAGTATTTGATCTGCTTTTTAATTTTGATTTTACAGGGTTACAGTTAAGAGATTGCCATGAATCTCAAAACAGACTTAGAACTTTGGATCTTAAACAACGTTGAGACTATGATAGACTTTGTGGACTTTGGAAGTTGGATTGAATAAAGTTTAGCATTATGATACTGGTATGGCTACAGGCCTTTGGGGATCAGGGAGTGGACTGTGGTGGTTTGAATAAGATTGGCCACCATAGGCTCATATATTTGAATGCTTAGGGAATGGCATTAGGAGTTGTGGCCTTGTTGGAGAAAGTGTGTTATTGAGTATTGGCTTTGAGTGTTTAGAAGCCTGAGCCGGGCCCAATATGTCTCTCTCTTCAGCATGCTGATCCAGATGTAGATAGAACTCTTGGTTTCTTTCCCAGCACCACGTCTTCTTGTGCACTGCCATGCTTTCTGCTGTGATGATGATGATAATGAACTAAACCTCTGAATCTGTAAACCAGCCCCAATGAAAATGTTTTTGTTTATTGGCATTGCCTTGGTCATGGTGTCTCATGTGAACAGCATGTGAACAACAAAAGAAACCCTAACTAAGACAACATCTGATGCTCACTTCTGACATTCTCAGGAACTAGACACACATGTGGTATAAATGCATATAGGCAAAACACCCACACACATAAAAATAAGTAAATAAAATATCCTGATCACATTCTTGGATTGTGTTTTCTTGATACCAGCTATCTGACATTCTTATTTGAACCCCATGAATCTAATCAGTGGTATGTTCCTGTCATGATAAATAGAAGCTTTAGTAATCTATTAATAAAATATTCCTTACATTTTTACTTGTACACTCACTATTGAAGAATGCTTACAAGTTTGTGCCTAGATAGCAGGGATCAGTCCAGCATATCATTTCTTAAATACATATGTGGACTGATTGCTGTGGTGTCAGGGTTTATTTTGATAGAGCTTGTATGTGTCATTGTGGATTTTCTTTCTTAATATATGTGTGAACTGACTGACATAATGCTAGTAGTTTAACAGAGTTTACACATGCTGTTGTGGACTCCCGTAGTTCAGTTCACCTTCACTTAATTCTACTCATCTCTATTTGGAATACTTTGAAAAAATTCTGCTCATACTTGCTTATTAAATATTCATTAACACATGAATGGTTATCATTGTTCCTGACACATTGTTCTAGTTTGCTTTTTATAGCTGTTATAAAGACCTAAAACAAGTTGATTGAAAAGAGTCATGATCCTTCACTGAGAGGACTCAAGATAAGCAGCCAAGGCAAGAACCTGGAGGGAAGAACTGAAACAGAGTCCATAGAGAAATACTACTTACTAGCCTGCTCTTCGTGGCTTGCTCAGCTTGCTTTTTTATTAAAATATAGCTCATCACTCAAACCAGGGGAGGGGAGTCTCACTAATCATTAATCAAGAAAATGCTCTATATCAGTGATTCTCAACCTGGGAATCATGACCTCTTTGGCAAATCTCTATTTTCAAAAATACTTGTATTATGATTCATAATAGTAACAAAATTACAATTATAAAGTAACAACAAAAATAATTTGATGGCTGGGGTCACCACAACATGAGGAACTGTATTTAAAGGTCATAGCATTAAGAAGGTTGAAAATCACTGTTATATATGCTTGCTTATAGGTAATCTAATAGAGGCATTTTCTTAATTGGGATTCCCCTACCACCAAGTTGACAAAAAATTGATAAGGAAACCCACTGACATATTATAATTTAAAAAAACCATTATTCTAATAAATTTTATTCTTTCAAAATGACAAATTAAGTCTAATCTTATCTAATATTAAGTCAAAATCTTAATCCCATGAGAATATCTTCCAATATAAGCTCTCACTGTAAAGAGAAATCATAACCTTCTATCTTTGCATATATTTCCATTTGAGGGCAAGGTCAGGTATGAGTGTTTATTACCATACTCTCACTAGGTTGATATTTACTATAGTAAGACTTGTTGGGGTAAAATTTTCTTATACAGATTAGTTATTTTAACACACAGGCAGCTTTTTCCCTTTGTTCTTCATTGCTAAGCAACCATATACAGTCATTACACACACTGAAGTCTATTGGTATAAATGTGCTTGGCTTTGCTTTATTTACTTATGCCTAGAAAATTGAATAAATGAGCAAAATACAGTTATAACTTAATTAATACTTCACAGATGTCAGTGCCTTTTTGAAAATCATTTTATTTCTCTACCACTCTACAAACAACCCTACCCCATTCTATTTATTAGAGCCAAGTTCCATGAAATTCCTACAAAGTGTGTTCAATACTATTTACAAAGGCCTCGGAGTACAGTGCCTACTGTAGAAGATGCTACAGGTACTGAAGTACTCATTTCTCAGCTGCTGAGGCTGTTGGCTCTAGAGGGCTCACTGATGAACTATCATGCTGGCTCTTTGCCTGGAGTTATTATGTACCTATGTAACAGCAATCTATCTATTCCTAATGCCTCACTGAAGCAGATTTCAAAGGCCTCCACTGGGACTCATCTACAAGACCTTCAGGGCACACATGGGATTCAGCTAAACCTTTATTCAAACTAGATCATGGATTTACTTCTTCCTTAAATGAATGATTTTCAATTGGGAGAGATTTGGGCTGAATGGGACGTATGATTGGCTTTGGACACAATTGTGGTTATTTGTAATTACAGGATTGGGGAAGAATGACTACGGACACTTGGTAGGTTGAGGTCAGGTTTACCTGTTTAACTTCTCACAGTGCACGGGATATTCCTGTGCAGCAAATTGGCCCAAAAATATCAGTAGTGTCGAGGCTGAGAAGCACAGGCAGGCTTACACCCAGAGAAATTGTTCCTATTAGCTTTCCATGATTATCCTCTTCCATGTTATAACCACAATCTGAACCCAACCCAAAATAACAATGTTTATCTGAGAGCTATAAAGGAGTTCCTCTGTCTTAGCTAATATTGATATCCTTTCCAGCACAGGTACTGTGGGTTCTAAGTTTATCTGTCTGGAAAGTAATAGATTTCTTCTCCTTCATATCTTTTATTGCTTAATTGAAGCTAATAGAATATAAACCAGAAGATGAATTGAAAAATTGATATACATAAAGACATTGTGCACTTTACTTGCTCAACTTCAAACTGGGTAGAACGAATCCTGCTAGAGTTAGTATTGGTGTGGGGAATTATTTTGAACTCCTACTTTCTTAAGAGTGAAAAAAAATGACATAAAGAAGGACTCATGGCAAGAAGGGACTCTTTATTGACGCTGATGTTAACAACTAAAACAAGTCAACTGAAGAGAAATAGTAATCAGTTACATTAGCAAATTATCCCCTTCCAACAAAGAAGTAAAAGCAAAATTCTATAAGGCAGAACTTCAGAGTAAGAAAAACCTGGTTGTTTTTCATGTGCAGAATGCCTACATTAACACAATAAGAAAGCCAAGGACGCAGTGTGGCAGACAGTTTTCCAGGGCAGGATACAGAGGAACATTGAAGAGTGTTCTGAAACAATAAACACTCTGTTTGCACTTTTCAGTGAACAGCTGTTCATTAGGTCAGAAGAGAAATGATTATTCTTGCAACACACGAACATGGAAACAGAACATACCAAACCCCATGGCCAGCCAGGAAGGACAATGTAATAAGGAATCCCAAACACTTAGAACAGAAATTATAATCTAAACCCCAAATCAGTAGAAGACAGAAAATGAAGATCACAACAGAAATAAATAAAACATGGAGTGAGCAAAATATGGAAGATGACTGAAATCAACAGATTGTTATTCATAAATTAGCAAAGGCCAGATCTTTAGTAAGACCAACTTCTTAAGCAGAGAAGACTCAAATAAGTAAAATTAGAGACAAGAAAAGGAGATATTACAATTGAAGCCACAGAAATAAAATGGATTAGGAATTGTTTTGAAGAAAATATACGGTAACAAAATTAGAAATCTAGAAAAAAAAATGGAAAATTTTTTGAAAATTTTCTACCAAAATTAAGCTAAGAATATATTTTTTAAAAACTCTGACTAGATTAATATCAAGTACTGATATTGAATTATTAATAAAAGTTCCCAACCAAGGACAGTCCAAAGCCAAATGTTCTAGCAGCAGAATTTTAATGAACTTTTTCAAATAACAATTTATCAAAATTTATTTAACTTTATTTTATTTGCATTGATGTGAAGTCAACAAATCTTCTGGAACTGAAGTAACAGACAATTGTGAGCTTCCATGTGGATGCTAGGAACTAAACCCCAGGCCTCTAGGAAGAGCAGCCAGTGCTCTCAGCTGCAAAGCCATCTCTCCCTCCCCTTTAAATAACATTTTTAACTGCTTACTTATCAAACTATTCCATTCTACAGGATTGAAATTGAAGCACTACATCTAAACTCATCTTATGAAGGCAGCGTTTCCATGATATTAAAACCTGACAAGGAAATAACAAACAAAGAAACCCTAGAACAAAATCTTTCATGAACATAAATTCAAAAAATACTAGGAAATTAAACTAAAAAAAAAAAAGCCTCGAAAGATCACACATGGGAGTTAGGTTGGGTTTGGGTTTCAATGCAGGTCAATAAATGTTACATGACACATAAAGAGAGGAAAAGATAAAAATCAATTGTCTCCGCAGACACATAACAAGTATTTGGTAAAGCTCAACATTTCTCCACAAGGAAAGCTTCTAACAAGTTGGCAGAATGAATGTCATCATAATAAAGCTGTATACACGTCCCCAGTCACCATCTCACTGAACGGGAAAAATCTGAAAGCATTTCCCCCCCAACGAGACAAAAAGACAATGATATCCATACTCAGCAGGCTCATTCAGTATAAAGCTAGAGTCTTCAGACAGCAAGATTATCTATAAGAAAGAAAAAAAAACATAAAAAGTGAGAAACAAACCAAAAAGCATAAAAACAAGAAGCAAGCCAGATTACCCTGTTTGTAGAGCTCACGTTTCTATCGAAATCTAATGAGTGTTCTGAAAGACCAACAGAGAAGAGAAAGGGATGGAGTGAAGTAGCGGGATCCAGAGCCAACGTAGAAGGCCATCTGCTTTTCTGCATACTCAGGATTAGTTTGCTGAGGAAGAAAGCAATCGCATTTACAGTGGCCAGGAAATACGACTAGGAATAAGCTTTACAGAGGAGGCATGAGACCAGAACAATGAAAATTATAAAACATCAATGAAATAAATCAAAGAAGGCATTGAAAGGCAAAAGGACAGTTTATGCACTTGTTCTTTGCTACAGAGTCAATGAATCCTCATCATAAGCTAACACTCTGCACAGAACTAGGAAAAGGAAGCACAAAATCCCTCGATAACCATGGTGATCTTGAGCAGAAGGAATAAAATAACATGAAACTGGCAAAAAGCAGATGCCTAGACCAACAGACAGGACAGTAAACCCCCATATAGCTTCAATTGCCTATATTTAATGAACAATCAAGAAACACTCTGAAAACCCACATCAGAGAGAGGACAATGTCTGTAACAAGAGGCACTGGAAAAATTGGGTAACTGTATACATAAAATTGAAACTTGATACTTCAGGCAATAGTTTTAAGGATAGGTCCCCACAGTACAAAAACAGAAGGAAAAGCTGAGAAAAGGAACATTAAGACAAAATGTTTCTACATGACACAAGAAGAAATCAACAGATGAAATTTGTACAGCACAGAAAAAGTCCTTGTCAGTCATCTGATGGAAGATTAAGGCTCCGAGTATATAGGGAACGTTCAAACCTTAACAACACCTTCAGCATTCCCAGGAGACAATCTCATCACAACAAACTCCCTCCTCGTTCCTGTCTTTTACAATCTTTCTGTCATCCTGCAATTATCCTTGAGTCTTCGGTGCAGGGGTTGTGTTATAACTGAATCAGTTGGTTTGGAGGGAGAAAGGGAAGGGGAAATGATGTCATTATGTTAAAAGCTCAAAAAAATAAAACAACAATCTAAAAAATGCAACAGAAAAAGTATCCCCAAGGCATTTAAGAAGGAGTGACTGAGTGACACAGACACTGTACAAAAGAAAACACAAATGCACAATAAACATATACAAAACTATGCTCCAGATGTTTCACCATCCAGGAAAGTACAAACTAACGTGAGATATTACCTCCTCCTAGTTAGAATGGCTACTAACACAAAACAATTAAACAAAATATGTCCAGAAAGATGGTTCTGTGAGTAGAGGTGTTCGCTATAGAGGTTAGTGAGCTAAATTTAATTCCTCAGATCCACAATGTGAAAAAAGAGAACTAAATCATATCAGTTGTGTGCTGACACCCAGAAATATCTGTGGCATAACATACACACATGGTAAGTGTTATTAACTATTGAACCATCTTTCCAGTCTGGCATGCTAATTTTTTAATGGCATAAGTGTGGAAATTAGGCTGTGTCCCTCTGTAAGTTACTCTATGTTGTGTAGAGCAGTTGCATTTCAGACAAACAGCCAAGAATCCAGTATCATTCAGTTCATGAGATTGAATGCTTCAGCATTCCCAGTCCAGTCCTGGAGTCCCAGGAAAGCTTTAGAGAGCTAGCGGGTGGTTTTCAGTCTTCATTAAAATCCAAAAGCAGTAAGATCTAATACCACCAAAGGAACACCTCAGCAAGCGTACAGAATTTTCAAGTGAGAATGAATTCAAACAGTCAAGAAGTCAAAACTTGCTTCTTCCTGGTAGTTTGTCACCAGAGTATGGGTCAGATTTAGGATAGATCTCCTAACCTCAAATGAGCCAATCAAGAAAATTCCTCACAGATGTGTCCAGCTGTGTGTGAGTTTTAGTTAATTTCAGATGCAGTCATGATGATGACCAAGATTAACTATAATATATACCCATTTTAAATTTCATAAAGACATTAATACAAGGCACTATGGTGACAGAAGCCTCTGTTAGCCTGTCATCTGACCACATGATGTGTGTGTCAGGGTACTACAGGCAGAGAGAGAACTCCCAACTACCCCAGGGACTTCAGTTCTGCTGTGTTCCCACTATTGACATGACCTTCTCAAGTTCTAACTGCCCATCCTCCCATCTACCTGTTTCATCTAGACCTGGGTCTGTCCTTTCATCTCTGCAGCTGGACTCAACTCTAAGGCTTAATTCTCAAATGTGGGCTCTTCAGAGACGAAACTCTAAGCAGTTGCAGTTTCTCGAGCTTTTCCCGGAAGCTAGCTTCAGGTCTGTTATCAACACAGAGACTCACGCTTATTGATCTCCCAGATTCACCCTTTAGACCTGTTAGAAATTACTTTCTCTTTAACCCCACGCATCACTGTGAAAATATAAATATATGAATATTTCTATTTATTGTGTGATGTATAAAGTGTATTTTCTAAGATTTAATATTAGCCGTCAAGGTAGAGCTGAGCTTACTTCTACCAGGGCTACCAAGGAAGGTAGAAATATCTGGCAAAAAAACACCATTCAAAAGCACCTTGTTTTGTAAATTTACTGTTATTAATAAACTCTGACATTGTGGAAAGACAATTACTTTCCACAAATGAATACATGGCACAAATGAATCCGAAATGAATACATTGTGTATTCATCTATATTTTTGATATAGTACATTTGTGACAGTAAGAAAAATACTAATTGGATTAGCTACATTGTTTCCAAGCTTTCAATATTGCATGCAAATACAATGAACATTTGAAGATCAGCATGGCCCATTGTCACCCAAAGTCAGGCTCAGTAAATCTGTTTTTAGAGTAAAGGGTATACTCATATTCAGGCAATCTGTGAGAAGCTTCCCAGGTCTCATTCCTCTCACAGACTAGGTCAATAGTAAGTCATTGGCTCACTTTCAATGAAATCTGTGAGTAGGTAGGACACAAAGAAGACAAAGATGGGTGTCAGACCTGTGGGACAGTCAATTTGGAAGAAAATCCAAGGTACATCATCACATTTTCAAAATCCTTTCATGTAGGTAACACAAATTACTCCCACACTTTCTTGATGTCAGAGAAAATGCTCAAACATGCTTACCATATTAACTTTCAAACAAATTTTCTTAGCAAAAAGCCTCCTAACAACCTGATTCCTGAAAATGCTGCCCACACTCCCTAATTTGAAGCTATTCTTCTATACATTAAAGAGTGAAGACAGCGGTCAGATACCATACACATATAGTGATATAGAGTCTTGCCCAAGACATTTCTCCAACAAAAGCAGACAATATCTTCTCATGGATTTGCCTCTTTTCCTTCTGCAAATTCTGAGGCCAGAACCAGTAATATCCAATTATTTAAATCCAATCTGAAACTCTTCAGCATTCCTAGACCACTAATCAGATCACGTTCTATGTGTTTTCTGCATGTGTGTTTGTCTGTTTATGTACCTACAAGGACTTTTACATCTTCAACTCATTTTAGAATGACAGTATAAAATAAACATTCAAGTTCTCTTGTTCCTGTGTGTTTCCTGTTTATGAATAATTCATCTGATACGCTCATGCTTGTTTTCTATACTTTGAGAAAGTCAGATTCTTGTGAACCTCCATCACTGAAATGTTGATTATCATAATGTTATTTTTTTATGAGAGGTAAGCTCCTTTTAAGACAGAAACTGAAGAGATGCAAAAAAAAAAATGCTCTGTGGAGAAATCTGAAATGCTTTTTGGAGTTAGCTGAGTAGCAGAGAGAACAGAGAAATCAAGAGAACACTGAGAGAACACCACTATTCTTAAGTGGAACAAATATACATCAATGTTTGTGCTCCAGGCTCTCTTCTAAGTATAGAAGATGAAACATAAACAAATGGGATCAAAATACTTGCACATAAGGGTCTTATTCTGTAGAGAGAAGAGATTGAAATAAAAAACACATGTGCATGTTAAACTTAGTATGGAAATGATTTCTGAGCTATGAAGAAAGTCCCATCAGGAAAAAGGGACCCAGTGGGTAGGTAAGGAATTTAACATACACATCATCTGGGTTTGGCATAGATGGGTCCTGTGCTCAGGACTGTGTCAAGGATTGCAAAACTTTTTGATAGCAAACTTATTTCCTTGAAGCTATGAAAATCTCAGCCAGTAAGATAGATTCTGTTTGTTTTTAATTTCTAAGTTTAGGAAAGACTTCACCACTCTTTTAAAGGGAAAGGTTGATTAGGTCAGGTCCAGCAGGATAATCTCTGTCTTGATCAACCCCAAGTTGAGCATATTTGAGAGCCTGATGCTATCTGTGACATCCTTTGCAGTTTCTGAGTGAGACAACAGTATCTTGGAGATGACATGCCCTTGTTTTGCCTTAATCTCTTAGTTAGAAACAATGAAAAAGGAAAGGCAAAATGATTGATGATCAGTGAAAAAATGAGGGAAAAATTGAAAATGTCAAAGAAGCATAGACCCTTATCTAAATTAGTGAGGAATAAAAAATGCAAGCCTCAATTAAATAATAGCATGGTTGGAAGTGGACACATCATAAGAGATACTACAGGGATGTAAAGGGATCTGAGCTGAGATGTTTCCTCTGTACAAAGCAATAAAACAAGGGTGCTCATGGTTCCCACTCTCACTTAATGCAAGATCTTAGCAAGTACAATTAGGCAAGAGAAAGTCATCCAAACTGGAAATAAAGAAGTTAAATCTTCCATTTCTGCAGATGACATGACAAGTCTAAATGCTCCATTAAAAGGCTGTTACAGCACAAATGACTTGAGTTGTACACAACAAAGTCAACAGACCTAAATCAGCAGCTTTTAGTTATTTTATTTGTTATTGTTGTATATGAGTGTGTGTGTGTGTGTGTGTGTGTGTGTGTGTGTATGTATGTGTGTGTGTGTGTTTGTGTGTGTGTGTGTGTGTGGGAGAGAGACAGGGAGAGACAAAGGGAGAGAGAGAGAGAGAGAAGAGCACTTTGGGGAACTGGTTCTCTCCTTCCATCGTGGGAAACAGTGATGAGGTTCAAGTTAGCATACTCATTTGCTGTGCACTTTACCCACTGACTGTCTCACTGGTCCAACATTAACATCTTACATAGCAGTAATGAAACTAAAAAGACGTTGAGAAAGCAGTCTTATTTACAAAACTGACAGGTGTTTAGCAAAGTTTTTAACTGAGGAAGTCATAGTTGTTTTTAATGAAAAATATAAGATACTGCTGAAAGAAATTACAGAGGACATAATAAATGAAAGATTCCATGAGCTCAGGTATGGTAGGATTAATTTTGATGACAATGCCATATTAGCCTAAGTGATCTATAGAATTTATTTATTCCCATCAAAACACAAATTCTTTCTTCTTGTAAATATAATTTTAAAATTCCTTCAGAAGACTCAGAATAGCCTAAGTAATCCTAAGCAAGTAACTGATTAGAGTCATCACAGTACTGACATGAAAATATACAACATCACAACTAGTCATGATGGTACTGACATACAAAGATCAATGGAACAGAAGAGAGAAAGCAGAAATTAACCAACACTCACCTAGGCCACAGATTCTTGACAAAGATCTCAGAAATATACATAGGAGAAATGATGCTCTCTCTCTTCAATAAGTGGTGCTGGCAAGACAAATCCATCCAGGAGAATTGAAATAGAGCCTCACTCTCACCACCCACAAATATCATCTCAAGATCAATCAAAAGCAAAAATTTAAACCTTAACCTATGAAATTACTTTAAGAAAATAGACAAAACACTTCAAAACATTGCTGAAAGAACATTTAAATTTTTATATAGGACCCCAATGCCCAGGCAATGAAAATAAAAGCAAATGGGATTATATGAAATTAAGAAGTTTGAACACAGCAAGGGAAATGGCCAAAACAGTTAAGAGACAATTCTTGGAATAAGAAAAGATATTTGTGAATGAGTCATCTGGCAAAGGTGACTCCTCAAAATATATAAGAAACTCAAAAAGCCAATCACCAAGAAGTCCAATAAATTGGACTAAGAAGCTAAAATACCTCTCAAAGGAAGATACTCAGTCTCACTAATAAGAGAGATTCAAGTCAAGTCACAATGGAACATCTCATCTGAGTTAGACTGGCTGTCATCAAAAGGACAAAAATAACAAATCTGGGGAGAGAGCAGAGGAAGGACAAGTGTTGAGCTGTTGAAGGGAGTATTCATTAGTAGAGCCACTATGGAAAACAGTACGATTCTTCAACAACTCAAAACAGAACTGTCAGATGACCCAGCATGTCTACTCCTGGGTGAGCAACCAAGATGAAATCATTATGCCAAAAGATACGTACACTCCTCTCCTGTTGATCACAGATAAAGTAGATAAAATATCATTTCAACCCAGATGCCCTTCAGCGAAGGAAGTAAATGTGTTATAGATGCATAATCACATATTATTTAGTCATAAGAGTAGAGAAGTTATTCTGATTGTCATTTTGGATGGAACTGGAAGCCATTGTACTGAGTGAAATCAGCTAGACACATAAAGGCAAATACCATGTTTCCACTCATTTGTAGGAAGTGACGATTCGGTCTTGTAGAATTATAGAATGGAGTGGTGGAGACTGGAAAGAGATCAGGGGAATAGACACTAACAATCCAACTAATAACACAAAAATACAGGGTGGAGGATTCTGGTTCTCTATAGGTTAATGGGGTAATAATGGGTTAATACAATACAAGATGTATTTTAAATGACAAGAAAAACAAAACAAGATTCCCTAATGAGTAATAATGATTAATATTTGCAAAAAAGTAGAAATACTATTCCCTGATTAGATTATAGCACATTTGTGTAGACGTACTGAATTAACACAGCCTAGACCATGAACATGAATACATATTGTCTCTCTTTATAAAATCAGGATTGATTGTCTGATAAAGAGTTATGAAAAGTGGGGCAGTTGAGAAAGAAGACCTGAACTTTCAACTTCTCTTTAATACACTTACTTTTTTTAAAGTCAACTTATAGCTAGTTGAAAATAAATGAAAGTTCCGTTCCTTAATTATGCTAACCTCATTCCAAGCACTCCCCATTTGCGCAACGGCTGTGTATTTGGCAGCACAGTTTATGCATTATTGGAATCGGGCCAAACTTCTCATTCTTCTGTTGACCACATGGGCAGAAGTAGTGGAAAGCTTATCGTTGGGAGCCTATGGTGCACTGGTCACTGCAGGAGCATTTCTCCTATGGATTGAGTTTTACATTAAAAAAAAAAAAACTTGCCAAAATCTGTTTGATGTCTTTGTTTGTGCAACTGTGGTACACTTCTGTCCACCTTGCCAGTGACTAATGGCAGATGAAGAAGAGACAGAGCTTGTTTCTCACGCTTAATGAACAAAATTCTTATGGATATAGGAGTAAGCAACTGCTGTCAATGCTCAGGAAGATAACAAAAGTATAGAATAATCTACTTTTACTTGATGAACTTTTTTAAAATATCTACAAACCTTCAAAGATTTAAGTAAATGCCCATGGCATTCTGACATCTATTAAGATAATTTTCTTTCTTTTAACTATTAATCCAGGTAATTGTATCAAGAGATTTTGCTATTTCCTTTTAATCCCTTCACATTATCTTCTTAGAACATTAATGGATGTAATGTGCTAGCATTTTTCAGTACTTTTACATTTGTTTACATTTATCTTTCTATGCCACCCATGCTTAGCTTTGGTATCAGGGTTATGCTGAAGTTTCAATACTCAATGTTTACATATAGACAGCGTTCTCATTATTCACTGCTGTCTGAAACATTTACTTTATTTTTTTCTCTTTGACCTAGGATTTACTTACAGAGAAAATAATGTGTATGTAATCAGATCTTTAATTCTTTACATTTTTTTTAAAAAAACAAAACAAACAAACATATTAATCACCTTAAGCTAAAATTCCCAGGAATCTTGCTTTACACTTTTGGGTTTGGTTTTTGTTGTGTGTTGTGTGTGTGTTGTTGTTTTTTTCTTTCTTTTTTTTTTTTTTTGACTTTTTAAAATTCTAGGCAGAAAGTTGTTTGCTGTTTGTTTATGTTTGTTTTGACATAAGTATTCTCTACATATCCCCGATTGTCCTGAAACTCACTATGTAGACCAGGATGGTCTAAAACTCAGAGATCTGCCTGCCTTTGCCTCCTGAGTGTTGGAATTGAAGAATAATCTACACACCTCGCCCTGACAATTTTTGCCTTTTATTCTTAGAATTTCATCTTCTTACACAATTGTGCTTTCCTTCTGTAGTGCATACTGATATCTTTGCATGTTATGATTTGTGTTACACTCTTCTTCTCATTCGTACAAATACGTTTACAATTTCTTGTTAAAATTTACCAAGCTGCTCTTTCCACTTTTTCCTTCTTGATGTTGTTTAAGCTGTAGCACTTGAAAACAGGTCCTATGATGAATTTTGGTTATTTCTAATTTTTCTAAGTATTTTAACCTATGTTTCTAAAAGAAAGCTCAACCTACTATTATTTAATAACTACTGATGTATCTTAACTTCCTGTCAAATTCCCTCACCTATCATTTCATATTACATTTCATAATTTTCTTAAATGACAAGGCCTTCTTTACCTTCCTAAATTCCATAGTTTGTTCAGTCAACATATCAGTGTTTGAATCATCCAGTGTTTAACCACTCTCCTGATGATGAAGTTTAGATACAAATTTTCTCTAAATGTTACTTCTCCTCACATTTTCTCTTCTCAAAAACCAAAAAGCTTGCATATTTTCTCCTCAGTTTTACTTCCTCCCGGCTTCACCATCCACAACTATTTTCTCCTTCCCAACCATGAGTGAAACAATCTGAACTTTTAATATCAAGTTGTTACTAAATTGTCTCTACTTTTGAAACCATTTTTAGTAATTATTTATTTGTGATTATGTCAAGCCATCTAAAGTATTGATGATTACCAGGTATTCACTATAAACATCATCATTTCTTTCCTCATTGCCCTTATATCTTGTGTTTGTTTTCTGAGGTGTTCTTGAGAACATTTTTTCAAAATGGAAGATTATTTGTAGATCCAAACTGGGTCTCATTGACACTTTTTACCTTTCAGATTCAAAGTGAATTTGTTTGGTATTAGGTCCCAAGCATCAATACTTCTTAGTAAGTTTCCCCTGGAGAAACTATTATTTATCCAGGCTGAGTTAGAGACTTGTCCTTGGAATGCTTTCTTGGGACAAAGGCCATAACCAGTTGTAATTGGAGCCAGATGGGGGTAAGTATGTAGACTAGACAAGTCAGGATGCTTTCCCCTGACAGTGCTGGTCAGCTTCCCCATTCTGGTGTCCCTTGATTCTGAATTAGGACTACCTCTGGACCCAGATCCACCTCTCACCTCTTTATGTACGCTATCAATTCTGTAGTCTTTGCCTTCAATCTCCAGTTTTCAGTTGGTTGGTCACTTGGCTGGTTTGATTTGTTTTGGGGGTTTTCTGATAATTGTTGTTTGTTTTTTCTTACCTGGCTTCTATTAATCTTATTCATATCTTTTTTTGTGAAATAATGTATCAAAGGTCTGAGCTTCTCTTCCCAATAGTCTTAGGAAGGTAGGTTATTACTATTTTATACCATTTCTAAAGTATTGGAAAGGAAAGAGGAGAGAATCTGCCTAATTGGTGATCCTGAAGAACACAGAACAGTCTGCTTATTCCCCAGACATGGTTGACTTCTATTCACATTTTGTTATATCTTATGCTAATTTTGTCTGAAACAATCAAAAGTCTCATCATTTTCCTTCCATGTATACCTTCCTAATCTCTTCATGTCTCCAAGTCTGTACCCATAGAGTTCTTCTCAAATACTTGACCTGACATTAAGTGTTCATATTTACTGATATGTTTATCTTTTCACCATCTTTTCTTTATACCTAACCAAGCTAGCATCTGTTATTTCTTCGTATTTCTCTCTGATGACCCTTTTAATGTTTTTCTACTAAGGACATCCCTGACTCACTGAGTGTATTCTTGCCATTTCCTTTGAACACAGTTGGCTCTGGTCAGTGCCAATACTTTGAGGGCAAATCTCAGTCTCTGTTTATAAAACAAACACCCATTGGTTACCATGTCCAAATAGTTTATCACACTTGAGACATTGTCAGTCAGTCAGTTCAGACCAGAAGCTCATGAGATCAGAATCTCCATAGCCCACTGTTTCCAAAAACACACACTAGCCCCCTTGTTCCTGGAGCATGCTTTCTTCTCCTAGCAAAGTCTGATTATTCTGTTTCCCTGGGATCAACCCCTGACAGTATTAAAGCGTCAAGGTCTGCCTTCGTCTGGTCCCTGTGTGTGGTAGAACTGACTTGCAAGTGTCACACACACTTGTAGTTACAAAGGTTTTGTTAACATCAAACTTAGACTTAGATATATCTGTGTATATCTAATATGTCAGGACCATGATCAGTCTGAAGGCATGGGCTTATCCAAGTTTGTACAAAAAGGCAAAAGTTCTTCCGATGCACGAATCACTGTAAAACAGCATGCTTGTGACAGAGCCTCACATATGTCTGAGGTAACCTTCATACCAGACACACAATCTGAACAGTGTTCTAATAGTATTTATGATCCACAAGAGACTTGTTTCAGGAAGTATTTGTGCCAAATACATGGCGTTTATGAGAATTTGTGTTATGATAATGAATTTGATTTTATTCCTATTTCTAAATTCTTGATGTAATCAGGACCTGGCAGAGATCACACCAGTTACTCAATCCTGGGTATGTTACTGGGGAAATCAAGTCATTTGGCATGTTTGCATTATGCTAAGACTTTTCTAAATATTTTTTTTATATAATATAGCTGCAGTAGCCATTTTATTCTTGTTAATTTATTTCTCTCTCTCTTGTGTGTGTGTGTGTGTGTGTGTGTGTGTGTGTGTGTGTGCAAAGTATGTATGCATGTGTACATGTGTGCATGTATCCATGTGTGCATGTGTTCATGTGTATATGAGTTTGGAAACTAGAAGTTAATGTCAGGTATCTTCCTTTCTTGCTTTCCATTTTACCTTTTCACCCTTTTTGTTAAAAAAAAAAAAAATCATACAATATACTTTGAATATAGTTTCCCGTCCCACAACTCTGCTCAGATCCTTCCGCCTTCTCACCCACTCAAATCCACACCCTTTCTTGTTCTCTCTCCTTAGTTTTGTTTTTTATACTTTGTATATGCTTAGTTGGTTGGGTTTTGCTTTTGTTTTGTTTTGTTTTTTGTTTTGTTTTGTTTTGTTTTGGTTTTGTTTTGTTGTGTTGTGAAACAGAGTATCAGTGTAGCCCAGGCTGGCCTAAAACTTTCAGCATCTGCCAGCCTTAGACTCTCAAGTGCTGGGAGGCATAAGGCAGCACACCCGGATGATAAGATGTATTTTAAACAGACATGAACTTCTTCATAGTGGTAAAGAAGTGAATTCAACTTTACCAAATTAATGTGAATGGTGGTGCTAGTCCACCTTTAATAACTCTGTCAAATGACTTCAGAACCTGTTCTTAACCCATGGTCTTGAATCTCATGATAAATCATTCAGAGTTAAGATATGTGTCTAAGTTCTTGTAGGGAAAAAAAAAACGTAAAATATAAGCAATTCCTCCTACTTCATCATTTTGTTTTTTCTCATACCTTCACTCTGGTCTTTGGAATGGGCACCATTTAAAATTGCTCATGTGTAATGATTTGTTTATCTTAATAAATCCAGAAGACATGGGCATTCATTACATCATTTTTATATTAAGGAAACTAAAACTCACAGCTAGAAGCCACATATAGTCCATCTTGACACAGGGATCTTTACTTTGGACATACTGCTTTGGCCCTCACAGGCTGCTCCCAGACCTAGTTTGCTATAAGGAATACTCAACCCAGCATCCTGACTCAAACTTTCTTCTCTTTCAGAAGGTCTGTGGAGTTTGCCTGACCCCAACTTAATGCTCCAAAAGTTCCACATAGGCTACCCTGTTGTCAGAAGTTTCATAGTATATGAGCATTCATCACTGTCAAAATTTACAAGCCCTAGAGCTTACTTGAGTTCCATCTTTCTAAAGACAACACTTAAAGATTCCACTTTCTATGCCCACTGGAGCAGCATGAATTTCTCACCATAAGCCTCTGTATCAGGCAGTGGTATCTAATGATACTGCTCTTTAATAACATAGATCTGAGGTACATACATACATACACACACACATACACACATGCACATGGGGTATGAAAATGAAGATGCATTTTAACTCACTAAGAAACATTTAGTTGCAATTAGAGTCATGTTTAAAAAGGGAAATGGGAGGGAGAGAAAGGGGGAAATCAAAGGGGATAATTTGGGGAAGGAAGGGAAGAGGAGATGAGAAAAGATGAGGAGAAGAGAACAGGGGAAGAAAGGCAAAAGGGGAGGAGAGGTGACAAGGTAATGGGAGGGGAGGAGAGAGAAGAGGGGAGGGAAGAAGGAAAGGGGCCTGGAGTGTAGGGGGAGAAGAGAAGAGAAGAGAAGAGGAGAGGAGAGGAGAGGAGAGGAGAGGAGAGGAGAGGAGAGGAGAGGAGAGGAGAGGAGAGGAGAGAAGAGAAGAGAAGAGAAGAGAAGAGAAGAGAAGAGAAGAGAAGAGAAGAGAAGAGAAGAGAATTTATTATTGCTGGTATACACATAATGGTGCATCTATTGTCAAAAAATGGTACCATGGAGACCCTGCTGAAGAGAAGGCAGGAAGATTGTAAGAGTGGTGATGGAAGGAACCAAAGAAGCAAGGTCTTCTAGTCACAGCAATGCTGACTCTCATATGAACTCACAGAAACTGACAGCTTGCACAGGGTCTGCACTGCTCTGAGCACTAAGAGGGGAAGTAGAATTAAGGCCGTATCCTAACCAGAAGCTATCTTCAATTAGCAACTGCTCACAAAGGAAAGTTTAATTTTCTCCAGAGGAATCTCACTGTATATTTAAACCACACTTAGGCCAGGCCCTGTGACCATCAGTAGATGGCTAACACAAAACAAACTCAGTATCTTGGAGGGGTTTTGTCTCATAATGCTTTGTCTGGGTAGGTTTCTTACCTTACATGTCTTTTGTTATATATTATGGCTTTCAACTTCGTGTTTTTAATGGGATTCTGTATGTGCAAATATGTGTGTCTGTGTCTATATGTATGTCTTGTGCTTTTAGGGCTATTGTTTTCTGTTTGTTTATTTGTTTGTTTTAGTTTGTATTTATTATTGTTAGATGATTTTTTCAGAGAGAGAGAGAGAGAAAGAGTAGATTTGGGTTGGTAGGAGGTAGGGAGATGGAAAGAATCTGGAAGAAATTGAGGAAAAGAAAATTGTGATCAGAATATATTGTATTTTTAGAAATCTATTTTAAAAACTTGTCCCTTGGTTCCTCAAAAACCTAAGCACAGAATTACCTTATGATTCAAAAATTATTCCTTTGAGTTGATATCCAAAAGAATTGAAAGTGAGGCCTTTGAGATGTTCATATTCATAGAGATGCTATTCCCAAAATCTATGGGTAGAAGCAACCCAACAATCGGTTAGATACGCAGACTAGGATCTATATTTACCAAGCAATATAATTCAACCTCCAAAACAGAAATGTGTCAAAACTTTGGGCTCATGCTACAACATGGATAAAACGTCAATATATTAGACTAAATAAAAATAGTATTAAAGAAAGGCAGAAAACATTTAGAAGACTCAGGTTCCCTTTTCTCCCCTCCCTCCTGCCTGCCTCCCTCCTCCCTCCTTCCCTTCCTCCCTTCCTCCCTCCCTCCCTCCCTCCTTCTCAGAAGTTAAACTGTAGACACTGAGCAGCTGACTTGGTTATTATTGCAGATGTTGCTGTACCGACTAGAAAGAAACCGGAAGCAGTTAGTGATGCGATGGGGAGACAGTGCTTGAAAACGAACTGATCTCAGGTTAGTGTAAGCTGCACCATCCCTGCCCTGACGCACTTCCTTAAGTTCCCTCCCCTGTGATGGCAGACACATCATTCATCCATTCAGAACTCCGCAGGAAGTATGTCAGGAACTATGTTGGTGTAGGTAGTAAGGGGAAAGAAAGGCCATGGTGATGGCTGTAAGTTGCTCATCCGTGTTACAGTAGAAACAGACACTAGGTTTAAAAAGGAATGTTAGCATTAAATCTGGGAGGCAGGAACACAAGGAAGGAGCTTGCAGTTGGGTATGAGATAACCAAGAGGACTTGATAAGAGACAGATGGTCTCTGAGAAGCAAGGCCAGCGTCCACAGGCTGGTTGTCTAGCCCCACCCTCTTCTTCCGGGAAATACTTTGCTCATTTACATATTCTTCTGATAATGCATCTTATTATAACAGATTAAATAAGGATGACTTCAAAGAAAACCTCCCCCATTTCAGTAAAGTAATCCCAGACCCTCCCATAGATGCGGCTTTGAGAACTACCTCAGCTTTTTGTTGATAGTGTGAGAATGAAGAGGCCTTAGCATAATTAAGTATTGAGCAAGTAACCAACAGCTAGCTTCAGTCAAGGTCAATAACTAACAAAACGGGTCAGAGATGGACACTGGGTTGAGGTGTGGGGTTGGAAAGGACAATCTTTCAGCCCCCACCCCACCAACTGAGTGGGCAGCGCAGCCCATGAACAGCACATAACCATGCGCTGGGTAAGCCTGCATTGGCAGGCAAGCAACCTCAGTGAAACATATCCCAGACTTTGTGCAGTTTCTACTAGTGGCTCTCAACCTTCCTAACACTTTGACCCTTTAATACAGTTCTTCATGCTGTGGTGAACACCAACCATAAAATTATTTTGTTGCTACTTCATATCTTGCTACTAATATGAATCATAATATAAATATCTGATGTGTAGGATGTCTGATATGCAACTCCTTGAAAGAGTCGTTGGATCAAAAGGATCGAGACCCATAGGTTGAGAACCACTGCCCTAGACAGTGGCATTTGACAGCCTTTCTCTCTCTTGGAAACCCCTCCCACTTTCTGCAGTTTCTCTCAGCTCTCAGTTTCTAAGTTTTGTCACTTTTCACTAGTATCCCTTAATACAGATTTGCATTCCAGTTTGTTTTCTTCCATGACAATCCATGCCTTTAGTTTTCATTGGCATGACACAATGAACGTGGGAGATGCTGACCCAGGTTGATTTTTGTGACTAGGGCATAAAGGACCCTATGCCCTTGGATTAAGCACAGTTAGGGCAAGAAAAGTCCTGCCATGATCAAAATCCTGAGATATATATGTGTGTGTGTCTGTGTGTGTATCTATGTATCTATGTGTATATATATATATATATATATATATATATATTATATATATGCTTTCAAAACTGCTAATCGCATCCCAATCTATACTGAATAAATTCAACCCTTCAATGTCCTGAGATTCTTGTATCTCCTTAGAGGAACACTACTGGCAACTGTAGTGATGGGGAAGGAAAGCAGTCCCCCGCCAGGCCTATGACATTGCGCAGAACAAGCTCAGACTTTCTTATCTAAGATGCAACTGGAACATGGATGGACTTTGGATTTGTAGCAAGTACAACATAATTAGATAGTTGCAGTGGCTAAACTTCCAAGTATGAGACATTAGAAATGCAAGCAGGGATTTTTCAAATATGTAATTCTAATGTCTAATATGATTTTAAAATTGCATTAAAAACTCTCCAAAACAGAGCAAAGCCTGTACCACCTCCCACAGCTAAGCAATATGAAGAGGACCACATAGTTGGAAGACTTAGACACAGAGCAAGACCATAGAGGAGAAGAAGTACAAGAAGTACAAGAGCACATTGGTGTTCAGAGATCCAGAAAGGGTCTCAGGCTTGACTGCAGTGCAAGTCAAAACAGATACCCCAAAATATTTTGAGCAGTATGCTGACTTGATTCTTAGGAACTTTAGTCACAGACTTGCCTTTCCTGAAATTGGGACAAGTGGGGGGGTGGTTTCAAAAGGAAATCAGGGGCTCTATGTAACTCCCTGAGAACTTCAAACAAGGGGCAGAGCCATGCAGCCTTGATGGGGCCACAGCAGTGTTTGGCTTTCTCAAAAAAAAGTCAGCCTAATGTAACATAATGAAATTCTCATGACCTATTGACTCTATTACATAAATATCTGAAATTATTTCTAAGTCAGTGTGTGACCAATTGTTTTCTTATTATTCATATAGAAGACTCCAGCTTCTTGGGATTCCAAATCTCTGAGCAATATTCTAACATCAACCCCACAATGTCTCATTGTTTTCTAGTGAAGAGTCATCTTCCTGTGACTCTTCCCAAGTTCATTATTCATTCCTTTCTGTTCCTCCTGGCTGTTTTCTCCCCTCTCTACAGCCACCCTAATGTTTGAATTTCTCACAGTGCAAACCACAGACAGATGACTAAGACTGGGGGCATTTCCTTGACTGGATCTTGTTTTCTATGTGAGCACTAACCAGAGAGCAGTCCTTATCACCACCTACTTCTAAAAATATTCAAGTTTAGTGTTGCTTGAGGATTCCACACCATCAGTAGAATGTGCTTGCTTTTCAAGTACAAAAAATATCCATGGTATAGTTCTGTTTTCAGAGATGAAGTCTGTTTTAAAGACAATGGAAACATGAACTGGTCCAACAAAGAATTAACTATCCATTAGCTGGAGGTGAAAACCAACCCTGTGTTGAAATTCTTCACATTGCCCATCTCCTGAACATCAGATAGGTAAATAAGGACCCAATCCTGACTTCCTTGTTTGCACAGGAAAGTTTTCTCAAGTATAAAACTTATCCATAGATTATGTTTACTTAATATAAAGTTATTAAATAATAAATCTGAGGAACAGAAAGAACACGCTGTTGTGATTCTGGGTAGTTTTTCAGTGTGTCCTCTGGTGCAGTACATCATAGCTTAATTAATTTTCCTACATTCGGCTGCAGCTCCCTACAGGTCACAGAGGCTTAGAATCTAGTCACTACTTAGGGAGTTGTTGGTTTGGTTTTTGTTGTTGTTTTTGGAATAATGAAAATAAGAGTTCATGATGAAAGTGAGGAAATTTCCCCATAATAAACATCACATTTTAAAGTTAACCTGAGACACAGGAGTGTAAACAGAGGTCTACTTTGCAAATGTTTCCTCTTCCAACTTTGACTTGCAGTGCTTTTCTTTGGACAATTTCAGCAGATACAAAGCAATGGAGAATCACAACTAATTTCCCTGAAGGTTTGCCTGGAATTTCCCATCATGGCCCAGCTTGTGCCTACTATTATCTACCACAGCCAATACCAAGGGACAGCAATTCTTTATTCTTTCTCAATTTCTATTTGAAGATTATTTGGTAAACATTCCATTGAAACCAGTTTCGATGTGGTTTTTTTTTTTTTTTTTTTTTGACAGGATAATTGATTTGTTGTCATATATTCTTTTCTATTCCCTATTATAAAGCTTCTAAGTCTAGGCATATTTCACATATATTTTGGTTAGAGTATTTTTAGAGTGTCTGTTTATATAGTTTGACATTCACAGCAACATTTTAGAAACAGGATGGGGGATTCTTGTTATGACATAAAACACATTATAGTTTTATTTCTTTAGCACAGAAGGAAACAAGGTATGAGCCAGGCTTTCCATGCAGAGCTTCTGAGTTTTAGAAACTATCTGCTGATGTTCAGAGGCTAAGCCAGGATTCATGAGTGGTAAAAATGACACAAAGGTAACAACTGGACTCTAATTTTATGAAACTGATTGAAAGAGACTCGGAGCAGAAGCACAAATGTCCCAAGCACCGGGAGCAATTACACCATGACATGTATCTGAAGTTGAGAACACAGAGTCAGCCCCCCACCCCGGAAAGTTAGAATTAAGGACTCTGGGTTCCAGGAAAAGGGGAAGAGAACGTACTGATAAACAATGGAGCCTTAGTGATATCTTTTTGAAAGAGTAATTGGAAAAGATTGCTTGGGTGGTATAAGAAGAATGTCAAAAGTATCCAAAATGTGAACCTCTAATTAGGAAGTAGGGATAAATATGGAAGGAGGAGAGGGTGAAATAGCAATAAAGATGTCTGAAAAAAATCGTAAGGAATCATACCATTACCTGTCTACTTTAAAGTATCTATAATACAAATTAAATGAAATTTTTCCCATATGGGTGAACAATGCTCCCTCCAAGAGCCATAAACTACATTTAAAAAAAAAAAAAAAAAAAAAACGCAGCAGGCATGAGAAGGCCTCTTCTGAGTAGATGATTAGGGTTGTCCAAAAAACTCCCAAAAGATTTCCAAAACATACAGGCTATTGCTATTGTCCTTGATTGCCATCAGAGGTGGAAGGTAGTCCCGATTGCAGAAGACATGCACTTAAGACACAGGGCGTAGTAGTCCCTGAGCTTGAAATGACCTGAAAGCTTTCTCCCTGAGGACTAGCGTTTATGGCACCAGAAGTTGCCGTGCTTTCAGAGGAGGAAGGCAACCGAAAGCCCTACCCAGCTATGATGCTCTGAATGATGACAACGGCCACATGAATATCTCAATAGTAACCAGTTGCTCTATAATTAGACATGAGTCCTGCTCATGAGGAAAACTGTACCTGGTACTGAAAACCTATCCAACTACCCAGGGACAGTGAAGTCATGGATCTTGAAAGAGAACCTACAACCACCACGTTACTAAACCAGTATAATCCCTGACTACGCTCTAAATACCTGTCCTTATGGCTACGGATAAGTGTATCCCTCACCTCCCATCAGAGAAACTTCTCTTTGCAACAGACAAATTACAGAAAACCACAACCAATCACAATGCAGAGTTGTGGAACCCAGTCTCAATAGGTACATCTACAAAATAATCCCACACCTAAGATTCGGGATCATTGTGGAAGACAGAGTGGAAATTTTGTAGGAGCCAGAGAAACAGGGAGATTGGTTTGTACTTCTGTCTCCTAGGAATGTCAGACACTACACTCATGAAGTCTCACCATTATAGCTGCTTAAACATGAGTTGAACAAGGACAATAATAATAATAGTAGATAATAATAATAGACATGCTAACATGGACAGAGGGTAGTCCAGGAGGCTTCAATCTACACAAAGAACTACAGATAACTAAGGAATGCTGACAGTGAGAGGAATAGTCTTTCCCAGGGAAGAGCACACCAATTGGTTATTCAATACTACATGGATAGCCCTGAAAACATCCATGGAAATAACATTATACATACTGGACAGGTTGTAATTTATGTATTTAGGGGAATAAACACATATATATTTTAATTGATATATATTAGTATATAACATATATATCAATTAAAATGTATATTTGTGTTCCCTAAATACATAATTTTTCATTAATTTATATATGTAGACTATTTTTAATGAAAAACTGGCTATAAATTTGAAAGAGTATAAGAGAAGATTTGGGGGATAAAGAGAAAAGTGGGAATGTCATAATTATATCATAATCTCAAAAAAGAAAGAATTTTTTTTAAAAAATCTAGACAGAACTTAAAAGTGTAGCTTTTTTAAATAAAAATGAGATGCAAGATGCAGTTAAAAAAATCCTCAGGTGCCCCCTACTGGAAAGCAAAAAGGGATACACGAGGGAAAGTATTTGGTCAATAGTCTAAGGCAACTAAGATAAAGCACGGAAGAAAAACGCTTACTAGAAATGAAATTAAGCCCAAAATATATTCAAAAAATTCCATTTAACGATTGGTAGTGCCTTTTTCTGCATCATGGCAAGCACATAATAAAAAGAGTTATTTATTAAAAATAGAGAATTTTTTTAATATCTTTATTTATCTTTTTTTATTGGAAATTTTATTTACATTTCAGATGTTTTCCCCTTACCCCATTTTCCCCCTCCCTCCCAGGAACTGCCTATCCCTTCCCCCCTCCTCTTGCCTCTATGATGGTGTACCCACACCCACCCTCCCCTGTACCTCACCTCCCCTACCTCGAATACCCCCTCCCCCACGACGCCCAGCCTTCATGGGACGAGGATCTCTTCTCCCACTTATAAAGGCTCCCAGGCGGGTTTCCGTTCAGTTTCTCCGGGTAGCTCAGTTTTCAACTTTAGGTTGATTACTTTTCATTTTGTTCCCCAGTCCTAGCCCCGATCATATGTCAGGATCCAAGGGAAAGAAAATAAGGGTATAAACAACTTCAAACATCCTTTCAAACATCTGCAAATGGTTTTTCATCTCTATTGGTTTTCACTATAAACCCGAATAAGACTAGTTTAGGTCATTGCCTGGGCAGAGGCAGCAAACTCCTCTGAAAGATAAGACAGGAGGCCATACGAAGAATCAGTTGGTGATCTCCCAAGAGATAACACCCACAATCCAGCTGCAAGATTTAGTAAGTGATTCCTCCAGAGGATGGATGAGCAGCAGAAAGGAGCCTCGGGGCTCCTACATATGATCAGGGGCTAGGGCTGGACAACAAAATGAAAAGTAATCAACCTAAAGTTGAAAACCGAGCTACCCGGAGGAACTGAACAGAAACCCGCCTGGGAGCCTGTTTGCAAGTGCTACAGCCCAGAGTGAGACAGTGCCTGGGAGGCAGCCGCGGACAGCAGGAGGGTCCACTCATAATAAGCCGAAAGTTTCAGGGAACAGAGAGCCCTCCTCAGACAGCAAGGTTTACATGGAGAGCCATGCTCAGCGGGTGGAAGCCAAGCTCCTAAGATGAAAATAGCCCTGGAATTGGAAAGCCCAGAGCAGAAAGGGCCACACTGGAGGGACTGTAATACCTGCTCTCAAATTACACAATACCCATAGTGACAAAGACAGCAGCGTAGACACAAACAGACACATAGACCAATGGACTTGAATAAAGGACCAAAAATAAAAACACACAGATTCAGCCATCTAATTTACTGATAAAGATGACAAAAAGTACACATTAGAAAAACTACGGTCTCTAAAACAAATTTTATATCCACATACAGAGAAATGAAACTAAATTCCTGTTCTCTTTCCATCCACCACCCATGACTGCTTAGTTTCCCCTTATTCAGATTTAGAGTTGAGCATTCTCCTTTGGAACCTCCTTCTTACCCATTTTAGGGGTCTGTGGGTCATAGCATGGTTATTCCGCACTTGATGGCTAATGTGCACTTATAAGTACATACCATATGTGTCCTTCTGGCTCTGGGTTACCTTATTCAGGATGATATTCTCTATCCGTTTGCCACCAAAATTCATGGTGTCTTTGTTTTTAATAGCTAAGTAGTATTCCACTGTGTAGATGTACCACATTTTCTTTATCCTTCAGGTGAGGGGCACCTAGATTGTCTCCAGTTTCTGGCTATTATAAATAAAGCTTTTGTAAACATAGTCGAGCAAGTGTCCCTGCTGTATAGTGGGGCATCTTTTGTCCAACAGGAATTTTTAAAGATAGAGATTAATCCTGCTTTCTGCTGCCCAGCAAACAGTAATTGTTAGCTTATTTAAAGCTCCCTCCCCACCTTTAGGGGATGTTGTATACAGTTTATTTTTTCAGAGTGCATTTATTAATGCAAAACTAGTATGGTTGTTTGGTTGTTTGTTGTTGTTGTTTGGATTTCTGAGATACAAATCTAGATTTTTATTCTTCCTATACCATTAATTTCTTTACTTTATAATTAAAAGTATAACTACATTACTCCCCTTCCTATTACTCTCTCCCACCCCTTCCATAGTTGCATTCTGTCTCATATTTGTGACTTCTTTGCTATTATGCATCTATATGTATATATTTTATATATATACATCTATATATATAAAACTTGATGTGAGATACACACACACACAAAACACAGCCTGCTGAATCTGTTTAGTGTTGTCTGTATCACTGGAATTGGATAATCAATTAAGGCTCTCATCTTTGGGGAATATTAATTCTGCCTCTCTCAGCAGCCATTAGTTATCTCTAGATCTTTATCTTGGTGTGGAGCCTTATGGCATTTTGCTCATCCATGCTGGTATGTCAGCTTATGTAGTCCTTGTTCATGTCTTATTTAGGCAATCATATTGTTGAGATTTTACAGGTGTAGAGTCCATAGTGAAGAAACCATATCACAACAGACATGTTGATCCTCTGGCTCTTATAATCTCCTCCCTCATCTTCTTTGTGTTCCCCGAGCTTTAGATGCAAGAGCTGTGTTATAGATGTATGCAGTGGGCACCTCCAATCAGTTGTTCTCTAGATCTTGGCCAGTTCTTGTTTCCTTAATGGTCTGGGCTGATGCAAAGAGAAGCTTCTTTGATGAGGGGTAAGAATTACACCCACCTGTAGTAGGATGATAATCATTTGGAATTCAAAGAGAAATGACTCTGATTTAGTAAAGGGGAAGCAGAGGGTTCTTCTTCAAGATTCATGACATGATTGGCCCCAGGTCGTTGGCTAGGTTTCCCTCCTGTTGAGCAAGACTTAAGTCCACTTAGACAGCCGTTGGTTACCTGCAATATATAAGGGCCACTATTGCAGGTTTCGGGATCTCATGCTGTACTGGTCAGTGATACAGTTCATAGAAGTCACAGCTGGGCACAACTGTTGGTTATTTCCTTTCCTTGGCAACTTTAATAGTGCTTCCCAGTATTATGAAAGGTAATCTTCAGATAAGGGGCTTTCAGCCCAGCTTGACTTCTTTGTCTGACATGGTGTCTTCAAAAATACAGACTTACCTTCAACCTTCAGGAGGCGATAAAGTATAACTACAATAGCCTCTGTTGTTTTGAGAGACTCCTCTGACCAACAACTTCAAAGATAGTTTCTCATGCCTGGTATTAAGAGTTTTTCTTAGATAGTCCAATAGCTCTTGTGAAGAGCATTGTCAGCAAAGTGGCATAAAGTCATCTAACTTATATACATATGTAATATGTAAATTTACATATATTCTATGTACTTTTATGTAAATAAAAGTAATCAGATTCCTATAGCTTTTTCAGAGATCCACAGCACTATCTTGTCTTTCTCCCTCTCTTTCCATAGCTTTCTGTACTAACCTCCTTCCTTCCTCCTCAGCTCAAAGGATTCTATTTCCTGGTGCTGAGATTTTGTTAGTCTTACCCTTGAGATGGGGGCATTATCACTCCAAGTAGCATAACTTCATTGAAAAAAAATATCATAATAGATATTTTATAAAATATATACAATTTCATATTTGCTATGACTATGTAACTTTAAATATAAAATATGAACTAATGATTCTAGAAGTATTCATTAATAGTGTTATTTTTTACCTCCTCCTCACTCTCTGTATTGAACTCTCTTCCCTGACCCATTAACACTTCCCCATTTTTCCCATTTCCTCCTCATATTATTAATATCCTGCTCTTGCCTTCTCTAGCATGCCTTCCACCATGGCTGTTTCAGTTTGCTAGGTTAATAGTTGAGACAGTTACTCACAGTATGACTACAGGCCAATATAATCTATGTGGTCCCTATACTCAGTATCTACTCTAGGATGAATCTAGGTTGTGTCAAATTAACAATTAAGGTTAACTATGACAATGAATTAGAGGCCAGCCTGGGCTACATAAGATTCTGTCTCAAGTATATATTGCTGCTAGTATGGTATGGCCCCTGGCTTCCTGTTATAATTCTATAGCTTGGTCAATAACCTATAATGAACACACAGGCAGATGTTCTGAGCAAATTTTGAAGTCTTGCTTTTTAGTTGTTGGATTTATTAATTTTGACCAGTAGCAAATCCTATTTTAAGTAGTTTGTATGCCTAATACTGTACAAGAGCATTCCTAAGTTTACATGTGATAGAATTCATGGTTATGTGAAAGTCTCACAAAGGGAAATCCCCCTCAGATGGTTCTGTAGTCAACACCAGAAACTGACGGGATTTCAGTTCCTGGTTGGTTACTTTTTCTAGAATGTCAAAAAACATACAGCTTTTAATATGATACCTTGGATATGTTTATAAAATGTATCAAAATGTTGATCATTTTGATGTGTCAATATCAAATCAATATACCATAATATAACATCTATCAAAAACAATTTTTGATAGCTAGTAATCTAATGTGATTAGTACTAGTAATTAGTATTCTAATTCTTGAGTGTATTGCTACATCCTAAAACTCACCATTTGGAAGACATTTTGAATTATTGTTGATCATGAACAAAGCCACTGTGAACACAAAGAAATGCATGATGCACTGAAAACAGTGGTTAAGCAGTGTCTAGAGCAATACAGATATAGATTTTAGGAAAAGAAATATCTAAGCCATCTAAGCATCCAAGTTAGGAACTAGGAAGAAAAAAAAACTAATCCAAAAGAAGACTAGAAAATAGACTGTAAACCAGTGGATGTGAAAACAAACCAAAAAAACCTCTGTAGACTAGGGATATGGCTCAGTAACATACTTGCTATGCTAGTGTGAGAATCTTGTGTATGCAGAATGCGTATCAACTTGTACCAATTCCTTCAAAGATATATATGCCAAATTTCAAACAAGAAAACTTAAAAATTAATAGAAATTAAAACACTGTAGTCATTCCTGTAGTCTCAGCACGCGGGAGTAGAAGCAGAAAATTATACATTTGAGGCCAGAACTACATGGGGAGCCCATGTTGCAATGAAATTGAATGAATGACTTTATAAAACAGAAGTATTCTCTTTTTGAATAGCAAAACAACCAGAATATTTCCTGCTTCTTTCTAAAAGCCAGCATTTTCTATAACCTTGCAGTGACATTTCAAGTAAAGCAAATTATAGACCAATATATTTCATTAATAATTCTCGGTAAAATATTGGCAAACACAAGCCAACAATGTATAAAAAAAATTATGTATCACAACCAGAAAGGATTTATTCCAAACAATAAAAAAAAAAAAAATAAAAAAAAAAAACCAAGGCTGATTCAACACTCGGAGCCAACTGATACATCCATCACACCAACAGGTCAAACAAAAAATCAATCTTATAATCATAGCCTATCAGGAGAAGGATTTGAAAACACCATCACCCATTTATGATTTCTAAAAGTTATTGTCTCAGTAAACTTGTGTGGAGGAGAATAGTGTTCACACACACACACCACACACACACACAAGCACTGTCAACATTATATTTTATTTATGCACACCTTTTTGTCTCTATTTCAATCTAAACTTCATGTCAGGACTAGGAAGATGGACTTGGGGATCGCTGAACCTCTAGTTCCTCTTTTTATTGTGGCCACATTGAATAAAAAAATCTCATTTCTCTGCTTTTCACTGCATCTTGTCTCTTTAACTGACCTATCATGGAAAGATCTAGCTTAGCTTGTTGTGGCTACCAGAGCCCAGGCTTTGGTTCTAAAACTCCGGTAACATAAGCTGAACTCAGAATTCTGAGCGTCCTCCCAATGAAAATGGTATGTGTAATAGACGTGAGATTTGATTTTAACAATCTCTTGAGAAAGTTATACAAACTACTAGGTGGCTCCATCCATGATGGGTAGTCCAGGGGATTTCTGATGTGCAACAAATGGAGATGTCAGGCTAAGTGTACTGATAACTACTGCATACTAAGTGAGAACTGATATTTATGACTTCCATTTCATTTCTTATAAGAGATTGTCTAAACTAACATGATGCACAAACCTCTGAGATAAATAGCCTGATTATTTCTCATTTAGATTGCAATCATGCAGGCCTGGTTTTTCTGCAGACATACTGTTCCTTCTTAGAGTGCTCTGGACTCCTACACAAGCACTTGTGGGTAGTTTCAGTTCTCCAGTAAGGCCGATGTAGCATTTACTTGCATAATGTTGAACTTGGATATTAAAGCTGATTGGATTTTTAACTAGAGGACATTTGGTTCTCCATGAACACAGGAGACTAGCGTTAAAGAAAGAACAATCAAGGCTTTAGGAGCACATAAATAAATGTTAGAGCTCTATTCTTCCCACCTAAAACTACATAATTTTCTTGCCATAAGAAAGCAACCATTTAAAAAAAAAAAAAAAAAAAACATGGAAAAGGAATGTGACAGAAGTGTTGAAGATTTACATATTTTTGTTTTTACTTAGAATATTTGTGCTTTGGGGAGTGGTATGCCTTGTAAGAACTAAGCTAACATAATTGGAGTTTTTAGTCTATGTTCTACCTCTCACTCCAGTTAACACTTGAGTAAAATGGGAAATTTTCAAAGTTCACACAATCTTGAATATGTAGCATTTCGGAAAGGAGATCATTCCTTCGTGGACTTTCTACCTTTAAATATGGATGCCATCAACAACATAACATCTTTCCCTATCCAGAGGCTCACTGAAACTCAGTTTTATTTCAGAGTTGAAGGAAATGAAAAATAGCCTAGGTTTGTCCTAAGTAACTCAAGAAATCCTTTGAAAATCACCCCATCCTTCCTGCTTGTTCTTGTGTCTTCTCTCCCTAATTCTATTCCTGTCCTCCAAAGGAGAGATACCTAGTGGTTAACAAAGCATTGTTTCCTGTTTGTTAAAAAGGTAGTATATCTTGTCATGGGTGGTTATGAAAATAGTGAGTTTAAAAGCAAGGGGAACCAAAGCTAGACCAGGCAAAGCAATTCATGCTAAATGAGGAATTATTATTACAGTAAAGGCTGAACATGCCCTAAAATCCCCTCTGAGTTCTCTTAAGCACTTGATATTGCTCTCCTCCAAATGTAGGAAATGCTTTCTTAATTCACACACACACACACACACACACACAAACGCAAATTACAGCCTCTGTCTAGAGAGATAAGAGTAAAAAAATTTCAGTAGAATGGTTGAAATAACAGAATATAGTGAATGAAACAGAGTCCCATATTTTAATCTAAGACTCTGGTAACAACATTGTTATTTTTCCCTTTTGTACGTTAACACTTGAACTTCAGCTGTAGACAGCAAATACCTTCTGGCTTTTGTATAATTTCTTTCTTAAAAATGAAGACAATAAGATTATTAAGAATAATGGCTAATTTCTAATGTCATTCACTAGAGAATGTGTGTGAGAGAGTCGGGGGAGGACGGGACAGAGATTGAGATTCAGAAATTGTTTCTCTCTTTCCATCATGTGGATTCAGAAGATCAAAGCAAACCAAATCAAGCTTGTAGCACAGATCCTTAATCACTGAATCATCTTGCAAACCCGACTATACCTAAATTTTACTGAAGGATGACTAAATAAAACTTTATACTTAAGTGACCTGAACCTCTTCTTTCAACAGACTAGTAATGAAGTACTGGTACCATCCACTTGGCCAAAGAAATCACATCTCAGTGGAGCCAGGTAAATCTCCCAAGATATGAGAAGAGCCAGGCTGTCTTCCTTAAAGACTTCTAACCTCTCTTTCAATAGTTGTATTATGAACAGTAAAATAAATGAACTACAAAACTAAAAATGACATTCAGAAAACATGAATTGTTTTCTACGTTGTTGTGAGTTTACCGTGTCAGAAACACAGACATGTTTGTGTCTTTACACAATGTCAGAATTTATTAACATCATAAGCTGTTCATCACCTAAGGAAGTCAGAGTGAAGTCAAACAGGACGGAACCTGGAGGTATGAGCTGAAAGAGAGGCCATGAAGGGATGCTGCTTACTGACTTGCTCCCCCATGGCTTGCTCACCCTGCTTTCTTATAGACCCAAGACCACCTGCCCAAGGATGGTACCACCCACAAGTGTCTCAGCTATTTCTATCAACCACTTATTATGAAAATTCCCTAAAGCTGCATCTTATGGAGGCATTTTCTCAATTGAGATTACCTCTTTCAGATGACTCTAATTTATGTCAAGTTGACATAAAACTAGCCTGGACAAACTCCAACAATGATCAGTATGGAAAGATATCTCTAAAGGTAAAACACAGGCTTTCATATCCTGGAGGTAGCCAATCAATAGCTGACTAGTTAAACTTAAGACCTATTCAACAGGAGGAAATCATTTCCTAGTGCTGGAAACCTAGCCAACTACCTGGGACAAATCAGGTCATGGTTTTGGAAGAGAAGCCTCATTCACCACTTCAATAAGCCAGAATAATTTCTAAACACATTCTAAATATTTTTCATTTCTACCCCCAGGTGAGTGTAATTCCCATCCCTTATCAAAGAAACTTCTTTTTGCACCTGAGAGAGACCATTTCAGAGCATGACTTCCCATCAAAATTCAGAGAACACGTGATTGTGTGGTATCCACCCCCAACTGACCTATCTACCACACAACTCCTGGATCAAAACTCAGGGAACACTAGGGAAGAAGGGGCAAGAAAAAAATTTTAAGAGTCAGCAGAACAAGAAATCTGTTGAGAGATTGCAACTCCTGGAAATGTCAAAAGGTATACCCATGGAGACTCAACATGACTGCCAAAAGGGAACTGAACAAGAATGATAGCAATAGACATGATAAATAAAAGGGAGACATTTTAATGGACCCCAACCCTAGGCAAAGAACTACAAGTAACTACGGAATGTTAAGAATGGGAGAAAATAGTTTTCCTCAAAGGGAAAAAAAAAATCCCCCAATTAGTTATTCAATATCAAGTGGCCAATCCTGAAATAATACATATACAAGTAATGATGTTAGAGCCTAGGTAAATATTAAGGACTAGATGGAATGTTAAGGCCTTGATGGAATGTTAAGGCCTAGATGGAATGTTGAGGCCTAGATGGAATGTTAAGGCCTAGGTAAAATATTAAGGCCTAGATAGAATGTTAAGGCTTAGGTAAAATATTAAGACCTAGGTGGAATGTTAAGGAGGCCTAGGTAAAATATTAAGGCCTAGATGGAATGTTGAGGCCTAGGTGGAATGTTAAGGAGGCCTAGGTAAAATATTAAGGCCTAGATGGAATGTTGAGCCTAGGTGGAATGTTAAGGAGGCCTAGGTAAAATATTAAGGCCTAGATGGAATGTTGAGGCTAGGTGGAATGTAAAGGTCTAGGTAAAATATTAAGGCCTAGATGGAATGTTGAGGCCTAGGTGGAATGTAAAGGTCTAGTAAAATATTAAGGCCTAGGTAACAGTTACTTGGCTACCCTGCTATTATAAGGAAACTTTCTCATGCTAAGATTGATTACATATTCAGTTATGTTCTGTGCTTTTCAAATGATAGAAGTCAGTAGAACTGTTCTGTAGAGTTACCCACAATAGCTTGGATCTGAACCAACCACCCAACAGCACTTCCTGCACCTGTGTCTAAGCTTTTATGGTATTTGCCTTTAAAAACTGTCCCTTAAGTTCCCAAGCCCTCCCTGGGAACTGACACCCTACTTGGCAGAAAGAAACATGTACATAGGTAACTGACATCCTGGTTGGCAAGTTAAGATGCAAAATCTAGACAAGTCCCATCCTGGTAAACAAGTTAGAACATAAATATTCTATGTTCTAAGTCCCCTGCCACAGTGAAATACCCCAACCAAAGGAAACAGGACAAATGTACAACAAAGACATATTCCTAAGCAAGTCCCCCATCACCAAATGCTGACTGGTAAATAACTTGGCACAGATGTTTGTGGATTTTGGCTTTTAAAACTCTGTAGGATCTTAACTCGGGGTCATGAGTCAGTTCCCGAATCTGGACCGTGGCCCTGGCCAACCAGTCCTGGGGTATATGCTCAAGAAACTGTCCCTGTCTGACTGAGACCAGTGTTCGTGTGTTTTGTGAGGCGATTTCTGGATCCCAATAACATTATATAGACTGAGAATATTGTACTTATATATTTGAGAGAGAGATGAAAAAAACAAAGAAAAAAAAAGACAAGACTAGAGGTAGTGAATCTAGAAGAGGGATTAGAGAGAGAGAAAGGAAAGGAGAAATTATATAATATATATTTTATTTAAAAATAAAAAGAATTAAATAATAACTAAATATTCTGAAGTTTGTACCTCAGGTTTTATTAGTTTGACTGGTGAGATTCTGTATTTATATTTCTAATCTAGTTCTGCTGATGACAATTTTTGCACATTTGCTTTCCTATAAAACTTTTCTAGAGTTACATAATTTCTGTCTGCATTTGCAAAGCAACATTGATTTCAATGTTTTTTTTTTTTAAATGGGATCACCCTAATCATAAATTGACAAAAATAAAAAACAGTAGCAAAGCGGTAGATGATATGTATATGTGGTCCCTTGAATTGTTACAGACATTGTGTTCTCATCTCTGGACTAGACAGAGAGTAGGGTGTTTGCTTCCAAGAGTAGGAGAAATTTTTAATCCTGTTTTCTCACTGTTTCTATTCTGGAATGTGAAGAAAGCATTACACAAGAAAGCAATAGTCTCCATGGTTATTCAACACAATCCCTAATTCTTCTTAATGTTATCATGAATGTATACTGAAGGTTTTTCTGAACCTTCCCAGTCACTTAGTATTGAGATTTTAGTACTCATATTGATGTACTATTTTATAACCTGCTAGAAAATAGAAAGTTGTGGTGGTGTTTTTGAAGCTAGAAAGTTTTTGTGAAAGATATTACTAATTTTGATATACCTACAGTTCTTATCAATAAGAGAAGATAAATTTGGTAAAACACCAGAGAGGCAGGGGGACAGAGAGACACAGAGACAGAGAGACAGAGAGACAGAGAGAATGCATGGTGTAGTTTTATTATCTCTGGTTATATACCACCTCCAACATTTTAAAGTTCTGGTCCTAGAGAAATATAGTAACCAAGAACCAAGGACATCTGTGAACTGCTGCAGTAACATTTGACTCAGAAAACCTTTGCACTCACCCATTTCTAATTTTGCATTCAGTAATGCATTAGCAATAATTTAAAATTAGCAAAAATTTGAATCGTTCAACCACATATGTTGCCAAACACTACAGATCTATATCCTTTGTCCTTTCAGATGAGATAACCATTTCTAGCACACCATTAGCTAAAATATATACTTTTCAGAATATTTAAGAACTCTACATGATGAATACTAAGGACAGGAAGATAAGATTAGAAGATATGACCAAATATTGTCTAATGACAACTATGTAAATTCATACCAACTAATCACCTTATCTTAAGAGCGTTGGTCATCAAACTAAGACTTGAGCACCAAATCCAGGCATGGCTTGGTCTCTCAAACTTTTATTGCATATATTTTCTCACATTCATGAATCATCTATAGGTTTTATATTCCACAATGGCAGAACTGAGCAGTTATGAAAAAGACTGTCATGTCTACAACCAAATCTGCCTGTTGTCTTATCTTTTATAGAAATAAATGTTGATGTTAGGATAAAAAATTAAAAACATCTTGAGACACAGATCAAGGAATTCATGGTCAGCAGAGGCCACTAACAACTTGTTAAAATTAGCCATAATAATAATAATTTTGAGCCTCTTCAGGGGCAGAGTGACCAAACATGAAAAAGAAGCAAGGACGCAAAGACATACAAGTCTAAACAAGAAAATGAGTAATGGGTCATCTGGTACTCTTGAGTCCAAAGATTCATGGTCAAAAATAACTGGTCTATGCAAATTGCTGATGTTTAAAATATCCAATTATGTGTAACCGCGCCAAATCTCCCTGCTCTTCCCACCCCCTACCTATAAAAGTTCCCAACTTCCTGGGGTCTTCGTCGAATCCCCTGTCTCCTGCGTGAGATATGATTCGAACCGAGGGGCCCCTCGATATTAAAAAACTACCTTTTTGCTAATTGCATCGAGATGGTCTCGTGTGTCCTTGGGTGGTGAGCCTATTCCCATATCAGCATGAGAGACTCCCCCTTGTGAGGCCCTTTCATTTGGTTCCCTGACCGGGAATCGGGAATCGAGGCAACCACCCTGGACTCCCGAAAAACCCTTGGAGGTAGGTCTGTGTGAATGAAGTGTGTCTGAGTGCTGCTGTCTTTGTGTTCTGGTTTCATTCCTAGGAATTTGGTTTCGGTTTCTGAGCAGCTGTGCTACTGCAGACCGTAAGGGCTCAGCGGCTGCGGAGGAAAGCAGACATGCTATGCCGCACGCAGGCTGCGTGGCCCGGGGGAGGACGCTCCACGGGCAAAAGTCTCGACCGCAGGTTCGAGTCCTGCCATGAGACAAGGGGGAAGATGTGGAATCCTTCCCCATCTGAGGTTGCAGAGAGTGCTTCCGCTTAGTTGCAGAGAGTGCTTCTGCTTAGGGGAAGACATGAAATCCTTCCCCATCTGAGGTTGCATTTGGTTAGTGTTTTGCTTGTCTTGTGTGTTTGTGTTATAATCGTAAGTTTGTTAGGCTTTGAAATGAGACAGACTGTGACGACTCTATTATCTTTGACTTTGGATCATTGGACTGACGTTAGGGCTAGAGGACGGAATTTATCAGAGACTGTTTTTTTTTAAAAAAAAAAAAAAAAAAAAAAAAAGGGCATTGGCAGACTTTCTGCATTTCTGAGTGGCTTGCTTTTGTTGTAGGATGGCCCCCTGAGGGGACATTTGACTTGTTAACTATCAGAGTCATTAAAGCAATTCTGTTGCAGGAGATATCCGGTCAGGTCGCATTCAGACCAGTAGCTCTACCGGAGCTCCCTCCCCTTCCAAAGTGGCTGGCTTCCACACTCCCACCTATAACTGAAAAACTAATCATCTTTCTTTTTCTGAGAATCCTGCAAAACTTACAGGCTTTGATAGGGTCCCTGCAGCTACACTGTTGCCGGGATCGTGTTTCCAAGATGGCGGCCGAGCCTGGGGACTACGTCTCCCATGAAGCACTGCCGCCCGTGTGTTTCCAAGATGGCGGCCGGACCCTAGAACTACGTTTCCCATGATGCCCGGGTTCGGACTGCATGAGCCTTCAAGACCAAACCGTGCTCCGGCAGTAGTGAGCGCCCTGGGACATCGAGCGGCTCCGCAGCCAGCAGGAAGCGGGGACCCCGGGCAGCCCCTTTGGTTGCTGGGCCTGAGGGGGGTGGTGGGCATTCCCCGGCCACGAGGCCCCGTCCCTTCCCTCACCAGGGGAGTGCGGCGGCTTCCTACCCTTGCTTGGTCGCTTGCCAGCGCTCCCTCCTCCCCACACCCCGCTCCCGGACTGCTTTGGGTTCCCATAAGAAGGGTATCAGGTAAAAGATGGAGCAAGGCTGTTTACTTATTGCCCGCCGTCTCTAGTGGCAGGGGGCAGTGAGAGGGCCCCCACCAATTTGGCTGAGGTGAGAAAAGGTCATACAGGAGACGGATAAATTAGATATGTCAAAAGGACAGCGAGCTTCTGTAATTATGGCATCCATTGAGCAGTCTGCCCAAGATATTAGAGAGGAACTACAATGCATTGAAGGACTGCAGAGCTATACTATTAGAGATGTAGTGAGAGAGGGAGAGAGGAAGTCAGAAGAGGGAGAGAGAAAGTCAGAAGAGGGAGAAAGAAAGTCAGAAGAGGGAGAGAGAAAGTCAGAAGAGGGAGAAAGAAAGTCAGAAGAGGGAGAGAGTAAGTCAAAGAGGGAGAGAGTAAGTCAGAAGAGGGAGAGAGTAAGTCAGAAGAGGAGAGAGAAAGTCAAAAGAGGGAGAAAGAAAGTCAGAAGAGGAGAGAGTCAGAAGAGGGAGAGAGTAAGTCAGAAGAGGGAGAGAGGAAGTGATAAAGGGAGAGAGTAAGTCAGAAGAGGGAGAGAGTAAGTCAGAAGAGGGAGAGAGTAAGTCAGAAGAGGGAGAGAGTAAGTCAGAAGAGGAGAGCGTAAGTCAGAAGAGGAGAGAGAAAGTAATAAGAGGTAGAGAGAAATCAGAAGAGGGAGAGAGAAAGTTAAAGAGGAGAGAGAAAGTCAGAAGAGGGAGAGAGAAAGTCAAAAGAGAGAGGAGTAAGTGAGAAAGAGAGAGAGAAGGCGTGGTACGTAAAGAAGGAGAGAGATAGGAGACAGGAAAGAATTTGACTTTCATACTGGCCACAATAACAACAAAAAAAGAAAAGATAGCTAGGAGACTGGGCAACAAGCAGCAGCGAGGAGACCAGAAAAATGCAAACTTCATTAAAAAAAAAATTTCAAAATAGATATTTTTTTTAAAAAATTTTACAATTTAAAAAATTTTCTTTTTACATGAAAATTTAAAAAAAAATATAATAATATTCTAAAAATTTTAAATTTTTAATAGTGTTTTTTTTTACCTTCCTCCCATCTCCTGTTTTTTGAACTCTCTTCCCTGCCCCCTTTAAAAAATTTCCCCCCTTTTTCCCCCTTTTCCCCCCCTCATTTTTTTAATATCCTGCTCTTGCCTTTTCTAATGCCTTCCCCCAGGGTTTTTTTAGTTTGTGGGGAATATTTTTAGACATTTTTTCACAGTATAAAAACCCCCCCCAATAAAATTTTTATGGGGGGCCCTATACCCATTTTTACTCAAGGATGAACCCCCGGGGTTTTTTTCAAATAAAAAATTTTCGGTTAACTATAAAAAAGAATTGGGGCCACCGGGGGTACATAAGATTCGTCTCAAGTATATATTGCTGTAAGGGGTTGGGCCCCCCGGCTTCCTTTTAAAATTTTTTTATAGCTTGGTCAATAACCTTAATGAACAAACAGGGAGATGTTTCTGAGAAAATTTTTTTAAGTTTGCTTTTTTTTGTTGGATTTTTTAAATTTTTTTACCAGTAGCAAATCCTATTTTAAGTAGTTTGTATCCCTTTTAAAACTGTACAAAGCTTTCCCCAAGTTTACATGTGAAAGAATTCAGGGTTTTTTGTAAAAATTTTTCAAAAAGGGGGAAACCCCCCCAGAGGGTTTTTTGTGGGGAACCCAAAAAAATGAGGGTTTTCCCTTTCCCCGGTTGGTTATTTTTTCCCCGAATTTTCCAAAAAACCCCTACAGTTTTTTTAAAATAAACCCCTTGGGATTTTATAAAAGTATAAAAAAAGTTGTTTTTTTTTTGATTGTAAAAATCAAATAAAAAAACCATAATAAAAAATCTATCAAAAACAATTTTGGATAGCTAGAAAAACAAAAATGTTTAAAATACTAGAAAATTTTATTCAAATTTTTTAGTGAAAATTTCACATCCTAAAACCCCCCCATTTGGAAGACATTTTGAATTATTGTTGATATGAAAAAACCCCCTGTGAACACAAAAAAATGCATGTGCACGGGGGAAAAAAAAAGGGGGGTTAAACCCCGTTTTTTAAGCAATACGATATAAAATTTGGGGAAAAAAAATATTTTTAACCCCTCAAAGGGGATCCAAGTTGGGAAAAAAGAAAAAAAAAAAAAAAAAAAAAACCAAAAAAAAGGGGGAGAAAATGGGGCTGTAAACCAGGGGGTGGGGAAAAAAAACCAAAAAACCTCGGGGAGCCCCGGGGGTAGGGGTCGTAAACATATTGTATGCTAGGGGGGGAAAAACTTGTGTATCCCCAAATTTTGGGGAAAACAACTTGCCCAAAATTTCCCTTTTAAAAAAATAAAATATGCCAAATTTAAAAAAAAAAAAACTTAAAATTAAAAAAAAATTAAAAAAAACTGTAGTCATTCCTGTAGTCTCAGCCCCGGGGGTTTTGAAGCGAAAATTATACTTTTTGGGGGCCGGGGAAATAAAAGGGGGCCCCCCTGTTGCAATGAAATTAAAAGAATGATTTTTAAAAAAAAAAAGGGGGTTTTTTTTTTTAAATTTAACCCCAAAAAAAACCCCAAAAATTTCCAGCTTCTTTCTAAAAGCCAGCATTTTCTAAAACCCCTTTCAGTGCTTTTTAAGAAAAACAAATTATAGCCCAAAAATATTTCTTTTAAAAATTCCCCGGTAAAATTTTGGGCCCCAAAAACAAGCCAACTTTTTTAAAAAAAAAAAATGTATCAAAACCCCAAAAAAGGGAAAATTTTTCCAAAAAAATAAAATAAAAAAAAAAAAAAAAAAAAAAAACCAAAGGGGTGTTTTTAACCCCTCGGAAAACTGATACTCCATCACACCAACAGGTCAAAAAAAAAATTTAAAAACTTAAAAATCTTTGCCTACAGGGGAAGGTTTTTAAAAAAACCATCACCTTTTAAAAGTTTTCCAAAAAAATTTTTGTCTCAGAAAAAATTTTTGGGGGGGAAAAATGGGGGTTTTAACAAAACACACACCCCACACACCCCCAAAAGCACTGCCCCAAAATTATATTTTTTTATCCCCCACCTTTTGTCCCCCATTTCAATCTAAACTTCATGTCGGACAAAAGGGTGGCTTTGGGGAAAAACGAACCTCAGTTCCTTTTTTTAAAATTTGGGGCCCCCCAAAAAAAAAAACTCTTTTTTCCGCTTTTCCTGCATTTTTGTCTTTTTAAAAACTGACCAATCAGGGGAAAAATTTTTACCTTAGCTTTTTTGGGGGAAACCCGGGGGCCCCGGGCCCCTTTTGGTTCTAAAACCCCCCTTTTTAAAATTTTAAGGGGTGAACTCAGAATTTGACCCCCCCCCCAAAAAAAATTTTGGAAAAGGGGAAAAAAGACGGGGGGTTTTTTTTTTTAAAAAAATTCTTGAGAAAAGTTATCCCCAAAATACTGGGGCCCCCTCCATGGGGGGTAGTCCAGGGGTTTCTGATGTGAAAAAAAAGGGGGATGCAGGCTAAGTGTACTGATAACTACTGCATCCAAAATGAGAACTGTATTATGACTTCCATTTCTTTTTTAAAAAAGAGTTTGGGGTTTAAAATAACAGGGGTCAAAAACCTCTGAGAAAAAAAACCTTTTTTATTTCTAAAATTTTGATTGCAATAAAAGCGGGCCCCCTTGTTTTTTGCAGACATACTTTTCCCCTTTTTAGATTGCTCTGGCCCCCCCTAAAAAGGGACTTGGGGTTTTGTTTCAGTTCTCCAGAAAGGGCCCCATGTAGCATTTACTTGCAAAAAAGGGTTTAATTTGGGGTTTTTAAAACTGATTGGATTTTTAACTAGAGGACTTTTGGGTTTTCCATGAACACAGGAGCCCCAGCTTTTAAAAAAAAGAACAAAAAAAGGGCCCCCTTGGAGAAACAAAAATTTTAAAAGTTAAGCTCTATTCTTCCCACCAAAAAATCCCCCAATTTTTTTCCATAAGAAAGCAACCAAAAAAAAAAAAAAAAAAAAAAAAAACTTTTGGAAAAAGGGAAAAGTGAAAAGAAGTGTTGAAGTTTTTCAATTTTTTTTTTTTTTTTTTTTTTACTTAAAATATTTGTGCTTTGGGGAGGGGTTCCCCTTTTTGAACTAACCCCAACAAAAAATTTGGGGTTTTTAGCCCCATGTTCAAAAATCCCCACCCCCCTTTAAAAAACTTGATTTTAAAAGGGGAAAAATTTTAAAGTTCCACCAACCCCGAATAGTGCTTTTGGGGAAAAGGGGACCCTTTTTCCTTTTTGGGGGATTTTTAAAAACCCTTTTTAAAAAGGGGGTGCCATCAACCCCCTAACATTTTTTCCCCACCCCCAAGGGGTCACAAAACCAGTTTATTTCGGGGGTTTAAGGAAAATGAAAAATAGCCTGGGTTTTTTTCCTAAGTAACTCAAGAAATCCTTTAAAAATTTTACCCCATCCCCCTTTTTCTTTTTCTTGTGTCTTCTCCCCCAAATTTTTTTTCCTGCCCCTTTCCCAAAAGGGAAAATTTTCCTAGGGGTTTTAAAAAAAGCATTTTTTTCCCGTTTGAAAAAAGGGGAGTATATTTTAAAAGGGGGGTTTTGAAAATAGTGAGTTTAAAAGCAAAGGGGCCCCCAAACTAGACCAGGAAAAAAAATTTTAGGGTAAATGAGGAATTTTTAAAATTTCGGGGGAAAGGTGAACATCCCCCAAAAAACCCCTTGAGTTCTTTTAAAAGCACTTAAAAAATTTTCTCCCAAAAAAAAGTGGGAAAAAATTTTTTTTTCTTAATTCACCACACCACACACACACAAAAAAACCCAAAATTTTTAAAACCCCCTGCCTAGAGAGATAAGATTTTAAAAAAAAATTTTATTTTAAAAAGGTTAAAAAAAACGAATATGTAAAAGAAACCGGGAAACCTCATTTTTTTTAAACTAAGACCTGGTAACAACCCTTTTTATTTTTTCCCTTTTGTACTTTTAACCCCCTTGAATTTTTAGCTTTTTGACAGAAAAAACCTTTTTGGTTTTTGGGGAAATTTTTTTTAAAAAAAAAAAGACAATAAGATTATTAAGAATAAGGGGAAAATTTTTAATGCCCCCCACTAGAAAAAGGGGGTGTGAAGAGTGGGGGGGGGAGGGGGGCGGGGGTTTTAATTTTAGAAATTGTTTCTCTTTTTTCCCCTCTTTTTGGATTCAGAAGAAAAAAGCAAAAAAAAATCAATTTTTTAGCACAGACCCTTAACCCCCTGAATCATCTTCCCCAAAACCCCACTTTTCCCAAAAATTTTTTCTGGGGGTGCCCCAAAAAAAATTTTTTAAAACTTAAGTAAAACCAAACCCCCTTTTTTTTAACAGACTAGTAAATAAAAATACGGGGAAACCCCCCATTTGGGGCCAAAAAAAATCCCCTCCAGGGGGGCCAGGAAATCCCCCAAGATAGAGAAGAGCCAGGGTGTTTTCCCCTTTAAAAACTTCTAACCTCTCTTTAAATTTTTTGTTTTAAAAGAACAGTAAAAAAAAAAACACAAAACAAAAAAAGACATTCAAAAAAAATAAATTTTTTTTTTTTACGTTTTTGTGGTTTACCGTGTCAGAAACACGGGGCATGTTTGGGGCTTTCACAATGTCAAAATTTTTTTAACATCATAAGCAGTTAAAAACCCCCAAGAATTTTCCCGTTTGGGGAATTTTAAACCCCGGCCGGAAACCCTTTGGGGGTAGGGCTGAAAAAAGGGGGGCCCCTAAGGGATGCGGCTTTTTTGATTTTTCTCCCCCAGGGTTGGGGTCCCCCCCGTTTTTTTTTTAAAAACCCAAAAAACCCCCCCCCAAAGGGTTTTGGGCCCAAAACCCCCAAAAATGTCTCGTATTTCAAAATAACCACTTATTAAAAAAAATTTCCCCAAAGCGCATCTTATGGAGGCATTTCTAAATTTTAGTTACCCTTTCAGATGATTTAAAAATTTTTGCCCCAATTTTTGGGCATAAAACTAGCCCGGACAAACTCAAAAATTTATAAAATTGGGAAAAAAAAATTTTAAAAAGGTTTTAAAAAAAAGGCCCCTTTTTTAACCCCGGAGGTAAAATTTAAAAGTGATTTTTTAAAACCCCTTAAAAACCTATTAAAAAAGGGGGAAAACTTTTTTCCCGTGCTGGAAAACTAGCCAACTACCGGGGGAAAAAAAAGGTCAGGGTTTTTTTAAAGGGGGAACCCCCCAAAATTTACCACTTCAAAAGCCAGAATTTTTTCCCAAAAAAACTTTTTTAAATTTTTTTTATTCTACCCCCAGGGAGTGAAAACCCCCCCCTTTAAAAAAAAAAACCCTTTTTTTTCCCCTGAGAGAGACCTTTTTTGAGGATTCCCCCTCAAAATTCAGAAAACCCCCGGGGTTTTTGTGGTACCACCCCCAACTGACCATCACCACACAACCCCGGGGGTCAAAACTCGGGGGAAAACTAGGGAAAAAGGGGGCCCAAAAAAAAATTTTAAGATTCAGAAAAAAAAAGAAATCTGTTGAGAAAAATTTCAACTCCGGAAAAAAGTCAAAAGGTATACCCATGGAGATCAACATGACTGCCAAAACGGGGGAAATAAAAAAAAAAGATAGAAAAAGACAGATAAAAAAAAAAGGGGGACTTTTTTAAGGGGCCCCCCAACCCCCAGGCCCAAAAAAATACAAAAAACCCCAAAGGAATTTTAAAATGGGAGAAAATAGTTTTCCTCAAAGGGAAAAAAAAAAAAAAAACCCCCCAAAAAGTTATTAAAAATCAAAGGGCCAACCCCGAAATAATCATAAACAAGTAATAAAAGTTAGAGCTGGGGAAAAATTAAGGATTTTAAAAAAAATTTTTTGGCCTTGAGGGAAAAATTTTAAAAGGGCCAATGGAATGTTGGGGCCTAGAGGGGAATTTTTAAAGGGCCCCGGTAAAATTTTTTAAAGGGCCCAGATAAAATGTTAAGGCTTAGGTAAAATATTAAGACCTAGGGGGAAATTTTAAAAGGGGGCCTAGGTAAAAAATTTTTAAGGGCCCCCAGAGGGGAAATTTTTAGGCCTAGGGGAATTTTAAAGGGGGCCTGGGGAAAAAAATTTAAAGGGCCCAATGGAATTTTGGAGGCCTGGGGTTTGGGAAAAAAAGGGGGGAAAAAAGGGAAAATATTAAGGCCTAGTGGAATGTTGGGGCCCCAGTGGGTTTTTAAAAGGGGCTAGGAAAAAAATTTTTAAGGGGCCCAGAGGGAAAATTTTTGGGGGTAGGTGGAATGAAAAAAAGGGCTGGGGAAAATTTTTAAGGCCTAGGTAACGGGGTTCCCCTTGGGGGCCCTGCTATTAAGGAAACTTTTTCATGCTAAGATTGATTAAAATTTTTAGTTTGTTTTTGGTTTTTTTAAAATGAAAAAAAACAGTAGAACTGTTCTGTAGAGTTACCCACAAAAAACGGGGAAAACTGAACCAACCCCCCAAACCCCGAAAATTCCTGCACCTGGGTCAAAAGGGTTTTTTTGGGGTTTTTCCTTTTAAAAAAAATGCCCCCTTTAATTTTTCCCAAACCCCCGGGGGAAATGACACCCTACTTGGCAGAAAGAAACATGACATAGGAAAACCCGACATCCGGGTTTTGGGAATTTAAAAAAAAAAAATCTAGACAAGCCCCCCCCTGGTAAAAAAAGTTAAAACCCCTAAATTTCAAAAATTTTAATCCCCTGCCACAGTGAAATCCCCCCAAACCCAAAAGGGAAAAAGGAAAAAATGTAAAAAAAAAGACATTTTTCCCAAGCAAGCCCCCCATCACCAAATCCCCGACTGGTAAATAATTGGCACAATGTTTTTGGGTTTTTTGGTTTTAAAAAAAATCTGTAGGAACTTAACTGGGGGAAAAAGCCCCGTTCCCAAAAACTGGACCGGGCCCCCGGGCCCAAACCCCTTTTCCCGGGGTTTTCCCCCAAGAAACTGTCCCTGCCCCGACTGGGGCCAGTTTTTTCTGTTTTTGTGAGGCGTTTCGGGGTTTTTCCCCAAAAAAAATTTAAAATAGACTGAAAAATTGTACTTTATATTTGAGAAGAGATAAAAAAAAAAAAAAAAAAAAAAAGACAAGACTAGGGGTTTTTGAATCTAGAAAAAAGGGGTTAGAGAGAGAGAAAAAAAGGGGAAAAAATTATATAATTATTTTTTTAAATTTTAAAAAAAAAAAATTTAAAAAAAAAACTAAATTTCTGAAGTTTGTACCCATTTTTTTTTAGTTTGCCCCGGTGAGATTCTGTATTTATATTTTAATCAGTTTGCTGATGACAATTTTTGCACATTTGTTTCCTAAAAATTTTTTTAAGTTCCCCAAAATTTTTTTCTGAAAATTTTAAAGAAAAAATTGATTTCAATTTTTTTTTTTTTAAAAAAAGGGTCACCCTAACCCCCAAAATTTACAAAAAAAAAAAAAACCCCGTGGGAAAAGGGGGGTAGATGAAATATATTTTTGGCCCCCTTTAATTTTTTCCCGACTTTGGGTTTTTTTCATCTCTGGACTAGACAGAGAGTGGGGGGTTTGCTTCAAGAGTAGGGGAAAAAATTTTTTTAAAACCTTTTTTTTTTCCCCTTTTTTCTTTTGGAATGTGAAGAAACCCCTTTTCACAAAAAAACAATAGTCCCCATGGTTTTTTTCAACAAAATCCCTAATTCTTCTTAATGTTTTTTTAGAATTTTTAACTGAAGGTTTTCTGAACCTTCCCAGTCACTTAGAAAATTGAAAATTTTTGAAAAAATATTGGGGACTATTTTATAACCGCTAAAAAATTAAAAATTTGGGGGGGTTTTTAAAATTTTGAAAGTTTTGTGAAAGATATTACAATTTTAAATTTTCCTACATTTTTTTTAAAAAAAGGGGAAAAAAAATTTTGGGTTTTAAAAAACCAGAGAGGCGGGGGGGCAAAAGGAGGCACAAAAAACAGGGGGGAAAAGAGAGACGGAGAAATCATGGGTATTTTTTTTTATTTTTTGGGGTTAAAACCACCCCCAAAAATTTTAAAAAATTCTGGCCCCAGAGAAATATAGAAAACCCCAAAAAAAAAAAAACCCAAAGGGCATCTGGGGAAAAATCCCCGCGTAAAAAATTTGACCCCAGAAACCTTTCCCCCTCACCCATTTTTTTAAATTTTTCTTTTTATTAATGCTTTAAAGGAAATTTTTTAAAAAAAAAAAAAAAATTTTGAATCGTTAAACCCCCCATATGTTCCAAAAACCCACAAAAAGATCTTTTCCCTTTTGGGGCCTTTCAGATGAGAAAAACCCAAAATTTTTTGACACCATTAGCTAAAAATATATTTTTTCCCAAAAAATTTTTAAAAAAATCTCATGATGAAAAATAAGGAAAAGGAAGATAAGATTAAAGATATGCCCAAAAAAATTGCCCCAATACAACAGTAATTCATCCCAAAAAAATCCCCTATTTTTAAAAAAACTTTTGGGCATCAAACTAAGACTTTACCCCCCAAATCCGGATGGCTTGGTTCTAAAAAATTTTTCCCCCAAAAATTTTTCACATTCAAAAATCATTATATTTTTTTTTTTCCCCCAATGGCAGAACTGAGCAGTTTTTAAAAAACGCCCCTTTTAAAACCAAATCTCCCCTTTTTTTTTTTTTTTAGAAAAAAAATTTTTGGGTGTTAGGATAAAAAAATTAAAAAATCTGAAAACACAGACCCCAAAGGAAAACCCCGGGGGCAGCAGGGGGCCCCAAAAACAATTGTTAAAATTACCCCTAAAATAAAATTTTTTTAGCCTTTTTTAGGGGCAGAGTGAAAAAACCCCTTTAAAAAAGAAGAAAGGGCGCAAAGACATAAAAACTAAACAAGAAAATGAGTAATGGGTCATCGGGAAATTTTTTGAGTCCAAAAAATTCAGGGGAAAAAAAAACTGGTCAAAGCAAATTGCTGAGTTAAAAAAAATCCAATTATTTTGAAAAACCCCCCCAAAAAACCCCCCTGCTCTTCCCCCCCCCTACCTATAAAAGTTCCCAATTTTTCCGGGGGGTTTTTTGCGAACCCCCCCGTCCCCCTGCGTAATATAAAATTTCGAACCGGGGGGGGCCCCCAAAATTTTTAAAAAAAAAACCCCCCTTTTTTGCAAAATTTCATCGAGATGGTCTCGTGTGCCCCCCTTGGGGGGGGGGAGCCAAATTTCCCATATCGCATGGGGGACCCCCCCTTTTGAGGCCCCCTTTTTTTTGGGGTTCCCCCGCCCGGGGGAAACGGGAATCGAGGGGAAAACCCCCCCGGACCCCCGGGGAAAAAAACCCCTTTGGGAAAAGGGTTTTGTGAATGAAGTGTGTCTGAGTGTGCTGTCTTTGTGTTTTGGTTTAAAATTTCCCGGGAAATTTTTGGTTTTGGGGTTTTTGAGCAGCTTGCTACTGCAACCGAAAGGGGGTCAGGGGCCCCCCCCGGGGAAAGCGGGGCAGCTATGCCCCACGCGGCCCCGCGGGGGCCCCGGGGGGAAAAAGCCCCAGGGGAAAAATTTTTCGCCCCGGGGGGTTTTTGAGCCTTTCCATGAGACAAGGGGGAAAAATGGGGGGGAAAACCTTTCCCCCCTCGAGGTTGCAAAAGATGCTTCCGCTTAGTTGAAAAAGGTGTTTTTTGTTGGGGGGAAAAACATAAAACCCCCTTTCCCCCTCGGGGTTTTCTTTTGGGTTTGGGGGTTTTTTTCTTGTCTTGTGGGGGTTTGTGTTATAATGTATTTGTTGGCTTTAAAAAGAGCCCCGACTGTGACAAAACTATTATCTTTTGATTTGGATCATTACTACGTTAGGGCTGGGGGGACGGAATTTATCAGGGGGCTTTTTTTTTTTAAAAAAAAAAAAAAAAAAAAAAAAAAAAAAGGGGGATTGGCAGATTTTTTGCTTTTTGAGTGGCTTGCTTTTGTTGTAGGAGGGCCCCCCCCAGGGGACTTTTGCCCTTGGGGTTTAAAAACCCTTTTTTTTTTTGCAATTTTTTTGCAGGAGATATCCGGTCAGGGGGGGATTCAGACCAGTAGCTCTTTTTGGAAAAACCCTCCCTTTTCCCAAAAAAAACTGGGGGGCCACCCCCCCCACCAAAAACTGAAAAACTAATCATCTTTCCTTTTTTTGAGAAAAAATGCAAAAACAGGCCTTTTGGGGGGGGTCCCTGCAAATAACCCGGGTTTCCCCCGGGGGGGTGTTTCAAAAAAGGCGGCCGGGGGCCGGGGACTACGTCTCCCATGAAGCACTGGCCCCCCCGTTTTCCAAAATGGCGGCCCGGGAACCCCCAGAACTACTTTTTTCCCCCCAAAGCCCGGTTTTTTACGCATGAGCCTTTTTTGAAAACCAAAACCCTTTTTTTCCGGGGGGGAGTGGCGCCCTGGGGGGTCCCCCCCGGCCCCGCAGCCAGCAGGAAGCGGGGGGCCCGGGGGGGGCCCCCTTTTGGGTTTCTGGGGGCCCCCGGGGGGGGGGGGGGGGATTCCCCGGCCAAAAAAGGGGGCCCCCCCCTTCCCCCACCAGGGGAGTGCGGCGGCTTCCTACCCTTGCTTGGTCGTTGCCAGCGCTCCCTCCTCCCCCCAAACCCCCCCCCCCGGGGTTTTTTTTTGGGGTTTCCCCTAAGAAGGGTACAGGTAAAAGATGGAGCCCAAAAGGGGGGGTTTCTTTTGCCCGCCGTCTCTAGTGGGGGGCCCGTGAGAGGGCCCCCCCAATTTGGGTGAGGTGAGGGGAAAAAGGGGGTACAAAAAAGGAAAAAATTTGATATGTCAAAAGAAGCGGCTTCTGTAATTTTTGGCATCCATTGAGCAGTCTGCCCCCCAAAAAATTTTTGAGGAACTACAAATTTTATTGAAGGGCTGCAGAGGGGGTACTATTTTTGATGTAGTGAGAGAGGGGAGAGGAAAATCAAAGAAAAGGGGGGGAGAAAGCAGAAGAGGGAGAAAGAAAAAAAAAAAAGAAAGGGGGAGAGAAAGTCAGAAATGGAAAGAAAGTCGAAGAGGGGGGAGAGAAGTCAAAAAAGGGAGAGAGGGAATTTAGAAGGGGAGCGAGTTTTAAAAAAGAAGAGGGAGAGGAAAAAAATCAAAAGAGGGGGGAAAAAAAATCAGAAGAGGGAAGAGATCAGAAAGGGGGGGAGTAATAAAAAAAGGGAGGAGAGGGGAAAAAATAAAGGGGGGGATAAGTCAAAGAGGGAGAGAGTAAAACAAAGAGGGGGGGAGTTTTAAAAAAAAGGGGGGGGAAAAAGTAAGTCAAAGAGGGGGGGGGGTAAGTCAAAGAAAAGGGGGGGAGAAAGTAATAAGAGGTAGAGAGAAAGTCGAAGAGGGGGAGAGAAAGTTTTTAAAAAAGGGGGAGAGAAAGCAAAAAAAGGGGGGAAAAGAAAAAACAAAAGGGGAAAAAAGTAAGTGAGAAAGAGAGAGAGAAATGAGGTAAAAGTAAAGAAGGGGAAAAGATAGGAGACAGGAAAAAAAATTTTGGGGGTTTTTTTTAAAGGGGGCCCCCAAAAACAACAAAAAAAGAAAAAAAAGCTAGGAGACCTGGGGGGGCCCCAACAGAAGCCGGAGACAAGGGGGAACCCCGGGAAAAAAAAACCGGTTTTCCCCAATAAAAAAGACCAGTGCACATACTGCAAAAAAAAAAGTAAAATTTGGGGGTGAAAATGCCCTAAAAAAGAGACAAAAAAAATTTTTTTTAAAAAAAAGATGATGAAGTTAGGGGGGGACAGGGCTCAGTCCCCCTCCCTGAGCTTGGGTAAAAAATTTAGAGTAGAGGGGGGGTCCATGGGGGTTTTTTGTTGACACAGGGGCAAAAAAAAATTTTTTACTTAAGAGACTTTGTTTTCTTTTTAAAAGGTGAACCCCCGGGGGCCGAAGGGTTTTTCAACTCAGTGGACAAGACTGCCCCAAAAAATGAAAAGGGGGTTTTCATTTTTGAAAAACCCTTTTTTTACCTTTCGCACAAAAATCTTTTTGGGGGGCCCTCCTACAGTATGTCTTTTTGGCTGCAGAGACCCATGAAAAATGTGAACAAAGGGCCCAAAGATCCTGGCTTTTTTTAGGTGAGTTGGGGTAAACCCGGGGGTTTTTTCCAAAAAAAACACAGATGTGGGGCCCCCCAGAAGGCTTATCTGAGTATATCCCGAGAGGGTGGCCCCCGACGGGGGGCTGATACCAGAAAAGCAAATTTTTAGCAGTTTTCCCCCCCCCCGACCCCCCCCCCTTTCCCGGTAAGGGGAAAAATTTTTTGAGCAGCTGGATTTTGGGAGATTTTTATTATGCATTTGCCCCAAAAAAAAAAATTTCCTGGGGCGAAATATAGACAACATGGACTGCTGATATCTACTGATAAAGACATTAAAAACAAAAAAAAAAAATTCTCCCGTTTTTCAGAAGCGTCCATTTTCCCCGCCAAAAGGGGGGAATCATACAAAATTTTCCCCTTTGGGGGTCCCCAAAAAAAAGGGGGGGCCCCATAGAAAGAGGGAGTTTACATGGCAGATTTTTTGGGGGAAAAAAGGGTGCACAGGAGCCCTGACCTGCAACCGGGGGGGGGGGGCACAGACCCCCAAAAAAGAACTTTGCAAGCCATGGGGAACCCCCCTGGGGAAAAAAAGGCCTGAAAATACCTGACGGGAAATACATCACTCACCCCCCTTTAAAGGGCCCCAAAAAAAAGATTTTAAAAATGGGGTTTAAAAAGGTTTCCCCCCCCCCCCCCCTTCCCCCAAAAATGCCAAAAACTTGCCCGTTTTTCTGAAAAAAAAGTAAAACGTTTTTTCCCCCAATACCAGATTTCCCCCCCAAAAAACCCAGAGAAAAAAAAGGGTGAGAGAAGACCAGCCTGAGACCCCCCTTTAGAGGTTGATCCCTTTTTTGAAATTAGACCGAAAAAAAAAATCTGCTAGTTTTTAAAAGATATTTTTTTTAGGGGGAAAAAGGAATTTTTTCCCCCCAAAAAAAAGACTGCCAACCCCCGGGGGGCCCCAAAAAAAAAACTGAAAGGATTCGGGGGCCCCGGTTTGGAAAAAAACCCAAGGGGGGTTGTTTTCCCAGGTAATTTAGGGACTGGCCAGACAACTAGAAAACAAAAAAGAAAATTACTTGTTCCCCTTTTTGCCCCCGAGCTCCCCAAAAACCCGTAGAAAAAAAAAATAAAAAACCCAAAAAAAAAAACCTTGACAAAATTGGCCCCTTTTTGACCAGCGGGGGGGTTTTTTTTGGGCGCTTTTCCTTTCCCCTTTTTTCCTTGGTTTTTCCCCCTGTGGAACACCCCAAGGAAAACCTTTTTTGTTAACTCCCTTTAAGATCATATTTTTTTTCCTCTCCACCAAAATAAAGACTTTTGAGAGTTGGGCCCCCTTCTGTGACGCTCTATCCCAACATCTTCTCTCCAGCCCCCCCAAGGCTTTAAAATAGTCCGAAAAAGGGAAACTGGGAATTTTGGGAAAGGATCCCCCCTTTGGGGTCCTAGAGATTTTTTTCTGTTCCTCCCCAAATTTAAAGTTAGGGGGTTGCTATAAATAAAAAAGGGTTTTTAAAAATTTACCTCCCATCATTTTCCGTAATTTTTTGGGGAAAAAGAAAAGAAAAATGACTTTAAAAAAGAGATATCGGGGGCAAAAAACAAGACTTTTTTTTGGGTACCCGCGCCTGCAAACTCATAACCCCCTTTTTTAAACCCCCACAATTTTAAAAAAGGGGGGCAAAATGTTGCCAAAACCCTTTTTTTTGTGCCAGGGGCCCAAAAAAATGGTGGGCCTGCAGTTCAGGATCACTCCCTGTGTGTCCCCCCGAGCTTTATTTGAACCCCAAAAAAAAGGGGGTTTTATATTTTTTGTTTTTAATTTTGGGGGCCCCGAAAAATTTTTTTTAAAATGCCGCTTAGGGTTTTTTACAGAAAAATTTTTTTTTTTAAACTTCAAAGTACAAAAGGGAACCTGTTTCCCCAACATTGGCCCTTTTTTTTGAGAACAAAAGGGGGTTTCAGCAGGGGGGGGGAAAAAGGGGGGGCCCTTTTAGCCACTAGACAAAAAGGCTTAATTTTTCCCTTTTTGAAAAATTAAAAAAAAAATTTAACACAGACAAGGAAATTTAATGGCAGCAGAGGCCACTAAATTTAAAAAACCATAAAATAAAAATTTTTTGCCCTTCAGGGGGAAATGACCCCAAAAAAAAAAAGCAAAGGGGCAAAGACATAAAAGTCTAAAAAGAAAAATGATAATGGGTATTGGGACTTTGAGTCCCCAAAAATTTGGCAAAAAATGGGGTATGCAAAAAATTCTGATGTTTAAAAAATCCAATTAGTGTAAACCGCCAAAAACCCCTCTCTTCCCCCCCCCTACCTATAAAAAAATTTCCCCAAATTCCTGGGGTCCTTTTTTGGGAAACCCCTGTCCCCTGGTGGTATGATTCGAACCAGGGGGGCCCCCGATATTAAAAAAAAATTTTCCTTTTTGTAATTTTATCAATGGGCTGTGTTCCCCTTGGGGGTGAGCCATTCCATAGATGAGGGCTCCCCCTTTGAGGCCCCCCCCCTTATTACACCCGCTTAGGGGAGAGGTGAACCCTCCACAGCAGGAGAAAGGGGTCCAAGGGGAAATGTCAAGGGGCCCTTTTAAACCCCTTTACGCAAAATTTCCGAACAGAACACAGTAATCCCCAATTAAGAAAAAAAAAAAAAAAAAAATTTTTAAAAGGAAAAAATTGAAAAGCCAAAGTCAACCAAAACTAAATTAATTGCCCATTAAGAAACAAAAAAACCTCACACCCAAGAAACCAAAAGTTAACTTTGCCAGAAAACAGGAAATCTTTGTTTTTTTCATCCAGTTACCAACCAAAAGGTGAAGAAAAAAACATAGGTATATCTGATTTAGATTTGTGCTTTTTCCTTTCTGGAAACAGAACAAAAAACCGGAAAACAAAAACCCAATTAAAAAGTTTCCCTTTTTTTTGATTAAAGGAACCAAAAGGTATAAGTCAAAATTTTTGCAAGTACCTTATAATGTAGACAACTCCAACTAGGAAATCTGTATGAAACATGAGGGGAAGCATCAAATTAAAATAGTAAAAAAGGGGAGATGATTTGGGTATATGGGTTTAAACACATATATGAAGAAAAAAAAAAAGAATAAAGAATCAAGTTTTTCAAAACTTTAAAAAAAAACCTTTTTTTTTTTTTTTTTTTTTAAAGGGTTTTTGAGTGTTTTGCCTGCATGTATGTCTGTGCACTACTGCAAAGCCCACAGGGTGGGAAAGAAAAGTGTTCGATCCCGGACTGGATTACAGATGGTTTGTGAGCTGCCATGTAAGTACTGGGACTCCCAGTCTGGGTCCTCTGGAAGAGCAAATTCTCTTAACCTCTGAGCAAATCCTCCAACCCTAAGACGTAAAAATTTATATCCAGCCACAATAGCTGAGTGAGAACTGAGAAAATAAATTCCTTAGAGGAGCTGATGAGAATATTTAAGAGTGACAGTTAAATCGAGTCTAAGGTGAGAAATGCTACAGCTTAAATACATATATGAAATTTCTTTTTTAAAAAGAGTAATGACTATATCAGAATTAAAACCTCATAAATTTCTCCCGGATTTGTAGAGAGAATCTCTTATAAAACATCACCTGTCAATAAGAAAGGCAAGGACCAATACCATGAGGCAGGAAATAGGGAGGTGGGACACTGGCAGGAAGTGAGAGGATTCTGGAATAGTAACGATTTAAAAAAAAGAGACTCAGGGAGACATAAGGGAGGTGAGACTAGAGACAGACAGAGAAAAACAAATGTTAAAAACAGCAGGAGATGCTAAGAAAGAAGTGGGCCAAGACTGAAGAGAGGTAACAACCAAGTGGTAGCGTTAGAAATAGTCAAATGGGTTAAATAAGTCACGAGTCAGGGAACGAGCAAGAGCTTATGGCCTTGGCACTTAATAAAAATAATTCATCTCGAAGTCATCATTCCAGGAAACAGGACTAGAAAGAAAGAGAGATTTTAAAAATTATTTTAACAAAGATCAGATCAATATTTCAAGAAAATCTTCTACCTAAACACATGGAGATTAGATCCTGGGTGAAAGGTCGTTTTTTTAGGGTGACCTTATCTAGATCACATCACAAAGATCTCCCTCTGGATTCAACTTGCTTCCTGGTCCTTAGGATCCTCTATCAAAGAATATAAATGAGATATAGAGACTGTAATGTAGAAAAAAATATAAAATTTATCATAGAGTCAGGTAGAGTACCCTCAGGCTGGAGAGAAAACAATGGCCAAAGGAGTCTTAGTACTAACCTAGTTTTTTTGGTGGACTTTACACTTTTCTATATCACTAGAGACAGTGGATTTCCTTAAGAGACATTTCTCTTTTTATGTGATGGGCACACCCTTTAGGACTGAACTGACTTTTCAGGAGAGACGACAAATCATGTTCCTGTTCAGTTAAACAGAATCTGTGACCTTTCAGGCAGTTCTGAACAAGCACTGATAACGTACACAGCAGGAATGTGTTGGAGATATGGCAATTAATAAACATAACCACTTCCTTACCACTTCAGAGCTTTCAGTCTAGTAGGAGCTGCACGGTGAACACTTCTTTGGTTCATGTGTGCATGGCATAAAGGTATACATATACATTCTTATTTTGAGGGAGTGGCTCATCCCTGCTGACTCAAGCCTGCTAATATCATTAGCTACCTAATGGTAGGCAGTGCACACATGGATGGATTTGAGTTTAACTTGCTTTATTTTGTTACCTTGGTCCCTGTTTCTGCAAAGTCACCAACCTGAGGTCTCAAAGTACATAAATATTAAAGATAAAATTATAGTGTATTTTCCTTACCTGTTGTGTTCTGGTGCTTAAAGAGTATGTGTATTTAGCACTGTCAGAATAAACATAGACATATCACTTCACCATAATGAATCTCACAGTCATGTATATAGTTTCTCCAGTGCTTAAAGAGATACTATGATATATGGATAAAGTAAAAAACTTGGTATACCTATCAAAGGATTTCTGTACTATTGCAATTCACGAGGAGGCAGGAGCAATATAGATTCTTTTTCAATGTTCTTATGGCCTCATGATGACTAGTGGATTTTAAAGCTACATTTTCTCCTCTAGGCTTAAGTTCACATTTATTTCTGTAGCTGGAGCTGTGGATTTATTTCTTTGCTCTTAAATAAAAATGAGAGATCTTATGGAGGTTGCTATGAGGAAGCCACCTTCAGAAAATGCATTGCCTAGTTTCTTTCACTCAATCTCGTGTACTTTTCACTAAGTACTGAAGTAGGTAATAAAGTTCTTATCCATGCTAGATCCACTTCCTTCTCTCAAATTCCATTCCTCACACAATTTCCCCATATCTCCTGTCTTCCTGCTCAAATGCCCAAAGTACACTGTGCCCTGTGTTACAATTTCAGCAACCATGGAGTGTGTTGCACCATTGCACACGAAGGCCAATGCCACAGCAACAAGAATAGGAGAAGTAGGATTCCTTGCTTCATACATTTGCAGCCTTAGGCTTAGTTTCTTTTCTATTGCCAAGACAACATACATATATATATTATATATATTAATTGGGGTTATGGTTTCAGGCACAGCCCATGAGAGCAGAGTAAAAGCGTGCTGGAGGGAAGAGCGGAGAACTCACATCTTGAGTCTAACATAGGCAGGAAAAACAAAACAAAACACCAGTAATGGAACATTTCTTGAAGCCTGAAGCCCATCTCTGGTGACACACCTCCTCCAACAAGGCCACGCCTCCTGATCTTTCCCACCAGTTCCACCAATTGAGGACCACGTTCTAAAACACGTACGAGACTATAGGGGCCAGGCTCATTCAATCCACCATATGTAAACTCCAAGTGAACAGCATCTCTGGTCTCGGAAAGAATTCTCTTTAAAGAGAGTTATTTCAAAGAAGGTTATTTCAGGGCCAGTGAGATAGCTCAGCAGATAAAAGCATTTTCTACCTAACTCTCATTACATGAGTTCAAGCCACAGATCCCATCATGGAAGGGGAGAGCCAAATTCCCCGAAGTCTATCTCCAACCTCCACATGCGCACTACGGCGTGTTTAGACCCGCACTCACACACATCATGCACCCCCACAGACGTGTGTGTGTGTGTGTGTGTGTGTGTGTGTGTGTACAAATAAGAATTGATTTAATGCTGAAATCATAAGACTCAAATCAGATATTTCAAATAAAACTGTTAAAATAGCAATGAAGCATGTTTGAGGCCTGAACACATATGCTCCGAGTCTAACCTTATTCTTCCTCCCCCATAAACCTGTAAAACTATCTGAGAATCTCACAAAGACATGTCTTAACACCTTAGCATAGAAAAGATTCTTTCAGACTCTGTGACCTACAGAGTCACCATATGATCTCATTCATCCCAATTGGGAAAGGAGTGTGGGTGGAGAGGAAAGTTCTTTGACAACCCTTTAGACAAAAGATACCCAAAGTCTAGCTAAGGCTATTGTGAAGACACTCATGTATGACACTCTTGAGAAGTCTATTCTTGTCTCTATGGGTACTACACTGTTCCTCAAACTCCCCACGTCCTGATTCCTGTGCTTCAATACGGCTTAAAAATCTTTTCTGAACAGACTCTAACTTTGCTTCATACTGACTCATTCTGAAATTTCTTCCTCCATCAAAGTCAAGAATGCCTGTTACACTTGGGTTGAGACCTCTGAACTCCCCAGCTCTCCAGGCTGCCATGGCTCGGTAGCATCCAGCTGTATCTCTACTCACATTGCCCCTAGTAACCTGAAGTTCCATCCAATCATGAGCAAAGGATCTGTATGGATGGTTTGTTTTTTATGACTGGGAAACTGTGTTTGTTTAAAAATATATATATTTTTTGGCCAGATATGGCAGTGCATACCTTTAATCCTAGCACTTGGGAGTAAGAGGGAGGCAGATCTCTAAGTTCCAGGCCAACCTGGTCTACAGAGTGCGTTCTAGGGCAGCTGGTGCTACACAGGGAGACCCTGACTCAAAAACAAAACAAACAAACAAAACAAACAAACAAGACAAAAAAGTCTTCCTTTTTATTGTTTCAAGAGACACATCTATAGTTAATATGCAGAAATTAAAAGGCAAAGAAAGACTCGCAGCTCAAAAGAAGAGGCCTTGTATAGCAAGTTCTCAGGAAGTAAAACTGAAATTCTACAGGGTGATGTAATCGTCTCAGGGGCTTCACTTGTCTGAATACACCACATGAAGAGATAAAGACATAAAACTGGCACCAACCTGTGCCTACTAGCACAGCTTGCGGAACAGTTCAGATGAAATGAGGAAAGCGAATATCCAGACTTCGGAGCCAGACAGAGTAGTTGTAAAAACAACAGTGAGACAGGATGGGACTTAATCATCTTCCTGTAGAAGAGGCCTACCCTGTGGGCGGAGATGCTGAGAATAAGCACCATGCGTTCTGGCTACGATGAACTGAAGGACGGACCTTGGAGTACATGCAGCCAGACATGGGAGCTGTACCTATTCTGCAGAAAGTGAGAAAAATTTGAATGATGATGGTTTAGGGGGAGGAACAGGGAAAGAAAATGTAACTGTTAGAAAATTAAATTGCCACAAACGTGAAGCAAACCTGAAACCAAGATACGCGGACTGTTATCCTCCTACTAGTTTACCTTGACTGAAGAACTGTGTGTGCTGAAATCCTAGCACTACGGATGCTGATGCAGGATGGCCACGAGTTCAAGTCCAGGCCAGCCAGAAGGTTGTACAGTGAGACTCTGCCTTGAATAAACTCATACGTAAATAATCAAACAGATAATAACAAAACCACACAGAGAAAAAGAATATCCAAAACCTGCGCAGCAACATAGAAACAGAAGAGGGCGCCAGAAAGCTAAGAAAGCTAGTTTGCTTTCCTCTCTACCTTTCTGCCATTTACTGCTGGCCTGCGAAAGTACTAGGTACTCAAATCAAAGGAAATTAAAAACCTGCATTCACACAAGTTACTGTAATCAAAAATAGCAAGTAAAGAGCAAAACATTTCAGATGAGGAGAATTATTGCAAAACAATCCAGGCAATCTAAATGAAATATCCCCAAACAAGCATTTGCAGGGATTTAAATAGTCTCGAAAAACAACACTTCAAATTTCAAATAGAAATCAAAACAAAACAATGTGTAATGAGACTTAACTGAACTCTGGGACCAAAGATGAATTATTACCTCATAAATGATGACTAAGTTGGAACATATTTAAGGTAACACAGGTCAGATCAAGAATTAAAAAAAAAGAGCAATAACATAACATAAAAGAATCACAAGGACAATACAAACATGGAAAACATAAAAAGACACACTATTTTATGAATTTTATTATACATATTTGTGACATAAAATAGATATTATAAGCACAATGAGAAATAAGTAAACCTTGAACATAGATTAACAGAAAGTCAATGGCAACATATATAAAACAGTAAATATAATAAAATAGTATGAGCTAATTATATAGACAAATAAAAACAGATTTAGCAGACCTTTTTAAAAATTACAAATTGGCTTACACAACAAAATTAAATCCTGCTGTACCTAACATGATATTTAACATGGGTATTTAAACATTTCAATTCAGAAAGACTGGCCCTAGTACATATAAGAGTCCAATAATTTCATTAGTAATTTTTACATGAGGAAAATTTCAAATTTAAAAATATTAAACCAGATCAAAATTCTACTTCATAAATCTGAAGGACCTAATTTACAAAAATGAGTGATTATGGGTATTCACTCAATAACACAGACACCATTTTCATAAGTCAGCTACAGAAAATCCCAATCTGATCACAATTGTTAAAAAGTTGCATTGAAAGGGTTCGTTCTCTGGTCACTGATTCCATCTTCTGTATATAGTGACAGTACCACCTCCTGGAAGTCTAGAGATCGTAGAGGGATGCTTTTCAGAAGTTAGGAAGTCTTCTGATAACAGTGGCGTAAGGACTTTATGCACTACTGATTTCAAAATAAGATAAGACAAAATCAAATCATCCTTGTTCTATAGTATTGGGGTATATAGTTCTTAGAACCAAAAATGATAAAGTAGGGATTAAATAATCTTTATTAAGTGTGTTGGTGTGGACATTTTTCTACTAAAGATATTCCAGAGAACTACGGGGGTTGAATTAGTAAGTCAAACTAAACTCAACACATTTGTACTTTCTTCAACCGAGATACACAGAAAAGCACAAATAAAATGATAGTGAGTAGAAGGCGATTCTTCAATGTACTTCAGTACAAAATTGATATGGTAATTTATGCTAAAATAAATCAAATACTTGGTTAGCAAATTTTTGTTCTAATGAAAATATTTATGATGTTCTAATGAGAAGACACTGACAATCCCCCAAACGACTTCATCTAATCTTGTCTCTTAAAGTCAATAAAATTTGTACAGCAGAGTTTTCTAGTGAGACAAGAAATAATGTTTGATAACAGCAGTATTCTCATCACCTGAATGTCATATGTACTAAACAAAGTCTTTTAGAGAACTTTTCAGTCACTGTCTTAAGTACTTCAAAATACTTACTGATTTAAATCTCTTAAGAACCATATGAGGTAGCTGCTGTAATTGTTTCTGTTGATTTTGTATTGAAGAAAATTTGGAAACATAGAAGCAAAGAAATTTCCCCAAGAGTACACAACTAGGACTTTAAGATATGGGCCCACCTGTGATGGTTAGAACAGGCAATGTTCCCTATAGGTTCACTTGTTAGAGCCCTTAGTCAATCCTCAGTTACTGATGCTGTTTAAGGAGGTGATGGATGTTTCAGGATGCCTAGCCGTCTGGAGGATGTGCATCAGTGCGGATGGGCCTTGAGGGTCTATGGCCCTGCCCCACTTCCAGTTCACTGTCTCTAATTTCTGGGTATGGTTGAAGATGAGATTTCTCAGCTTCCTGTTTTGTCATGCCTCCTCTGCCATTAGGGAACCCTAAGCCTTAACGACTGTAAGTCAAAACAAACAAACTCTTTATTTTGCTGTGTTTGGTCATGGTGCTTCATCACAGCAACAGAGAGTAACTAAGACACCACTCCAAGCTGCTTTACATGTCTATGCAGGCAATGAGAAAAATTATCTGTCACTAACAGCTACTTATGCAGAAAGTCTAAGGACGTAGTCAAGTGGGGAGAGCACAGAATAATGTCTTGAGGTTTTAGCAATGGTGAAAGCCCATACATTATGCAAAGTTGCTTAGTACTAGTTCTGAAGGTCAGGGATCTAAAGGCAACATAAGCCCCATCACAGAGAAAAAAGACAGACGGATCACCACACTACACAGGAAATATGAAATAATGGTAATTAGAGGGAAAGAGGAGGATACAGAAAAATCTTTCACAAGATATAATTGTGACCACTAATTAAATAATCATAGGGAAGCTACTGTATGTAGACACCATGTTAGGAAATAAATGTTTCCTAACTACCATCTTTTAATAAATGATGAGAGTCTTGAAAATCACAAGGTGTCTAAGAGACACTATAAAAGCCAGCGAGTGGCTCAAATAGGACAAAGAAGATCACAAGAGATCACTGTTGCAACAAGACAAAAGGAATGAAAACATTCTTTTCTTTTAATCTGTTGAAGAGCAGTAGGTGAAACACAAGACAGAAAACAAAACAATAACAACACCATTTTTACTTCAAGCCAGAAGAGCAGTAAATGCAGAGAAGTCTAAATAGAGTTCTATAGAAAAGTAGCAGTTCTTGGTGACTAAAACCCATTGCTGCTTTCTTAGGGCCAATAGTTTATTGTATATTAGTGGATTCAATATTAGCTTAGAAACGCGTAGGAACACCTACCCACCACCACTCTTCCCTGGGAAAAGAAAAAAAAAAAAGTACTGTCTCTTCTGATGACAATGTGATGGGCCCAGTGGATTGCAAATAAAGACATAAAATGGGAAAACAAATCACTCAGCCCAAAAACTCTCCCTGCAAAGGAATTCTGCTCAACACAAAACAGAAAATGGAAACACATAGGCAACAAAGATCTCTCTAGCTGAAGAAATCAAAGCAATCAGTTTCTTGACTGCTGGATGCTAGGAACTTATATCAAGGGAAAGAAGAGATATAAGCCAACATAAACCACCTGTAAACAAACAGGAGGCTCAGCTCCAAGTGAGCCAGGCCCATCAGAAAACTGGAAGATGACCCTTCTCTGCAGCTGGCTCTTGAAAAAGGGACCATGGGTGAACCTGCTTAAAAAAGAAAATACAGAAATTATGTAGTTCAAAGTTTAATATTCTTTCTTGAAATGCCCTTAAAGATGGGGCACATGAAACAGGAGGAAAAATGTAGACTCAAATAAAAAGTGGACAGGATGGCAGGTAGAAATACGATGGTAACAAAAATTAGCGGAAAAATGCTAAGAGCCAAATGAAAAAAATTAAATACAAATATTACTGAGGTTCTTAAGAGTTAACAGATGCAGTAGAAAAATGTAGGAGAAACTAAAAAGGCATGGTAGGGGAAGAGGGGGATCCATCCAGGGTGTCAGTAACTAAAGGCAACATTTCTTCCTGAGAAAATAAGAATAATCTCATGATGATTATCTTAATAGATACATGCAGGCTTAGATTTTCCAAAATTTAATAAGGATTCTTAAATTCTTTAACCTCTCTTCTAGCCCACCACCCACCAGAGGGAGTGGATAAGAAGGTTATTAAGAAATAGGGGAAGTGGACCTGTTTAGATATGAGATTTGGAGCAAATCCCATCTGTGTTGTCAGGAAATCAGCAGTTCAGTTCACAGGTCGGCAGCGACAGCTCTATATACACCATTCATGAATCATCAGGTCAATCCAGAGGAAACCCTGAGGCTCTGTTGTATGTTGTTTAGAAGTAGTTCCTTGGAGCGATTTTAATCTCCAGTTGTTGGGATACCAGCAGTCTAGTTCAGTAGTGTCAGGATAGCAAATATGAATCAGCAGTAGTAGCACGACCCAACAGAAACAGCCAGGCCTCTGCCAAACTGGCACAAGTCCTCAGGAGTGACCAACCAGGACCAGCAGGGATGTCAGGGGAAGTTCTCTGCTGTGCCTCTCTCCATGAAGCTGAGATCAGCAATGAAGAAGATATGTGAGACCAACCAAGCATTGCAAATGTGAGCCTCCCTCTCCCAATCACTGGCCAGTGAGTCCTATTTATACTCCCTGTAAACATCATGTGTCCTTCCACAAGTCTTACCTCAGCAAAACACCATGTGAAGTTGTCTTAGCAAAACTCCACATGACTCTGTATCAGTTGACATATCCAGAAACTTCCACTTCACTCTGCCAAATCAGGAGACCCGGGAAGTGGCAAGAAGCCTCCAGAATACCCCAGAAGTTTTTTGGTGTGTTTTTTTCTATGAAGTCATGACAAATGGTGACCAGTAAGGAATGGCAAGGCATGCCAATACTATCCAGCGTCATTCACTGTCTGTTGGGCTATATTTATTTTCCTTCTTAACATCATGTGTCCATTCAGATGTCTGTTTTAGCAAAACATTCTTTCACCTGTATACCCCAATAAAACATCATTTGACATAACTGGCTTTCCAAGAAACCAGAAGTTTCCACTTCAGTTACATATATCTAACACTGGGCCACACTAACCACAGAATTGGGAATGTGCTGATCATTGTTCTGTGCAATTTTTAGAAAAGTTAATGAGCTCTATGCACAACCTTAGGCCAATAAAATGAGTAATTTATATGAGGTGGGGAAAATTGCTTAAAAAGTACAACCAGTGCTCACCCAAGAAGAAATAGATTAGTTGAATACTATGTTCTTTTATTTATCCATTAGAGATATTGTGTTTTTCATGTAACACCCTCCCACTAAGACAATGGGTTAAACAAGTCTCTGAAACATGTTCAACTTGTTTAACAATGGACAATAACTCAAGTGTAATGGTGAAACCCTGTAACTACAGTACCGAGAGCTGTAACAGGAAATTATGCCCAACAAAGTACAACTACAAGAAATAAAAAAAGTGACTAATTTCTTTAAAAAAAAAAAAAAGGTAAAACTGTGTATATACAAAAATTACTTTTCAAAATTTCTTTTAAAGATGGGCTATTTAAAGAAAAAAGTATACATCATGGCCCTTATAGGACGTGAAGACTTATTTGTATAAGGGAAAGGCTCTTTCACTGTATGGAAAGCATTATGACATTTGCTCAAAATCGATTGTGATAAGAAACTATATTGTATTCTCGCAAGGCTATTATAATAGCCACTAGCTCTGTGTGATAAAAGATATGTTGATTTAAATTTACATAAAAATTACAAGTCAGTTCCTCAGTTGCCTGAGGTATATTTCAAGTCTTCGTGGCTAGAGGCTGTGCATTTTAGACAGTGTAGCCATTAAAGACTTCCTTCATCACAGAAAGTTTCACCACAGAGCATCACAGAGCACTGAGATGACCCAGTGACTTCTTCAGAATTCTTCCTGCTGCCTGCCTTGTCACCACATCTGTCTTACCGTGTTCCTGCCATCCAATTCCAAGTTCCTCTGCCTCAACTACAGCATTGCCTTCCACGCTGCCTACCTCAACTGCCTGGGTTAGTGTGAAAGTTACCGTCACTCAAAACTGTTGGCTTCAAGATCTTAAAGCATAACCTTACTCAGTTTGACCCTAACCTGCACACAACTGCCTCTTTTACCACCTTACTCCTATACCCAGGACAGCTTTCTTACCATGTTCTTCCAATTTCTTAGCACCCACTGTTCACTCTTGAACTCTGTCCTAGCCCTAGTACCAGATTAATTATATTGCCTGAGCACTCTTCTTCTGTCCTTCATAATTTCCAAAGCACCCTTTTTTTGATATTTTAAGAGTCATTAATTTTCACAAAGTATATGTCCAAAACTTTTGCTTCAGGATTCTTGAACCAACTTCCTACTGATTAACCCTCCCATAATTCTCTCGTCACACTGGAAGTTCTTCATTGCTACTCAATACTTGTCTCTGGATTCTGCTCTAATTCTCTCAGCCACCACTCGATGCCTCATTTTATTTGTCTTCCTTCAGTCTAAACCCTTCCTGCCCTGTCATCCTGCTTCCTGTTCTCACTGCTGTCATAAAATACTATTACAAAGCCACTGAAGGAAGGACAGGTTTATTATGGCTCACAGTCTGAGGCACAGTCTATCCTGGTGAGGAAATTCAGACACCAACTTGCATCAATTGGTCACATTGTGTTCACAGGCAGAAAGGAATGCTTAGACTTAATGTCTTTCTGGGTAATTCTAGATCCTGTCAAGTGTTCAATTAACACTAAGACATAACTGTGGGTCAGATTATTTTTAATTGATAAAAGTGGTTAAGTACATTGTAGTCATTTTTAATATTCGTGTACTCTTATCCACTTATCATTTCCTATGAAAGAATTCTCTCCTCTATTTTGACTTTTTCCAGTCCTCTTACACCGCTGGAATATAGACCTGTCAATCATTTACTTTGAGCAATAAGTTTATATCTCTCAATGAGCTCAGAGTCTTATTTAGGAATTGGTGAGCACTGATGTTCATTATAAATATTTTATTCTGAGGTGGCATCATGAAAACAACAAATCATGTGGCTGTGTTTGAAGCCTTGGAGGTACCAGGGGCATAAACCTCCTTTATTTTCGCTGTCCAGTGGTCCCTAGCCAAAGTTCTGCAGTCAGGACAAATACTTTGGAGTGAGCTTTTCTTATGAATGAGAATTCTTGGTGGAGGTATTTGGTAATTGCCTTGACTTCTGGAGATCTGCTTTTGGTCTTTGAGTTAGTTTTGGCAGAAAGTTAATTAAGAACTATGTGAAGGTGTTTATCACAATGGCATCTAATCCAGATAATGCAGTGTTTTCAGATATCATTCTTTGTGGTACATTAAATGAAGATGTCTCTATGGACTCATATGGCTCATAGGGACTGGCACTACTGAGATTTGTTCTTGTTGATGTGGCACTGTTGGAGGAAGTGTGTCACTGCAGCCAGGCTTTGAGTTCTGAAATGGTCAAGCCAGGCCCGGGTGGCACTGTCTTCCTTCTGCCTGCTGCTCCAAGTGAAGAACTCTCAGCCCCTTCTCTAGAACCATGTCTACCTGCATGCTGTCATGCTTCCCACCATGATTATAATGGACTAAACCTCTGAAACTGTAAGCCAGTCCTAATAAAATGCTTTCCTTTATAAGAGTTGCCATGGTTATGGTGTCTCTCCATAGCACTGAAACCCCAACTAAAACTCCAGCATATAAAAAAGTCTTTAGCTTCACTTTTTTGTTTTCAGTTGGCAAGGACTCTTGAAAAGACATCAGGCCAATAGTTTTTGGAAGGGAAAAAATCACTCAGGCAAGTGCTTTCAACAAGAAGAATGCTGTGTTCTTTCCACTGTCAGAATTTGAAAGATTTCTGCTGTGTTGTGGCTAAGAAAACAATACCTCAGACTGAGGTCTCAGAAACAGCCTCAGAATTCAAGTTTCTGACCTTCTTCTGTCTTCCAGCCTTCTCTTTCCCCTTTTTCCCTTGCCCAAAGGAAGCCACAGGAGACAGAAATGCTCTTTCTGAAAAAGTGGGTCATGGAAACTAGAATCACTTCTCCCCAAAGCCAGCTATAAAATTTAAAAGTTTTAACTACAATTTTCCCTTACCTTACTGTTTCAAATAAACCAACATTTTGGCATACTTTGTCTGATGGTGATCAAAGCAACCAATTTGGGCCAGCAAGATGGCTCAGTGGGTAAAGGGATTGGCAGCAGGTCCAGTGACATGAGTTCAATACCCACCTGTTGAGGGGAATAATCAACTCCCTCAAGTTATTTTATTACTTCCACATGGATACACACAGAGACACATGTACACATATGACAAATACCTGTAAAATATATTAAATAAAATCTTCTTTAAAAGAAAACAAAACACTCTCCAACTGACTCAGACAGATGTAGACACCTCCAGCCAACAGTGGATAGAACTTCTGGAAGAATAGGAGAAAAGGTTGCAGCCCTGAAGGGATAGGAATTCCACAGGAAAACCAAGCTCTGCCTGCATCATGCCTGTCTAGATGCTGCCCTGCTCCCACCTTGATGATGACAGACTGAACCTCTGAACCTGTAAGCCAACCCAATTAAATGTTGTCTTTTATAAGACTTGCCTTGGTCATGGTGTCTGTCCACAGCAGTAAAACCCTAAGACACTGTGCATCTACCCAGTGTTAACCATCGTTGTTAGTGACGCATCATTTGCAAGTAAAACAAATACTTATTTACAAAGCTTACATAGCATTTTCCTGTATAGTTCTGTGGTTGAAAGTTTTTCAACTGAATGTTTTTATGCACTGATTTGGAACATGGATAATGTCCTTTAAAGGTCCAGATACAAAGTCTTGGTCGTCAAGGTGGTAGATTTAAAGTTATGTGCACCCTTCAAGATATAGGAATCTGGAGAGTCTTTAGAATTTACATAGGCCCATCATCTGGTATTTTCTCTTTCTACTACTTGGCCCATTTTTTTTTCTCTACCATATGCTCCTGTTATATGCTGTCCTTTCCAAAGGCTCAAAACAATGGGACATCTTTATCTTTGGCTGGAAATCAGAACCATGAACCAAAATTCTTCTCATCTCCTTAAAGTTAATATTTCAGGCATTTCATTAAAGTAATGAGAAGCTGATTAACACACCATGTTTAGTTGTGAAGACTATTTTTCTTACTCTCAGTCATCCATTATGCTGAACTCTTGTGGGTTTCTTTTTTTTTTTTTTTTTTAATTAGTTGTAGCTTTGTTCACATCAGTAATTTTCCTTGAAGATGTGTGTCTTAGGGTTTCTATTGCTATAAAAAGACACCATAACCCACAGCAACTCTTATTAAAGGGAAACACTTCATTGGGGCTGGCTTATAGTTCAGAAATTTAGTTCATTATTGTCATGGTGAGAAGTATGGCAACATGCAGGCAGACACGGAGCTGGAGAGGTAGGTACCTAAGAGTTCTATACCTGGATCAGCAGGCAACAGGAACAGAGAATGATGCTGATCCTGGCTTGAGCATCTGAAACCTCAATGTCCACCCCTTGTGACACACTTTCTCCAACAAAGTCACACCTACCCCAACAAGACCACACCCCCAATAGTGCCACTCCCTATGGGCCTATAAGGGCTGTTTTCATTCAAACCAACAAAATATGCTTTAAAAATGAATTACTAGGGCTGGAAAGATGGCTCGGTGGTTAAGAGCACTGACTGCTCTTCCAGAGGTCCTGAGTTCAATTTCCAGCAACCACATGGTGGCTCACAACCTTCTGTAATGGGGATCGGATGCCCTCTTCTGGTGTGTCTGAAGACAGTGACAGTGTACTCATATACATGAAATAAATAAGTAAATCTTAAAACAACACACACAAAAAGTAAATCTTTAAAAAAATCAATTACTACATGAAAATACTTTATGGTTCAGTCACTTGACATAAAGTGTCAAAGCCTTCCTCCAAAGTTTATGTCGTCCTCTGATCTCATCACTTACACAATCAATACAATCAAGTTAAAACTCTGTCTGTCTGGTTACATGAGGAGTTCATTATTTTGTATACTGGAATTGTCAATGTGTAATTATCACCAATTAGTCTTCAACTTCAGATGATTCCAATCTGCTGAGGAAGCTGTGGCGCTGAGAGCTTTAAAGACTGGTTATTACCCTGTGTATCCTCTGAAACTGCACCAAGCCTGGCACACAGCAGGCCTACACCACGTATTAAACTCATTATTTCCTATTACTACAAATCTGCAACATTTTATAAATGAAGAAGGCTGATGTTTATGTGATTTATTCTTTTGTCAGATATGTTTCAGAATGACGTTTGATAGTCCATCACTATGGTGACAACGACAGTTTCACGAATCATTAGTTCTGTCTTTCTATTAAATGTAATAAAGCACTGAGAAAACTGTTCTTTTTCTATTGTTACACCAAACTATATATTTTAGGCCTTATCTAGAAGGAATGGTGAGCCACTGAGTTCTAAAAAGTAATGAAATAGAACCAAATTTTTAGGAAAATAATTTTGACAATAATATAGAAAAGTATTCTTTTCCTGGGTAGAAATAAACCAATTTTCTTTTAGAGTATGCTTATTTGATCATAGTTATGGAACAACATGCCATTATAAGACCTTCTCCATGATTTCTGAAAAATAGCAGCCTAACAGAAATACAAAATAACATTCAATTGCAGGGTTAGTTTTCTATGGCTACTGTAGTAAAATAGCACAATTTATTGAAAAAAGATAGAAGCTGGTTTTGATACAATCCTGAAGGATATATGAAGGTATCAATAGGCTTGTCTCTTCCTGAAGTCTCTTTGTTGCAAACATCAGTCTTCTGTGTCTTCATAGGATTTCTCCTTTATACACTCAACTTCCCTGAATGCCCCTTTGTTTATGAGGACAGCAGTTAGATTAGGTCTGAACATATGACCCCACTCAATCATTATTGTCCCTGTCTTAGTTTCCATTGCTGAGAAGAGACAATGTGACCAAAGCAACTCTTATAAGTGACAACATTTTATTGGGGAGGTCTTACAGGTTCAGAAATTCAGTCTGTTATCATCACGGCAGGAAGCATGGCAGCGTCCAGGCAGATGCAGTGCTAGAGAAGGAGACAAGAGTTCTACATCTTGACTCGAAGGCAGTTAGAAGACTGACTTCCAAGTAGATAAGAGGAGGGTCTCAAAGCCCACCCCCATAGTGACACACTCCTTCAACAAGGCCACACCTTTTAATGCCTTCTGAGCAAAGCATATTCAAGCCACTACACCTCCTAAATTAAAGGCCCTCAGTTTGAAACTAGTCATATTCTGAAATATATCAGTGTCTAGGATTTCAATATATGAATTTGGAGGGATATAATTCAGTTCAAAATATCTGCACAAATAAATGTATGTGGTTCCCATATCATCTCTAGGGCATACTTTTCAAGTTATTTTTCAGCAATTTGAATGATTAAACATTGGCTCTTTCTTTTTGTCATACTATCCATAGCCGTTAAGTACCAATCATAGCAGGATAATCATTCCAGGGTGGTATTGAAAAAATTTCAAAACTTAGGTTAGCACCAAAGTGAAGGCCTTCCCACAGGGAGTGGGAAGATAGATATCCAGATGCTTATATCTAGTTCTTGGTGGAGCCAAAACTTAATTCCAAGGTAAATAAATTATTCTTCATTCTGCACACAGAAAACTAAAATTCAGAATTTAAGAAACTTACATTGTTACATGGACAAGAACTGGAGTCACTGGAATTTGAATGAGCCCATTCTTAACACCAGAGTTTCCATACCTAGCTGCTTTTTATTTACTTTATTCTCTACACAGCACTGATGAGAAGTGAACCATAACAGGGTCTAGGGAATTGACTTTTAAAAGCTATTACTGTGTGTGTGTGCATCTACATACATGTACAAATGAGGTCAAACATGCATGCATGCTTCTGCATACATGTAGAGGTCAAAGGACAACTTTTGGTAGTTGATTCTCTCCATCTAATATAAGTTCAGGTTATCTGTGCAGGTTTGAATGAATGCCAAGAATCAGCCATGGCTTGGAGAGGGTTTCCCAAGGAAGGGGTATTTGGGAGCATCAAAAGAATGACCCTAAGTCAATTGTAGGTACGAGCTGACATCCCTGTGTTCTGCTTGAGATGTCTCTCCAGACAATTCTCTGCTTGAGATAATTATCTATTGCTAGAAAAAAATTCTAAGAACTCTCTGGATAGCTCATCTCTCACAAACCAAAGCCCAGTTTTTTATTTACATATCAATTCAGTCACCCGCCCAGGTTTCCTTTTGATTATCCCACAAATCAACATTTTATAACCTTTATATCACAGACAATAAGATAGCTATATGGGATCCGGCTCTGAGATCATCATTCTAAATCTCTTTATCTCCTTCATTAATATCTTTCTGACAAGCTGGCTCATTATTGCAGCTGCCCCTGTTCTTTTAGGTCCATGAAGCCTCTCATACAATTCATATTGCATATTTTTGAACTCATGTTTTCAGAGTTCTTTTCCACAGACTTAAGGGTTGTCCTAAAGGTCATATTGTGTTTACCGTTTTTGCTGAGGAACACATTAGACACAGCCTTGCCTTCCAGGCTGGTGCTGCTTCTAAGTGTAATGGAGTTGTTAACCTTAACAGAGAGAGCTTTTGCCAAAGGAAGAACATGAAAATATGTACATTATTATACAAACAAGCCGTATGCCTAGCAATTGTCAACACATGTGGAGACCTCCATCCTGCAGGCTCTATTCCAGGGTCAGAAAACCATGTCATGCTGTCACTTCCAAGACTATGCAGGACTCAGCAAATGAGAATGGTCCCAATAGGCTCATATATTTGAATGTTTGATCCCTAGTTTATAGAACTATTTGGGAAAGGTTAGGAAGTGTGGCTTTGTTGGAGAAAGTTTATCACTGGGAGTAGACTTTGAGGTTTCAAAAGCCAATGCCATTTCCCAATTAATACTCAATATCTTTCTCTCTCTCTCTCTCTCTCTCTCTCTCTCTCTCTCTCTCTCTCTCTCTCTCTCTCCCTTATGCTTGTGGATCAAGATGTGAAATTTTAACTACTCTAACCCTCTGGAATCATGAATCCCCTAGTTAAAGGCTTCTTTTATAAGTTGCCTTGGCCAGGGTGTCTTATCCTAGCAACAGGAAAGCAACTAACATAGGATCTAACCCAAAGCATTAGGCATTTACCTGCTGAGTCTCCTCAACAGTCCCGGAAAATTGATTTTGAAGTTAACAATATAATAACTCATAATTCTTTTAACTTGGGAAGGGATTTGCAGTTTCCATGTCTCATGACTTCCCATAGCATCATATGGGATTTGGATTGTTGGTCGACTTCCCCACTTCCCTGTTTCTCTATTTCTTCAACTAAAACCAAGACCAATTCCATGACTATGATTTTAATACAACCTGTCCTTTCTGGAGCACCTGTTGAATTAAGAGGTAGGAACAAATAGGATCTTTAAAAGCAATTTTGGAAGCTACTTTCATGATGTAATTTAGCCTATTTATGAAATCAACAGAATCATCGGTAAATGTCTTATCTCAAGAAAAATCCTGCTATACAAGTTAATCCAACTCTCTTGACTTATGAGATTCAGTGCAGCTGTGAACTCTATGAACTCTGCCTTCACCAGAAACAGTCCATGGACCTGGTCAAAAGGGAGATGACAGTCACCTGAATATTTAGAAAGAATATGATCATCTGTATGTTACAACCTTCTCCACAAAACAAACATATTTAAATACATTTAAATATGAACATATAAATCATAGAGCAGTATTTATATTCTTTCACTATAATTTTAAAATCCCCAAGTTTCAGTGAGGTGCTAGGCCATTTCCTCTGAAAAGTGCAAGTAATTGCTGAAATAGCTTTATACATGTAAATCTTTGGCATGTTTGAGTATAAAACAGATAAAGATGATTTGAACATGACAACTTTCACAAAAAATGAATTTTCACTAAAAGAATATCAGATATAACATAAACATAATATTCTTTCTATTCTCTCAAAAGAGAACAGAGGTTGTCGCCATAACATTAATGCAGTTCTAGTGAAATTTTCATAATTAGTGTTTCTGTTGAGAATAGATTAGAAACTTTTTTCTGATAAGCAGTTAGTGAGCCCCTGAAAAGATCCTATGGCATGCTAAGCAGGCTTACTACTTCCTATTAGGGCAACCTTGATAGCAAAAAAAGAGAGACCATGAGAAATTAACAAACCACGACATTTTGTTTCCAGAATTTAATATTTTCAAAAAAGACAGAAAATATAAAATTATCAAAAATGTGAGAGTTCATTTTGTGGAAAAGCAATAGGATTGAAACTTGCAACTGATTCATGGTAAAGTGTCAGAAGCCCAGCTGTAGTAGCTGTCTTGTATAACGCTCTCCTCCAGAGAGGCAGAAACAGAAGGGACAGGAAACACACACACCATGACCTGTGGCTTCCCATGGTCCCAAAGGAGCTTCATTTTGCACGCTTAGATTCTACTTCTTCTAGAATCCACTCAATGCCATTCAAAAAACCAGACAGAGTTTCAGCCTCTGTATCCTGGACCTGCAAGCAGGCAAAGAGAACGCCATCAGTTCAAACCAGAATATTAGGACAAGTCACATTTCTCTAGACATTAATGTTTTTAAAGGGAGCTAAAATAAAATGACTCAAATAAAGGTTGAGTACGTTTTTCAAGTATTATCACCTGGAACAATCATGGAAATAAATGATCTTTTCTTAGACCTTCGAACTAACTCAATGTTAATCTTATTTCTTAAAACTCAGCTGTGGAAAAAGAAAAGACAGACTTCTTGTACATCCAGGAAAACAATTCCTCCAAAAAAATCCACTTTAAAAACTAAAACACTTTTGAATCAACCTAACCAGCCAACTAATAAATGTGACATACTGCAAAACTAGCCAAAGCTGAATGGACTTGGCATACATTTAAAACACATTTGGCCAAGAGCTGCAGTATACACTTTTTTTTTTTATCATATACTGGAGCAGTCTCTAGAATAGAGCATATGTTAGATGACAAAATCTTCAACAACAACAGTAATAAATGAAGTAAAAAAAATCATATGTATTTTTATCGATATAGCAGAATAAAACTGGAAATAACAACAATAATAAAAAGTTAGAAATTGACAAATACATATACTCAACATGCTACTAAACAAACAATGGACCACTGAAGAAATTAGAAGGAAAGGAAGGAAGGAAGGAAGGAGGAAGGAAGGAAGGAAGGAAGGAAGGAAAAGAAAGAAAAGAAAGTACCAAACATTTGGGGTACGGCAAACAGTACAAAAGAGCAAGTTAGAGCAACAAATACTTACTTTAAAACTCACACACACACATACACAAGATTTCAGGGTAGGAGAATATTTTAGGCCCAAGCCCATTAAATGAATAACATTTCAAATAAACATCCTAATAATGCATTTCAGTGGGTTTGGGAAAACAAACACTAAATTATAAGACAGAAATAACCAAGATATAAAACAATGATTTGAAAATTACAAAAGATAAACGGTTGGTTTTCTGAATTTTAAACAAAATCAACACACCTTTAGCTGGGACAGGGGTAAAACAAAACAAACAAAACAAAACAAAGATCTCTAATCCCAGAACTTGGGAGACAGAGGCAGGTGGAGCTCTGTGAGTTTGAGGCCACCCTGGTCTACATAGCAAGAACCAGAATAGCCAGAGCTACATAGTGAGACTCTGTCTCAAAATAAATAAATAATTAAATAAATTATTAATAATTAAAGAAGATACAAATAAAAAGATAATAGATCACCAGAGACTATTATAAACAGTTTATCTATGAAGTTTCATTTCAGTTTTCACTTGAAGAAAACATCATTATTCAAATAAAATTTCAAGCACCAGA